>OX451738.1:898089880-898835572 GCA_948472305.1 Vicia faba
ATGATACAACACCTTCCATCACTGGGGGAAAAGATAATTCTTAAGAGAACTCTCACAAGTGCGAGCTATACAAGGGAAGAGAACCTCATAAGGCCTTCAATCAATCACAACATTACCGGGGAGACAAAGATGACTTCTTTAAATGCATCACGGGGAAGAAAGCGTCAAAGGCAGGCTCCGTTGGAGAAAAGCACACCCATACATATTGATCTGCTGTCGCACAAATCAAAATGAGTATTTTGTAAAATGGTAGTTTAGCGATATTGGCTCGAGTCGTATCACAAGGATTCTTGATTTTATTAACTAACAATAACAATTAATTGGTGTGTAGGGGGGGGGGGGGGGTTTCATAGTCTAATTATAAAAACGGATTAAAATAAGTAATTATCAAATAAGCTAAAATAATAACTCTACTGATTCTGGTACCAACTTATCATTGGTTCATAAAACTTCAATCCCCTATGCAAATTCTATTCCCCTAACGATTACAACACCAATTAACAAGCGAAATTGACATTATAAGATTTCATTCCTATTTTCCAAATAAGTAAATGGATCAGCACAATCATGAATTAAGCAAATGTGATTCTAACATACGCAGTTTAACGATTAAGAAACGATAAAATACGATAAAAGTCAAGGAACATCAAACAAGTAGTATAAATCAATATTATTCTATATAACTCGAATTAAGAAAACAAGGTATTAATATTGAAAGGTAATATAAATTGGATTAAGATTAAAAATACCTCAAAGTATGTGGAAACCGCAACCAGCAGAATTTGCCTTGGGGATTAGTTCCTCATGATTCGTACAAGTTCTCCATTATTTTTTGTGAATAGTAAAACATGATAATGAACATTACCGCGTATGCCCAGGTATAAGGGAAAAACAAGGAATTCGGGTCATATCCCAATTGGGTCAAAAACATAAAAACCCCGGACCCAAAACTGGTCCAAAATAAATTGTTTCTTATGACCCAAACTTCAACGAATTTTCGAAGGTTAATAAATTCCAAATCAGATTCTGGCTACAAACATGAAAGTTGTAGCTCTTTCTCTCAGCTTTCCAAAAAATATTAGAACTCGTCGATCCTATTCTTGTAGAACTAGTTATGAATTTTTCAATGAAAGCTGCTAATGCTGAAAATAAAATACGAAAATCAATTAAATGTAAAAATAAACTAAAATATGAAAACACATTAAAATGGGAAAACTAAATAAATAAATTAAATAAATTCCTAAGTATAACAGTAGAAGAATGTGCATGAAGATGCACTGATCAAATTCCCCCACACTTAAACTTTTACACTCCGAGCAAAATTAAAAATTCAAAACAGAAAACTTCAAAACAAAAACGAAACATTGCATGAAAACTCCAAGGTTATTAGGATACAAGGTGTGTTGTAGCCTAAAATTTTCCCTCTTATTTTATTTAAAACATACTCCTAGAGGTCCTCAAATGCTCAACGTTAACCAATAATTGACCTGACAAATTCTCCTCCTAAAGAATGGATTTCAAACTAGGGTTTCACTTTTCACAAATAATTTTGGTTTTCAAGGGCCTCAAGTGGTTTCCATGGTTCCTAATAAGTCCTTAAGAATTCTCATGCCAAGTTTCATGCCTTGCATCACAAGTTTGCTTAGTCAATTACTCAGTTGACTGAAAATCAATTATATTGGTCAATAAGACAACTATGATTAACATATAGTCAAACTTCAAGATTTTTGGTCAAAATCAACATTTTGAAGTGATATTTATCAATTGATTAAAGGTTGATCATGATTCCTCAAGGAAAGCTCTCAAATCATTAAAATCAAAAGTTACTAAATTAGGGTTTCCTAGGAAAAGTCAATTGAACTTTGACCAGGCATAACTTTCACATACTTCATCCATTTTCCCCGATCAAAGCTCATTTTGAAGATAATCCAATCCTCTACAACTTTGTTTATATTCTGAAATCCAAAAATTACATCATTGGAAAGATATGACCCAAAACATTACAGGTCTTTTTGAAAGTCAAGAAAATGGCATTTTTTGTCAAGGCAAATTACATCAAGATAAAATCTCCAAATGCAAAAATGATAAAAAAAAAAGAGATTGTAGGGGAAATCTTAAGCTTTCCAAAAAGTCAAAGTTCATCTTCAAAAAATTAAAATTGAGCAAGTTATGACCAGTGCAAATTGGGAAAATTGGTGAAAATGCAAGAAGTCAACTTTGAGAAAAAATGCATCTTTGAGATAAAGTATGTTTATAACCTACTAAAGAACCTCTAAACTTATTCATGCACTGTTTTGATTTTTTTAAATTTATTTTCTTGAATTTTATTCATTTAAATATAAATTAAATCAAAACAAAAATACAAGAAGGGGGTGCAAGGTGTGCAAGCTTTTGATTCCATTAAAATTGAGGCCCAAATAACTCATAAGAAGCTGTCAAAATCGTGACAACCAAGAAAATATCATTAAAATAAGATTTTCACAAATTTGGAATGTTTTTCAAATAAATTTTGGAAACAAATCATGCACTCAAGTCCATGGATTCTTGCTCCTTTTGTTGACCTAATATGATGTACTATATGTTCTTAACAAGATCAGACCACAAGGATAGGTGCATCCGCCTCCAAAAACCCTAGCAAAAATTCCAAATTTCCTCAAAGAAAGGTGAAACTTGTATCATTCGATCCAGCCATCCTTAATCTATTCCAGGTGTTTCATTACCACCCTGAGGTTTCCATGAGTTTGTTTCAACCATTTCTCAAGCCAAATCGTGCCCGGAACCACCCCTTCAAGTGTCACCGGTAAGGTATATTTTCACAAGCTCAAATCATTTGATCATGCAATATAAATGAATTATTTGTACATACATGTGTTCATACTGATCTTTATGATTGTTTGTGACCATTACATGAGAGATCTAACGCAAGGATGGAGGTTTGCTATTGTTAGGGAAAAGCTTCACTCAAGCTTCGTATATCAGGATACAGACCTTTTCAGAGAAAACCAGCCACGCCAACAGATTCACAAGGGCCTAATTAGTCTAGTAGGGTTGTTTTCATACTTTTTTTATTAGATTTCACAGATTTTGTTTTTTAGCCAATCGGAGATGGTGACTGGAACCACCGTCTGAGGTGGTTTGACTGGCCGGAGACCCTGTGTGGCATAACGGAGTTATGTGGTTGGTTTATTCAAATGGCAGAGGACCCACTTGGCACACGTGTGTTGTACCGTCAACACTAAGGAACAAATTTAGATTATATATTTATTATTGTGTTTATATTACCAGAAGTAAAACTGTCCTAACGGTAGAGGCAATGCATGTTAAGGCGTTTGTTTTGGGCAAGGGAAGGGGTTTGACCACTGCCTCTTGTCCATTATTTTTCTAATTCATTCTTGCAGACCCAGTTTTACAGGGGCAAGTGCGCGTATCATGTGTTCCATCATCATCACTATTGGATCCATCATACCGCCAGATCAAACAATCCAGATACAGGCGTTCGTGATAGACCTCACAAGGGCTAGAAACATTGAATCACACGCAGGACCTTGGGCTGATGTTGGTTATGGGCCTAGAAATTTCAGACACATACCCCCCAACTGCCTCTTACATCAGACCCATTTCTCCTATTATTTTTTTTAATTATTATTCTTTCTCTATTTTATTTATGTTATTGTTTTATATCACTTTTAAAAACTAATTTTATTTTAATAAAATCACAAAAAAAATAGACTTAGGGTTTTCTAATTAAATTTAATTTTTTGCAAATTAATTAATTTCATTATTTCGACTTATTTCATTAATTAAAATTAATTAGAATTAGGTTAAAATTTCAAATATTTTTTTCCAATAAAATACCAAAAAATATTTTGTTAAATAATTAGATTCTTTAGGGTTTCAAACTTGTACCCATTTCAATCTTCGCGCGTTAGATATTTTTGGTATTCTTATGTTGTATCTGCACACAGTTTGTAATAGTTTTAAACTAGGGTTATTTACGGTCTTATCCCCAAATTTCCGATGGTTTGTACCCCTCTTCCCGAAGCTCTGTAATACCGTAGGATGTTATTTCTTCTTTTATTATTCTACTATTATTATAAAATGCTTAGAATAATAGGATTGCATGGCAAGACGTGAAAGAAATGATTATCAAACCCTAATTGCAAGATAAATGAACTGAATTGAATCCCTTGCACACTTTCACCTCTACGGTTAACCTCTTTTGTTGCCTCAGAAAAGAAAATAGTCATGTCTCTCGAATGTAGGAGATTTTAGCAATGTCCGTTTGGTTATAAGATCATAAGTCTCTCGATGACCCTTTCGAAGTTGTCTCGATAAAAGATCTTAAAACCTTAGGGTAATTGCTAAAGTATCTTATGAGTGGTTTTTGTGATTATATGATGACCCTACGCCTGTCCCTCAAACATCCAATGATAGGGCTTCCTACCAACTAATGGTAGGATAGCACTATCTAAAGGAAGAGGAAAATAACACGAAAGACTTTTGAGTAAGGGTAGTTACTGTTAATAGCTTGCTCACAACTTAAAACATTTTTTTCACACCTCAGACTTTCAAAAACATTTTCAAAAACAATGTATCAACACTCTTTAGGACTGATACAAGAGTTATCATAAAGCAAACGTACTTACTATTTGGAATTTCAAAACTCTTCAAAAATACACACACAAACCAAATAAAGTGAGCAAGAGATTATGAGTCCGTAGATAACTACAGTTAAAAAGGGTGCTAACACCTTCCCTTTTCATAACCTACCCCCAACCTCAGAAATTTCTTAAAGGTCTTTCCTGTTCTTTTCAACCTTTCCTTTGTTGGATAAAAGAAAAGTCGGTGGTGACTCTAGCTATCCGTACATTCTGGATAAAACCAAAAAAGTCAATTCTCCCACCGTATTACAAGGTGAAAGCAAACTTTTAATTCTAAACTTCAAGAATATGACATTAATGAATAACTCTTTTTGTGACATTCAAATTAAGTATAAAAAATAGATTACCAAAAAATACATCAAAAGCATCAAGGTCCTCACAAGATAAACTTCTTCCACTCAACTCTCAAATGTTTAGGTTACTGTTTACACTCAAAGTACAATATGAAAGTTAGTACTACCATAAGCTTGAAAAGACTCTAACATTCACAATTTGAAATACATGGTACACAAATATCAAAGGAATTTTATTATGGTTGTAACTTGGCCAAGGTCAGGGTGAGATACATCCCAAAGGGTACTAAGTTAAAATTCAAAGAGTTAAAGAAAATAGAAATAATTGCGAGAATTAAACTACATAATACTTAAATTTCTTTTGAACAACAACCTCAAGTTATTTCTCTTTTCCTTTTATTGTTCTATTTCTTCTCTTTTTTTTCTCAGAAGGGCTAATATTGACATCTTTCTCTATTTTTTTCTCCTTTTTATTTCTTTTTGTTTTGTTTTCTACTTTTTTCTTTTCTGCCAACATCAAAACAACATCATAACAATAATGTTCAACCCCACACAACTCCATACAAGCATCTTTCAATCCTTTGAGTAGGGTAATAACATTATTTTTCACTTTTTGGCTTGTAGTGAGTTTTAAACACAAAAAAGGGATAATAGGCTCAAAGAGGCTTCAAAACAAGGGGTAATATTATCAATGTTGGTTTTTTGGCTAACTGGGTAAAAAATAAAACAAAACAACTTGCCTTTATCATTTTAGTGTGCACAAGTAAACAAAAAGCTACAACAAGAGTCAATTCAAGTTCTAGAGACTAACAAACATGAGTGAAATCACATAAGAAAGAAAAAGATGGATGTTTTTGTGTTATCCATTATTAGGCTCAAAATCTCACAAGGGTTATGATCTACTACTAGTGATGTACAATTTAGAGTTTAATCAACATACATATCAAGAATGCACAAAAATAATTAATCACATCACACCACAAGTCTTTCAACAAAGAATAGACATAATACTCACATTTGTAGCAAAATAATCAACGAAAAAGCAGGAAAATTCCATGTTTTATTTATTCAAGAAAACAAACAAACAAACAAAAAAAATAAAAACAAAAGGTTCTCTCCTCCACACTTAAGACATACATCGTCCTCAATGAAATAAACAAATATAAAATAAGAGAGACGAGAAAGAGGAAAGAACGCACCTTAGTAGTCAAGGCGGATATATGACCGCATAAGTATCCTTTCCCAACGAGAGCTCTTCTATAATTTCCTCTTCCAATGCGGGGATCTCATGGAATAACTTAATGAATTGTCTATTGTCTTCACTTTTTATTCCAGGATCAAAGAGTTTTCTTCTAAAACTTAAAGTGTTGAATGAGCACGTGAACATGATCTCATCTTTCACAATATCAAGGATCAAAAGATTATGGAGCTGCCTCACTGCTTTTGCTACATCTTCAAGTGAAATTCTAAGCATACACATGGATGGACTAATATCATAAATATCATCCAAGATCTATCCAATTCCTTTCTTATGCTTCTTCAAAACCTACGAAAATTTACTTTCTTGATCAAAATAAAGTTTAGAAGAAATTATAATCAGAAGTTTTTCATTCATGTTTAAATAAGAATATTTAAGATTTTCAGGAATTGGTTTCAGATCTCGGGAAGGTGGTTTTTTGGTGAATGGTTTATTTCTGACATCCGAGTTGTTGAGAGCTTCGTCTACATGAATAACTTCATTTGCAACCTCATGTGCAGTAAGAATATCAACTTACAAGGCAACCTCAATTTCAGCACAAACAGAGAAAATTTCAGTGTCAGTACAAACATCACAAGAGTAAACATCATCAAAATCAGACAATGATGGAAAATCAGCTGCAAACAATTTAGTACAAGTATCATCAACAGTCTCATAAAGAAACTCTATTGAAAAAACAGAATTCTCTTACAAGGGTAGTTGGTTAGATTCTTGAGCTTATTGCATGGTATTCATCGAAGAGGCAAGTTGTTCAATCTGTGTTTGCAATGTCTGGAGAGTAGAATCTATTTGTTGTTGAAAATGAAGATTATTTGCAGCCATTTGTTTGACAATGTCCTCTAGTGAAGGCCCATAAGGTGCAAAGCACACAACCTAAAATTCCTTCAGATGATTATGTGGATCCTCACCTTTAAGACCATTAAACTTTGGCAACAAGTGTATAAAATCATATTTCAATTCAGTAGGTGCATCAGCTGCAAGATAGTTAATACATACACCATTATAGTTCTAATCAGAGGCATCCAACTGCCTCAAAGTTCTTTGTTTAGTCATGTTATAAACAAACATAGAAATATCAACTATGTCTCACACAAGCAGAAACAAATTGAAAGAAGGAAAACAATTAAAATAAATTTAAAAAAAGTACAAATACACCAAATTTAATATAATGAACTGAAATACGAATTTTGAGAACTTTTTTGGATTTTTTTGACACTATGAAAAAAGTAAACAATTAATTAAAAATAGAAAAAAAAGTGGAAATCAATTTGAAACAGTACCTTACAAACTTACCTAACAGGCTGAAATAGTTACCACTATACTGCAACCAGTATTGCAACCCTGAAAGTCAACAAATACAACAAAAAAAACAAGGAAAAAACTACCAAGAACATTATACCTATGACTATAATATCAGTTAATAAAAACAAGAATCCCTGGCAACGACGCCAATTTGATCTGCTGTCGTGCGTAAATTAAACCGAGTATTTTGTAAAACGATAGTTTAGCGACAATGGCTTAAGTCGTATCACAAGGATTCTTGATTTTATTATCTAACAATAAAGATTCATTGGGGGGTTTCGTTTTATAGTCTAATTATAAAAATGGATTAAAATAGGTGATTATCAAATAAGCTAAAACAACAATTCTACTGATTCTGGTACCAACTTATCAATGGTTCATAAAAATTCAATCCCCTGAGTGGATTCTATTCCCCTACCGATTACAACACCAATTAACAAGCGAAGTTGACATTATAAGATTTCATTTCTATTTTCTGAATAAAGTAAACAGATCAGCACAATTAGGAATTAAGAAAATGTGATTCTAACATATGAAGTTTAACGATTAAGAAATGACAAAACACGATAAAAGTCAAGGAACATCAAACAATCGGTATAAATCAATAGTATTCTATATAACTCGAATTAAGAAAACAAGGTATATAGATTAATATTGAAAGAGAAAAGAAATTGGATTAAAGATTAAAAAAACCTCAAAGTGTGTGGAAACCGCAACCCGCAGAATTTTCCTTCGGGATTAGTTCCTTATGATTCATACATGTTCTCCATTATTTTTTGTGAATAGTAAAACGTGATAATGAACATTACTGTGGCTGCCTAGATATAAGGGAAAAACAAGGAATTCAGATCATAAACCAAATGGGTCAAAAACATAAAAACCCGGCCCAAAACCGGTGCAAAACTAATTGTTTCTTATGACTGAAACTTCAATGAATTTTCAGAGGTATCTACATTCTGAATAAGCTTCTGGCTTCAACATGAAAGTTGTAATTTTTATCTCATATTTCCAACGAATATTAGAACTTGTCGATTTGATTTTTGTAGCACCAGTTATGAGTTTTTCTTTGAAAGCTTCTAATGCTGAAAATAAAATACAAAAATCAATTAAAGGTAAAAATAAACTAAAATATGAAAACACATTAAAATGTAAAAGCTAAAGAAATAAACTAAAGAAATACCTAAGTATAAAAATAGAAGAATGTGCATGAATATGCACTTCTCACATACCTCGATGAGGCACAAACCCTGACTTGGGGAGAAAAGGAATCTCAACCCAGAAACTCTCGAAGTTCAACTCCATTGTAGATAATATAACCTCTTATTTTACTAGGGGATAAAAGAGTTCTTAATACTCACATCAATATTCACAATTCTGGGGATGCCAAACTTGTAAGACGTCCATCATTGCATAATCTTGCTAGGGAGAGAACCCACTCCACTAGGGAAAAGTAAACGGCATTGTGGGGATAAGAAAATGATCTCTTGCCGATAATTCTTACAAGAATATTTAAGATATGCGAACCACACTGGGGAGATAAATTCCAACCATACTAGGGAGACAAATGCACACCACATCGAGGAGATGGGTGTAAACCTCACCCGTGAATAGATACAAACTTTATTGTTGATATAAACTTCATTGGCGATATGAACTTCATTGGGAAGATAGATAGTGGTACCAACCCTGAATATGGAAATAAATGGCGGTGCTAGACCTCACTGGGGATACTCTTTTAGAAAACATATTTTTCCTCCAAAACCTTGACTTTCATTTTCTTGCTCGTACCCTGTTTGTCATGAGTGAACACAAGGTACCTACAAAATAAAATCACCACAACATGTCCCAGGTAGGAATTGGCAACTTTTGGCCATAACCTCAGACACCTGAAATCTCAAGTACTTTCAACTGTTTATATCATGATTTGTGTAGCCTCAACATTTTTAGAAGCAAAATTTTGTCAAAAATATCGGACATTTTTGCAAACAAAATAGTAAAAGTAAAAAATGCAACTTTTGGATAAAAGAGAATTTTTATTGATTGACTGGCCTGTAAATAGGAATTTACATAAAGAAGAAACTCCTAAAAAGAGGTAATTGTATATAAACAATAAAAGGAGGTACAAAGATGGAAATGTGAAGACGGATTTCAATCGGGTTCCGACTCTACTATGACTCTTATAACTTCAAAGTTCCTTAATATCTTGCTTTATGAAAAAGTTAATTGGACTAATTCCTTATCTTTCCAATTTAGCCACTATGATGATATGGTTTTACAGATGCAACACAGACAGTAGTCGTTCACTTTGAATCCGTAACTTTTTCCTGGATCGCCCTTCCGGGGTTTCAATCCACCGGGATACCCATTTTTGCCTAAGTCGCCCTTTTCAGGTTTTCAACTTAGCAGGTGTACATAATTACTTTTTATTCTTCTTCTTTTTTGTTCCTAATTTTTCTCGAACTTTTTTCCTTTTATGGTTTGCCGGGGCACTCTTTTTTGCCTAAGCACGTCGACTTAGCGGGTCTTTTCATTCGAAGTATTTTTTAACTACGTCTGCATTGATGTGGTGAGGGAAATCCTCTCCATCCATAGTTTCAAGCATCCTGGCTCCTCCAGAGAAGACTTTCTTAACAACATATGGTCCTTCATCATTCAGAGCCCATTTTCCTCGAGCATCTGTATTATTGGGAGGCAAGATCCTTTTCAGCAGCAGATCACCAACTCAGAAATTACGAGGACACACTTTCTTGTCAAAAGATTTCTTAATCCCTCTCTGCTATAACTGCCCATGGCAAATAGATGTCAATCTCTTCTCATCGATGATATTCAGTTGATCAAGTATATTCTAAACCCACTCAGTTTTATTAAGTTGTACATCTGTCATAACCCTTAAAGAAGGAATCTCCACTTTCATGGGCAGGACTGCTTCCATGCCATATATAAAGGAGAATGGGATTTCCCTAGTCGAAGTATGCACCAAAGTACGATAACCATGCAGTGCAAATAACAACATCTCATGCCAGTCCTTGTAGGTCACAACCATTTTCTCCACAATCTTCTTAATGTTCTTATCTGCTGCCTCAACAACACCATTCATCTTTAGACGATATGGAGAAGAATTGTGATGCTTTATCTTGAAGCTTTCGCACATCTCTTTCATCATCTTATTGTTGAGATTCAACCCATTATCGATAATGATCTTCTCGGGAATCCCATAACAAAAAGTTATATTCTTCTTGATGAAGTGAGCAACCACTTTCTTGGTGACATTGGCATACAATGCACCTTTGACCCATTTGGTGAATAATCAATGGAAGCCAGTATAAAGCAATGTTCGTTGGAAGTAGTTGGTTCAATCCGTCCAATCATATCAATGCCTCACATTGCAAAGGGCCAAGGAGAAGTTAACATTCAGTGGACTGGGCGGCACATGCATATTATCGGCATAAATTTGACACTTGTAAGAGATTCTGGAGTGATTGTAACAATCATTTTCCATCATAGACCAATAATAACCTGATCTCAAGATTTTCTTTTCCATAGTGTGCCCACTGGAATTCATTCTGAAGGAACCTTCACGTATCTCTTCTATGATCTTATTTGCTTTGTGTCTATACACGCAGCTGAGCAAAAAAGAGTCATAGTTCAGTTTGTACAAAACCCCTTCATTAAGGAAAAACTTAGCTGAGTACTTCTGCAGAGTCTTCTTATCTATAATAGATGCACTCTCTGGGTACTCTTTCATTTCAAGATACCTTCTGATATCATTAAACCAAGGTTTTTCATCAACTTCTTCTTTTATCTATAATAGAATGCTGGCTCATCCAACCTCAAGATGGTGATAGAGGGGGCCTCATTTTCCCAGCTAACTTTAAACATGGATGATAGAGTAGCCAAAGTGTCTGCCAAGTTATTCTCCTCCCTTGGGGTGTGCCTGAAGGCAATTTCATCGAAGTACGGGATTAACTTTATAACATGCTCTCGGTACGGGATCAAATTAGGGTAATGAGTATCGCAATCTCCGTTGATCTAACTGATAAGTAGAGCAGAATCTCCATACACTTTTAAGATCTTGATTCTCAAAGCAGCTTCAATCCCGAAAACACGAGCTTCATACTCAGCTATATCATTTGTACAATCAAAGCAGATTCTGGAAGTGAAAGGAGTATGGAAACCTTCAGGAGAAGTAATAACATCATAAACACCATTACCCAATGCATTCGAGGCACCATCGAACATCATCGTACATCGTGTTCCTGGTTCAGGTCCTTCCTCTAGGCCAAGGATGTTACAATCCCATATGTACATGATGTCTTCATCTGGAAACTCAAACTTCATCTATTGATAATCATCTTCCATAGGCTGGTGATCAAGATAATCTGCCAGTACACTACCTTTGATGGCTTAATGGGTAGTATATTGGATTTCATATTCAGTTAAAATGATCTGCCAATGGGCTACTCCTTCCGTGAGAGCTGGATTCTAAAAGATGTACTTGAACAAATCCATCTTGGATATCAAGAGAGTAGTGTTAGTCGGCATACACTATCTGAGATGCTTTTCTACCCTCGCGAATGCACAACATGTCTTTTCTTGCAATGAGTATCTCAACTCACAATCGTTGAATTTCTTGCTCAGGTAGTAAATAGAAGGTTCTTTCCTACCAGTCTGGTCATGTTGACCGAGTATGTAACCAATAAAATATTCCAATACTGTCAAATACATTATCAAAGGCGTGCCTTCCAGAGGTGGCAAAAGAATTGGAGGTTTCTACAAATACTCTTTTATTTTATCAAATGCTGCTTGGAAATTTTCATTCCACCGGACCACTTGGTATTTTCTTAATAACTTAAAGATTCATTCACACGTGGCTATAAGATAAGAGATGAATCTATCAATGTAGTTAAACCTCCCTAGGAAACCACAAACTTCTTTTTGTATTCTCGTCTCAGGCATCTCTTGAATCACTTTTATTTTAGCAGGATCAACCTCAGTTCCTTTTTCGATTACCACAAAGCCCAATAACTTCCATGATCTTACCCCGAAGGCGCACTTGTTAGGGTTCAGCCTCATTCTAAATTTCCTCAATCTTTCAAACAATTTTAACAAATGGACAATATGTTCCTCTTCAATCTAGGATTTAGCAATCGTATCATCAACGTAGACTTTAATCTCTTTATGTATCATGTCATGAAAGAGAGTGACCATAGCATGTTGATATGTTATCCTTTCATTCTTCAAACCAAATAGCATCAATTTGTAACAAAAGGTTCCCCTAGGTGTAATAAAATTAGTCTTCTCCATGTTTTCTGGTGTAATCTATAACAGATGAAATGTTGATACTAAGCCATTGGATTGACTTAACTCGCACAGATAAAATAAAAAATTGCCATCGTGCTTTATTGTTTCTTGAGGAATTGTAAAAGAGAGAATAAACCCAAGAAGAGAGGGGAGAGAATCTAGATACGAAAGTTTTATAAAAAGTAAAGGTATTAGCACCCTAAAAATCAAAGGTACTCCGCGGGAACCTCTTTAAAAGTCTGTGTATTTTGGCTATAAATGGTTGTATATAAAAATAGATGGTGGAGATGAGAAAAGAAGTATTTTTTACAATTTTTGCACCCACCACGGTTATGAACCTTTAGTGCGTACGTACCACCTTCTGTGAAATAGGGGATCGGGGTACTCATAGTTCACTTTAAATATTTTAATACATGATTATGTTGGTTAATTTTAAGAGAAGAGACGTCATCATCATATTCGAGTGGAAACCATACTTACTACCAATGACTATGAGAAAGGAGAATTTGCATCATCTCAAAGTGGAGGATATAGCTTAGATTTTAAAATAAACAAAGCCTCACTCAACACCCAAGTGGAAAATATGTCACTTCACTATATATCGTAAAAGTATAGTAGCTAGCATCACTACAAGAATCGACAAGAGTCTAATCTTTTGAGAAAAGTTTTAAAGTAAAAAGCCAAAGTGGAAAAATTGTTCGAATGCGGTTAATTGACTTTTAGACTTTCAAAAGATATTAAAGTATAGTTAAGTTGATTAAAGTTTGATTAAGAAAAGATTTTTTTAAAATGCATGGACCTAAGTCCATGTTTATTATGAAAGCGGTTCAAGTTAGAAAAAAGAAGAGTTTCGAAAAGGAGGGAGAAGATTTTTGAAATTAAAGAAGATAGAAGGAGATGAAGGGACTATGCTATAACATAAAGTAAAAGTTAAGGAAAAGAACCATCTAACCAAAAAGAAACCAACACCTGACATAAAGAAGTCAATGTATAATTCCCATCATTTGGATTGAAACCAAGCAAGCAAAGATACTAAACCTCTCAAGAATACCAAGTTTCTGATGCATTAAGTGTTCAAAAATTGGGGCAGAGTAACAGCTGTATACAGAGGAATTCTCAATCACATTCAAAGTATATAATCAGAATAACCTGCGTACAAAGAAAATCAACCCAATATCTTTGGGTAATACCAACGAACTCTAGACAAAATAACAACAGAGTCACAAGGTCACAAGGGTAATCAGGGCTTTTAATCCTAAGTCCAAGAGGTCCATAACTCCATTATGCCAAAGATAGTAACCAGATAGTTCAAGTTACTTAAAAGTTTTTTATTGTTCAAGTTGATTATTAAATGTCTTCAAAAAAGAAAATAAAAGCTCAAATGAGAAAAGATAAAATGACACGAAGATAAATGCTCAAAAAAGCAAAGATAAAATGACATAAAGATAAATTCTCAAATGATTAAAGATGAAAATATCATGAAATGTAAATGCTAAAGTAAATGGTGCATAAAAGTAAGGACATAAAATAAATGGAGTAAAGTAAATTCACAAAGTAAATTCAATTGTTAGTGAATTAGAAGTTAGAGGTTAGTTGAATGACCATCTTGAATCTTGCATTTAAAAACTAATTAGAATATTGATAAAATCAAAGCTTCTCAACAACAAGTTTAAAGTACTTCAGGTAAGCATATATGATAAATGATGTTTAAATGATCCACTTAGACCAAAATTTATGAAAATTAATTAGAGGATTGATAAGATCAAAGCCTGATAATAATGAACCTCAAGGTTATTTGATTAAAGGTTTCAAATTAACATACTTGGGCTTGCAAACATAGGTTTGGGCCACGAATGATCATTTCTCGAATTGGGACAAATTTAGCACTATGTTAAGTAATCATAAGTGGATGTATGTAGAAGTCACACCTATTTTAAGGTTGGTCAATGACAATCTATGTACCACATGTTAGAGGAATCATATGTAGATCACTCTCCAATAACATGTAGCACAAGTAAGAAAGAGATAAAATGAAGATGGAGGGGATGTTTCAGATGAAATTAGGGTTTCAAATATAATCAACATCATTCATCCATTTTGGTGGATTTAGTTTTTCATCCTATCAACACCCAAGATCCAATGAGGTTGAAGAAGTTGTCCCAAAATAACACGCAAATCAAGACTAAACAAAAATAATAAAATAATGAAATAATATGCAACACAAAATTATTTAAATGATTAATAAAAGGAAAATAATAGGTTAAATACATAAAATGTATCAAAACACCAAATACTAATCCTAAAAAAATATCAGAGGCCAAACATGAGTCAACAAGTGAGGTCACCAATATTTGTCAAGAGGTCATTGGATCCTTCCATAATTTTTTCAGAATTTAAAAATCAAGAAAAGCATTTTTAAGCAATTAAAACAATTCAAATAAAGTGAAAAATTACAAAAAATACCAAATCATAAAATAAAATTGTGAAAAAGTGAGAATCAGAAAGAGAAAAATCAAAAGTATTTTTGAGAATTTTTTCAGAATTTTAGAAGTTTAAATGATTTTTTTATGAATTTTTGAAGTTTAAAACAAATAAAGTATAAAATTAGAAAATAAAAATAAAACCAAAAAGATGTGAACCATTAGTTCAATGTCAAAACATGTTAGTAATCATATCCAAGGAATCTCGCACGCGCAAATTAAAGGTTCCACAAACTGTAAAATTAAAGGTTCCACAAACTATAAAATTAGAAGCTCTGGTCGGTGTCATTCGCTTCATCTCTTCAAAACGATTTTAATGGTACCCTCGCGAAAAATTTATATAAACTGTAGATCAGTCGATTTGAAAAAAACTAGTAGAAAAAAGTTGGAAAGGGATTTGAAAATTCATGAGTAAAACTCACTTCCAGTTAAAAAGTAATGATGCAGTCAATATTAGAGTGATGAGAGCTACAATGTACCAATAAGTTTGGAGAGAATTGATGGAGGAATCTACCTGTTGAAGTTTAAATTCAGAGCTCTAAAACTTGACTTGGCTAGCATGATCCAGGGCACCTCACAACTTGGTTCTTCTTCTATTATCTTCATTGAATTTCAAGGATGAAGAATCAACAAAGAAATTGGACCGAAAGACGCTTTAGAACTAAATTCGAAGTTGCAAAATTTTGAGTTACGAAGGGAGTTCAAAAGAGGTTCTTTCACTCTCTAAAGCTTATCAAATGATTGGGATATTTCCTTCTATTTATAGAGAAGTGAATGGAACCAAGATGAGGGGTGGTTGATGTAATTTGAGCTGAAATCGTGCACACCTGCATCATTAGCAAAGTGTGAATTGCAAGTTATCAAAACTTAACCATTCCTTGCATTTTGATGTGCTAAACCTTTCAGGAAACATAGTTAATCATTTTTAAACATCAAACGTGTGACAAAATTGTGTTTAGAGGTCACAATAATCAATTTGCAATCTACTTTAAAGGAAACTTCATTTCTAAGGTATCAATTTTAAATTGATGGTGCACACAACTCAAGAGGATTTAAGGCATAATTCATGAAGCATTTGGAAGATGAGGTCACAATCTTTCCAATATGCCAAGAAGGACTCCATTTAGATGCTTTAGAAAAAAGTTATGTCCAATTGAATTTGTGAAAAACACACGGATGTTTTGTACTTAGAAAAATTCTAAGTGTTTAACTGTAAAATAACCTATAATGTTCTTCAAAATTAAATGACTTTCCACTCAAAATTTGTTCTTGATATCTGAAGATGACATGAAGTAGACCTTTTGAATTTAATTGTGAAATTGAGATCACTCAGATATCATAAAAATTGAAAGAGTTATGGTCTTTGGAAGATGATGAACAAATTCTGGGAAAATCGCAAAAGACCTATAATCTTTTCAATTCTTCAACAACTTTCCAAGCATCTTCAAGTCTTGCACTTAAAAACAAAGTTGTACTAGACATCAAAAAGATTATTATGGAAAAATAATGGGCTCGAGGTGATAAAAATTGACCAAGTTATGATCATTTGAAGTCAAACCCTAAAATTTAAAGGCTCTTCAAGGAGGCTTGTAATCTTTCTCAACTTTCAGTGATCTTCTATTCAAAATTACCCTTAGACTTCTGAAGAGAGCTTGTTAAGAACCCATTAAAGAGGATCATGGCTTTAGAGTCACACAAAAATCTCAAAAATGAGCAAGATATGGCCTTTGGAAGTCAACAAACGCTAGCTTAGAGAGTGTCAAAATAACTTGAATCCCTTTTCAACTTTTGATGATTTTTTTGCAAAATTGGATCTTGTCATTTGAAGAGAGGTTGTTGTATATGATGATAAGAATACATATCAAAAAGAACCAGCTCAAAATAATGGAAATTGAGAGAGTTATGCACTTGTGATCATTGAATCTAGTATTTGCTCAATTAGGTCAAACTTGTTGAATCAATCTTGAATATTTTGGACTTTTTTTGAAAAAATAAAGCATGATAAATCATAAGAGGCCTTGAAATTATGTTGTATTGAATCACACTCAAATAGGGAGCTTAATTCTTAATGAAGCTTGTTGAAGAAGGCATGGAAATAAATGGATGAACCTATGAATCTACTTGATAAATTCCACAACCAACTTTGAGGAGGTCTTAACCTAAATAAAGTGAGAAAGCTCCTTGAACCACAAATCTTTGATGTCATAGACATGACTTTAAATATTGAGCTCTTGCAATCCATTAGAGAACCATTTGATTGAGAATCACCCTTCAAACCCTAGATTAGATGGTGAGATGAATGCAAATGTGATCACCTACAATATGAACATTCAAATGAACATATATACACATATTAATGTTACTTAAAAGAACACATGTACAAGATACACAATTCAAGGTGCTTGATAAACCCTCATGAGAAAACCTAAAGATAGGATAAAGAGATAAACAACCCTAATGTGTGTGTCTTGATGCATTGTGACATGAGATGATGAGAAATCTTAGGGGGCGGAATTGGGGTATAACAGCTTCCCTTATTTAAGTGTATTATATCCGGAGATACAAAGGGTAAAATCTTTGTCTCGACGTGATCGAAGATACTTAAATACAAAACAAGCCCTATTTTTTGCCCTAAAATTCCATGAAATGCTTACGATCATGAATGCAAACGACCAATTCTAAAGGTAACAAAGGACACCACTAGGTAAGCAGAAGGTAAACCAATAGATCAAAAAGAGAGTCCAACCAGGAAAATTAATTGCTGAGGAATAGAAGACTCAACTCTATTGGGGTAAATCCTAAAGAGGAGATAAAGTATATCTAACTCACCAAATGAGGAAAAAGTAATGGATAACAACGATCGACAAAGAACTGAAAACTCCCCACCCCTAAAGGAGATAGCAAAAAAAGTAACATCGACTCATAGGGAATTAGAAATTAACAACCCGAAGGATGCAAATAAAAGCGGTAAGATGATACAGGTGTATACCAATATTTTGGTAGGTAACAAATGATTGACATCACCACTTATGACTGGAAACAAAAGTTGACATCATCACCTATTGCTTGGAACAAAGTAAATATTTTAGAGTAAAGTGAATCTCATTGATGAACTATCTCCCATAATGATGAGACTACCATCCATCGGAGTAAAAACCTCAACAACAAACTATCTCCCATAATGACGAGACTACCATCCACTGGAGTACAAATATCAAAAACGAACTATCTACCATAATGATGAGACTACCATCCATTGGAGTACAATCTAAACAACAAACTATCTCCTGTAATAACGAGACTACCATCCATTGGAGTATGATCTCAAAAAATAACTATCTTCCATAATGACGAGACTACCATCCATTGGAGTACAATCTCAACAACAAACTATCTCCCATAATGACGAGACTACCATCCATTAGAGTACAATCTCAACAATGAATTATCTCCCATAATGAATAGACTACCATCCATTGGAGTAAAACATCTTACCAAAGAACTATCTCCCAAAATGACCAGACTACCATCCATTAGAGTACAACATCTCAACAATGAACTATCTACCATAATAACAATACTACCATCCATTGGAGTACAATATTAACAATGAACTATCTCCCATAATGACGAGACTACCATCCATTGGAGTACGATCTCCACAACGAACTATCTCGCATAATGACGAGACTACCATCCATTGGAGTACAATCTCAACAACGAACTATCTCTCATAACAAACAGACTACCATCCATTAGAGTAAAATCTCAACAACAAACTATCTCCCATAATGACGAGACTACCATCCATTAGAGTACAAATCTTCTCTGGCATTGACGGACTTATTGGGAAAGAACAAGTTGCTCAAATAAAGAGACTTGCCACTTGCTGGTTACAAAGAGGATTGCAATAACGCCGTAGGGAAATGAATCTTGGCTTTCTGGGGAAGTGTCAATACATTCCTGTGGAGGTAATAAAGTCTTCTCCTGCAAAATAAATGTATATTATCAAACCATGGCTCAAAGCCTACAAAAATCAAAATAATAATGTCGTCGGGGACCATGGATTCAAACAAGGAACGAACCAGAGTGAAACAGTCAACTAAGATAGCACCAATGAGGAATAAGCTCAAATGAGGATCACATTCTATCCAGATAATGAGCTGAATCGGAAGGCTAATGAAAAATTCTTCCATGAGGGATAACTCAGTGGGGAAATTGAAAGGATATACACTTTCTGCTTAAGGTTGACAATCTATTGGAGAGAGGGTAACATAACTCTACAAAGAAGGTAACATGCTAACAAAAACATCAATGAATGCCAATGAGAAATAATTTTATTTTAGCTATGCATGATATATGTATGAATGTATGAATGCTATAATGTATATGCTTACAAAATAGATATACAACGCTGGGAATAACCAGACAAAACCAACTTGGGTAAAGTCAACACTCGACTAAATAACATCCAGGATGATGATTCCAGAAGAGAGTGAGTACTAACTAAGCAAACGAATTTCTACTTCATGACTTAACTCCACTGGGAATTAACATGGCTTGAAAATAATCACAACATAATCTTATAATAATAAACTAATGCAGTTGCAAGGAAATCACAACCTCCTTTTGGATTCACTGGGAAATAACATACAGACTTCACTAGGGAAGACAATACCATATCATCTAGACTTCAACTAGGGATTCCAAACCGACTTCATTGGGGAAACAACACCACATCATCGAGGGGAGCCCAAATAGAATCTTAAATATCTAGAGTAATGGTTTTGGAAACTTCTCTGAGGAGAAATTATGAAACTTCATGGGGATAATAACTTTAGAGAGAAGCATCATCTTCACTTCATTATGGGATATAAGAAGTTAACAACACAACAGGAAGTCAAAGTTATGGGGATTTTAAATCAAACTCAATACTTGGTGAGAGAAAATCCAAAAAAATTGACATCTTTTTCAACACTTCTTAGAAAAAAATACTGCTTTCGTGCGGCTACTTGAGAAGAACATAACAACAACAATGTCATAACTGGACAGAACAATTCTCTTCAAGAGATTCCACATTAATTCTCAACAAATAGGAGGAAAAAATCCCATCAAATGAGAAAAGGCATCATAACTTTTACAAACTCAGTTTGATCATAAACCAGCTGAGGAAAGTTCACCCTCAGCTAGAGAAATATGAATTAAGACTTAGTTGGGGAATATGGGAGAGAGGTTTCAAACCCAACACCACACCATATATAAACTAGTATGAAATCCATCAATCCAAGGAAAAACATAAGGGGACTATACACATTATCAGCAAGAGTAATCCCAGAATACCTCTTGGGAAATCCTTCTAGAACTTCAGAGTTTGTCCATCCTTGGAATTACCACCTTTGTTCCATTTGAATCAAAAAATATGAAGTAAAAAGTAATTTTCAAATTCTTTTCAAAAATGATTTTTATTATTAAATATTTTTGTTTTGAAAATTAATATCAATAATAAATGAAATTTTTGTAACCAAAACAGAATAGGAACTACAAAGAATTGGATAAAGGCTCAAACTTTATTAATTGAATGGTAGTCTGCAAATGACGTGACTTCATGGATGAATATAATGTTTGGAAAAGGGTAAATACATGGAAAAGATACATAGAGATACAATTACCATTAGTATCCCTAAAAACTTTAAACTCCTGAGCAAAGGCTCCAATTGAAGTATGATGAGAATCCGAGAAGATTGTTGCTTCAATGATCAAGTCTTATTTGATGCATTTTTCAATCTACCAGGGAAATTTATTCTGTTTACATCTCTAAATTTTTCCTAGACCGCCCTTTCGGGTTTTCAGCCTACCGAGACGCTCTTTTTTTCCTAAGTCGCCCTTTCAGATTTTCAACTTAGCGAGCTATTCTTTTATTTATTTAGGCGAAGTATTTCTTGACTGTGTCAGTATTCATGGGACATGGGAACTCCTCAACATCCATAGTTTCAAGAATTAATGCACCGCCAGAGAAGGATTTCTTGACAACATATGGGCCTTCATAATTGGGAGTCCATTTTCCCCTAGAATCAATGTTTAAAGACATGATCTTTCTGAGAACGAGGTCGCCTTCAATGACTTCACAAGACCTGACCTTTTTATCAAAAGCTTTCTTCATTATTTTCAGATATAAGTGACCATGACACAAGTCCGTCATTATCTTTTCTTCAATCAAATTCAACTGGTCAAACCTATTATGGACCCATTCAGCCTCTGACAACTTGGTCTCCATTATTACACGCAAAGAGGGAATCTCAACCTTGACGGGGAGCACTTCTTCTATACCATACACAAGAGAGAACGGGGTTTCCCCGGTTGAAGTGCGGACGAATGTACAATACCCATGCAAAGAAAAACGGAGCATCTCATGCCAATCCTTATAGGTAACAACCATCTTCTAGATATTCTTCTTAATGTTTTTATTAGCAGCTTAACCAGCCTCATTCATCTTGGGCATGTAAGGAGAAGAATTGTGATGTACAATCTTAAATTCTTCCCAATGTTTTGTCTAAATTTTGTTATTCAATTTTGAGCCGTTGTCGGTGATAATCCTACTTGGCACACCATACCGACATATAATATTATTCTTGATAAAGCGTACTACCACCTAATTGGTGACGTTAGCATAGGAAGTCACTTCTATCTGCTTGGTGAAGTAGTCAATTGCCATTAAGATGAAACAATGTCCATTCGACGCCTGGGGTTCAATCATTACAATCATATCAATACCCCACATAGAAAAAGGCTATGTGGAAGAAATAACATTGAGAAGCTTTTGTGGTACATGAGTCTTATCAGCATCGATCTAACACTTATGACACTTCTTTGAAAATTTATAATAGTTAGATTCCATTGTCATCCGATAGTAACCTACCCTGAGGATCTTCTTTGCCATCGAGTGTCCATTGGCATGGGTATCAAAGGAACCTTCAATGATCTCATGCATCAACATGTCTTCTTCTTATCTATCCACGTATTCGAGCAAGACCATGTCATAATTTTTTTATATAACACATCTTCAATGAAGAAAAAAGCTACCTGCCAACCTTCTCAATGTCTTTCTATCTTTGTTCGACGCACCAAACATGTATTCCTGAGTCTGGAGAAAGTGCTTGATATCATAATACCATGGTTTTTCATCTGACACCCCCCTGTAGCAAACACATGAGCTGGTCTATCCAGATGTCAAACTGTGATCTAAGGTACATCGTTCCATGAATTTACTTGGTACATGGAAGCCAAAGTGGCTAAATCATCTACCATCTGATTCTCATCTCAGGGAATGTGATGGAATTCAACTTTATTGAAGAAAGGTAATTATCTTCTTGCATAATCATTATAGGGAATCAAGCCAATGCGACGAGTCTCCCAGTCTCCTTTGATCTGATTTATTACCAAAGCTAAATCACCATATACGTCAAAAATTATGATTCTGAGATGAATATCCTCTTCAAGACCCATGATACAAGCTTCATACTCCGCCATATTATTGGTATAATTAAATGCAAACCTGCAGTAAAAGGGATGTGTGACCCATAGGGAGTGTTAATCACAACACCAATTTCTTTTCCATAAGCATTTATAGCTCCATCAAACACCATACCCCACCGGGATTCGGGATTAGGATCTTCCTCTGGTGAAGGCTCATCACAATATTTAACTTTCAAATACATCACATCCTCATCAGGGAAGTCATATTTAAAGGACTGATAATCATCAACTGGTTGGTGAGCAAGGTACTCTACCAACAGATTGCCTTTAATAGCATTCTGAGTACGCTATTTAATATCATATTCAGACAACAGCATATGCCTACGGGAAATTATTCCAATAAAGAGAAGGTTTTTAAAAAAATTACTTAATTGGATCCACTTTGGGAATCCACCAAGTAGTGTGATTCAACATATATTTCCGCAATCGCTTTGCCTCCCAGGTAAAAGCACAACATGCTTTTTCTAGCACAAAATATCGTGACTCACAGTCAGTGAACTTCTTTCTCAGATAGTAAATGGCATATTCTTTAGTATGTTGCACCAACGTTCTTCAACCCAAAGGGGATCACTCTGTAATAGAATGTCCCCCAGGGTGTGATAAACATTGTTTTTTCCATGTCCTAAGGACACATCCTAATTTGATTATATTTGGAAAATCCATCCATGAAGGAGAAAAATTTGAATTTTGTTGTGCTATCAACCAACATGTCAATATGTGGCAATGAAAAGTCATCTTTCAGACTTTATTTATTTAAATCTCTGTAATCAACACACATGTGAACTTTTTCGTATTTCTTTGGTATTGGAAAAATATTGGCAATCCACTGAGGGTACACTAATGTTACAATAAAACCAACATCAATTTGCTTCAAAACCTCTTCTTTAATCTTCACTACCATGTCAGGATGAGTTCTTTGTAGCTTCTACTTGATCAATGGACATTTTGGCTTTAGCGGCAAATAATGTTCCATAATATCAGTATCCAAACAAGGAATATCTTGATAATACCAAGAAAAGATATCCACATACTCTTTAAACAATTCAATTAACCTGCTTTTCACATCAGAATGAGGAAGTGCTCCAATCTTGACTTCTTTCGGATCTTCCTATGAACCCAAGTTAATCGTCTCCAACGACTCTTTATACGGCTGAATGGTATTTTCCTTTTGCTCAAGCAACTGTGAAACCTCTTCTAGGATTTCATCATATTCCTCTTATTTAGCCACATACACGGGATATTCAAAGTTGGGAGAGGGTGCAGGATCATTGCACTCAACAAATTTTTTAATTAATCTGCATACATGATTTATGATTGATTTTAGAAACTAACACATATAACAAGTGATTATAAAGATTTATTTACAATTATTATTTATTTTGAAAGGTTTTTTATAATAACCATTTTCCAAGGAAAAATAGAAAATAAAGACATAATTTGGGAATCAAAAACAAATTTTATTAATGATCTTAAAAACAAAAACAAAAGATACGCCCATACAATCACTACTTTCACCTTGGACAGAGTGAAACATTCTTGAAAATACAAACAAAAAACAAATTACTTTGAAATGTGAATGAAAGAAGAAACATCAACACCTATCTAATTCTGGACTTTGACTCCATGTATCACGAAGTTCGGCATCTCTTGCTATGACTCATCTTAGAGAATAGCGTTGATACTTGGAGTAGTCAGACGAAGATATCCTGCAATGTGAAAGTTATCTTGATATTAACTCAAAGTGGACTTCGGTTTAAAACCTTCCTTCTTCACGGAGAAACCCAAACCAGTCCCATTCATGTTCACAAGTGGATTAATAATCTTCCCCCACACCTTGCTAGGGACTTTTTGAACTACCTATTGTGCATCCTTAAATGAAGTGATAAAGTCTTAATTCTTACTTATACTATCAATGGACAAAGCTTTGAACTGAGTTCCAACAGCGGCTTCATAAGCTTCTAAAATTCTAAAGGAAGACAAATGAGATATCAATAGAGCTTGGTCGCCGTTTACAAGGACTACCTTTCCTTCATGAAAAAATTTAAGCTTTTGATGCAAGGTTGAAGTAACAACTCATGCTTCATGGATCCAAGGTCGCCCCAAAAAACAACTATAGGCTGGGACAATATCCATTACTTGAAAGGTGATTTGGAATAAGTGTGTACTTATGTGAATATGTAAGTCCACTTCTTCGATGACAGACTTTTTTGAACCATCAAAAGCTTTTACTATAATGCCACTAGGGTGCATGGGAGTTCCCTGATACTTAAGCTTCATGAGAATACTTCTCGGTATGACATTCAAAGCACATCCATTAGCAATCAATACATTGGAAAAAGAGTCATTCTTAGAATTCATATAAATAAGGAGAGTCAGGTTGTAATTTCTCCCTTCATCAGGAAACTCGTCATCATAAAAGCTCAAATTATTACACGATGTAATATTCCCCGCAACACCGCTGAACTGATCTAAATACATATCACTTTCAACAAAAGCCTGATCCAACACCCTCATTAGAGATTCCCGATGAGAAGAAGAGTTCATCAACAAGGCTAAAATGGAAATATGATATGGAGTTTGTAACAACTGATCCATAATTTTGTAATCACTCATCGTGATGATTTTTAGTTGATCATCCACATCCTTTTCCAAGGAAGCGCCACTAGATTCTCTTTCCACTTTCTTAGGCTCAACATAAGTCTCAACAATTTTTTTGCCAAGATTAACATCTCCTCAAAAGGTAGGGGCGAAGACACGACCACTGCGAGTTACCCGACTAGATTCAACAATATTCTCAATATGGGACAAAGGTTGGATAGGAATTTCCAAACCATCTTCCATGATAGTTGCATTGAACTTATAAGGCACACCTTTATCTGATTCATACGGGATAAGATTAGTTAGATAGATAAATATAGGAGTAACAAAGGGCTTGCTATGGCACTCAATCTCAACAGGAACGGGATCACCAAAAAATGGTACAATAACATTCACCCCCACTTCTTTAGAATACTCTGGCATCATAGAATCATTAACAGAAAAGATACCTTCATCAGAAGAAAAGAACTCATCAACAGAAATGTACTCATCATCAAATAAAGCCTCAAAATAGTAGTCTTCAAACACATTAACTCAATTATAATCATATTTGTTTCCTGCGACCTTGATAGTACCATTATCTAACAACAATTGAACACCTCTTCTTACAACAAAACAACCACGGGAATCCCTACATTAGATTTGATAGGACCCATAACAATGAACCTCTAGGCCATCCACGTGATAAAATGTGGCATGCAACCGCACCACATCATCATTCATGTAAGTCACATAAAAAATATGGAATTCACCAGGACATCCATAAAACATATTCACATCTTTTTCATATTCAACCATTGTTCTAATTATATGGATAAGACCTTCATCCACCAATTATTGAAGACCAGCACTCACTTTATCGCATCCATGGATATCTGAACTACAAATTTTACAACCGGCATGGCCATGTGTATAATAGATGAATTCCCAGAGGTCAACATGCATCTTCACTAAATAACCTCTGACCAGGTTGATATCAAAAATCTAGAACTCCCCAGGATAACCAGCAACCATATTTACAGCACTTCCACCTCCATGTTTAGGTAGTGGATTATCCTTTACATTGGGACCAACATCTTTAAAAGACATGAGACAAGATCTTACCATCTTCTTCACTTCAGACTTTAATGGATAGTTGGTTTCAATGTTGTTCCCTAGGGCTCCTTGATGAAAAGCACAAGTTTGATCCTCCTTGTAATACCATGGTAAAGGTGAAGGTATAGCAGGGGGAGGTCTAGTGTGCACCATTTTTTTTAATTAATGCCGGAAACAATTCTGCATAACTCATCCGAATTGGATCAAAATCTTCTCTCTTATGACCTTGCCCTTGATTACCTTGAGGAAGTGCTCACTGATAGGCAATAGTAGTCGGAGCTACACTGGCGACTGGAGTTACATAAGCAACTTGTTGTTGGTGCTGATAACCTTTCTTTCCTCAACAACATCATTTCTTTCACTTTATTTCTTTCTAGAAAACTCATATGATGATCTCTTTGTTCCCCTAGAACCTTCATATTTTGTCAATTGTCCTTCCGTGACAGCTTCTTCTAGACAAACACCCATACTTACCATTTCAGTGAAATCACTTGGTGTACTTGAAACCATACTTTCATAATAAAATTATCCAAGGGTTTTTAGGAAGACCTTAGTCATTTCTTGTTCTCCCATCAGGGGTACCAATTGGGCAATGACCTCGCGCCATCGTTGCACATACTCTTTAAATGACTCCTTATCTTTCTGAGCCATCGCTCTCAATTGGTCACAATCTGGTGCCATAAACATGTTATACTTATACTGCTTGATGAAAGCTTCACCCAAGTCATATGGATGTTGATACTGTCCAATCCCATATACCATTTCAAAGCAGCACTAGTTAAACTATCCTTGAAGAAATGAATAAGAAAGCGTTGGTTATCAATATGAGTGGACATCCTTCTGATATATATCACTAAGTGGTCACGAGGACAAGAGCTTCCCTTGAACTTCTTAAATTCTGGTACCATAAACTTTGTTGGCACTTTCATATTAGGAACTAAGCAGAGGGCACTGACATTCTGTTTGAATAACCTTTTCCCTCGAAGAGCCTTCACTTCTTTCTTCATTTCATTAAATTGATCCTGAAAGTCATCCAATCAGTCATAGAAGCCCAAGCTTTCACTTAGTGGAGGAACATGATGTTAAACTTGGCCATTGATAACAATAATAACATTCACTGTAGGATGCACAACATGATGAATCTCATTATTGACAACATGAGTGGCATGTACCACATGAGGTGTAGAAACAGTAGTAGTTTGAGAAAATGGAGCAACTTGAGCAGTAGGATTGTAACCTTCTAGCATGAAATTCTCAGGCATTCTGCATGGATAATCGTGAGGCATATAGTATTAAGCAGTAGTAACTTGAGTAATAGAGATGGGAAGTGACAGAGATTTCAAAGCAATAGTCGTATGTTGTGGATGAGTAGCATGAGGAGAAGGAGGAGGAGGTGGTGGCTGATTTTGAGCAACCACCAAAGATTCCACCAAAGCAGTCAGATTAGCCATACTAGCCCTCGAAGCAGTAACTTCTTCATGCAGCTCACATTTCTCTTATTCAAGATTGTCTATCTTCTTCTTGGAATTAGCCCGAGTATTATAGCTATGAGATATCTTGCTGACTATTGAAGTAGATAAAAAAGTAAAACACCTGGGAATGAACAAGAATACAAAAAAATGTGCAAAAATGATGCATCATAT
Organism: Vicia faba; assembly: GCA_948472305.1. Classification (NCBI taxonomy): domain Eukaryota; kingdom Viridiplantae; phylum Streptophyta; class Magnoliopsida; order Fabales; family Fabaceae; genus Vicia; species Vicia faba. The sequence continues at coordinate 898,118,045 of OX451738.1, forward strand.
GCAATGCATATGATCTTTTGTATTTATCCAAGGAACCCAAAGAATTTTAAAAAATTTCTAATATTAAAGTACTAACACATTTGGAAATACTGAATATTATCATTTTAATAATAACTTTGGAATGGATTACAAATTTTAGTACAAGTTTCAACAACCCTAAGTACAAAAGAATAAAGATAGAATTTAAAAATCCTAATGAGCCAAAGCTGATGAAGATCTCTCCACACACTGACGCTTTCCCATGAGTCTTCCAATGAGAGGCTTCAACTGCTCGCTCTCTTCTGCATAGTTGCCGGTGACTTCTTTCCAACCACCAGAATCAGAAGACGAGTGACCAGGACCCGGCTGAGCTCTAAAGGAAAATAAATCCTCTTACTTTTCCATCATCTCTACAACACGACTCTCAAAAATCTCGATCAAGCCATCATTCTCTTTCAATTTTGTTAAGTAAGACACCTCTAAAGTCTGGTACTTGTTCTTCCATGCTTCCTTCTCTTGCTGCATCCTAACCAGGACAAGCTGAAGTTCTTCCACATCATATAAGAGAGGATGGGTAGTCCTCATGAACAGATCAGGTATAGGTTCTTCAAGAGAATATGGAATATTCAATTGAATTGCTCTTGCTTGTACCCATTAGAGATGAGGCTCCAAGGAAACAGCTTCTCTTGGTCCCAAATCTTTTCAACTTTTCTATGAATATGGCACCAAGACTTCTCAATCTCTTTCTTAGCTTCCTTATGATATTCTCCATCTTTTATAAATAACCCACTCAAATGAATGTTGTTTTGCTTGTCTCTCATTGCATATCCAAGTTTACGACGTGCGAGAACGGGATTGTAATTAATTCCTCCCTTTTTACGAAGAAGAGTAACATTAGGGAAACTACCATAACTATAAAAAATTTCCATATTATAATAAGCCCGATGATACCAAACAATGTCAGGATGAGTGAGAACCATAATCTCTAGGGACCAACAAGGTTCCTTCTTGGTATTCCAAAAAGCAACAAACCGAGGTAAGTCAGAAATAAACCATTGACATAACAACAGTGTGCAACAGATGATCATCCCTCTTTAATAAAAATTCTGAAGATGGATGGAATAATAAGTATCTCCTAGAAATGTAGGGACTAGATTCCCAATTAGAAATATATTAATGGCATTAACATCCATAAATTTGTCGATGTCAGGCAACAAGAACAACCCATAGGCAAGCAGATCAAAGACGGCTTCAAAAGCAGTTGTACTCTTAATTTTGGCGAAATAATAAGCTTTCTTCAATAGAAACTGAGTCGGTAAACCCGTTAGTCTTCCTTTGGTAGTCATGTTAGCCTCAATATCAGACTTCTTCAAATGAGTCATGGTGGCAATATCATGAGACTTAGGCTCTTCTTCTAAACCAGTGAAAGGAACACGATCAATAATAGGTAAACCAAGTAAGTAAGAATACTCATCCAATGTATCATAGAACTGGACCTATGTATAAAGAATACCTTCCTTCATCTTAAGCTTCATAAGAGGCACGATGGATCCATACTTCTTCTTGAAATATATAGAGCTCTCAATCTTAGGAATCAAACTCATCAATTCCTTTATCTTAGGATCCTTGGAATTGTACTTCTAAGTATTTCTTTTTCCAAAATACATGGTTAAAAAGTACTTGAGATATTTTCAAAGTCAAATTTAAGTTCCTTGAGTCAACTGTTTTAAAGAATGCTCATGGGTACATGAATGCATGATGAAATAATCACACACGAGATCACAAACATGGAGGGTTCATAGGTTCGACGTCACGAGCATGAAGTTAAAGGTACTACCCATGAGGTATGGACTAATAGTTTATCACCTTCCGAACAAGGTTCTAAAAGGTTCCCAGAGTCTACATCCTTCCTTCGGATATGACCAACGTCCTGATTAATCCAGTAATCAGCAATATTCTCAAGAAATACTCGTCTGAGTGTAGCATTGCGTGACAACCACTTACAGATTACTCCGTCATAGTTTCTAAACTACACCTAAAAGGCCAAGATGGGTTAAGGGTTCTACGGTCCTCAGCTTTAGCAGGTTCCCAGGTTGAAAGCATCATGTCTTCCTGATTGCTCGGTAAACGAGTACTACAACAATGAGGTCTCCACTAAGTGGGGGATCTCATGTCTCCTTTTTTGGGATTCCTCCCCTAAAGTTAACATGACTATACCACCCATCCTATCTTAAGTTTTTCCAAGTCCGGGTAGAGGACTTATGAGAAATCACCAAGAACTCTGAAAACCAGGAAAATCCAAACAAATATATATACAACACATAATATACAACAAATAATAGCACATACACAATATAAACAAAGATAGGCTCAACCCACTTAGAGATGAACCAACATTTGGTTAATCTTTCTCCAGTGAATGGGAAAAGAGCGAATAAACCCAAAAAGAGAGGGGAGAGAATCCATATACGGGGGTTGGTTATGCAAAGGGAAGGTATTAGAACTCTAAACATCTATGGTACTCCGCATGAACCTCTTTGAAAATCTGTGTATTTTGGCTATAAATGGTGTATACAAAAATAGATGGTGGAGATAAGAAAAGAATTATCTTTTACAATTTTTGCATCCGCCGCAGTTGCGAACCTTTAGTTCCTATGTACCACCTTTCATGAAATAGTGGATTATGGTACTCGTAGTTCACCTTAAAAATTTTAAAACACAAGTATGTTGGTTAATTTTAAGAGAAGACACGTCATCATCATATCCGAGTGGAAAACATACTTACTACCCCCGACTATAAGAAATGAAAATTTGCATCATCTCAAAGTGGAGGATATAGATTGGATTTTAAAATCAACAAAGCCTCCCTCAACACCCAAGTGGAAAATATATCACTTCACTACATATCTTAGAAGTATAGTAGCTCGCATCACTACAAGAATTAACAAGAGTCTAATCTTTTGAGAAAAGTTTTGTAAAAAGCCAAAGTGGCAAAATGGTTTGAATGAGGTTAATTGACTTTTATTCTTTCAAAAGATGTTAAAGTAATTTTAAGTTGATTAAAGTTTGATTAAGAAAAGTTTTTTTTAAATGCATGGACCTAAGTATTTTGATTAAAGTTAGAAAACAAGAAGAATTTTGAAAAGGAGGGAGAATATTTTTGAAATTAAAGAAGATAGGAGGAGATGAAGACACTATCCTAAAGCATAAAGTAAAAGATAAGTAAAATAACCATCTAACCAACAAGAGGCCAACACTTTACATAAAGAAGTCAATGTAGAATTCTCATCCTTTAGATTAAAACCAAGAAAGCAAAGATACTAAATCTCTCATGAATACCAAGCTTCAGATGCATAAACTCTTCAAAAATTGGGCAGAGTAACCACTGTATAAAGTGGAATTCTCAATTACAGACAAATCATATAAATAGAATAACCTACATACAAATAAAATCAAACCAATGTATTGGGGTAAACCCCAAGAACCCTAGATAAAATAACAACAGAGTCACAAGGTCCCAAGGGTAACCAAGGATTCTAATCCTAAGTCCAAGAGGTCCATAACTCCATTATGCCAAGGATGGTAACCAAATAGTCCAAGTGACTTAAAAGTTTTTTATTGTTCGAGCTGATTATTAAATGTCTTCAAAAAAGAAAATAAAATCTCAAATAAGCAAAGATAAAATGACACGAAGATAAATGCTTAAATGAGCAAAGATAAAATGACATAAAGATAAATGCTCAAATGAGCAAAGATGAAAATATCATGAAATGTAAATGCTAAAGTAAATGGTGAATAAAAGTAAGGACATAAAATAAAAGTCATAAAGTAAATGCACAAAGTAAAGTCAATTGTTAGTGAATTAGAAGTTAGAGGTTAGTTGAATGACCATCTTCAAACTTGCATTTGAAAACTCATTAGAAGATTGATAAAATCAAAGCTTCTAAACAACAAGTTACATTTTATTTTTGTCAAGTATACCATTCATTTCAAGTACTCAAGGTAAGCATATATGAACAATGATGTCTAAATGATCCAGTTAGACCAAAATTCATGAAAATTTAATTAGAGGATTGATAAGAATAAAGCCTCCTAATAATGAAACTCAAGGTTATTGGATTAAAGGTTTGAAATTAACATACTTGGGCTTGCAAACATAGGTTTGGGCCACGAATGATCATTACTTGAATCAGGACAAATTTAGCGCTATATTAAGCAATCGTAAGTGGACTTATGTAGAAGTCACACCTATTTTGAGGCTGGTCAATGGCCATCTATGTACCACATGTTAGAGGAATATGTTGTACCCCAATTTTTGCCCCTAAGATTCATCTATCATCTCATACCATCACAATGCAACAAGATCACACACTAGGGTTTGGTTCTTCTCCTTATCTTTAACTTTGCTCATGGGGAATCACCAAGCACCTTGACATGTATATTGTGATCATCTATATTTTGTATTGATTAACTTTTAACTAATAAGTACAATGAATATTTACTCTAATTGTTGGTATCATAGGCGAAAGCACAATATATTCCATCAAGTTGATCCATAGGTTCATGAGTTTATTTCCATGTCTTATTAAACCAAGATTCATTGAGATTCAAGCTCAATTATTGAAGATATTTTGAAATAACATTGTGACAAAGTCTATTATTATTCATCATGCCTCAAGTTGTCAAAAATAGTTTAAAGGTACAAGGGTTGATTAAAGAAGTTTGACCTAGTTGGACAAGTCTTTGGTTTCATTGATCACAAGTGCATATCCCCATCAATTCTAAATATTTTAAAATGGTTTTGGTTGCTATGGTGTCTCCTTACTATCCTCAACAACGTATATTTACATGAGTATTTGTTGCTCTAGGAGCTAGGGTTTTGAACTTCAAAAGGCTATCTCTTGCTCATCTTTTGGTATTTTTGGGTGATTCCAAAGACATCCTTCTCTTTAAAGGGATATCAACAACTCACTTCAAAAGTTTCAAGGAAATTTTGTGAGGAAGATACCTGATGATGAAGAAAGATTACAAGTCCTCTAAACAAACCATCAAATCCCCATATGTGACTTCAAAAGATCATAACTTGGTCAATTTTTATCACCTTGAGCCTATTATTTTTCCACATTGATCTTAAATATGTGAAATTCAACCCTTATTTTAAGTGCAAAGAGTGAAAATGAATGGAAGATGCCCTAAGAATGAAAAAGATTATAGGTCATTTTATGAATTTTTGCCAATTTCAACAAGTCATAAATTTCTCATTTTTTGGAGATTTCAAATGGTTAAAGCCTCAAAATGTCGTTCAAGAGATCTACTTCACGACATATTTTTTTATTAAGAGAAAATTTCAAATGGAAGGCCATTTTTTTATGCAAGACATTATAAGTCATTTTTGATGAAAAAACTTAGAATTTTTCTAAGTACAAAAGTCAACCTCTTTTTCTCAACTTTTACTCATCACAATTTTCAGCTCAAGCATCCATTTGATTCCATTCTTTGCACATTATAAAGCTTGTGATCTCATCTTTCTAAAGCTTCAAGAATCAAGTAAGAAAAGGATAAGATAAAGAGGGAGGGGATGTGTCAGATGAAATTAGGGTTTCAAATATCATCAAAATCATTCATCCATTTTGGTGAATTTAGTTTTTCAATCTATCAACACTCAATATCCAATTGTTAGAACATAGTTTGGTTCTACATCCTTGTAATAGTTTTGATGATAAAAAATACATGATATTTATAAAGAAAAAATATGATCTCTAAATTATGTATTTAAATATGTAGAGAAATTCTGATATAAGAAGCATAAGAAGATGATGAGAGATTTACCTTTTTAAAGCTCTGATTAGACACAACAAACTTATAAGGAAATCCGTGTAACACGCTAAATAGAAGAAGTTATGATGTTATAACTTATGAAGCACCAAGGCTGCAAGAAAAGCTCTGATATTCTGATAAGTAATGTTCTGGAAGAAAAAAAGAAGTCGACGAACTCATCAATACAATTATTCTAAAGATCCAGTTGTTGTACCCCAAAATTTGCCCTCTTAATTCACCAACATTTTCTCATCACAAGACCCTTGGAACTCAAGATCAAACTAGGGTTTGCTCTGCTCAAGACACCTCCTTGCACTGTTGACCCAAATTAGGGTTTGAGTTTGCACAAGGATATTTTGACCTACAATACCCAATTTGACTTTCATGCTTCTTGTTGGGTTCACAAGTTTGCCCATACCAAGTTTCAAGCCTTGATTCAAATCTTTGCCCAGTCAATGGGATAGTTGACATAGAAATCAATTGTATTGGGGAAAAAGTCAATTATGGCCAATTGACAGTCAAACCTCATGAAATTTGACCCACATCAACATTATGAACTCATATGAACCATTTGATCAATTTTGGATCATAATTCCACAAGAAATTTGATCAGATCACTAAAAAAGCAAAAAGGTCATTTTTAGGGTTTTGACTGCACAAAGGCAATTTTTGACTGTTTGACCTAACCAATGGCAAACCAAGCTCACATATGGACTCAAGGACTCAATGAAATTGTCTTGACCCATTCAACAAGTTCAAAAGACCTCAAATGCAGGGGATTGACAGATGAATTTTTCAGTCAACTGATCAAAATTTGACTATACACTGAAAAGTCAAACTTTGACTTTTTGGTATAAATCAAGTGCCAAGAGTTATTTTCCATTAAAACATGTCAAATTATGAAACTTGTTCATCAAGAAACCCAAAATTGCAAATTAGGGTTTAAAATGGAAAATTTTCATAACTTAGAAATTTTCCAAGTTATGAAATTTTCTTATTTTTTCCTAACTTTGTCCCATTTTTTCACCAAGATGCAAATGGATTCAAACAAAACTTGAAACATGAAAGTTGTAGTCCATCACAAAGTCTACAATTTTGATTCACAAATTTTTCTCAAAGGAATCTTGTATCTCAAGTTATGATTTTTGGAACAAGGGTACCTAAAACTTTTAACTTAGAGAAAATTTGCCCTAATCTAGGCAGGATTCAGACCCATCTTCTCTGGAACTTTTCACTTAGTTACACTTGGAATTTCAAGTTTCATTGCAAAGATGGATTGTAGTACATGTTCCAAGCTTTCCAAATTATCCAAGAACTCCTCAAACACCCATGTGGTTAGAGAGAATCGAATGTTGGAAATTGGCAAAAACTCACTTTTGTCCATGACTAATACATGTTCATACAAACTTGCATTTTCAAATCAGCATGTTTGGTGCTAGCTTGCAGGCCTCAAAAACAACTTACACTTCATAATTTAATGCTTAACCATTGAATTAAGATGTTATCTTGGCCATTTGGACATTACATACAAGATTAACCTTTATTTGGAAAAAGGTAAAATGCCATTTTTGTAAAAGTACACTTTATGTCAAACCAAAATCCTTGAGGTATGGGGCCATATCTCTGAAGCAAGATTGAAGCTATCAATTCCAGGAACCAAGGGCCAAAGTTGCAGCATGATAGGAAGGCTTGTACAGGGCTATAACATTATTTGCATTTTCTTGCTTCAAGTAGAAGAAAGTTGGCAAAACACAAAGGACCACACATATCTGTTAAGAGAAGCTTAGACAAACATTGTGAACAAGTTCCATACATCCCAACAAGCCTAAAGCACGACCCTTTCATCACTCATACCTCCTCATACTCAGAATCACTGTTTTGCTACAAAACAGGGCAGGTTCTGCATTTTGCAAGCCACAACAAAATTCCCCCATGTGTTTTGTCCCAAGATAGTTCCAACACCTTCCAATCAACTCACTTGAACTATCCCAGGCCCCCATTGCAACCTGTAACACCTTTAACACACTTTTCCATTTTCATTTCAAAGCTCTGCAGGTTGAGTTCTACATCATGATTCAAGTTGTTTCAAAGCAAACCAAGCATTGGAGAAGCTTCCTCGGACCTCAGGCAAGCTCAACAGAAGCTCAAACACCATTGAAGGTTGCTACATTGTCCAGCTCGAAGTCAACTGAAACAGGTATTTCATGGACTCCTATCTCTCTATTTAGGAATTGTTAGGCTTAGGTTTGTGAATGAATATGTTGTACTCATAGCCCTGAAGCCATACATATGTTTAGTTTTCATTTACATTAATCGTGCTGAGAGAATTTCACTCATGAACTTTCTGAAAAAACTAGGGTAAAATTTAGGACCATAGAAATTCTCTCTGGTCTTTGAGAGTTAATCCAAGTTTTTTATATGGTTGAATTCATTATTTGATGCTCTACAAGTTTCATGTTGTGATTTTTGTCAAAAAACCAAAGAATCAGGAGTTGGCCATTAATACACAGAAGCACGCGTTTTTGTGAGCAAGAGGAAGAAGAAGAAGTCTGGTGGGCTGGGCCTGAGTTGTTTTTACTTCTCACACATGCTTATTCAGTTTGTACCCCCCTGGCCCATTCGTTGAATATTCATCATTTTGACATTTTTATTTTTTTATTCTGACTTTAATATTTTTTGTCTATATATATATATATATATATATATATATATATATATATATATATATATATATATATATATATATATATATATATATATATATATATATATATATATATATATATATATATATATATATATATATATATATATATATATATATATATATATATATATATATATATATATATATATATAAACTATTTTCTCTTTTAATAAAAACTCAAAAATAATACAAAAATATACTTATTTTTCATTTATTATTTTTATCTACATTTGAAAACATTTTCTTGAAAATATCCATTTTTGTAAATAATTAATTTTTATCTTTGTATATTTAATATATACTTTTTTAGTTAAATAATTAGAACAAAAAAATACAAAAATAATACATTTCATTTTTATTAATATTTTACACTAAAAAAAACATTTCTTTCTCAATATACTTTTATTTTTGTATAAATTAATATATTATTGTATATAATTAATAAATAATGCTATTTATTTAAGAATTGGGGTTTTGCCCTAAATAACAAAAATAATCAAATTTGACTGCCTTTTATTAGTTTATATTTCACATTGAAAAATACCTTTTTCACATACATAAAAATCTTTTTATTTGCATAATACATTTTATTTGATATTTATTTAATTGTATTTATTTAAATTTTAAATATTGTCTTGTACATTCAATTTGGTTGTAATAGTAATATAGGGTTTAATTTCTTGTCAAATATCCATAATTCAAATTTGTACCCCCCCTCCCTATATCATGTTGTAATAGTGTAGCATTTAAATTCTTGCACATTTAAAAAGCTTTCAATTATGCCATGCCTAGACCTAGGGTTTGTATGCAAAATAAAATCAACAAGTAGTTTGACCTAATCCAAGATAACAATGCATGAAAATAAACACAAATGCACACTTGCACCCCTAGGGTTTCATCCACTTGTTGCCTTCAAAAATGGGCCATGGTTGCATGTCAAGTACTTTGGCAAAACAAAAACAAACAAAAAGATCATAGTCCCTCGATGACGCTATCTGAGTTGCCTAAACAAAAATGATCAAGTCCCTCGAGAAAATTGCCAAAAATACATGACATTATTGCTATCATGGTCTATACGATGACCCGCGCCTGTCCCGTTAACATCCTAACACAAGGTTGTTCACCAAATACAATGGTGAAACAACACTGTTAAAAGGATTAAAAACATAAGAAAGATATTTGAGTAAAATAGGGTAGATAACTCTTAGTTATTTGATCAAGCTTGCAAAAACATCCTTGCTACTTTTCAAAACACATTCCCAAACACAATTTCAAAACCCTACTTTCAAAAGACAAAAACACATTTGTATACATTCAAACAAGAATCATTACAAAGGTTGCCATAAACGATGGCCTCTTTTCAAACGTTTTCCAAAATCACACACAAAGCACCATTTCAAACAATTGAAAAGCACCATTTCAAATAATTGAAAATCAAAGCAAGTGATCTAAGCAAGTAACTAAGAGCCCATGGTTAACCATGGATAGAAAGGGTGCTAATACCTTCCCTTTCTATAATCTACTCCCCGAACCCAAGAAAACATCTCAAAGGTCTTTCCTGTGATTTTTGACCTTTCCTTAGAATAAAATAAAAAGTCGGTGGCGACTCTTGCTAAACCGAAACATTTACGAACACAAACGCAAAATCCCAAGTCAGTTCCCCCACCGTATCACAGAACTGGCGACTCTGCTGGGGAATTTATAAAAGTGGAGTAACCTTAGGGCTTAGATCACCCTTTGCATGATTATTGTTTGCTTTGATTGCTTTACATTTTGGTTCTCTTGTTTGGGCTTGAAATCCTCCACCCGGATTTGGGAAACATTCATAGATAGCAATACATTGTGGAAACTGTGCGGGGTATACCGACACGGTTGAAGCAATAGCTATATTAGTGCGACATATTTGTGAGTACCGGTAGCCTTTGAGTCAATCAAAGAGAATACGGGGCCGCTGAGTGATGTCATTAAGCACTAATGAACTAGAACCTTACTTGACCATCTTGGCCTTTCATTAGGGGTAGTGAGATGACCGGCTTTGGTGCAGTTCGAAGTTGGTAGATACTCGATACTACACTCATTGAGGGTTTTTTTCTTAGAATATTTTGGTCGCTAGTTAAAGTGGCTAAACCAAAACAATGAACATAGAAAACAATCCAATGATATTGAGCTCCTTAGAACCCGGTTACTATTTATAGGACAGGTTTTGAGCCAACTAAACTCAAGAGGGTACTTACTTATGAAACCTCATGCAAGCCTGAAACTAGGGTTTTGTGTGACTTGCTTGTACATGTGCTTGTGCATACATCATGAACATCATAAAGCATCATGTGCATCCACTAACCATTTCAAGGGTTTGGATCTTCATCTTTGTTCTTGTTTTGTAGGTCATGGAATCTCTTCGCAGGAAAACAATTCAAGTCAACCTTGTGAGGATTCCTCCTCAACTCAAGGAGCTTACTTCCAGGATTCCAAAGAATTCTCTCTTCAGTGAAAGACATGGTAGACTCCTCAACTTAGTCAACACCAGCATTGAAGAAGACATGGTGAAAGTTCTCTTCCAGTTCTCCGACCCCCTACACCACTGTTTCACATTCCCTGATTATCAATTGGTGCCTACTTTGGAGGAATTTTCTCAACTCCTGAGAATTCCTATTCTTAATCAACTACCCTACAACGGTACGGAAAAAGAACCAAAGCCTGAAGATGTTGCTCAAGCATTACACTTGCAACCATCTGACATCAAGGGGCATTGGGAAACCATAAGTTGTGTCAAGGGTTTCTTGGCAAAGTTTCTGTTTGAGAAGGCCCAAGACTGCTGGAATTCTCTTGATCTACAAGCCTTTGAAGAGATTGTGGCACTCCTTATTTATGGGTTGGTCTTGTTCCCGAACCCTGACCAACTTATAGATATGAATGCTGTCAAGATTTTCATGTCCAAGAATCCCATACCTACATTGCTTGGGGACATCCTACACTCATTTTACACACGAACAATGAGGAAAAGAGGTGTTCTCATGTGCTGTACTCCTCTCCTAGCAAGATGGTTTATTTCTCACCTTCCATAATCAATTTTGAAGAATGAGCAGGGTTTAAGGTGGTCACAATGGTTGATGACCCTCACACATTCTGATGTACATTGGTGTTCTCGGTCCTGAGAAAATGTCATCATCATTGATTATTGTGGTGAATTCCCTAGTGTCCCACTACTTGGCATTAGGGGAGGCATTACCTACAACCCCTGTCTAGCTTTGAGACAATTTGGATATGCCCGGAGGGATGGCCCTCATGACATGCTGATTCCTGACCTAGTTTTTGACTTCGACAACGATGCGCAAGGACTTCGACAAAGGTTCATCAGAGCTTGGAGGATGCCTAACAAGGTGGATAGTAAGAAACTGGGGCACAAGAATTCCATCCCCCTTGAGCCTTACCTCAAGTGGGTACGAACCCGCTCTCAGAATCTTATGATGTCATATCCTCACATTCTCCCCTTGATTAAAGAGCCTGTTATGGAAGGAGAGGTTCCATACACCATCCTACATCCTGACATGCCAACATCATGGGAGGAAATGCAAAAGAGTTGGATCCAACTCAAAGAAGAACGGGATACTTTTGAAGCCAGCTTCTATGCCAGTGAGAAGAAGGTTTTAGAGCTCACTCGCCGACTTCACGAGGAGGAAACTCTCAACACCTACATCGCACCAAAAAGGATGCGCAACGTCTTTTTACATTAAGAATTTTGTAATATTTCGCCCATGGGGAACTCATGTACTAACAATTTCTTCTTAATATGACGTGCGTTCTTTTTGTTTACAACAAATTTGAATTTTTGAACCCTTGAGTGCATTACATGAATAACATACCATTCATCATATGCATAAACAGGTCTTCAAGCCAGGTTTCCTTATCTTTCTGCTGTTTATTTCAGCAAGATGGATTTGGAGCAAACAATGAAGGATCTACAGGCACAAAATTCACAATTTCAGCAACTTCTCATAACCTTGGCAAAGGGTCAAGAGGATCTCAAAGTTCTGCTAGAGAAGAATAAAGAGAAGAAAAAGAAAAAGAGACCGGGGGTAGCTACTTTCGGAAGAAGATTTGAGGGCGATGCTAGAAGGACTCTTGAGTTTCCTTCAATGTCTGACGAAGGGATTGGCAAGGGGAAAGGAGTTACTGTACCTTCTGAGTCTGAGGTAGAAGAGGAGGAAGAGGGAGAAGACAAAGACTATTCAGAACAACAATATCCACCAGCGGATGACAAGTATAAGAACCTTGAAGATAGATTGGCAGTTATGGAGTTGCAGAGGGTGCCCGGATTAGATTTTGAGGAACTGGGGTTGGTAGCTGGGATTGTTATCCCTCTGAAGTTCAAGGTGCCAACATTTGCCAAGTACGATGGTCTGTCTTGCCCTAAGATGCACTTGAGGTCGTATGTTAGAAAGATCCAGCCACGTTCATCCGACAGAGACCTCTGGGTACACTTTTTCCAAGACAGCTTGTCTGGCACTCAGTTAGATTGGTTTTATCAGCTCGAGAGTTTAGAGGTCCACAATTGGGAAGACTTGGCAGCCGCTTTCTATCGTCAGTATCAGTACAATGCTGATTTGGCGCCTACCCGTACTCAGCTACAAAGTATGGGGATGGCTTCAAATGAAGGGTTTACGGAGTACGCCCAGAAGTGGCGTGACCTGGCTGGAAGGGTGCAGCCACCGCTATCAGATAGGGAATTAGTTGACATGTTTTTGGGGACCCTGTCTGGCCCCTTCTTCAACCATCTAATCGGAATCTCTTATGCGGGATTTACTGAACTGATTTTGACCGGCGAAAGGGTGGAGGCCAGTATCAAAAGTGGAAAGATTCAAAAGGATGCTTCCGCATCCACAGCTGTTAGAAAACCTTTCCCAACCAAGAAAGAAGCATCTGCTGTATACACCCAGAAAAATCAGGAAAGAGCGGAACAACGACCAACAGTAGGGGCCGTATTAATATAGAAGTCCGCATCAGACCAGCTTAGAAATAGTCAACCGAGGAATGATCAGCCCAGAACTTATCAGCAAAGGCCACCACGGCAGTTTACCCCAGTAAACATGACACCTGCTCAGATCCTTCCACATCTCCTGAAGTTGAACCTTGCTAATTTAAAAGAGGCGCCAAAGAATGTAAATACCACCTCTCTATCCTACAACTCAAAAGCCAAGTGTGCTTACCATTCCGACAGTATTGGGCACGATACCAATAATTGCTGGGCACTTAAGAACAAAATTCATGACTTAATTGACGCCAAAGAGGTTGAATTTGACGCTCCTGAGAAGCCCAATGTTATATCCGCTCCGATGCCCAAGCACGGCCACAATGTGCATACTGTTTTGGAAAATCTCCATGTTACTGATGTTGCCGATCTGTTGACTCCATTGATTGTGATTAAAGAAAATTTGTTGAGAGTCGGGATCTCTCCTGGTTGTGATGAAGACTGTTATTTTTGTTTGAACATTTAAGGTGATTGTCCAATGTTGAAGTCGGGTGTTCAACGCCTGATGGATACTCAAGAAATACTTTTCCAGAAAACCCCTGTTAACACTTTCAATCCGATTACTCCTGATACTTGTGATACTTCAACCAATGATATTGCTATCATAACCATTTCCGACAATCCTCCCAAGGCTTGCAAAAGGCCTGTCAGGATTACACCCAACTCTGAATATGTACCTTTAAAGATCACCATGCCGGGACTTGTCCCGTACCAATCAAGCAAAATGATATCGTGGAACTATGGGGGAGAAATCTTCTACCACGACATTAAACAAATCGAAACAGTCCAAGAAATTTCCGAAGAAGACCCTGATATAGGGAACATCGCGGGTACAAGAAAAATAAGCCGCAGTGGCCGGATCTTTTCTCCGGAGATTACTCCCCCCCGAGCAGTTTTTGGACCCTTAAAAGTTTCTGCACCTGTTGGACCCTCTGTGCAAGGCCCAGTGATTGAAGAAGTGATTACTCCTGAAGAAAGACCATCTGCTGATAATACCGACAAGGGTAAGGGGATATTGGAAATGCCTGTCAGGACGAAGGCTCATGCTGTGGTTATCCCCGAAACCACTCAGAAGGAAATGGATGAAATCCTAAAAATAATCAGAAAAAGTGACTACGACATTGTAGAACAACTGGGGCAGACCCCTTCTAAAATTTCAATGTTAGCCCTCCTGCTCTGTTCAGAGGCCCATGCTAAGGCCCTGATTAAATTCTTGAAAACGGCACATGTACCCCAAGGGACCTCGGCTGACCAATTTCAGGATTGTGTAGCCAGTCTTACTGCTGACAATGGCCTGGGCTTTTCCGACGCTGACTTAACTCCCAAAGGAAGGAAACATAATGATGTGTTACATGTTTCAGTTGAGTGCCGAGGAACCACCCTCGCTCATGTCTTGGTTGATACCGGTTCTTCCCTCAATGTGCTGCCAAAGAAGGCCTTAGAACGTTTGGATTGTGAAGGTTTGACCCTCAAACCTAGTAACATCGTCGTTAGAGCTTTCGATGGTTCCAAAAAAATGGTTCATGGAGAGGTTGATATTCCTGTCAAGGTAGGAACCGAAGTGTTCAACTCCACCTTTTACGTGATGGACATCCGTCCGTCATACTCATGTTTGCTGGGAAGACCGTGGATCCATTATGCCGGGGCAGTTACATCCTCTTTGCACCAGATGCTGAAATATCCTATTAAGGGTAAAATCATAATTGTGCATGGCGAGGAAGAGTACATGATTAGTCACCTCAATTCCTTTCGATATGTGGAGTTAGATGGCGAGTTCATCGAAACGCATTTTCAACATTTTGAGGAAGTTTCTCCCGAGGTAGCAGTTACGAAGACAGCCGTTGAGGTACCTATCATTCCCAAGCATGTGGCTAGGATGGCATCTCTCAAGGACACAGAGGCTGTGATTAAGGAGGGGAAGAGCACAATATGGGGAAAATTGCCTGACTTTCCCCATAAGACGGACAAGTTTGGTTTAGGGTTTACTACTGCAGGACAAAAGGCTATGCATCGCTCCAAGATTGGAGGACCACCTGTCAAGATCTCACACCACGGAATCAATGCTGTAGAAGATGAGGAGAGCCACTTTGAAGATTGGATTTTTCCGACTGTCGAAGGGGGTTTGAGCAATTGGGAAGCAAAGGATTTTGTTCCTATCACCTTTATCAACCAGTAATTTTATCTTTGAACAATTTCCCATTTTTATGGTCTGTAATAACTAAAACAATTCGCTCACTATTTTCACCTCATGCCTTGCCTGGGGCATGTAGGTCCATTTGTAAGGGCTTGATTTTCTTCATAATCATATGCCATGTTTTAATGAGTCATTGGACGTTTTTCATCTATAAATTGTCGTGTTCATTTTCTTTCCTTTTGCATTTTTGTTTGTTTAAGGATGGCTATCCCTTACACACACCCACACTAAAAAATGCAGGTACCCATCCACCTCGGATTCCATGGGTGACTATTCTGTTTTAGCCTTCGATAACTCTAAAGATTTGGTCAATCATGCTGAGTGTGAAGATGACGAAGATTGTGAAGTTCTGGGAGAGTTATCTAGACTTCTACAACAAGAAGAGAGGGCCATTCTGCCTCATGAAGAGTTGCTAGAAACCATCAACTTAGGGACAGAGGAGGACAGGAAGGAAGTAAAAGTGGGTGCCAACCTGGAACCATGTGTCAAGGAGCGCTTAGTGCAGTTGTTAAATGAATACGTTGAAATCTTCGCTTGGTCTTATGAAGACATGCCAGGACTAGACACTGATATCGTGGTTCACCGTCTCCCTACAAGAGAAGATTGTCCACTGATCAAGCAAAAGGTTCGCCGAATGAGGCCTGACATGTCTGAAAAGATTAAGGCTGAAGTAATGAAGCAATTCAACGCTGGTTTTCTGGCTGTTACAACCTATCCACAATGGGTTGCAAACATTGTGCTCGTACCTAAAAAGGACGGAAAAGTCAGAATGTGTGTAGACTATCGGGATTTGAACAGGGCTAGCCCTAAAGACGATTTTCCGCTGCCGCATATCGACATCTTGGTTGACAATACAGCTCAACATAAGGTTTTTTCCTTCATGGACGGATTCTCGGGATACAACCAGATCAAAATGGCCCCCGAGGACATGGAGAAAACTACTTTCGTCACGCAATGGGGTACCTTCTGCTACAAAGTGATGCCGTTCGGACTGAAGAACGCAGGGGCAACCTATCAACGCGCCATGGTAGCTTTATTTCATGATATGATCCATCATGAGATCAAAGTTTACGTAGACGACATGATAGCTCGATCACAGACAGAAGAAGAACACCTTAATCATTTGCAAAAGTTGTTTTCCAGGTTGAAGGAGTATAAACTCAGACTGAATCCAAGCAAGTGCACTTTTGGAGTTAGATCTGGTAAACTTCTGGGATTTATTGTCAGCAACAAGGGCATTGAGGTTGATCCAGCTAAGGTAAAAGCTATACAAGAAATGCCTGCCCCCCATACTGAAAAGGAGGTTAGAGGATTCTTGGGATGCTTGAACTATATTGCGAGGTTCATCTCTCACCTGACATCTACCTGCGAGCCAATTTTCAAACTGCTGAAGAAAGATTAGGTAGTTGAATGGAACGATGATTGTCAAGTTTCTTTTGATAAGATCAAGGAGTATTTGCTAGAACCTCCTATTCTGATGCCACCCATCGAAGGAAGGTCGTTAATCATGTATCTGACTGTTTTGGATAATTCAATGGGGTGCGTGCTGGGCCAACATGACGAGTCTGGTCGAAAAGAGCATGCCATTTATTACCTTAGCAAAAAGTTTACCGACTGTGAGACTCGCTACTCATTGCTCGAGAAAACTTGCTGCGCTTTGGTATGGGCTGCTCGCCGACTAAGGCAGTATATGTTGACTCATACCACTTTGCTGATTTCCAAGATGAACCCGATCAAATATATTTTCGAGAAGCCTGCTTTATCAGGAAGAATCGCTAGATGGCATATGATCCTGACTGAGTATGACATCCAGTATACTACCCAAAAATCTATAAAAGGGAGTTTACTAGCTGACCATCTAGCTCATCAAGCCGCCGAAGATTATCAATCTATGAGATTTGACTTCCCTGACGAGGACATCATGAATTTGGACAACATCGAAGGTAATAGACCGTATGACAGACCTGAACAAGGATCTCGATGGACCCTGTACTTTGATGGTGCTTCTAATGCACTTGGCAACGGTATCGGTGCGGTACTCATTTCCCCAGAAGGTTGCCATACACCTTTCACTGCACGACTTTGTTTCAGCTGTACCAACAACATGGCTGAGTATGAAGCTTGCATCTTTGGTCTCAAGGCTGCTATAGACCTGGGGATCAAATCTTTGATCGTATTTGGGGACTCAGCTTTGGTTATCAATCAAGTCAAAGGAGAGTGGGACACCAAACATCCTAATCTTATCCCATACAAAGAACATGTCCTGACTTTGTTGCCTCATTTCGAGTAGATTACTTTCGAGCATTTCCCGCGAGAAGAAAATGAGCTAGCAGATGCTCTGGCTACAATGTCTTCCATTTTTAAACTCAACTGGGATAACGAGGCTCCCCAAATTACCATCGAGCGAATGGACGAACCTGCGCACTGTCATGAGATTAATACCGAAGAAGTAGTGGAACAACTCTGGTTTCATGAAATCAAAAGGTATCTCCAGACTAGAGAATACCCCGAAGGAGCTTCCGTCAATGACAAAAAGTTCTTAAGGAGATTTGCTTCCAAGTTCTTCCTAAGCAATGGCATCCTTTATAAGCGCAGCCATGATTGTGTTTTACTTCGATGTGTGGACAAAGCTGAAGCAGAGTTGATCATGACTGAGATACACAGTGGCACATTTGGCACCCACTTGAGCGGACATACAATGGCAAAGAAGATTCTGAGGGCAGGCTATTACTGGTCTACCATGGAAGCTGATTGTCATAAATATTCTCGTACTTGCCACAAATGCCAAGTCTACACCGACAAGGTACATATTCCTCCTGTTCCTCTCAACGTTCTGACAGCTCCTTGGCCGTTTGCAATGTGGGGCATTGACATGATTGGAGAGATCAAGCCCACGGCATCCAATGGTCATCGCTTCATCCTGGTGGCTATTGATTACTTCACCAAATGGGTCGAGGCAGCTTCCTATGCCTCAGTTACAAAGAATGTGGTTGCCCGCTTCATCAAGCAGAATCCCATATGCCGGTATGGTGTCCCCGACAGGATCATCACAGACAACGGTACAAATTTGAACAATACTATGATCACCGCTCTATGCGAACAGTTCAAGATTTATCATCATAATTCATCTCCTTATCGGCCGAAGATGAATGGTGATGTTGAAGCTGCGAACAAAAATATCAAGAAGATCATTCAAAAAATGACAGTTACCTACAAGGACTGGCATGAGATGTTATCGTTTGCTCTGCATGGATATCGTACCACGACACGTACTTCAACAGGGGCAACCCCATTCTCTTTGGTGTATGGCATGGAAGCTTTCCTACCCATGGAAGTTCAGATTCCTTCTTTAAGGATTATGAAGGACGCTGGTTTGAGTGAAGACGATTGGATTCAGACCCGGCTTGATCAACTTAATTTGATCGATGAGAAGCGACTTACTGTTGTTTGTCATGGTTAGACTTATCAAAAATGGATGATCAAGGCTTTCAACAAAAAAGTCAGGAGTCAGGTATATCAAGTCGGAGATCTTGTAATCAAGCGGATCATCTTGCCGCAAAGTGATTCCAGGGGAAAATGGACTCCTACTTACGAAGGACCATTTGTGATCAAGAGCATATTTTCTGGTGGGGCAATGATTCTGACCACCATGGACGGCGATGACTTGCCACACCCTGTGAACGCAGGCATAGTCAAAAGATACTATGCATAAAACAACCCGACAAGTTGAAAACCCGAAAGGGCGACTTGGGCAAAAATGGGCATCCTGGTGAACCGAAAACCCGAAAGGGCGGATCAGGCAAAAGATTAGGATAAAACAAAAAAAATTTGTACACCCGGCAAGTTGAAAACCCGAAAGGGCAACTTGGGCAAAAAAGGGTTTCCCGGTGGATCGAAAACCCGAAAGGGTGATTCAGGCAAAAGTTAGGGAATTAAAGCGTATGATTGTGTCTCGTCGGATCACTTCAAGAATAATCTCTTCATCAACAAGCTCCGAGCTTCTGATCAACCTAGTCATCGGCGGACGAAGCAACAAATGGAGAAGATATTCAGAGTTGTGAAGGCTATAGCAGAATGGGAATCCCATGGAATTGTTACACATAGCCATCTTTCTTTTGTATAAAAATTTTCAATTTTTTACGACAACATTCTCTTACTAGGATGTATGTCTCCTTTGTACAAAGATACTCACAAAAGTTAATACAAATACACTTCCAAGTGCAGAAATTTGCTTGCCTTTCTTTTCTTTTTACACTTATGTTTATTTTGAAAACGTCCAATGTTTTGTTAAAAAGGCATATGCATTTGAATATAATCACTACTTACAAGTAAAACGAAATTGAAAAAGGATAGTTACTGATAGGTTGAAGGTGTAGGAAGATATATTTATGCCATTTCAGAAGAAATCCCCTATGACACATCATTCGGATCCTCAACAGAGGTAAAATTTGGAACATGTTTCCCCAACGGAGTTAAACTTCAGGATCCTCAGCAGAGCAAATGTTTTCTAAAGCTGGATTCCCCAGCTAAACTGAATTTCAAAATTCCCATCAGAGTCAAATTTCAAGATCCCCAGTGGGGCCCAAAAACCCTGAAAATCCTATACCCAGCGGAACCAGAATAGCGAACATTCTCCCCACAGAGATATTTCTCGGCAGATTAAAGATTCTCAGTCTCATTTCTCCAGCAGAAGTCTCCCAGGCTTTAACTTCCCAGTAGATATTTTCAAAGTTTTCCTTATTCCCCAAGCGGTCAGTAGTCAGCAAGGATTTCCCATCTTCAGTAATCAAAGATTTTTTGGAATCCCCAGCTTCGGTCATGGATTTATTTTCCCCGGCAGCCGTCAAAAAATCTGTTATTTCCAGCTACCTGGATTTATCTTCCTCAACAAGACGGCTACTCAGCTTACATGCATAACCATTACATTCATATATCATAAACATTGATGAAATGCAATTCATTGCATCATACATATCATGCAACATAACTTTGTGTTTAGCTAACATTTTATCCTATTCAGGATAAGATTAAAAGGCTATCATTAACAATTATTCAGATACAGTATGGATACACCCTAGACACGGCTGTCATTCCACTACTCATTCAGACTTCAGCAATCCGATACAGACTAGATACGCTCCAGACACGGCGGCTATTCTATCTCTCATTCAGATTCAATTATCAACCTCAAGTTCAAATGCATTCAAGACACGGATACCATTCTGACCCTTACATCAGCAGTTTGATCCCCTCAGTGCAGTCGCCACGGAAGTCATTCTGTCATTCACTCAGATCCCAGTTATAGTACAAATACACTCCAGACATGGAAGTCATTCTACTACTCATACAAATCTCAACTTCAGATACAGTCCAGATACGCTCTAGACGCGGTTGCCATTCTGTCACTCGTTCAGAGTTTACCCCCAACACACAGTTGCTCCATACACAAATATTTCTCTGTTATCCGGATACAATACAGATACACTCCAGACACAGCAGTCATTCTGATATTCATTCAACATTCAAACACAGTTACATCTCAGATACGCCCCAGACACGGACACCATTCTTTTGCTCATACAAACTCAGTCTCTAGATACAGTTTAAGTGCATTCCAGACACGGATACTATTTTGACACTCATTCTTTTGGCCTATAGCATTGCAGTTCAACAAACATTCTT
The DNA here is from genome assembly GCA_948472305.1 of Vicia faba. Classification (NCBI taxonomy): domain Eukaryota; kingdom Viridiplantae; phylum Streptophyta; class Magnoliopsida; order Fabales; family Fabaceae; genus Vicia; species Vicia faba. The sequence goes on from OX451738.1 coordinate 898,139,453, forward strand.
GGATGGCATCTTTAAGCCCATCTCCAACAAGATTCTGCCATCTCCAAATGGCATCTTTAAGCCCATTCCCGCACCTATGTTTTGACGAGTGCAAATTTATGGGCACTCTAGTGTCCAATCCTCTTTTACCTTCGAGTCGCAAAGGGCAAACTTGCCAATCTAACTCTTCAGGTTCAAGAAGATTGAACAAGGGCAACTTTTGTACCCCAAAATTTGCCCTCTTATTTCACCAACATTTTCTCATCACAAGACCCTTGGAACTCAAGATCAAACTAGGGTTTGCTCTGCTCAAGACACCTCCTTGCACTGTTGACCCAAATTAGGGTTTGAGTTTGCACAAGGATATTTTGACCTACAATACCCAATTTTACTTTCATGCTTCTTGTTGGGTTCACAAGTTTGCCCATACCAAGTTTCAAGCCTTGATTCAAATCTTTGCCCAGTCAATGGGACAGTTGACATAGAAATCAATTGTATTGGGGAAAAAGTCAATTATGGCCAATTGACAGTCAAACCTCATGAAATTTGACCCACATCAACATTATGAACTCATATGAACCATTTGATCAATTTTGGATCATAATTCCACAAGAAATTTGATCAGATCACCAAAAGGGCAAAAAGGTCATTTTTAGGGTTTTGACTGCACAAAGGCAATTTTTGACTGTTTGACCTAACCAATGGCAAACCAAGCTCACATATGGACTCAAGGACTCAATGACATTGTCTTGACCCATTCAACAAGTTCAAAAGACCTCAAATGCATGGGATTGACAGATGAATTTTTCAGTCAACTGATCAAAATTTGACTATACACTGAAAAGTCAAACTTTGACTTTTGGTATAAATCAAGTGCCAAGAGTTATTTTCCATTAAAATATGTCAAATTATGAAACTTGTTCATCAAGAAACCCAAAATTAAAAATTAGGGTTTAAAATGGAAAAATTTCATAATTTAGAAATTTTCCAAGATATGAAATTTTCTTATTTTTTCCTAACTTTGTCCTATTTTTTCACCAAGATGCAAATGGATTCAAACAAAACTTGCAACATGAAAGTTGTATTCCATCACAAAGTCTACAATTTTGATTCACAAATTTTTCTCAAAGGAAGCTTTTATCTCAAGTTATGATTTTTGGAACAAGGGTACCTAAAACTTTTAACTTAGAGAAAATTTGCCCTAATCTAGGCAGGATTTGGACCCATCTTCTCTGCCACTTTTCACTTAGTTCCACTTGGAATTTCAAGTTTCAATGCAAAGATGGATTGTAGTACATGTTCCAAGCTTTCCAAATTGTCCAAGAACTCCTCAAACACCCATGTGGTTAGAGAGAATTGAATGTTGGAAATTGGCAAAAACTCACTTTTGTCCATGACTAATACATGTTCATACAAACTTGCATTTTCAAATCAGCATGTTTGGTGCTAGCTTGCAGGCCTCAAAACCAACTTACACTTCATAATTTAATGCTTAACCATTGAATTAAGATGTTATCTTGGCCATTTGGACATTACATACAAGATTAACCTTTATTTGGAAAAAGGTAAAATGCCATTTTTGTAAAAGTACACTTTTATGTCAAACCAAAATCCTTGAGGTATGGGGCCATATCTCTGAAGCAAGATTGAAGCTATCAATTCCAGGAACCAAGGACCAAAGTTGCAGCATGATAGGAAGGCTTGTACAGGGCTATAACATCATTTGCATTTTCTTGCTTCAAGTAGAAGAAAGTTGGCAAAACACAAAGGACCACACATATCTGTTAAGAGAAGCTTAGACAAACATTGTGAACAAGTTCCATACATCCCAACAAGCCTAAAGCACGACCCTTTCATCACTCATACCTCCTCATACTCAGAATCACTACTTTGCTGCAAAACTGGGCAGGTTCTGCATTTTGCAAGCCACAACAAAATTCCCCCGTGCGTTTTGTCCCAAGATAGTTCCAACACCTTCCAATCAACTCACTTGAACTATCCCAGGCCCCCATTGAAACCTGTAACACCTCTAACACACTTTTCCATTTTCATTTCAAAGCTCTGCAGGTTGAGTTCTACAACACGATTCAAGTTGTTTCAAAGCAAACCAAGCATTGGAGAAGCTTCCTCGGGCCTCAGGCAAGCTCAACAGAAGCTCAAACACCATTGAAGGTTGCTACATTGTCCAGCTCGAAGTCAACTGAAACAGGTATTTCATGGACTCCTATCTCTCTATTTAGGAATGGTTAGGCTTAGGTTTGTGAATGAAATATGTTGTACTCATAGCCCTGAAGCCATACATATGTTTAGTTTTCATTTACATTAATCGTGCTGAGAGAATTTCACTCATGAACTTTCTGAAAAAACTAGGGTAAAATTTAGGGCCAGAGAAATTCTCTTTGGTCTTTGAGAGTTAATCCAAGTTTTTTATATGGTTGAATTCATAATTTGATGCTCTACAAGTTTCATGTTGTGAGTTTTGTCAAAAAATCAAAGAATCAGGAGTTGGCCATTAATACACAGAAGCACGCATTTTTGTGAGCAAGAGGAAGAAGAAGAAGTCTGGTGGGCTGGGCCTGAGTTGTTTTTACTTCTCACACATGCTTATTCAGTTTGTACCCCCCTGGCCCATTTGTTGAATATTCATCATTTTGAAATTTTTATTTTTTTATTCTGACTTTAATATTTTTTGTCTAAATATAAAAAATGCCAAAAAATTATTTTCTATATTTTTCATATTTATTTGATATTTATTTTATTTTACTAAGTATATATATATATATATAAATAAACTATTTTCTCTTTTAATAAAAACTCAAAAATAATACAAAAATATACTTATTTTTCATTTATTATTTTTATCTACATTTGAAAACACTTTCTTGAAAATATCCATTTTTGTAAATAATTAATTTTTATCTTTGTATATTTAATATGTTTAATAAATATATATATACTTTTTATATACTTTTTTTAGTTTAATAATTAGAACAAAAAAATACAAAAATAATACATTTCATTTTTATTAATATTTTACAATAAAAAAAACTTTTTTTTACAATATACTTTTATTTTTGTATAAATTAATATATTATTGTATATAATTAATAAATAATGCTATTTATTTAAGAATTAGGGTTTTGCCCTAAATAACAAAAATAATCAAATTTGACTGCCTTTTATTAGTTTATATTTCACATTGAAAAATACCTTTTTCACATACATCAAAATCTTTTTATTTGCATAATACATTTTATTTGATATTTATTTAATTGTATTTATTTAAATTATAAATATTGTCTTGTACATTCAATTTGGTTGTAATAGTAATCTAGGGTTTAATTTCTTGTCAAATATCCCTAATTCAAATTTGTACCCCCTCCCTATATCATGTTGTAATAATGTAGCATTTAAATTCTCTCACATTTAAAAAGCTTTCAATTATGCCATGCCTAGACCTAGGGTTTGTATGCAAAATAAAATAAACAAGTAGTTTGACCTAATCCAAGATAACAATGCATGAAAACAAACACAAATGCACACTTACACCCCTAGGGTTTCATCCACTTGTTGCCTTCAAAAATGGGCCATGGTTGCATGTCAAGTACTTTGGCAAAACAAAAACAAACAAAAAGATCATAGTCCCTCGATGACGCTATCTGGGTTTCCTAAACAAAAATGATCAAGTCCCTCGAGAAAATTGCCAAAAATACTTGACACTATTGCTATCATGGTCTATACGATGACTCGGGCCTGTCCCGTTAACATCCTAACACAAGGTTGTTCACCAAATACAATGGTGAAACAACACTTTTAAAAAGGTTAAAAACATAAGAAAGATCTTTGAGTAAAATAGGGTAGATATCTCTTAGTTATTTGGTCAAGCTTGCAAAAACATCCTTGCTACTTTTCAAAACACATTCCACAACACAATTTCAAAACCCTACTTTCAAAAGACAAAAACACCTTTGTAAACATTCAAACAAGAATCATTACAAAGGTTGCCACAAACGATGGCCTCTTTTCAAACGTTTTCCAAAATCACACACAAAGCACCATTTCAAACAATTGAAAAGCACCATTTCAAACAATTGAAAAGCAAAGCAAGTGATCTAAGCAAGTAACTAAGAACCTATGGATAACTATGGATAGAAAGGGTGCTAATACCTTCCCTTTCTATAATCTACTCCCCGAACCCAAGAAAACATCTCAAAGGTCTTTCCTGTGCTTTTTGACCTTTCCTTAGGATAAAATAAAAAGTCGGTGGTTACTTTTGCTAAACCAAAACATTTGCGAACACAAACGCAAAATCCCAAGTCAGTTCCCCCACCGTATCACACCAGCACTAAAGCTACACTCTGATAGTAAAAACTCTTATTTGCAAAAGAAGCTTCTACGTATCATCCAAGTTATAATGAATATCAAGAAACTCTGAGGATCTAAAGTCTCAACAGTAATATTCTTATAAGATCCCAAGGAAGCAAAGTTCTGATACGTTACAACTCATTCATTACAAATCAAAAAGTAACGGCTCAACCATGAAAATATCTATATTTTTGAAAAGTGAATTAACAACACTTTATCAACCTTCGAAAAACATCTTCTCATGTCCCATATGCCTCAATATAAAGAATACTTGAAGAAGAAATCACACACAATACTATTGCGCACTGAAAGAGAAATATTTTTACCAGTTCTATCATTTGCTTTACACTTGTGTATACATCACGGTTGTGATATAGTTTTGTTTAGATACATCATTGTACACACTCTTATTTGATTTATTTTGTATCTGTGTAATCAAGTTTTATTTATTGGATTAAGACCTCGGTTGAGAGAGTGATAAGTGCAAATTGTAGTTATTTTTGTATATACGTTTTGTTTAACTTATCGACTTTTTGTTGTTAATATCATTGAATAAACCCAACTTTTGTGTATATACATTTAGTTTGTATTTATTTGTGTTTTTGTGTACACAGTGTACCGTTTGAGGTTTTTCCATTCATTTTGTAGGTATTTGTTGCATTTTGGAGCATTGAGGAATCAAGTGTCGAAGGCACGACTTCGGATGCATTTTCGGAATAAAATATCAGTTTTGTGCAGAAGAGCCCGCTTAGCGCGAGTGCGTTCAACTCATTTTGTAGCGTGCTTCTTGTGTTTTTACTGTTTTGGCAGAACCAATATTTTGAAGCCCTCTTAGCACGGATAGCACGCTTAGTGCGATTTAGGTTGATTTAATGTGTAATATAAGGAAGTCATACTTAGCGTGCCAGGCACGCTTAGCGCGGTATGCTGAGATTTATTTTATAACTTCATTTCATTCATTTTTTAGGATATGGTTTTGGGGAATTTATTGCTCCCAACTCCATCAACCTGTAATTTTGTTAGGATTAGCTTACATATGGATGATACAGGGTGGATTGCTCTTCGATGGGGCTGACAAACCAGAAGATTTGCGGTTCATTTCTCTTTTTCTTTGTGTTCTATATTGGTTAGGTTTGTATGTATATTTTCCTTGAACTTATGTATATTTGTCGCCCTTGGCGTTATATAAAACATACATTACAAATATTTATCGATTTTTATCCTAGATTTTTACTCCGCTCTAGGTATTTGAGTTGCTATAGACATATTTTATTTAGATTCTTATCTAGGATGATTATCTAATAGTGTCTAAAATTCTAGAGATAGATTTAGCATTGTTATTCACTTAGGGTGTCTGAGACTAATACCAAATGTGTTGTTTGTGTCACTGTGAGAGATCGTCGACACAAGCGGGTACAGTTGACTTTTGTGTTGTTGAGGTGGTTGAGAGATCGATACCGAGGTGCTGCAGTCGGCCTCTCAATTTGGGTTAGAAATGACTTAGGTTGTGAGTGACACGTGATGACATTAATGAATATTGTAGGTTGAGTATAACAGGTCGATAGGTTTAAGTCTGTGATAAGTAGTATATATGCATGCTTGATAAGTTATACCTTTTTCCTTTTTATACATTTATTTTTTGTTGATTTAATTTAAACCCATTTATCCCCAAAATAATTAACAAGAGAATTATCGAATGGCGAATCAATAACCAATCTCTATGGACACAGTACAATATAACCTATATCACCCGGTGAATTAATAACTTACTTTTTGCTTTCCGCTTTACCACAACAACAAAATGGCACTGTTGTTGGGGATTGCTGTTGTGATACAATGGTAGAATCGACTGTTAAATACTGGTTTGCATTTTTTGTTTGCAAATTTCGCGGTAAGCAAGAGTCGCCACCGACTTTTCTTTTATCCAATAAAGGAAAGGGTGAAAAGAACAGAAAAAGATTTTTTTTCGATATTTTCTGAGTAAGGGGGTAGATTATGGAAAGGGAAGGTGTTAGCACCCTTTCCATCCGTGGTTTTCCACGGGCTCTTAGGTACTTGCTCATTTTGAAAACTATTTGTGTTTGTGTGCTTTGAAAGTTTTTTGTTTGCTTTATGGTAACTCTTGTATCAGTCCTCAAGAGTGTGATAAAGCATTTTTGAAAAGAAGTTTGAAAAGTGTGTAAGTATGAAAAGATTAGGTTTGAGAAAGTACATAAGAACCATATACCTACTCGAAAAAGGATGTTCTTTTCCTCTTTTCCTTTAGATAGTGTTATCCTACTATTAGTGAGTAGGTAGCCCTATCGTTGGATGTTGAGGTAATATCGTAAGGGACATTTATGGTCATTGAAGGCAACATGTAAGGATACCTTAGAATTTCGAAGGGACAGTCATCATATAGGCAACATCGAGGGACAAGATCATTTCTCGCAGGCAACTCGAGGGACGTTAAAGGACTATGATCTTTTATGATGACTTTTAAGTTGAGGTTCTTTGCTAAAATATCCCTACGTTCGAGGGACATGACCATTGTTTTCCGAGGCAACCAAGTGAGGAGTACCCTAAGGGTGCAAGTGTGCAAAAGTGTTTTTTCCAGATATTTTGTCTTATGTTAGTGATCTAATGATTATTTGATTTAATCTTGACATGCACGCCTAATTACTAGCAATTTATGTACAAGCATATAAGAAGATATAAAGCGAGAAATAAAAGTTCCTACACTATTACAGGGCTTTGGTGTAGATACATAAATAATGGACAAAAAGTAAAGTGCGGAAATAAAAACCCTAATTTAGCTATTACAAACTGGGCACATTTACATAAATGATAACAAATAATTGTATAAAAAAAGTAATGACGCGCAAAAATTAAGACGGGAAAAAGTTCTAAACCCTAAAAAATCTAAATACTCATTAAATATATTTTTTGTATTTTATGGAAAAAAATTAGAAGTTTAACCTAATTCTCTAATTAATTTTAAATTAAAGAAAAAAATTTAAAGTTAATTAAATTAATTTTATTAAGAAAAACTCTAAATCCTATTTTTTTATGATTTTTAATTTTTATGATTTTGTTGAAAAAAATGAATGAATAGAAAATATAAACTAATTAACAAAAATTAAATAAAATAAAGGAAAGAAGAAGGGCCTAAGGGGGGTGTGAAACCAAATTGAGGGGTGATGATGTTGAACTTCCAGGGCCCAAATCTTGTTGGCCCAGACCCCTGTGCCTGATTCAATGTTGTTGTGTTGGAGAGGTCTATCATGGGAAAGCGTTTCTGGGCGCTGGATCTGGAGGATGAGTGATCCAATGGTAATGATGATAGAGCGAATGATGCACACCTGGGGATGTAACATACTAGATCTGCAGGTAACAATTCAGAAAAATAATATGCAGGAGGGAAGGATCGAACCCCTGACCTCCCACACATACAATGCCTTAAACCCTTCACTCTTTCCATTTGCGTTGCTCGATCATTCATGCATATAATCAAAACAAAAATATATAATATAAAACAAAGGCAGTGGCTGACTCATCAAAACACGCGTGCACTTGTGGTCCCACTAAAATTTAAATAAACTAATCAAAACATATGGAACTGCCACGCATGGTCCTCGCTTGGGTCAGAGAAGTCAACAACGCCAGAGTTGCACTCCAGTCGTCTTCTCCGGTAAAACAAAACTTGGATCTGCGTAAATAAGCAGAATCAAAGCTCCATTTTCAGGCTACACCCCCCCTCTATTTCGCATGCTACGAATTCAATGATGATGGCCATTTGGCCTGAGGAGGCCTGTATCACCCTGCTCGTCCCTTGGCCGTTTCCAAGCCCTAACCATGGCAACCTACATTCTAAGCTTCTAGATTTTCATGTAGCACATTAGAACGATTCAAAACAATCATATGAACACAAATGTATGCTTTGGATTCATTTAAATCGCGTGTGTTAAGAGATTTAAATACAAAAAATTTAACCAAAAGGTTGTGATTTGGTTGGCCGGTTTCAGGATGCTTCAGGCGTGGATGAAGGTTGATATGGCTTCCTGGGATCTTCAGGAGGAAGATTGGCTCCTTTGTTTTTATCAACAAAGTGTGGAACTAATGCTTTTGGTTTTCACGATTTCTTGAACTTTTGTAAATTCTCTAGGGTTCTCTTTGTGGTTGTTGCGCATGTACATTAGGTTTGGACTTGTTATGCTTATGTAGTGAATCAAATTAGGATTGCAATTGTGGAAAGAATCAAATGCTTTCATCACATAATATTTATTTTGGGAATAATATGTAATCTTTCCAAATTTGGCCAAATCTTGCATAAATGATTTCCACGCGTTTCCTTTGATTTGCAACATGTTTTACTCTTCATTTGATGAGAAAAATATTCTCAAATCATATCTTACATATTTTCATTTATTTATTTATTTAATTTTGACTTTTAATGAATAAAAAATCAAAATAAATAATAAAAATAATGGAATAATATATGAGTGAGCTCAAGGGTCGTGAGTCATGTTAAGAACAATCTTTAATCATGAAAACATGGGCCCATTTGGAAGAACTTCAAGTTTGGTCAATATTGGCTTTGTGCACTTTTCCAGAAATTGGTCAACTTTAGCAATGCATATCTCTCTCAATTTTAACCTTAAGAGGATTTTCTTGGACTTTTTAGAGAGCTTAGGATGTCCTCTAAATTACCCTTTTGGTTTCAACTCAATTGGATCTTCCAGGTTTATGTAAGGAGCTTTGACCCAAAATGTGTTTTTGTTGACTTTTTGAAAGGACCTATAATGTATGAGCTTGTATCTTTTGATTAGCGCATTTGTTGAACTTGGGGGATGAAGAGAAGTTGTAGGGTATTAGATTCTCTTCAAAATGAGCCTTGGTGGGAAAATTTCTGATAAAGTATGAGAAAGTTATGCCTGGTCAAAGTTTGGTTGACTTTTCCTATAGAAACCCTAATTTGCCATTTTTGACTTTTGATGAGTTAGGACCATTTCTTGAAGAATCATGATCAACCCTTAATAAAATGATGGATATTACTTCAAAATTTTTATGTTGACCAAAAATCTTGAAGTTTAACTGTATTTAGGCCACAGTTGACTTTTGACCTAGTACAGTTGATTTCGAGGCATTTGAGAAGTTGACTGAGCAAACTTGTTGTTCAAGGCATGAAATTTGGCATGGATTATCTTGAGGACATATTAGGACAATGGAGAACATTTTGGATCCTTAGGACTCACACATCTTGCTTAAGCTTGAAACCCTAGTTTAGGCTCATTGTCTTAGGAGGAGAATTTTCCTAGTCAATTCTTAGTAATCCTAGGGCAATTTGGGGACCTCTGGAGGTATGTCTTGTGTGAAAATGGGAGGGAAAATTTTAGGGTACAACCGCTATTTATTGTTTTGCATTGCCATAGTTTTTTTGTTTTTGAGTTTTGTAATTAATGTATATGTTGTATAGAATGTGTACATAAACTTGTCTATTTTTACTTGTACATGTTTTGTGTTTACTTTCCATACTTGTGCATATATGTGTTTTTTTTCACGTATTGTTGTGAATTGTCTTGTTTTCATAACGTTTGTTGTGTGGATGTTAGGATACTTTCTTTAGGTTTATATGGTGTGAAAATACCATGACATGGCGAGAGGAAGTTACTAGCTTGCACAATAAAGGCGTCGAGCTTACGACGTAAAACAACCATGTTTAATTTGTACTCATTTATGTATGTGTTGACTTGTTTTTTAACAAGTTGAAATTGGACTAGTTTTAAATTCTCAAATTTTCATTTTTCAACTTGTTAATTCACTTTCACCTGTTTGTTTCGTTATGTCAAATTGTGTTTTTCCATAAGCTTGTTATGTTTAACTTGTGAAAGTGTGTTTGTATGTTGTAAATATTATATAGTTGAGATTGTATAGGTGAATGTGGAGGCTGCACCAGTTACCGTCATGTTTTTGTTGTTCTGGTGTAGCGTGATTAGCGCGCTTGACGGCGCTTAGCGCGCTCTGCTGTGCAGAGCCAGTGAATTATTTTTAATTTTTAGCTTGGCTTTCCTTTTTACCACTTCCACCTAGGCTTTAAATAGTAAATAATATTAGTATAATTATTTCTTTTGTTGTTGTTTGGACTCAATTTTGGTTCGATAGCTTGAAGTCGCTTTTGGTGATTTTCCAAGTTTGAGTATTTCAACTTGCGAATGCATGGTAATGATTTTGTTAAAGTTTTGTACACGTTTGAGGTATGTGTTTATCACTTTCTATACTTTAGCATATTCATGATACTTATACTTTTTACAATTTTTATGCCATTCATTATTTTTTATACTTGTTCATTTGTGAATCATTTTAGTTCCTATCCTTTTTTGTGAGATAGCTTTCCATTGTTTACATATGCTGGAGACCACAAATCTTGTTTTAAATGGATTTATTATGTTTAAACTTTTGTTTGTATTGATTATATAAAAGCATGAACATGATTGTCATACCTCAAATTTGCCCACCCTTTATTTCAAACAGCAAAAAATATTTTAATTATTGATTTTAAAATATCATTTTATTTTTATAAAATATTCACTTCCAAACCTGTTTAAAAATATAATGATTTATTTCAGATCATTTGTATTTTTGAATAAATAAATATTCTCATACATTTCATATACTTTCAATTGAGTTTATTTACAAATGAGTAACATAGAACAATTGGTAAAGGATGAAGCTTACAAATATAAGGTCCGGGTTCGAATCTCTTGTGCCGCACTTTCAACATTTTCTATTTTTTTTTCTATTTTTTTGTCACTAATTTTCTTTCCTTTTAAATTGGTGTTTCCTATTGGCCATTTGATGTCAATTTGTGTCATACTTAATTTTTGATTGGTCAAATTTGTCTTATTTCCAATTTGGATGGTTTTTTTCATCTATAAATAGGACATGTTTTTCACACTTCTAGATCATTCACAATTTCTACAAATCTAGAAATTTTACAATTCATCCACAAAAAACTTGCTTTTTTCTTTCAAATTTTTATAATTTTTGTTCTTAGTTTATTATTGAATTGTTGTCTATATCAAACAACAATGATAATTTCTTTATTAACGGCCGATGATTTCATATGAGGCCCCCTCCCTTTTGTTTTCAATTTTATTTTTATTTTTAATTTGTTTGTTGTTTTTACTACATGATGATTATCTGATAGTTGTTTATCTTTTAAAATTATATTTGCATTATTTTTGTTGGGAGGTCATATTTGTGCACACTTACAACAACTATCATATGCAATTCTTAAATCCCCATCCTTTTCAATTCCATTTATTTTATTAGTTATTGTTATAACCATATAATGAAAATTTTAATAGTCCTCTTGCTTTTCTTTTTTTTTTTAAATTTATTTATTGTTGCATTTTTGCTTTTTGATTCTTTCTTGTTAGAAATAATTTTTAACCACAGTATATAATATTTACTACACAAAATGCACATTACGTACATACTTTACCAATCATTTTTTTATACAGTTTCTAAAACTCATCTTTATCAAAAGTTACATACTTTCTCTTCTATACATGATTTTCTAACACTATTTCTCCACTCAAATCCAAAATATTTGGCATTAGCAATATGTATAGTGTTGTTTTTGCAGAAAAAATAAAAGGAGAAGAAAATGAAGATTGCTCATAAAGTCGACGCGAGACATCGACGAAACCAAAACATCATCAATCATGCAGATCCACAACTTTGATAACCGTCACTCATTCGCTCAAGATTCAACATGTCCTACTGTCATCATCGTTGTTCACGTTCCAGAACAAGAAATATGTTTGGGGATGTTTGAATGGGTCAGCAACCTAGTTTTTCTACCATTTAATTATTACTATAATGTTATAATAATAACTATCATTAATATTCTTTTTTTATAGTTTTTATTATGATCAATAACTTTTCCTTTTTTTCCTTTTTTTAATTTGTATTTATGTTTTGTTTTTTTGGTGAGCTATAACTTTATGACCGTTTCTAGATTTCATTATTTTTGTTTCATATTTCATTGTTTAAAGATTTTGAATTTTGTATGGTAATATTATGATCATAACTAATGCAGCGCCTCCCCTGAATATGATTATTCTTTTTCTTTTTTTTTTGTATATTTTTTGTTACTATTATTACTATATATTTAATTTATTAGAGTTTGCTTTGATATAGATTTTAGATCCAATTGTGGTCTTCACCGCCTAAAATTTTATTAGTACTTCTTTATTCTGTTTCCATTTAAATTAATTTTAGTTTGGTTTTTTTAAAGATTAATTTAGCTAAATAGGATAACTTAGTTTAGTCATTAGTCTATGTCATATAAATAGCTGCAATTAATTATTTTAGTTTTCTTAAATTTGATTTATTTAATCACTTAATTTTGTTTATTCAATACAAAATACAAAAATGTATCAATTTTATTTCATTTAGTTTTAATCTATTAATTTAGTAATTAATCGTAAACATACACATAAATCAAGCTTTTGTAAATTTAATTAATTCAACCTATTTATAATGGGATTGATAGATATTTCATCTACCATGTCCTCGAATAAGCGATTGGTCGACTCACCGTCTATCAGTCAATTATTCGAAATCGAATATTAAAAAACACATAATTCATCATACGCGAGTGATACGTGGCCAATATCTGGCTACGTGATGAGGAGACTATATCGGACTCCCTCTGCATACTTCAAGACGAGCAGCACGTGGCCAACATCTGATCACGTGAGGAGAAAGACTTTATCAGATTTCCTCGGCTCATGTTCTGCCATACTCGTTAATCAAATCAAAAATAAAAACAACTAACCAACATCAAAATATTTTTCAACTAACATAACAAAAGCTACAAGATTATTTCCGAAAAAGGATTAAGGAGAACTTCTTCTGAAATTAACTGCGAACCATGTCTACGATCACTCAATTTACAATCCGGACAAGGTTCAAGGTTAATTCGAAAGAAATTCTACACAATCTTATAAAAAACACAAACCCACTGAGAACTACAAAATAGGACTCTGATTCCTCCTAGGAGGATACGTAGGCATACGATTAAAATCGTGGCGAGTCCCGCTAACTAAAATTCAAACCGTTTTCCGTAATAAAACAATAAAAAAAACCTATTTCCTAAACATCGCGCTTCTAAACCTAGTATCCTTACGAACAAGGTATATAAGGGGTACCTAACACCTTCCCCTCGTCTAGAACCGAGTCCAAATCTAGAATCTCTGAATTTCTTTTAGAGTTATTCCTTTACTCCCTTCCTTTAGGATAAAAATTAAGGGTGGCGACTCTTTATAAAAAAACCAGTTGCAACAATGATCAAGGCATTTTTGTGTTCTATTTTAAGCACAACTACCTTGGCCAAATAGTCAATTCACCTTGTGAGTGTGTGATCATTAGTATCCCGTTTTGACCCTTTTTGTCGATATCCATGTTGTTTTTTCCAAATGCTTGTCTATGAGTGTTTAGTTAATATTTTTGTATGGATTTTTATTCTTTTGTTTTCTTGAACCTTCAACTATGATTTTTATTTGAATTTTTACCTTGCCTTAGAAAGTAGGGAATATTCATATTATGATGATGTTTGAATTCAAGTTCAGAAGAGGAATGTTTATGTGCTTATGATGTAATTTTTATGAGGTTATGAAAAGAAAAGAAAAATAAATAAAAAGTGAGAAAAAAAAAGTGAAAAGAAAGGGAAATAAAAAATTGAAAAAAGCTTTGAAAAAGAAAAACAAAAAAAGAGTTTGGAACAATGTTGTGTTAATAAGTGTTGTGTGCTGGTTTGAAATTTGGAATTATTTGAAGTTTGATTGAAATTATTTTGCTTGAGACTTTGTGAGTTAATCACTCTATTAGGTTTAGGCAATTTTTTGTTTCGATTAGCTTTAAGACTTATCCCTTGTTTGTTAACCAAGCCACATTACAACTTGAAAAGCCCTTGAGATTCTTGCCTTTGTATTTTCAATATGAGTTTTTGGATGAACGCATAATTTAGTCTTTTGTTTGCAAGATTGTGGATGAGTGAAAATACCTTATTTTGTGTGTTTTTCATCTAACAAATGATTGATTTTTTCTAGGTGTGATTCATTTGTGAAAAAGTATTGTTTTAGAATGTTTGTCATGTTATTTGCATTTAGCATTCGTTTCATGTTTATGTTATCGTCATGGTTTAGTGGTAAGTATGTCTCTTCGTGTGTACCGTATTTCATTTGAACCATTGCATTTGTTTTCCATTTTTAAAACTTGTTGATTCATGATATTTTGCTTGATTACTTTTGGTTCTTTGAGTTGTTTGGCTTTGTTTGAGGATAAACAAGTTCAATTTAGGGAGAGTTTGATAAGTGCAAATTGTAGCTATTTTTGTATATACTTTTTGTTGCACTTATTGACTTTTTATTGTTAATATCGTTGAATAAACCCGACTTTTGTGTAAATATGTTTAGTTTGTGTTTATTTGTGTTTTTGTGTACATAGTGTATCTTTTGATGTTTTTCCATTCATTTTGTAGGTATTTGTTGCATTTTGGAGCATTGAGGAATAAAGTGTCAAAGGCACGACTCTGGATGCGTGTTTTCGGAATAAAAGATTAGTATTATCCAAGAGAGCCTGCTTAGCGCGTAGAGGCCACTAAGTGCGAGTGTGCTCAATGCAGTTTATAGCGCACTGCTTGTGTTTTTACTATTTTTGCAGAACCAATGTTTTGAAGCCCGCTTAGGGTGGTTTAAGTCGGTTTGATGTGTAAAATAAGGAAGTCGCTCTTAGCACAGTCTGCTGAGATTTGTTTTATAACTTCATTTTATTCATTTTTTAGGATATGGTTTTGGGAAATTTTTTGCTCCCAACTTCATCAACCTATAATTTTGTTAGGATTAGCTTAGATAACAACTATGGAGCTTACATACGGATGATCCGGGGTGAATTTCTCTTCGATTGGAACTGATGTATATTTTCTTTGAACTCATGTATATTTGTCTCCCTTGGCGTTATATAAAACTTGCTTTACAAATATTTGTCGATTGGTATTCTAGATTTTTTCTATTTGCTAGGTATTTGAGTTGCTATAGACATATACTACTTAGATTCTTATCTAGGACGATAATCTAATAGTGTCTGAATTCTAAATATATATTTAGTGTTGTTATTCACTTAGGGTGTCTAAGATTAATGCCTCTGTGTTGTTTGTGTCGCTCTGATAGATCATCGATGCAAGCGAGCATAGTTGGCTTCTATGTCGTTGAGGTGGTTGAGATATCGCTACCGAGATGATACAGTCGGCCTCTCAATTTGGGGTAGAAATGACTTAGGTTTTGAGTGACACGTGAGGACATTGATGAATATTGTAGGTTAAGTATAACATGTCGATAGATTTGAGTCTGTGATAAGTAGTATATATGCATGCTTGATAAGTTATTCCTTTTTTCTTTTTATACATTTATTTTATGTTAATAATTTTACTTTTAACCCATTTATCCCTAAACTCATTAACAAGATCATTATCAAACGACGAATCAATAACCAATCTCTGTGGACACGATATGATATAACCAATATCACCCAGTAAATTAATAACTTACTTTTTGCTTGTTGCTTTACCGCAGCAACAGAGAGACGAAATCACTTTGGTGGGTAGACTGGAGTAGTTTGAGTTCAAACAAACCAGCATGACCAACGTGTCATATGTTAGAACATAGTTTTGTTCTACATCCTTGTAAGAGTTTTGATGATAACAAACACATGACATATATAAAGAACAAATATGCTCTCTAATAATGTATTTGAATATGTAGGGAAAATATGATGTAAGAAGCATCGAAGATGAGAGAGTTACGTTTTTGAAGCTCTGTTTCGTCATAACATACTTAGAAGCTAAACCGTGTAAACTCGCTAAAATGAAGAAGTTCTAATTTTACAACTTCTGAATGCACCAATGCTGTCAACAAAACTCTGATATCATGATAAAGTAAAACTTCTGAAAGAATAAAAGAAGTCTCAATGGTAATATTCTTCTTCTGATATGATCCTAAGAAAACAATGTTCTGATGCGTTACAACTCATTCATTACAAATCAAAAAGTAACGGTTGAACCAAGACAAGATCTATATTTTTGGAAAGTGCATTAACAACACTTATCAACCTTCCAAAAGCGTCTTCTCGTGTCTCTCATGCATCTCCTATATAAAGAAGACTTGGATAAGAAATCATACAACATTAATCCGCAATGAAAAAGAAAATTATTATTACCCAGTTTTATCTTGTGCTTTTAAATTATGTATACATCACTGTTATGATATAGTTTTGTTTAGAAAAGATCTTTGTACACACTCTTAATTTATTTATCTTGTAATATCTTGAGAAACTGAGTTGTGGTTTAAACTCAAGAAGACATTGTCAATAGTCATTATATCTGTGTCATCAAGTTTTGATTAGTGGATTAAGACCTCAATTGAGAGAGGCGAAATCACCTTGGCGGGTGGACTGGAGTAGTTTGAGTTCAAACGAACCGGGATAACCAACGTGTCTACTGTTTTTATTTTGAAAACCCCAATTCAAACCCCATTTCTTGTATTTTTCCATTCTTCAATTAGCATCAGAGTGTCTGGTTCTGGGTGCAAACACTTAACCGTGTCAGAAAAAGATCCTTGCAAGAAAAACACTATGGTGGGACCAAGTCAGATCATCATCAATGATAATCATGATGAGAAAGACAGAGTCAATGGCGAACCTCCAATCTTTGATGGTGAGAACTTTGTTACTGGAAGACAAAATTGATAGTTTCTTTCTAGCTCATGACGTTGATCTCCGGGATATCGTGATTGATGGATACATTCATCCAGTTGATGAAAGCGGTCAGAAGATCGACAAAAAATAATGACAGATCACCAAAAGAAAGAATTCAGAAATCATCACAAAACCAGAATAATCCTATTGATTATTATCTCGTACATCGAGTATGAGAAGATCACGGACAAGAATCAGCTAAGAACATGTTTGACTCTCTGAGAATGACGCATGAAGGCAACACACAAGTAAAAGAAACCAATGCTCTTGAACTCATTTAGAAGTATGAGGCTTTCAAAATGGAAGAAGATGAAACAGTTGAAACAATGTTCTCAATGTTTCAAATTCTTGTTGTTGGGCTAAAAGTTTTAGACAAAGGTTACTCAACAATAGATCATGTAAAGAAAAACATCAGAAGCTTACCAAGTAAATGGAGACCAAAAGAGACTGCAATGGTAATATCCAAGTTCTAATAAATATCAAGAAACTCTGAGGATCTAAAGTCTCAACGGTAATATTCTTATAAGATTCCAAGGAAGCAAAGTTCTGATACATTACAACTCATTCATTACAAATCAAAAAGTAACGGCTCAACCAAGATAAGATCTATATTTTTGGAAAATGCATTAACAACACTTTATCAACCTTCCAAAAACATCTTCTTATGCCTCATATACCTCACCTATATAAAGAAGACTTGAAGAAGAAATCACACGCAATACTACTGCGCACTGAAAGAGTAATATTTTTACCAGTTCCATCATGTGCTTTACACTTGTGTATACATAACTGTTGTGATATAATTTTGTTTAGAAACATAATTGTACACACTTTTTTATTTATTTTATACCTATGTAATCAAGTTTTGATTAGTGGATTAAGACCACGGTTGAGAGAGGCAAAATCACCTTGGCGGGTGGACTATAGTAGTTTTAGTTTAAATGAACCAAGATAACCAATGTGTCATAATGTCTTATCTTTGAAAACACCAATTCAAACCCCACCTTCTTGTGCTTTTCCATTCTTCACCAATGTGGTTGAGGAACTTGTCCTAAAATAATACCCAAATCAGAACTAAACAAAAATAAAAAAAAAATGAAATAGTATTTAATAAAAAATTATTTAAATGATTAATAAAAGTGAAATAATTGGTAAAATACACAAAATGTATCAAAACACCAAATAAAAATCCTGAAAAAATATCACAATTCAAACATGACTCAACAACTATTGACAAAAAATTTCAGAATTTATTAAAGGAAAATACTATTTTAAAAATTTAAAGAAATAAGCAAAATAAATCAAAATTTGTAAAAAATAGTAAAATCAGAAATAAAAATAAAATGAGGTCAACCATATTTGTTAAGCGTTCATTGGATCCTTCTATAATTTTTCCAGAATTTAAAAATCAAGAAAAGTAGTTTTAAGTAATTAAAACAATTAAAATAAATTGAAAAATTACAAAAAATACCAAATCATAAAATAAAATTGTAAAAAAAAGAATCAGAAAGAGAAAAATTAAAAGTACTTTTGAAATTTTTTTCAACATTTTAGAAGTTGAAATGAATTTTTTATGAATTTTTTATGTTTAAAAGAAATAAAATATAAAATCAGAAAATAAAAATAAAACCAAAAAGATGTGGACCATTGGATGAATGTCAAAACGCGTTAGTAATCAAATTCAAGGGATCTGGCGCGTTGTGTATGATATGAAAAAATGCATGGCGCGATATGATTGGCTAAAGGGAAGACATGTCACTATCTTCAACCTCCAGCCACGCGCGAATTAAAGGTTCTACAAACTGTAAAATTAGAAGCTCGGGTTGGTTCCATTCGCTTCGTCTCTTCAAGACGATTTCATTAGTACCCTAGAGAAAAATTTATATAAACCATAGCTCAGTCGATTTGAAGAAAACAAAAAGAAATAAGCTGGAAAGGGATTTTAAAATTCATGAGTAAAACTCACTTCCAGTTAAAAACTAATGATGCAATCTATATCATAGTGATTAGAGCTACATTGTAGCAATAAGTTTGGAGAGAGTTGATAGAGGAATCTACCTATTGAAGTTCAAATTCAAAGCTCTAAAACATGACTTGGCTAGCACGATACATGGCACCTCAAGTCTTGGTTCTTCTTCTGTTAGCTTCAGTGAAGTTCAAGGATGAAGAATCAGCAAATAAATTGGATCTAAAGATGCTTTAGAATTGAATTCGAAGTTGCAGAATTATGAGTTATGAAGGGAGTTCAATAGAGGTTCTTTTTCTCTCTAAGGCTTATCAAATAAGTGGAATATTACCCTCTATTTATACGGAAGTGAATGGAATTGAGAGGTGAGGTGGATAATTTAATTTGTGTTAAAATTGTTCACACCCTCATCATTAGCAAAGTGTGACTTGCAAGTTGCCAAAACTCAACCATTCCTTACGTTTTGATGTAATAAACCTTTCAGGAAACTTAGTTAATCATGTTTAAATATCAAACGCGTGACAATATTGTGTTGATGGGTCATGTTTAAGTATCATGCTCTTTTCCAAGGTACCAACTTTGAATTCATGGTGCACACAGCTCAAGAGGCTTTACGGCATAATTCAAGAAGCATTTGGAAGATGAGGTCACAATCTTTATAATATGCCAAAAATGACTTCATTTGGATGCTTGAGAAAAAATTTATGTCCAATTGAATTTGTGAAAAACACACGGATGTTTTGTACTTAGAAAAATTCTAAGTGTTGAAATTCAAAATAGCCTATAATATTCTTTAAAATTAAATGAATTTCCACTAAAAATTTGGTTTGGATATCTAAAGATGACATGAAGTATACCTCTTGATTTGAATTGTGGAATTGAGATCACTCAGAAATCATAAAAATTTAAAGAGTTATGGTCTTTGGAAGATGATGAACAAATTTGGGGAAAATCACAAAAGACCTATAATCTTTTCAATTCTTCAAAAAATTTCCAAGCATCTTCAAGTATTGCACAAAAAAACAAAGTTGTAGTAGACATCCCAAAGATTATTGTGGGAAAATAATGTACTCAAGATGATAAAAAATGACCAAATTATGATCATTTGAAGTCAAACCCTAAAATTCAAAGGCTCTTCAAGGAGGCTTGTAATATTTCTCATTCTTTAGTGATCTTGCATTCAAAATTATGCACTTGTGATCATTGAATCTAGTATTTTCCCAATTAGTTCAAACTTGTTGAATCAACCTTGATTCTTTTAGAATTTTTTTGGAAAAATAAAGCATGATGATTCATAAGAGGCCTTGAAATGATGTTGTCTTGAAGCACACTCAAATATGAAGCTTAAGTATCAATGAATCTTGTTAAATAAGGTATGGAAATAAACACATGAACCTATGAATCTTCTTCATGAATACTGCCACCAACTTTGAGGAGTTATTGACCTAAATAAAGTGAGAGAGCTCCTTGAACCAAAAATATTTGATGTTATAGACATGACCTTGAAGATTAATCTCTTGCAATCCATTAGAGAACCATTTGATTAAGAATCAACCCTCAAAGCCTATATTAGATGGTGAGATGAATGCAATTGTTATCACCTACAATATGAACATTCAAAGGAATATATATACACATATTACTGTTAGTTAAAAGAACACATGTACAAGATACACAATTCAAGGGGCTTGGTAAACCCTCAAGAGAAAACTTAAAGATAGGATAAAGAGAGAAACAACGCTAATGTATATGTCTTGATGCATTGTGACATGAGATTATAAGAAATCTTAGGGGGGGAAATTGGGGTATAAGACCATCTTAATATAATTGTAACTAGATAAGCCATCCATGAAGGAAAACACTTTTGATTGAGCAGTATTATCAACCAGAATATCGATATGAGGTTGTGGGATATCATCTTTAGGGCTTGCTCTGTTCAAGTCCTTATAATTCACACGCATTCTTACTTTCCCGTCTTTTTTCGGAACTGGCACAATGTTTGCAACCCACGACGGATAAGAGATAACTTTCAAGAATCCCGCATTAAACTATTTTTGAACCTCCTCTTTAATCGTATTAGACATCTCTGGATGATTTCTTCGAAACTTTTGTTTGATCGGAGGATAATCTTCTTTTATAGGAAACTTATGCACAACAATATATGTATCCAACCCATGCATGTATTCATAGGACCAGGCAATGATTTCAACATACTCTTGGAGCATTTTAATTAATCCTTGCTTCAAACTTTCTTCCAAAGAGGCCCCAATCTCGACCTCTTTCTTGACCTTGTCAGTATCTAAGTTGATCACTTCTAGAGTCTCTTGGTGCGGTTGAAGAACCCTTTTCCTCTTGCCTCAATATTTTGGCCAACTCTTCAGGGAGTTCACAATATTCCTCACCTTCTTCTTCGGCTTGATATATCGGATTATCAAAGTAATAGTGAGCAATAGCAGAATCATTATCGATGAAATCCGGGGTAAGTGGAGGATTATATATGCATGATTGATGGTTTTATTTTTTATTTTAGTTTGAGATTTAAAAGAAAACTAAAACACATTGCTAGTTTTGAAAACAAAAATAAGAGGAAAAATAAGGAGCAAAATATTTGAATGCAAAAACATCCTTTATTCATGATAAATTTTGGAAAGAAAACATCGTGGCCCCTATAAATATGTTTATTACGTCTTGGGAAGAACCTATGAATTATTTCTTAATTTAAACAAAAGAATATTACTCTTGATAATGGGTAATTGTGACGACATCCTCAGAAAACCAGTTGGAAGGCTCTTGTCTTTGAACACTTGGACGGATCCAATTATCCATATCATAATCACTGTAGCCTTCATCACTCACAGCATGAGATTATTCATGGATGATACCGCCACTGATAAACTTGATCATGGTAGGAATACCTTGAACCTTGGGAATGGTAATTAATGAACTTTTTCTACCATGAAACCCAAACCACTTTTATCTTTCTTCATCGGAAGATCCAAAACTCTTTTCCAGCCTTCGAGGTGTCCCGATTCCACAATCGCTGGAGCTTGCTTATAAGATGCCATGGAGACCTCTGGCTTTCTGACCTCTAGACGAGGGGATTTGATAACTTGTACAGTTTCAAAGGCCTGAAATAGAGTCTCATTCACTTCACCTTCGACTTCCACATATCGAAAGGTGCTCAAGTGGCTAACCACATAGTCTTCTTCCTCACAGATGGTGACAACTTTCTCATTAATCATGAATTTCAATTTTTAGCGTAGCGTGGATATCACGACACCGACCCCATGAATCTAGGGGCGTCCTAGCAAACAACGATTTGGAGGATTTATATCCATAATGAAGAATGTTGTTTTGATAGTCTGAGGAGCTATCTTCACTATCAAGTCAACTTCACCGAATATCAATCTCTTCGATCCATCAAACACATTCACAACTAGATCAATGGGCCTTAGCACAACCCATTCATAGACCAACTTCAGTTGGGCGTACTTTGGTAAAACATTCAATGATTAACCCATGCCAACCAGCACATGAGATAAAGTTATCCCTACAATCTCCATAGATATGCGCAGAGCTTTGTTATGCTTCCTCCCCTCAAGGGGTAAGTCAAAATCAGTAAACCTCGGACCATTGCTTGCAAAAACACTGGCCACAATTCCTTCGAAGTGATTCGTAGAGATTTCTTGCAGATCAAAAGAGGTACCCAACAACTCCCTCAATGCATTACTGTGAGGCTCGGAGTCTCGAAGTAAAGCTAGAATGGAAATCTTTGTCGGTGTTTGGATCAACTGATCGATTATCTTATAATCACTCTTCTTGATATATCGCATCAACTCCACTATATCTTTGGCTATATCAACATTCAAAGTCGGAACAAGAAGATTCTGCATGGCACTACGTTGGCATCAGCACTGCGTTTTGGTGAATTAGGAGGAGCGAAAACTCGGCCACTTCTGGTGATTCTGCTTTTACCTACAATATCATTAACCTAATACGTATCTTCTCCAGGCGTATGAGTCACATACTTCTTTCCCTGATGATAATACTCGCCTCTATAATTCCAAGGTACCATCTTATCCCTTGTATACATAATTGGACCAGGCACAGTGATCGTCAATGGCGACTACTTAGTAGGAATCAGGATTGTTATAGGAATAAGAATCCTCTTAGGTGTATGGGGAATGGTTATCACATCCACTTCCTTTTCTTCATGTCGGGTTTCAACAACCAACCTGTCAAACTATAGATACCCTTTAATAATCAACCTATTTATTTCACTTTTCAAGAAATCACAACCCTCTGAATGGGTCAAGCATTCTTCAAAATCGGTAGCACAACCTGGAAACACACCATTCTTCAACATTTGTTCATTCACAAAAGATAAAGGAGTTATTAACACATTCACATCCATCAAAAAATTCAGACCTTCTTCTTCAACAACAGCATTAACAATGGCACCCCCATGAGGTGGAAAAGGTTGCTGGAGAGTATTTGGTGTCGACATTGGGCCAAAGTTGATAGCTTGGTGTCATACCCCAAATTTGCCCTACCTCCTTTCAAGGACCACCTAACTTATGCATCTTGCATTTTTCATATACATATGCTCCAGTAGGTCATTTGGCATTGCATGTATCAATGACCATGTTATCAAAGTATTCATTTCCAAAGATTATTGCAAAGAAATCAACTATTTTGGCGAATGTGATATTGTGAACCAGAAACGGCGTTTTGTTGGTTTAAGCTAAGAAATTCGCAACTTGCAACCAGAGTATTGTTTTTAACTAATTATTTAAGCATCAGAATTGTCTTGTTATTTTCTTCATTTCACGTGTTCAAGCTGGAAGTCAATTGTATACAAAATATCTTTGAACAACTTGGTTTCCCTGAAGCGGTATTGGAATTCTTGCTGGTTATTTGTTTTTGCGGCGTTTGGAAATTCATAATCTGCATCTGATTCGATATATTCAGTTGATTCTCCAAGCATTGATAATGTATCTATTTTCCTATCACTTCTCATGTTTAGATCAAGGGCTAATTCTATGAAGAAAAATCTCCAAGAACATTAATCTTTTGAAGAAGGTATACTGATTCAAATCGTCTTGCGGATATTCAAAAATTTATAATTCCGATGTGGTTTGTCGTCTTGGGTTGGATCTTACATAAAAATAATCATCTTGATGTGTGATTCATTTCGAGTGTTCGGGCTGAGAGCTAATTCCCCAAGAAAAGCCTCGGAGCGTGTAGATCTTCTGAAAGCGTTCAGTGAGAAAACAGTGGAAAAAAGTGTACTGAAGACGCAGTTTTTGGACACAAGAAAATTCATAGCTCACTCCTAGTTCGTTGTTTTGGACTCATTCTTTTAGCCAAAATTCCATCTCGACATCATCTACGTTCCATATTTTATGACCAAAGACTGATTCTGTAAGGAAATGGCTGGGAATTTTGAGTTATTGAAGAAATTTTGGTGTTGAACCGAATCTCCATTATACCGTTCACCGATATTATAAAAATCGTGACTCGATCGATTTTTATTTTATCGTGTTGGGTACGGAAGCATTGGTTCACACGTTTTGTCTACTATGTTTTGGTTCCAAGTTCCAAATGTAAATGATACTCCGAAGGCTTCCTTTTGTTATCCGTTTCGCACGTGACGCACTGAAAATCATGGATTGAGAAATATTTTCATCTGAGACGAAACTTCAAAAAATTATAAATAATTCACCGTTTATCTGATTGAACCTATTTTTGGACACAATTTAGTTCTCAACATCACCTACATTTTTGTGTTTCAAATGGAAATTTTTGAAATCACATTGAGGTTCCTGCGAATTTGATCTGAGCGTGTCAGATGCCGACAAATAAAAATTTTGCATTATTGTTTTGGTCATTGGAGGCTCACACTATATATTCTCATTTACACCAATCTCCAAGGGAGGCTCTCAAAATTTACAAAATCTCACCAACACAAAACTTCTTTTCTCTCAATTCCCTCAAAGATCAAATCAAGGTTCTACACCTTTTTCAACAAGAACACAACAACAATTTCATCAAAATTAAAAAGTCAAGATCTAGAGCAATTCTTCTTCGATTATTGATCTGTTTGTTATGATCTCTATACCTAAGCATTCTCTTCACTTCTATCGGAAAGTTTTCTTGAGTTAAGCACTTTTGAAATAAGTGATTATTTGAGAAGCACTTTTTTAATCAAGCATGAATTGAATTTAGGTTGAATTTCGAGTTGAGAATATAGATCTAAGTCTAGAATTGTGATTTGATTTGATCATCATGTCTAAATCTAGAATTGGATAGTTGAATAAAGTGCTTATTGAATTAAGTTGATTCTCGTGAAAGTGCTTAATTGATGAAACAAACTGATGAGGTTGTATGAAGTTTAATTGATGATATTAATTCATTATGTGAAGATTGAATCTAGACCTTGAATTATGCAAAATCATGTGTTGAATGTGTGGAGATTTTGTGTTTGATCAAATGCCCATGCCATGAGCCAAATCTCAAAAAACTGTTAAAAAACGGTTTTCTTCCTGAAGGTAATCGGTTACCCGGTTATGGTAACCGGTTACCCCATTTACAGTATCATTTACCAGGCGTATTAGCTTAACATAACTGGTTACCTAGTTCTGGTAACCGGTTACCTTAAGTCAGTAGCTATTTCCTCAGAATTTTGAGTTAAGGTAACCGGTTACCCAAATTTTGGTAACCGGGTTCCCAAGAAAAAAAAAACAACTTCCATTTTTATTTTGTTTCATTTTTCATTAAGTTTTCTCTTTCGGCTTAATTTTTCCTTGTTTTTTTTGGCATGTGTGTTGATTATGCGAGGACTCATACTAAGGGATTCCCATGATGATATTAATTCGTGTTCCACATTATTTGGGGAACACAATTTCAATATTACTCTTGATTCGTGTTTCACTTTATTTGCGAGATACAGATGCGATTTAGACAAGCTTATGCTTTGACCCTAATGATTTGAGGAATGCATATGCTTGTTGTATTTTTGTCTAGACTATATTTTCATGCAGAATGACTTTTGTGATGGTGTTTGATGAACACTATTGTTAATTTATTTTCACAATGTTGCTTCGAGGCTTATGTTAGACATCTGACTTATGAATTGCTTTGTTTGTTGGTTCTAGCTCACTCAATGTTTCCCGAGTTTCTTATACTTCCTTGATTGCTTGCCACCGATTGTTATCCGTTTGGTATATTCCTTTTTATTAACTTCGCATTTTACTTATTTTCTTTCCATGAGGAGTAGGGTAGAGATGTATGACGGGGTCTCTGTTGTTGATCATGTTAGGAACCCCTCTGGTTAATTTAAAGACTCGTTTAGGGAAATCCGCATTATGTGAATTTTGTGTGCTACTTGTGTTTGTTTAAAATCCTACATTATAAGTAGGTATTCTGCGAGTGTGTTTACATTTGTGCTCACATATTCCCCATCCCCCATGGATGTCCATAAAAGGAGGCGAGCAGAAAGCGTTCGCAATCAACCCCCTACATTCCGTTTGTGTCACTCTTAGCTCACGTTGTACGTCGACGCTTAAGATTTATGAAGATCGTGTAGGAAAGGGTCCGCAATCAACTCCTACCATTTATCAGGAGTTCGCAATGGCCATTGCTGACACTTTGCTACCCGCTTGTTTGCTACGAGTGATCTGCTCCCCTTACTAAAGTAATGCTTTTCTTTTTTATTTCATCTTAGTCTCTCGCTTGTTTGTCTCGGGTGATCCGCTCCCCTTGACTAAAGCATTTCGCTTCTTTTCTTTACCATTTCATGTGTGTGGTCATTCGAGCTTGTTTGTTCACTTGCTTTCTATACCTTGTTCCCTTAGGACGTGCTTGTTCCTTTCAGATGCAAGTTATTCCTTAGGTTGCAAACCATGCATGTTAACATTAGATATACGTTTCTCTCTTGTCAATCCAAACCTTAGGACCACCATTGTATGATAACATTAGGATTAGAAATAGGCTAGTCTCCCATAGACTCTTTTCTTCCCCTATTTCATGTGCATTAAAACTAAAACTTTATTTTTCTTAGCAAATCATAAAACATGCTAATCACACTTAAACCCTTTTTCAACGTAACAAACACAAATCAATCAAACATGGCATCTTGCCTTGAGGGTGTAACTTAAAACCATTTTCAGGTGAGGACATGTTAACTTACTTTTGTGCCAACGCGTGAGTCCCCGAAGGTCGAGCTGCAGTAGAAGGCGGAATTAACATTGTTCATAAAAAATACAAAACAAACAAAGACATGTTAATTAAACTACAGTAACTCTGATTCCTCAAAAAGGATATGTAGGCATTGGGGTAGGGCCCAAGCGAGCACAACTTTATTTTCTCTACATTATTTTATCATTTCTTTTGTATGCATTCTTCCTCAGAAATAAGCAATAAACATAAATTAAAAACACTCGTAAGATAGATAACAAGAGTGGATATCCTAGAGTACTAAGGGTGTGTGGGGTGCTAATTCCTTCCCCTCATGTAACAGACTCCCTTACCCGATATTTTGGTTGCAAGATCGTGACTTCTCCCTTCTCAAGTTTTCTCGATGTTTACCTTTCCCTTCACGTGGGATAAAAGACGTTTGATGGAGACTTCATTGTTTGATGATTTTCAATCAGTTGCTTCAGCTGGAAACTTCACTAGAGAATGGTCGAACAATTGTTGTTCCATCTCGGAGTCGCTCCTAGCTCTTGCTTTCTTTTCTTTAGGTGTTTATTTTTATGCTTTCAGTTTATATTCATTCATACTTGTTACTTGAGCATCATGTTTGCACTTTACTTTTTTCCATATACTACTGTTGTGCTATTTTGTTTCATAATAGGTTGGTGTCACAAGAGGTAAAAGGCCCACTACCCAGGCTATGAGTGAATTCCATAGGAACACTAGGAGTAGAGTGGAACATGAAGGGTAGGGGATGTAGATGTCCCTATTAGGCTATGTCGTCCATGCTCGGATGAAGTTCCTTGATGCCATCATTATCACGTAGGTGTATGGTGATGGTATTCTCTAAGTGGACCCGGAATTTCGAGTTACCCTTTCCTTACCATGACCTAGTTTTGACATGTGAACAGGCCGAGAATGATAATCTTTTACATGTACAAATGTTGACTCTGTTGTTCTTTGGCTTCGTGTTTTGGTGATGACTACAGTTCTATGGTTCTATTCTGGATCTTTGGTTCTAGTATTATTGGTAATCAGAAATAGCACAGTGGCCAGTATTATGGACGCCTTGATTCCAGGATAATTGTATTTGCATCATATCATATTTAGTCTTACAAAAGAAATGTACAAAAAAATTGTGAACAAAAAACTAATCTGCATATGCATACCATTTCCAGGTTGATCTGTGATTGTTATTAAGAATGGATAACAATGTCGGTATAGGCAAAAAGCTACTCAGGAAGACATATTTTTACCATTTTCATGGCTTTCCACTTGTTTAATTAAAACAATTGGATTTTCTTATGACCGATCCAAATGAGAAGACATTTAGAGCTAGATATGGGAATCTGTTGCCATTACTGTTTGATGGTTATAAGCGTTGGGATATGGTATCTCTTCTACAATTTTACAATTCGTCATTATGTTGTTTTACATTCCAGGATTACCGACTAGCACCAACATTGGAGGAGTATGCATACATCCTTGATGTCAAGATTCCGAGGTACGCACGATTTATCTTCTTTCCCGAAGTTCGTGATTATGTGGTTATCGTTAAAGCTGTTTATTTTACCTATAGCAAGGTAAGAAGTAAATGGGAAATAAAAGACGACACGCATCGTTTTCATTTGGGATTTTTGGTATACAAATCTAGAGAATTTGCAAGAAAAAATGATTGGATCACGTTCAATGCGTTACTGGCCGTCATGATCTATGACGTCGTCCTTTTGCCTAATGTGGTGGACTTCATGGATTTTTCAGCAATATGTGTGTTCATGAACGGAAATCCAGTCCCAAGAATTATTACCAATACTTACTATGCCATTCATTCCTGGCATGGAAAGAGAGGTTGTGTTCTCTGTTGCATTCCTCTTCTTTACAAATGGTTCATGTCGCACATGCCTACAAAGGGACCATTTGTTGACACCATAAACACTCTTTTATGGGCATGAAGGATTGTGGCTCTTACTTCTTATGATGTCATCTGGAACAATATAAGGGTCGTAAAGGAGATCATTGTAAGATGTGGAAGTTTTTCTAATGTTCCACTTGTAGGGACTAAGTGTTGTATCAATTATAATCCTATCTTAGCACGTCGTCAGCTAAGGTACATTATGACTGGTAAACCAATCTATCGTAAAGTGAAAAGTGTTTATTTCGGAAAAGGAGAGGAGTCGAACTTGCTAGAAAGGATGAGAAGAGCATGGAATAATGTGCATCAGCATGGAACAACCTTTTTTGGTCTAAAGGGGTGTTTATCTCTTGATCCCTAAATACAATGGGTCAAAAAGCTAGTGAAGGTGATATTGTTTCCTTACAGGAGAGAAGTGTCATTGTATCCAAAACCCACATTTCGTCTACCAGTCTATGGATCGTCAACGTCAGACGCCACAATCAGTCAATCACTCCCATAAGAGTTGTCCGCTCAATAACCTATTTAAGGTGAATCCAAGTTTGTTCCGGTGGAACTCTTTAAGTAGGTTAAGGATGATAGCCTTAAGTTAGAGTCAGACAAGCAGTATTCGGACATGGAGCTTGCTTTTGCTGTGCAGGGACATGGAGCTTGCTTTTGCTGTGTAGGAAAAGCAAAAATTTCTTCATGAGGCCAAGCTGAAAGATAAGGTGATAGAAGAATATGGTTTGTTCGAACAATCGAAAAAGTCGAGAGTCGAAAGTTCTCGCACCTCAATTCAGATGGAGACTGTGAGGAAGATTCAAAGTGACCTTGCCAAGATCCAGCAGAAGCTCGAGAGTCTTCGAGTCTCCAAAGACCGTATGCAAGCTGATCATAGGAACACAGTCAAAGCTTTGAGGAAGCAGCTTCGTGAAAAAGAGTCCAAATCTCAAGAAGCTGTCGAACGGCAAGAGTTTGGAAAAGGAGGTCCAACATCAACAAGTGCAGATTGAGGGAATCAAAGCACAGATCAGAGAGAAGGATGCCTTGCAGTTTGTGACAAAAACCCGATTGAAGAGAAAGGATGCTCAGTTATCTCAAATAACTAAAGAGTTGGCTCAACTCAAAGCTCGATTTGGAGTTTGATACTAGTTATTAGCTCTATTGATCTCTTTGTATTTGTTTGGTTCACCACCAGTTTTGTTGGACAAGTTCCTTTTATCTGTATGGACTCATCTTGAGATTTCTTTTATATGGATTATATTTTTCTGTGATATATGCAGTCTCATTCTTTAACGATGATTTGTCTATATCCTGTTGTTTCTGTTATTGATGAAAATCTAAGGTTTTCCCTAAAAATGGTAAAACATTGCATTTGCATATCATGCATTACATGTTTATTCGAAATGGTATTCTTATATGTTGGTTTTCTCCTTTTCATAAGAGTTTACAAGACGACTTCTCTACATCCATATCGTACTAGGGCTGACCAGCAGAGAATCGTGGAACAAATTGAGCAGAACCAGGTTGATCTTTGCAAAGACATGGATACTATGGGTGACAAGATGAATCAACTCACGGAGACTCTTCATACCGTTATTCAGGGGCAGGAGGAACTCAGGGCGATAACGCCAAGAATGTTGATAACGCCACCACTTCTGACAATGGGGGACCCGAGACCGTTACTAGAGGAACTCCTGAGGGTAATCCTCGAATTATTTTTGATGATCACCACACTTTGATCGACCTTGATGATCCACAAAATGATCTTACAGTTGACACATTTGAAACTGCTAAGATGTACCATGCTCTCGAAGAACGTCTCAAAGCCATGGAGACCTCTAAGAAGTTGGGTTTCAGTGTTGCTGCTATTTGTTTAGTTCCTGGGGTTGTTGTTCCTCCCAAATTCAAAGTACTAGAGTTTGATAAGTACAAAGGGATTTCCTGTCCAAAAACTCATATTCGTTCCTACTATAGGAAGATGTCTGCTTATGCCAGCAATGAACCGTTGCTCATGCACTTCTTCCAAGACAGTTTGGCTGAAGCACCTCTTGAGTGGTACATGCAGCTAGAGAAAACCCATGCCAGTACTTGGGGAGAACTTTTGGATGCTTTCCTGAAGCATTACCATTACAACACTGCCATGGAACCTAGCAGTGCACACCTACAGAGTATGTCTCAGAAAGCCAACGAGTTATTCAAAGAGTATGCCTAGAGGTGGCGTAGTTTGGCTGCGAGAGTTCAACCTCCTCTTCTGGACCTTGAGCTGGTCGATTTGTTTATGAACATTCTGCAAGGGCCGTATCTTCAGCACATGCTTGGTAGTACTTATGATTCCTTTTCAGACATGGTTATCATTGGAGAACATGTTGAAATATGTGTGAAGGCTGGCACTATTCAAGGTACATATGTAACTGGTAACAATGACGGTGGTTCTGGGAGTGGTAAGAAGCCTTATGATGGGTTTGTCAAAAAGAAAGAAGGTGAAATGAGTAATGCATCAGTTGAAAAAGGGAAGGTTGTTGTTCAACTTCCATATTTCTCAACTCCTACTGCAGCTCCACAATAATAATGTGCAGTTCCTAGAAATTACCCATCATAAAATCAAAAGCCTCAGGGGCTGAGAGGCCAACCAAGGCAGCAAAGGTATCCTGATAGGAGATTTGATCCAGTTCCTATTCCGTATGCTCAACTTCTACCGAGGTTGCCTGCTGATAATTTGGTTTAGTTCCATGAACTTGGCCCCGCGCCAGTAGAACTTCCCAGAGGGTATGATTTGAATGCTCATTACGAGTTTCATTTGAATGCTACAGGCCATTAAATTGAGAACTGCAAAGCATTAAATCACAAAGTTTAGGATCTCTTGGACGCCAAAGAAATCAGCTTCACTCTTGTTAGTCCTAATGTGCAGAATAATCATATGCCTCCTCACCATAGAGCGGTAGCTAATTCTATAGGATTTGATGATGAGTAGGATTTAATGACCAATGTTGGTGAGATTTTGTGGCTTCTAGCGGTGGTGAAAGAACATTTCTTGCAGCAAAGCATCTTGCAGGAACTTCAAGAGTTTTTCTTGCAGTGTTCTTCCGACCCTTAAGAATGTACTACATTGAAGGATGCAATTCAGAAATTGATGTATGGTGGTGTTGTCCAAGTAGAGAGTGTTGTTTCTAAGGATGATGTTTCCATTTTGGAGAACCCTTACTATCCAGTTGAAGTTACCAGGAACGTTTCCGAGAACTCCTTTGTTGATTCTGGCTCCCACAGTTTTTCATCAAATCAGAATTTGACAGATCAGTCGAAGTATCAAATTTCTTCTAATGCATTAATGATTCAAGCTCTGGCTTTCCTTGACCCTTCTCTTTTCCTAGTCGGTAACCCAGGTGCGATCCCATGGGATTACAATGCTGTTTACATCTGAGGAAAGAAAATTTTGTACTCCCTGGTAGAAAACATAGAGATTGTTAATCTTGTGGGAACTAGCAGCATAACCCAGAGCAGAAGAGTATTTTCTCCTCCTCCTCCTCCTTAAGAGTACATTGAAGAAATCCCCGTGAAAAATAATGGAAAACATGTGGTTAATGAAGCTCTCGGACAATATTTCCAGCAACAAGTAGAACAATTGATCATAATTATTAAGAAAAGTGATTTCAAGATAATTGATCAACTCAATCATACACCTGCCAAAATTTATATCATGTCTCTCCTCTTATAATCTGAAGTGCACCACATGGCCTTAATGAAAATCTTGCATGGGTCGCTTGTCAATCTTGAGATCTTAGTTGCTCAGTTTGAAGGTGTTGTTATGAATATCTCCTCGAGGAATTTTCAAGGTTTCAGTGATGATGAGCTTCCTTCTGAGGGCCGAGCTTATAACAAAGCATTGCACATTTCTGTAAGGTGTCTGGATACAGTGTTATCTCGAGTCCTGGTCAACATTGGGTCTTCTCTCAACATTATGCCTAAACATATTATGTTCAAGCTGAACACGGACGGAGTTATGATGAAGCCTAACACCTTGTCTGTCAGAGCTTTTGATGGTTCCAGAAGGTCAATTGAAGGAGAAGACGACCTCCCCATCAAGGTCGGCCCTCTTGTTTTCCATCTCTCCTTCTATGTCATGGATATCCGTACATCATACACATGTCTCCTGGGTCGCCCGTGGACCCATACGGCAGGGGTTATGACTTCAACTCTCCATCAGCGCCTGAAATTTGTCTTGCAAGATAAAGTCATTATTGTTGGTGGAGAAGAGTATGTTGTGGTCAACAATGTTACTTCTTTCTAATATGTCAAGTCGGACGGGGAGATTCATGAAACCCCCTTCAAGCGTTAGAGATCATCTAAGTTGACAGGGTTCCTGTTATTCTAGAGACCAAGAAGAAGTCTGGTGCTCCCATGGTTTACTTGAAAGATTCTAAAGCTATTGTGGAGTCTGGAGTTCCTAACGAAGATTGGGGAAAAGTGATAGAGGTGTTTGAGAAACAGGATATGTTCGATCTCAACAATGGATCCCCCTCTTCAGATCAAGTTGGTTCCAGTTCAGCCGTTCCCAAAGGAAGACAAATCCCTCCACTCCCAAAAGTTTTTATTAGTGTTAGTACAAGTATTAAAGGACAAGTTCACGTAGTGGAAGATGAGGACGATTATGCAGATGTCTCTTAATTCATCTATCATATTGAGCCTGATCAGGAACTCAACAACTTTAGTGCTACTGATATTCCTGAAGTAGTTTTCTATGATATGTAAGGCTCTATTTCTTATAATAAAGTAATATGCTTTGCCCAAGGCATATTGACGAGCTTGTAAAAGTGGGCTCCCATGTGTTTCATTTATGTTTAACATTGAATAAAATTGCATTTTTTGCATACAATTTTTTACTCTCTGTCTTTTCTTTTATTTCAAAAATGTGAAAATGGCAATGCTATTCCTTCACTCTTTAAACACCTACGTTCAAATTCACATTCTAAAATAAATCATGATTCATTCATCATGCAGGTCCGTCTCGAATTCTGTTAGAAATGATAATGCTATGGTTCCTTGCACCAATATCCTTGGAAATCCGAACGACCAAGCCGGTGAGGATAGTGGGGAAGATTATGAAATTCCTGAGGAACTGGCAAGAATCCTGAGTCAAGAAGAGAAATAAACCCCGCCTCATCAAGAATCCATATTGATCATTAACCTCGGTACCGATAAAGCAAAGAGAGAAATCAAGACCGGGGCTTCCTTGCAAGCTGATGCGAAGAAGGGATTGATTGAGCTTCTCCGAGAGTATTCTTACATCTTTGTCTGGTCGTATAAGGATATGCCTGATTTGGACACTGATATAGTCGTGCCCAGACTGGCGCTCAAGCCAGAATGTCCTCCTGTAAAGCAGAAATTGTGTCGCACTCGACCGGATATGTGTCTCAAGATTAAATAAGAGGTTGAAAAGCAGTTAGCCGTGGGTTTCTTAGCCGTGGATGAGTATTATTACTGGATTGCAAACATTGTACCCATTCTAAAGAAAGAAAAAAAGGTGCATATGTGTGTTGATTATCGAGACTCGAACAAAGCAAGACTGAAGGATGACTTCCAATTACTCACATCGATGTATTGGTGTATAACATGACTCAGTTCTCGGTATTCTCCTTCATGGATGGCTTCTCGGGGTACAATCATGTAAAGATGGATCCTGAAGACATGCTGAAAATAACTTTCACTACTCCTTGGGGTACTTACTACTACAAAGTCATACCCTTCATATTAAAAAATGCTGGTGCAACATATCAGTGTGCTATAGTTATTCTCTTTCATGATATGATTCATAAAGAGATCGAGGTGTATGTCGATGATATGATTGCAAAGTCACAAACCAAATCAGAACATATGGCCCATCTTCAAAAGTTATTTGATCGTATGCGGATGTTCAGATTGAGGCTTAATCCAAACAAGTGCACCTTCAAGGTGTGATCTGGTAAACTACTCGATTTCATCGTAAGTCAGCGAGGAATTGAAGTAGATCCTGAAAAAGTGAAAGCAATAAAAAATATGCCAGCTCCAAGAAATGAAAAAGAAGTAAGAGGGTTCCTTGGTAGATTGAAATACATTGCTAGGTTCATTTCTCACTTCACAGCTACTTGTGAACCCATCTTCAAATTGTCGTGCAAGAATCAAAATGTTCAATGGGATGATAGTTTCCAGGAAGCCTTCGAAAAGATCAAACGGTATCTCCAGGAGCCACCAATCCTTGTTCCTTCAATTCCTGGGAGGCCACTCGGCATGTACTTGACGATGCTGGAAGGATCAATGGGGTGTGTACTAGGACAACATAACAAAACAGGACGTAAAGAGCATGTCATTTACTATCTGAGTAAAAAGTTTACCGTATGTGAATCCATGTATTCTTTGCTCGAGAAAACTTGTTGTGCACTAGCTTGGGCAGCTCAACGTCTAAGACAATACATGCTAACATACACCATGCTTCTGATATCTAAGATGGACCCGATAAACTATATCTTTGATAAACAAGCACTCACATGCCGACTTGACCGATGGCAGATGCTTTTTTTCGAATATGACATTTAATATGTTACTCATAAGGCCATCAAGGGTAGTGTTCTTACAGACCACCTTGCCCATCAGCCATTGTAAGAGTATCAAGCAATGAAGTTTGACTTTCCCGGTGAAGATATTATGAAACTTGATGATTACGATGGGTCAATCCAGAAGATCTATGGACTCTTATGTTCGACAATGCGTCTAATGTTGCAGGTCATGGTATTTGGGTAGTACTGACATATACTCATAATACTCACATATTGTTCACAGCCAGGCTATGTTTTGACTGTACGAACAACGTGGCAGAATATGAAGCTTGTGTAATGGGTCTCAAAGCAACCATTGACCTTAAAATTGAAATCCTCCAAGTCTTAGGATACCCCGCTCTGGTTATACACCAAGTGCAAGGCGATTGGGAGACTAAGCACCCTAATTTGGTTCAGTATAGAGATTACATACTACAGTTGATACCTGCTTTCTCATGATTACCTTCGAGCATTTTCTGAGAGACGAAAATTAGTTGCGTAATGCTCTGGCTTCTTTAGAGACCATGTTCAAAGTCAGTTATCTAAATAATTCACCTACCATACACATTCACCGTTACAAAGAGCCAGCATATGTCTTTCCTACTCATTGTCTCTCAGCTGAAGATGTGTCAGATGAAAATTCGTGGTACCACGACATCAAAAAGTACCTCGAGAAGCAAGAGTATCCGAAGGTGCTACAATTTGTGATAAGCGTTCGCTTAGAAGATTAGCATCCAAGTTCCTCTTATCAGGAGATGTCTTGTATAAGAGAAATTATGACTTTGTTCTACTCTGATGCATGGATAGACAAAAAGTTGAGTTAATCATAAAGGAAATCCATGAGGGTTCTTTTGGGACTCATTCAAGCGGGTATTTTATGGCGAAGAAAATCCTACACGCAAGGTATTTCTGAATGACAACGTAGAGTGAGTTTTGTGTATATCCAAAGTTGTTCCACAAATGCCAGGTGTATGTAGATAAAATTCATGTTCCTCCAACTCCTTTGAATTTTATGACTTCACCATGGTCGTTCGCAATGTGGGGTATTGACATGATTGTAAGGATTGAACCAAGCGCTTCGAGTGATCATAGGTTCATTCTCGTGGCTATTGACTATTTCACCAAATGGGTGAAAGCATACTCTTACAAGAACGTAACCAAGCAGTTAGTTACCAAATTCATCAAAAAAGAACTCATATGTTGTTATGGGGTTCCAAACAAAATCATCACTAGCAATGGTTCTAATCTCAACAATAACATGATGAAAGAGTTGTGTGAAGAGTTCAAAATTGAAAATCACAATTCATCTCCGTACCGACCAAAAATGAATGGTGCAGTCAAAGCTACTAAATAGAAGATAAAGAAGATCGTCTAGAAGATGGTCAAAACATACAAAGATTGGCATGAAATGTTACCTTTTGCTCTAAATGGCTACAAAACGTCTGTGTGCACTTCAACGTAAGAAACTCCTTTTTTCTTGTCTACAGTACAGATGTAGTACTTCCCGTCGAAGTGAATATTCCTTCGTTAAGGGTTCTGATGGAAACAAAGCTTGATGAGGCAGGGTGGGTTCAGAAAAGACTTGACTAGCTCAATATGATTGATGAAAAATGACTTGTAGCCATCTGTGGTGGCTAGTTGTACCAACAGAGGATGAAGGGAGCATTTGACAAGAAGATTCATCCTCGAAAATTTTATCCTGGTGATCTGGTCTTGAGAAAGGTTATTGTGAAAAGCCATTTCGATCAAAGGGGAAAATGGATCCCAACTATGAGGGACCATATATCGTGAAGAGAGCCTTTTTAGGAGGTGCTCTAATCCTGACACACATGGATTGGGAAGACATTCCACTTCAAGTCAATTCAGACTCAGACAAAAAATACTACACATAAAGAGACCCGATAAGTCGAACCCACAAGGGCGACTTAGGCAAAAAGGGGCATCCCGATGGACACAAAAAGAAAGTCCAGGAAAAAATTAAGGATAGAATGGAAAAAAAGATAACAACCCACTAAGTTGAAAACCTGAAAGGGCGACTTAGGCAAAAATAGGTATCCCGGTGGATTGAAAACCTGAAAGGGCGGTCCAGGCAAAAGAGGGATTTGAGCGAGAGGTTGAGTCTGAATATTCTTCACGTGAATGACCATGTACTTTTCTTTGTACTATTGGTAGTGAACAGATTGATCCAACTTCTACTCTTCAAAGGAAAGGCATTGAGACTACGAAGGATATGAGAATTGTAGCAATATCGGTTCTAATGGAAATTCGAGCATTTCTCAATACCTTCTTAACTATTGTATTTTTTGTTCATTTTTGCAACTATCTCATTTAGGAGTCGCTTCCTTGTACAAATTCCTATTTACGGGCAAGCTTTCAAATCAATAAAAGTTTATTTTCATTCAAAAGTTGTTTTTATTATCATAAATGTTTTTCGTATGCAAAATGTGTGTTTTTATTCTTTACTAAAAATTGCATGAAAAATGTGGGGAATAAATATTTCAAGTTAAAATGAAACGTGGCTCTACATTGGTGTATAATCATGCTAAAGGAGTGTCGTATCATTCCAAGCATTGTTCTTTTGTGCAGGTAGAAATTGACAATGGTCGCCTTAACCCAACCATCAAGCACAAAGTCTTCCTCATCCTTACAGATGTTACGAGTGTGATTCTCCAGTGGCATAATGAATTTGGGACAGTAAGGATTTCTATGGAATTCAGTGTGTGTGCGTGTGTGTGTGTGTGTGTGTGTGCGTGCGTGTGTGTGTGTGTGTGCAATTCCCAGGGAAGCCTTTGGGCACACTCAAAAGTTTCATATGTTTCAGCGAGTGCATATTTAGTTCCCCAGTGAGGTGACCCGGTGCAATCGAGAAGCTTATTGTGGTACAAAATGTGATCCTCACGAAGTTATCATTTACACATTCCTCAGTGAAGTGATCGAGTGTGCTTAGAGACTTCATATGATCCATCACGTTCATGTTCAATTCACCATGGGAGTGGTTTTGAAGTAATCGAAAGTTTGCTTGTTCAGCAAGTGTTCCTCATTAGACCATTCTCCAATCCTCTCCAGAGAGAAAATCGCGGAATTCGAAGATGCCCACTTCGTCTTCTTGATCTCCCGAGTGGTTTGAGTTGTAATTCTCCAGCGAAGCAACTTGAAGCATTTCGGAAGTTGAACATGGTTCAGTATGTTATTTCTTCAGATGCGTCTTCTGATCCTTAAGGGAGTAAACCTACACATTTAAGATTCTTGTATTCTTTTCCTGACCCCATAATGGTCTGAAAGATGTGGGTTCCCAATGCAACAGCAGTATTATCCCAGTGTGGTGCATACTTGTGGTAGTCTGAGACGTTCTCGTGATGTTCAATGCCCATTTTCGAGGGACATGACCAATATTATCCCTATTTTTGAGGGACATGACCAATATTCGTAAGGCAACAAGAGAGGTTACCCTAGAGGTTCAAGTGTGAAGAGTGTATTAGTTCAATTTATTTAATCTTGAAAATTAGGTTTTCTAGATTTTCTCTTAATCTTTCCATACAAACCCTAATTACTAACTGTTAAATATAATGTGCAGCATATAAAGTCCTACGCTATTACATACTAG
This sequence comes from Vicia faba, assembly GCA_948472305.1. NCBI lineage: Eukaryota > Viridiplantae > Streptophyta > Magnoliopsida > Fabales > Fabaceae > Vicia > Vicia faba. Next base: position 898,178,824 of record OX451738.1, read on the forward strand.
GAGCAGGTACATAATAGGGAAAATGCGAGAAAATAAATATATGTTATTACATCAGTTTTGCTAACCTATACACTTATTCTAGGAAATTAAATAGCAAAATAAATAAGAAAAATGTTTAAAGACCTAAAGTTCTAAGTTAATATTTTTGGTGTTTTTTGTAGAAAATAATTTAATGTTAATGAATAGTAATTAAAACCTAATTATTTCTAATTAATTTTAATATTGAGAAAAAGATAATTAGTTAATAAATAAAAGTAAATGAAAAATATGTGAAAAAATTAATTACTAACTAGAAAACCCTAATCCTAATTTGTTATGGTTTTGAAAAAAATTTAGGCTTGTTAATGGTGAATTAGAAAATAATTAGTAATATAGAAAAATAATTAGGGTTAGTGAAAAAATACGGAAAAACAAATGCATAAGGTGGGAGTTGAACCCACGCCCTTCCCTTCACCAGCATATCCTCCTACCACTGCAGAATGTTGTCTTTTGTGTTATGGAATGAAAATCAACATATGATAAGCCTACTTTGTAAATCCTGGAAAAATAATAATTTCAAAATGTATGGATCCAACCCACGCCTCTCATTTCACAGATCTCTGTCTCCAACCATCTGAGCTACGCTATTTTTTTATTATTCAAACATAAATAAACATTATATAATAAAACACTGGATCAGAGAAGCGCTGGAGCCCTAGCTCCGGTCATCTTCTCCGGTAAAGGGTTTTTTGAAAACCTAAAAAAACACAAGAGTTAGATCATAACAAGGACCTTATCCCCCTGATTTGACCCTTGGGAATCCAATGGTGGCATTGGTTTGACCTAAAATGATTATAGAGTGAGTTTCGGAAAAATGTTTCAAACTGCCCTAACAATGAAAGATCTTCATTCTTGCGCCAAACCTCACAAGTACTATGTCAAAACAGTTCCAAACATACATATGAACATGGATGTATGCATCAAATCATTCAACAATGAGCATATAAAAACTTTGAGATTGAAGAAAGTTACTAAACTGGTGATGCCTGGTTGCGACGATCTGGGATGCTACAAGCTTCAAGGATTATTGGAATGAGTTCATATAGTCTTTAGGAAGCTTAATTGATGCTTGGAATTTCTTGATAAAGGCTGGAGATAAGGGTTTCGAGTTTCCCTAATTCTTGACAATTTTTAGATTTTTTAGGGTTTGTTCTTGAGGCACCTTGCGTGTTCTTTTTGGTATGAACATGTTGCGTATATATAGAGGAGAATATTAGTTTAAGTGGTGGGCTTGGACATCTCATGAAATTATATATTTGATTTTGTTTGAAAATAAGTTAAAATATTTAAAAACTAATGAAGATTTGTTTCATGTATAGACCACACGGTTTCTTTAGCTTCAAGGAAGATTTTTGGGCCTCCAACATGAATGACACAAAAGTCCACACGCCTTGTATCATTAGTTTCATATTTTATTTGATTTAATTTGAATTTAAATGAATAAAATCAAAATAAAACAAATAAAAATCATAAAAAAATATATGAATGGATTTAGGGGTCTAATATGAGGACATGAACATGTTTGAACCTAAAAACTTAGGCCCATAAGCACAAAAATTCAAGTTTGCTCAATTTGAACTTCATGCATTTTCTAAAAATTGCTCAACTTGCACCAATCATAACTCACTCAATTTTTATCATATGAAGATGATGTTAGACTTTTTGGAAACCTCAAGATGTCTCATACATCTCAGTAAATGTTGATGTTGACCAAAAATCATGAAGTTTGACTGTAGATGGGTCATAGTTGACTTTTTGTCCAATACAGTTGATTTTCAATCCTCTGGCTAATTGACTGAACAAACTTGTGATGTAAGACTTGAAATTTGGTGTGATGGTACCTTGAAGCATGTGGGATACCATGAAGCCCATTTGAGGTATTAGAAACTCAACTTACTTTGAGAGAAGCAAAACCCTAGTTGTAGGTCAATTGCTTAGGAGGAGAGTTTGTTTGGTCAACCCTTGAGTAGTCTTGAGTGTTTGAGACCTTCATGAGAATGAGGAGGTATCTTGAACCATTTTGTCTTGAGAATGAGAGGGAAAATTTTGGGGTACAACACATCATATTTTGGTGTTCAACTTTAGAAACAAACTATAAACCAAAGTTTTCTAATCATAATCCAAACTCGGGCCCTAAAGCAAACTTGTAGCTAACAAAATTTGTGATACTATGTCGAAAGAATCACCCTGAAATGTTAAAAATCGAGAACTTATGATTTTTTCAATATTGCGGGACAATTGACCAGTAAACCGCATCAACATGTGATTTTCAACATATTTCGCAATTTCAGAGATCTTCTTCATAGAATTAGCTTCCGACCCAAACATATGAAATGAATAGGATGTCAAGACAGTTTCAATGCCTAAATTCCCACTTAAGAATAAATTTCTGGACGTAAGTTATGAATTTTTGAACATAAATTGTGAAATGTTGATTTTCAGTCGATATTGTCTCAAATCAACTGAAACGCTTGATTTTATTTGCAATCAAAGGCATGATAGAACACCTGGGAGCTTGGAAAGATGATGACTTGATGACTCACTAACTGAGTAGCTTGGAAAAACATGCGGAGTGCACTTGAATCTTGAAAACCTTGAGTTTCTGCTTTGTTGTACTGCCTGATGGAACAATTGTTTTTATAGCCTAATGCGGATGAATGCCTTGATCCCATGACCATGGAACCGATGATATGTATGCATGAGTATGTTATAAAAACTAAGCCAATTAGGGATAAACTGAAGAGGGTAAAGTTTTTGGTGCAACAAGCACACATTGTATCAAAACAAGAATATGAATAGAGAGCAAATAACAAGAAAGAATCTTTTATTCATTTAAGGTAAACGAGAGTAAAAACACGATACAACCAAGGGAAAAACACAAAAGATAGAAAAACACCAAAGACACAACACCAACATCGTTAATGGTAGCCACACAATTAGCTACACCTCAATAACTTCACATATTTCTTCCACAAGAGCATTGGCAGGTGCAACATGACAAACTTCACCAACAATTTCAGCCTTGTACAGAAGTGCGGATAGAAAACTTCCAAAAGGGATTGAGGACTTATGCTAATTTCTAGAATTAGTAATTGAGTCCCTAAGATAGTTGAAGATATTTTAGGGCAAGTTGACCCTTACATGATGCCCAAGGAATTAGATGGGAAGCCTGTCATCATACGACAGATTGTCCATGTTCACACTTCTAGGACTAAAGTTGGTTAGCACTAGCTGAAACCAAACCTTAGCAACGACAAGGAGATTCTTAGGATTGGTGAGTTAAAAAAATAGAGGTGCCATGAATGGTAACAAGTCTTTCTATAAAAGATAATTTTAATTGAAAGTGATCAACAACTGTGTCTGTTTAAACACAGTCAATCGAAGCAGCGATGGTTGACAGAGTAATGGTGATAAGGATACCTAACACAATGGAACTGATAGAGGAACCATTGAAACATAGAGAAGCATACGTCAAAAATTATTTGACCAGGTTAGGATAGACGGGTCCATGCAGCATTCCGAAATAACCATACCAAGCTTTCACTATTACACTTTGGGTTAAATTAAGTTCATCACTTCTCAAATGAGGAATATTAGGACGAAGTTTAGTAATGACTACGAGGAGATCCTCATCACCATGCAAGTTTTTTTAATCCATGTTCAGAGAGAAAGGGGATTTTAAGGGATGAAGGAAGGGATGAAGGAATTAAAGAGATATAGTCCATTTAAATAGAAGAAAAATAAATGTAACAGACAGGGGAAAAGATTTTGTTTAGAGAAGTAACAATAATGAAACTGACAAACCATTAAATGAAACCAAGAAAGTGGAGATAATGACAATTTCCAAGACAAACGAAAGAAATAGATGAGGAAAATCAAGAAAGGAATAGGATAAAGCATGCAAAAAAATTTCATTTCTGATGTAGTTGTTTACCCAATATGTCAATCAATTAATTTAAGTTTCTCAGAAACTGACGAAATCAGACAAATGATTAATTGTATACTCTTGATCAAACATTTAATGCTGGAGTAAACTCTTCAATTTCCAAGGTTCAAAAGTGTTCTTAAGAGAATATCCTGAATAAGGATACTTCAGATATACGAGAACTTCACTACTCTGAAGCATCAAATTCCAGAAGCTAATTAAAGAATAACACATACCTTAGATGATCATTCAAAAACTTAAGGGATGCATGTCAAGAGCATAATTTCTCCATGCAAGCCATCATCTTGTGAGAGGTGATTGAGTTCTTATAGAATCACCAGAATCCAATTTTTTCCTAGAAGCTCTTCATCGAAAGATGTAGACACTATCATGGGCACCAACCCCAAAGGTGTTGCTTTAGAAGGTTTAATCGATGATCTGGTTTTGCCATGTCCAATCTTGTTACCTATAATCAATTCCTTAGCACATGATAATCTTTGTATGTGCTTAAGCAGTGGTGTCTGTGCTTCAACTTCTTCTTAGATGAGCGTCTTTTGACTTCTTGGCCTCTTATTTTACAGAATCAGCTACATTACCTTCAATGCCTAAATAGGTAATCTTCAGATTCACAAAACTCCCCACTATATTTGACTTTTCAAGGTCAATCCTATCATCAAATCTAGCAATGATTTTCTACAATAAGTGTTTCATTGTTGTATATTCTGTAGCTTTTTGAGTGTTAAGAATATCCCAACATGATACGACTTTGTGCTTTAGAATTAAACTTTTTAAGATTCTTTTTAGTATTCTGAATAAAACAAAAGGATCCAAACAGATGAACATAAGAAATATTGGGCTACTTTTTCTTTCACAATTTATAAGGAGTCTTACCCAGAATAGGTCTTATAGAGACTATGTTCTGAATGTAACATGTTGTGTTTACAGCCTTTGCCCAAAAGTGCTTTGCCATGTTGGTTTCATTTGATCATGGTCCTAGCGGTTTCTTGAAAACTCCTATTCTTCCTCTCTAAAACTCCATTATGTTGTGGAGTTCTAGCGTAGGAGAAATCATGGGAAATTCCATTCTCATGAAACAGCTTCTCAAGGTGTTTGTTCTAAAATTTTCCTCCATGATCACTTCTAACATTGACAATTCTAGAGACTCGTCTCATTTTGCACTTGGTTACAGAAGGTGGTGAACATAGAATTTGACTTATCCTTGTGTCTAAGAAACTTCACCCAAGTCCATCAGTTGTAGTCATTAACAATGACTAATCCATACTTCTTTCCATTGATTGACGCAATTTTCACTGGTCCAAACAAATCAATGTGTAGAAATTCCAATGGTCTGGAGGTAGAAACAAAATTATTTGTTGTAGAAGAAGTTTTAGAAAACTTTCTCTTCTGACATGCTTCATAAAGAGATTCTGAATAGATATCCAGATTATGAAGACTTCTAACTAACTTAAGCTAGTTTAGCTGAGATATTTTTCTCATACTTTCATAGCTTAATCATATATGCCAAGTCCAACGCTCTTTATTATCAAGCATAAGAATTTTTATGAGGAGTTATTTAAGATAGGAAAGTTTTATCCAAAGTCTATGATATTTTCCGTCTGATCACCTCTGAAACCCACGATGCCTTCAAACTTAAGTTCTAGGCTTTGGAACATATTCTTTCTTCCCTTCATGTGTTGTAAGCAGCCAGAGTCTAGGTACCATAACAGGTGTTTCAACTAGACTGCTAAGAATATATACAACATAGAGTATTTGTTTCTTGGGTACCCATAACTTCTTGGGTCCTTTCTTATTAGTTCTCCCAGAGTTCTTAACAACTTTGGGTTTAACAACAATAAAATTCTAGTAGTCAGATCACATATGTCCTAAGAGATGTTGAGACATTGTTCTCTAAATATAAACATAATGTATAGGATATAACACAATAAAAATAGTTTAGAAAGTAAATAACACGTAGAATTGTTAACCTAGTTTTGTGTACAACAACACATACTCTAGGAGCTACCAAGCCAAGAAGGAAATCCACTAAATAGTATCAATTCAAAGCTAAACTCCCTCATTTACAACTTCTCACTTAATCACTACAAGTGCTATATTTCTACCTAAGACTCACCTCGGTATGAGACCCCCCCTCACTTCCCTGACAGTCACAAATAGTGATAAGAACATAATTCAACGAGTTAGAAGACAAACTTCACAAACACACAATCATTCTATACTTAGAATATTAGGAGTGGTTGATAATAAAGAATAAGACATCCTCCAATAAACATAATTCACTCTTTCTTAAAAGCTTATGAGTGATTCACATGTATAACTCAACTAACATTCCAACTCAAGTAACAAACAATACAAGAGTGGCTCACAATAAATAATAAACAGACAAATCCCTAAAGATTAATACTTTTACAACTTTGGCTCGTATATTATCTAGGTATATATTCTTACTTTTATAACCTTTTTCTAGGCTGGATTGGTCTTCAAAAATTCTGCAAAGAGACTGCACAAAGTCTGCTAGAACTCCTCCATGAAAATCAGACTTCAATCATTTGTTTCCTAAATTATCTCCATAATTAGACACTAAGAATATTTCTTGAATTAAGCTTGAATCTCTTAATCCTTAAATTGAGAGCCACATAGGATATCATAATATTCTCAGAATACTCTGTATCTATAACAAACTAATAGGATCTAAAAGTCCAGTTGTAACAGACATGACGTCGGATGATTCTGCATAGGACATCTTGTTCGACATGTTTTCTCTACAAGTTAAAACATCCTTTTTAACATGTTTCTGCCTAATTTGTTTTACTAAAATTAATGTCAATCATAAAAATAGAGAATTAACAAATAGAATAATCATATTTATAGGAATTAAAGCGAGAAGGTTTAACCTGAGGATTTGCCTTAGGTTCAGAAATAGATTTCTCTTTTTTCTTCTTCTTTATCTTTAGGCACAAACCCAACAGAGACAAAATGAGAGTAAAGAGTATTAAGTTTGTCTTCCTTATTAGAATTGGATTCGTCATAGGAGTTACAATAAACACCATTAGTCCCAATTCCGCTCACGCCATAGATCATAGAGCCATCATACTTCTCCCTATGCTTCTAGCTAAGAACTTATGAAAATCTTTGTCATATTTCTTAATGACATCATCACTACTTTTAGAAGCTTCTGGAAGAGTTCTCGTGCCTTTGAGGGAAAAGTTCTCATCTTTAAGAAAATACTATTCTTCATTTAAAATGGAGAGATCTTCCTTAAGCTTGTTGTTTTCAGAAGATGTTAATTCATGGGACTTTTGAAGTTTCTTAAATTCAATATTGAGTAACTCATGTTTTCCAAAATTTCAAGTAAATAGTAAATTATATCAGAAATAGTAAGGTCGGAAAATACCTCTTTGGAGAATACCTCTTTTGTGTCTGAATCAGATACCGCTTCATCTTCTGATGGAATCTTTTCAACAAATGTTCTAACTTGATCCATCAGCACCACGTTAGCATGTTCTTCTTCCGAGTCGTCTTCTGAAGAATAATAATCATCCCAAGTTGCCATCATCCATTTATTCTTTCTCTAAAAGCTTTCTTCTTGGGCTTGTCCTTATGAAGTTCAGGACAATCGTTCATGTAGTGTCCTGGCTCATTGCACTCATAAAAATGTATCCTTTACCACTATACTTCATCTGCTCAGAAGTAGACTTGAAGCAACCACTTGTCCTTCTAGTACTTTTGAACATATCGTCTTGATTTATTTTCCAGAGATGATTAACCCTTCTGGACAACTGAGAAAACTCATCTTCAACCCCATCAAAATCTTTTTCTGAATAATTAATCTCTTCATCTTGAAGAGCTTTATACTTCTCAAATATTCTGATAGATTTGAGCGTAAAAGACTTTCCTCTCATTTGAGGTTTATCCTGTTCTAGCTCAATCTCGTGACTTATTAGATAACTCACCAGTTCTTCTAGAGAAGTGTTATTAATTTCCTTTGTAAGCTTGATTATAATTACCATAGGCCTCCATTATGATGGCAAGCTTCTTCTAATCTTCTTCACATGATCTGATGTAGAATAACCTTATTTTAGAACTCTCAGTCATGTAACCAAGGTTTGAAACCTTGAGAACATAGTCTCAATTGTCTCATCATCCTCCATCTTGAAGGCTTCATACTTTTGAATCAAGGTCAGAGCCTTGAATTCCTTGACTTGATCATTCCCTTCATGAGTCATTCTTAGAGAGTCAAATATAGACTTAGTTGAGTATGTATTTATGCTATTCTCATCCTCGGTATAAGAAATAGAATTTAACAAGATGACTCTTTATTTATGATGATTCTTACAATCCTTTTATATTGATCAGTCACAGCTTTCCTATCAAGCTACTTTAAATTTGCATTTGTGGGAGGATAGTAGCCATCAAGTACCATATCCCAAAGATCAACATCATGACCTAAAAAGAAACTTTCTAGTCTATCTTTCCAATACTCAAACTTCTCACATAAAAAACGGGAGGTTTAACATTGTAGTTATCTTTATAAGAAGCTGGAGTAGGTGGTGGTGGAGTAGGATCAACCATAGAGTTTTTAAAACTCATCTGGATCTTTATCTGACATGGCTAACTGTTTAATAGAAATCAATACCAGAATCGAAGTTCTGATGCCAATTGAAGGTGCGAGAAACACAAGAAAGGAGGGTTTGAATTGGGTTGTACCAAGTATAATCTTTTCAAAACTCAAATACAAATCTTAACAAGTGAATAAAGATAAATGAACATAATTATTTTTATCTCGGTTCACTCTTAACTAAGTTACTCCAGTCCACTCTACAAGGTGATTTACCTTATACACAAGGACTTAATCCACTATAATCAACCATATTACAGACAACCACAATAAGTCTGGTCAACCTTATTGGCACCCAAAATAAGTTTTTTGATCCTTATTTCAAATCCACTATGACCGCAACCAAATTCTTCTTGAGAATCCAGACTCACAGAGTCTCTCAAGGAACCTATCAAAAACCGTTGATTTACAAAGTCATGTGTATAAAGATGCTTCTAATAAAGTAGATTATACAATGTTTAAGTATAAAAACACAAAGTTTTGATAGCAATATACAAACAAAATCTCCTTATTTATTTACAAAACTATACAAAGAATACCTCTAAAGAGTTATGCAGCAGTTTAGTGTAGTTTTGTAGAACTATTTCATTGATTTAAAATTCTTCAAAGTCCTCCTTTTATAGATAAAAAGATATTTTTGTAACCCAAAATTTTCCCTCCCATTTTCAAGAAAAATTATCTCAATATGGCTTCTCATGCTCCTAGGGTCCTCAATTGCTCAAGACTACTTAATGGTTGACCAGACAAACTCTCCTCCTAAGAAATCAACCTACAACTAGGGTTTTGCTTTCCTCAAAATAAATTGGACTTCTAATTCCTCAAGTGGACTTCATGGTTGTTCATATATCTCAAAGAATCCTCATGCCAAGTTTCGAGCATTGCAATACAAGTTTACTCAGTCAATTGCTCAGATGATTGAAAATCAACTATATTGGACAAAAATCAACTTTGACCAACTTAAAGTCAAACTTCAATATTTTTGGTCAACATCAATATTTTGAATTCATATTCACCATTTGATGAAGGTTTGATCATGATTCATCAAGAAAACTCAAGATTCATCAAAAGTCAAACGTTACCAAATTAGGGATTTCTTTAGGAGAAGTCAACTGAACTTTGACCAAGCATAACTTTCACATACTTCGTCATAAATTTATTAACCAAAGCCTAACTTTAAGGAAATTCAATTCTATACAACTTTGCGTCTCTAAGCTCGAGGTCAAAATGCTTCATTTAAGAGATATGAGCCAAAACATTACAGGTTATTTTAAAAGTCAAAAAAAGACACTTTTTGTCAAAGCACTTTACATCAAGATAAAATCTTCAAATTAAAAAATGACCAACGTGAAAGTTGTAGGAGACATCTTGAAATTTCCAAAAAGTCAAAGACCACCTTCATATGACAAAAATTGAGCGAGATGTATTTTTGCAGGTTGAAAAATTGGCTGATCGGAAAAGACGACCAGAGTTAGGGCTCTGATGCTTCTCTGATACATGTTTTATAATATATTTATTTGTTTCCGTTTAATGACATAAAGGCAGCGTAACGTTGTTGGTTGAGACGAAGGCATGTAACATGAGGGGTGTGGGTTCGATCCCTGCTTCTTGCAATTATTTTTTGTTATTTTTCAAACAAACTCGCAGGTTTTATATATTGATCAATTCCTATTCTCTATCACAAAAGCAGCATTGGCCTAGTAGCAAGAGGGTGCGCATTTGAAGCCAGGGGTGTGGGTTCAACACCCACCCCATGCAATTATTTTTTCCTTATTTTACTAACCCTAATTAATTTTCTATTTTCTTTACTAATTAATTCTTAATGAAAAATTAACCAACCTAATTTTTTTCTTAATACTAACAAATTAGGATTAGGGTTTTACTTAGTGATTGAATTTTCCTTATATTTTTTATTTTACTAATTAATTAATTAATTAAGTAAACTTTTATTTTTAATATTAAAATCAATTAGAATTAAGTTTTTAATTACTATCATCATTTAAACTATTTTCTACAAAAAACCACAAACACATTTTTCATTTTAACCTTCTTTTTCTATTTTCTTTCTTTGTCATTAAATTTTATTAGACAAAGTATATATAGGTCACACTCTCTAATGTAATAATGTAGATTTATATTTTCTCGCATTTTTTTATTATGTATCTACTCGAGGATGAAATAGCGTAGGTTTACTTTTCCCGCAAATTTCTATACTTATGTATTTGCCCCAAATCCATGTAATAGCTTAGGTCTTTAAATTCCGCACTTTATTTCTTCTGTACATTTTTAACTGCTAGTAACTAGGGTTTGTATGGAAATAATAAAAACAAACGTAGAAAACCTTAATTCTCAAGATAAATAACTGAAATCAATACACTCTTCACACTTGCACTTCTAGGGTATCCTCTCTTGTTGCCTTATGATACTTGGTCATATCCCTCGAAAGTAGGGATACTTTAGCAAAAGACACTCGATGAAATCATCATAAAGATCATAGTCTCTTGATGACCCTTCAAAGTTGCCTACAAAATGATCTAGTCCCTCTGAAACAATTGCTAAAGTGTCCTTACATGTTGCCTCCGATGACCATGCGATGACCCTACACATGTCCCTTCACATCCAATAGATGGGATTACCTACCAACTAATGGTATGGATAATACTATCTCTAAAGGAGAAGGAAAATAACAAGAAATACCTTTAGTGGGTAAGAACTTCTAATTTCTTACTCACAAACGATACATTTTCCAAACTACTTTTCAAACAAATATTTTCAAAAAAACACTTTGTATACATTCTTGAGGACTGATACAAGAATCATTACAAAGTTAGCCTTACATTGGAATTTCAAAATATTTTCACACAAATCACACACACAAAGCAAGTTTTCAAAAGTGAGCTAAGAAATTAAGAGCCCGTAGATAACCACGGGTGAAAAGGGTGCTAACACATTCCCTTTTCATAACCTACCCCTCAAACTCAAAATCTATTAAAGGTCTTTCCTATTCTTTTCACCTTTCCTAAATATTGGATAAAATAAAAGTCAGTGGTGACTCTTACTATCCACACATTTGGATAAAACCAAAAAAGTCAGTTCTTCCACCGTATTATAGAATCGAAAACTCTGCTGGGGAACTACTAAAAAAAAGAGGGGTTACCTTAGATTTTAGATCACTTTTACTTGATTTAATTGTTTATATTTTTTTCTTTAACTTTAAGGGTCCATGCTTCAATATTATTGCTTGTAACATCCTACACCCGGATCTAGGAATTCCTTAGGTAAGTAACAATAGATCATAAAGATTTTACAATGTAGACCGATATGGTTAACATGATGGCTACCTTTAGTGTGAGACCTTGGTTTATACTGATGTTCCTTGATTAGGTCAAGGATAACATTAGGCTCCCGCGTGGTGTCGTTAACACTAACTTACTTTTAGAACCTTAATTGACCTATATTGGCCATTAGTAAGTAGTGAGATAGTCGGATTTGGTACAGTCTAAAGTTGGTTGATACTCGAAGCTACGCTCATTGAGATTCGAATTTCGAGATGTTTTGGTGGCAAGCAAGTTGATGTTCTAAAATATAGCCTGCAAGAAAGATCTGTGATATGAGATCCTTAGAACATGGTTACTATTTCAGGACAGGTTGAGCTAACATAACTTCAATGGGTAGTGGTGTTTACCTATGGACTTAATGCAAGCCTTTAAACCAGAGGCTATTGTGTGACTTTTTTGTGTTAGCTACTTATTTAACATGACATCATATCATCATAACATACCATTTTCACTAACCATTTCAAAGACCTAGGGATTTATCTTTGTTCTTTGTTTTAGGTTATGGCCTCCGCTCGCAGAAATACAATCCGAATCAACTTTTGAGGATACCTTCCAAGCTTAAGGAGTTAGTCTCAAAGGTTCCCAAAAACTCTGAATTCACCAAGAGGCATCGCTATCTACTCAGTTTGGTCACCTCAGGTTTTGAAGAAGACATGATGAGTGTTCTGCTCCAGTAATTTGATCCTAAGAATCACTGTTTTGCCTTCTCAGATTATCAGTTGTTACCCACAATGGAAGAGTTCTCTAAGATAATTGGAGTACTTATTCTTGATCATATACCCTTCACAGGTTTAGAGAAAATTTGAAAACATGAAGTTATTGCAGCACCCTTACATCTGAAGCGATCAGGCATTGTATCTAATTGGGAAACAAGAAGTGGAGTTAAAGGTCTTCTTGCTAAATTTCTGATAGAGAAGGCTCAATTGTTTCTATATGCTAAGAGTTTTCATGCTTTTGAGTAGATCTTGGATCTGTTGATCTATGGTTTGGTACTATTCCCTAATCCAGACCAACTCATAGATATGAACACCATCAAAATATTTCTTACTCATAATCTTATGCCTACTTTTCTTGAAGATATTTTGCACTCTCTTCACACTCGTACTATGAGGAAGCGAGGGACTCTCATGTGTTTCATACCTTTACTGTCCAAGTGGTTTATTTCTCACCTTCCCTGATCAGTGATGAAGAATGAACAAGGTCTGAGGTGGTCTTAAAGGATGATGTCACTCTCTCATTCAGATATCCATTAGTGTTCCCGATCTCAGGAGGACATCACTATTATTAACCGCTGTGGGGAATTCCCTAATGTGCTGCTCCCTAGCATATGGGGAGGTATTACTTACGACCTTTCTCTAGCTCTACGTCAATTTGGTTATGCTCGAAGAGACGGTCCTCACGATATGCTTATCTAGCGTATTGTATTCGATTACAAGAACGATCCTCAAAGTTACCATCAAAAGTTTATACGTGCTTGGAGCATGGTGAATAAGATAGATAGAAAGACTTTAGGACACAAAAACTCCATCCCCTTGGAGCCCTACCTCTGATAGGTGCAATCTCGTGCTTAAGATTTTATAATGTCATATCCTGCAACCCTACCAGTAATTATGGAGCCTGTTGTTGAAGGAGGTATTCCTCATACCATCTTTCATTCAGATATGCCTACTGACCTTGAAGAGCTACAGAAGTTTTAGATTCAAATGAAAGAAGAAAGGGACACATTTGAGACTCAGTTCTATGCTAGCGAGAAGAAAGTGTTGGAGATGACAAAATGACTTCACGAAGAGAAGAGCCTTATTGCATATGTCAACACAAAGCGGAAGCATCCATGGGAGACTTTAGTCATAATTTGTTTCTTCGTAACCCTTTTTGTTATAATTTGAACTTATTAACAAGAATATTTGTTCCTGTTTCCTTTTTATTAACAAATTTAAATCCTACGAGGTCCTTGAAAACATTGCATATGCATCTACATGCCATACATATCATTTCATAACAAGTTTCCAAGACAGGTTTCTCATCTTCTCGCTATTTATTTCAGCAGAAATGGCTCTCGAATAGATAATCAAAGAACTCCAGGCTCAGAATGCTCAGTTCTAAGAGATGTTCCTAAACTTAGCCAAGGGCAAGAAAAACTGAAGGCGCTCATCAATGAGAAGAAGAAGAAGAAGGCAAAGACACCAATTAACATTCTTAACATGGTGATAAGGTTTAGAGGTCTAGTCAAGTGAGCTCGAGATCTTGATATCCCATTAAACAAAGATGATAAACAGGATGAAGATGGTAAGAGTGTTAAAACTGAAAAAAGAAAACCTGATTCTGACAAATATTTTGCTGAAGAGGAATAAGATTATTTGGATAAACAATATCCCCCTTTTAATGAGAAGTATAAGTTATTATAAGTGTGTCTGAAAGCTAAGGAGATCTAGAAGGTTCCTGGCTTAAACATTAAAGAATTGGGTTTAGTCTCAGGAGTCGTCATTCCTCCTAATTTTAAAACTCCTACCTTTTCTACGTGTGATGGTGTTTCTTGCCCAAGCTTCACTTGAGATCATATGTTCGAAAAATTCAATCACACCCTGCTGACAAGAAATTGTGGTTGCATTTCTTTCAAGAGATTCTATCTGGAACATAATTGGAATGGTATTATCAACTCGAAGATACCAATATCCATACCTAGGAATATTTGGTTGCAGCACTCTATAGACAGTATCAATATAATTCTGATTTGGCACCAACCTGCATACAACTATAGAGTATGTCCATGGGTTCTAAGGAAGGCTTTAAGGAGTACACACAAAAATGGAGAGATCTTTCAAACATAGTTCAACCTCCCTAGGCTGATAGGGAATTGGTTGACATGTTCATGAGCATGCTAACAGGTCCTTTCTATAATCACCTACTTGGAAGTTCTTCAGCTGGTTTCACTGAATTGATATTGACAGAGGAACATGTTGAGAATGGAATCAGAAGTGGTAAAATTCAGGTAGATACATCTTCGAATACTGCAAAGAAGTCATACAATGGTAAGAGAGAATCCAATGTTGTGTATATCCATAAGGGGCGTAACAAGAGTTACCGTAACCAATCTATGGGGGCAGTTTTGATCTCTAATCCTGCGGCAGTACAACAACAACAGGATAATCAACATAGGCAGGATGCACCCAAGAGACAGTTCACAAGAATCAATATTCCGTTGTCTCAAGAATTACAACACGTGTTGAAGGCAGGGTTGATCACATTGAAGGATCCTCCTCGGAACCCCAATACTTCCTCTCCCCGTTACAACCCCAATACAAGGTGTGCATATCACTTCAACAATCCTGGACATGACACTAACAAATGTTGGTCCCTAAAAAATAATATTCAAGATATGATTGACTCTAAGGAGATTGAGTTTGATCCTCCTGAGACTCCTAATCTTATCACTATACCTATGCCAAATTATGACAAGGGTAATAATGCTATTTATGATGATTCTCAAGTCAACATTATGGAAGACGTTGGTAGCTACTGTGACATAGACATTTGGATCTTCCTAACTACTAGAAGTAGGATCAATAATTGGAAGGTTGAAGACTTTATACCAATATTATTTATTCAAGAGTAAATGCTATTTTATGTTTTCTTGTTTTCAAGTTTTTGGTTATGTAATTTGAACAATAACTTTAAGCCTTGTGCCTTACCCGGGGCACAATGGTCCATTTGTTAGGGTTGTCATTTTTCATCCGCATATTTTCATTTAATAAATCATTGGATGTTTGCATTCAAATTTTGTGCTCTTTGTCTTTCTTTTACTTTATTTCTTCCAAAATAGCTATGTGTTCTTACACACACACACATAACTAATTGCAGATCTACATCCATTATGAGTCTCATTGATAATAATTATGCTATTGCCAATTGTGATTTCAAAAATTCGATCTAGCAAGCCGAGGACGAAGGTGAGGAAGATTGTGAAGTACCTAGAGAGCTTTCTAGACTGTTAGAGCAAGAAGAAAAAGCCATACAACCGCGTGAAGAGCCGGTCGAAGTTGTGAATTTGGGTATTGAAGAAGACAAGAAAGAAATCAAGATAGGTGCCAACCTAGAGGATAATGTCAAAAAGAGATTAATCCATATGTTATGTGATTATGTTGAGATCTTTGCTTAGTCTTATGAAGACATGTCAGGGCTTGATACTGACATTGTTGTTCACCGTCTACTGATAAAGGAAGGTTGTCCTCCTATAAAGTAGAAGGTTCGTTGTATGCATCCCGAGATGTCTGAAAAGATCAAAGCTAAAGTCATGAAGCAGTTCAATGCAGGTTTCTTAGCTGTTACGTGCTATCTTCAATGGGTTGCAAATGTGGTGTCGGTACCTAAGAAGGACGGTAAGGTGCGTATGTGTATAGACTACAGGGATTTGAATAGGGAAAGCCCCAAAGATGAATTTTCGCTTCCGCATATTTATGTTCTAGTTGACAACACCGTTTAGCATAAAGTATTTTCCTTAATGGATGGTTTCTCTGGTTATAATCAAATCAAGATGGCACCTGAAGACACAGAGAAAACTACTTTTGTCACACAGTGGGGAACTTTTTGTTACAAAGTTATTCCTTTTGCTTTGAAGAACAATAGTGCAACATATCAACGTGCTATGGTAGCTTTGTTCCATGATATGATCCATTATAAGAAAGAGGTTTGCATTTAAGACATGATAGCCAGGTCTCACACTGAATAAGAATATCTCGACCTCCTGCACAAGTTGTTTGAGAGACTGAAGAAGTATAAGTTAAGGTTGAATCCAAACAAGTGCAACTTTTGGATAAGATCTGGTAAACTCCTAGGATTAAGCGCTTACCATTGAGCTAAAAGCAATTGCTTATAGCCAAGGTTCAACTTTATTTCCATATAGTACGAGCATTTTTAGGGGCTGCACCTAGTTTACTAAGCGCCCATGGGTGGGATGTTAAGCCCTTCGAATCCATAAGGTTGACACTGGATATTTTAATCCAACACCAGCTCCCTATACTAAGAAGGAAGTCAGAGGTTTCTTAGGACGATTGAACTATGTTTCTAGATTTATTTCGCATTTGACCACTACTTGTGAGTCAATCTTCAAGTTATTGAAGAAATATCAAGTAGTGAAGTGGAACAATGATTGTCAGATAGCCTTCGACAAAATCAAGGAGTACCTCCAGGAACCTCCAATTCTGATGCCACCGGTTGAAGGAAGACCTATGGCCATGTACTTGACAGTGTTAGAGAACTCAATGGGGCGTGTATTGGGGCAACATGATGAGTTTGGTCGAAAAGAGCATGCAATATACTACCTTAGCAAAAAATTTACTGACTGTGAATCAAGATACTCACTACTCGAGAAAACTTGTTACATTGTGGCATGGGTTACTCGCCGACTAAGACAATATATGTTGACTCATACTACTTTGTTGATCTCTAAGATGGATCCAATAAAATACATATTCGAGAAACTCGCTCTCTCTGGAAGAATAGCAAGATGGAAAATGGTCTTGATAGAATATGATATTCAGTACACTACTCAGAAGGAAATCAAAGGAAATGTATTGGCAGATCATTTGGCTCATCAAGCTGTAGATGACTACCAATCTATGAATTTTGAGTTCCTTGATGAGAACATCGTGCTAGCTACTAATTATGAAGATCTTGGACCATATGAAGGACCTCAATCGGGATCCCGATGGACTATGATTTTTGATGGAGCATCCAACGCGCTTGGTAATGGAATTGGTGTTGTGATTGTCTCTCCTAAGGGTTCCCATACGCCATTCACCGCCAGATTATGTTTTGATTGTACTGTAATACGGTGGAAGAACTGACTTGTTTTTGCGTTTTATTGCAAATGTTTCGAATACCAAGAGTCGCCACCAACTTTTATTTTATCCAATAAGGAAAGGCTGAAAAGAACATGAAATACCTTTTTTGATTTTGAGTTTGGGGGGTAAGTTATGAAAAGGGAAGGTTTTAGCACCCTTTTCATCCGTAGTTATCTACGGGCTCTTAATCGCTTAGCTCACTTACTTTGAAAATTTCTTTGTGTTGTGTGTTTGAAAATATTTTGAAAAGTTGAACTTTGTTATGATTCTCATATCTGTCCTCGAGAATGCGTACAAAGTGTTTGTTCGAAAATATTTATTGAAAAGTGTTTGTGTAAAACGTTATTGTTTTGAAAATCTTTGTGAGAAAGCAATTAACAATGTTCTACCTACTCAAAGGTCTTTCTTGTACTTTCCTTCTCCTTTAGATAGTGATATCCTACCATTAGTTTATAGGAAGTCCTATCATTGAATATGAAGGGACAGGCGTGGGTCATCGCACAGTCATCGAAGGCAACTCGTAAGGACGCTTTAGCAATTTTTGTTAAGGGACTAGATCATACATCGAAAGGCAACCTTGAAGGATAATCGAGGGGCTATGATCTTTATATCCAGGGACTTTTCTAAATAATCCCCATGTTCGAGGGACATGATTGTTTTCCGAAGCGATAAGGGCGGTTACCCTAGAGGTGTGAGTGTGCGAAGTGCATTATGTTCAGTTATTTGTAGTCTTGCAGTTAGGGTTAACTATCAATTCATTCTTATCTTGCATACAAGACCTAATTACTAAGCAGTAAACATAAAAATAATGAAAAAGCAATAAAGTGCTGAAAGTAAATGCGGAAAGGTAAACCATAGACTATTACAACGCTTCGGGGCAGTTACATGATATAAATGCGTAAAGAAACCCTAATTACTATTACATCCCAAGAAATAGTTACATAATAATTAAAAGAAAAGAAATGCGAGAAATAAAAAAAAATACATTCGCCCAGTCGATCTAAAAATATTGTTGGTGATTGAATTAAATAAGGAACCCTAAAAAACTAATTCATTTTAGTAAAAAATCAATTAACTTAATTAAAAAAAACCCTAAGAATCTAATTATTTTTAATTAATAAAATTATTTAATTAAAAAAGGTGATTAAGATTAAACATAATTAATTAACCTAAACTAATATTTCATTTTAATTAATAATAAAAATAAATAAATAAAAGAAAAAGAGAGAAATATAAAATAAGGTTTGGGCCTGACTGTAGCAAAAAAAGGGGGTGTTGATTGCAATCTGAGTCCAAAGCCCAATAAGCTTCAATGCTTGGCCCAGTGTGGGAAGCCCTTGAGGGTGTTGCATGGAAATCAGATCTAGACTTTTGGATTTGGATCTGAGCGTGATCGGATGGTGATGATTGAAGAGGTGTGTGGTTGACGCATGGGACGTGCTGCACTGGATCAATTGAAATCAGAAAATATGAAAAAAAATTGCAAAATCGGGGATCAAACTCGTGCCCTGGGATAGTAATGCCTTAGCTTGTTCGTTTTAACCACTAGGGTGGTGATACATCCATCGTTATCAGCGAAACAAATTAAACATAACATAAAAACATTGCATGAACCAGAGAGGCGTCAAAGCCCTAGCTCCATTCGTCTTCTTCGGTGAGTCTCTTTTTTCCCTACAAAAAATAATAAATATTAGAAGTCTAGAGGGACCCTACCCCTCTAAATCAAGGCATGCGCATTCAATGGGACCCTTATCTTAGACTGAACCATACTAGTTTGAGAGCCAAAGCGAAAATAGCTTAAATCGGTATTAACATGGCTATGCACTATCCAGCCATCATGGGACTCCCACGATGGGTTATTCCTGCATTATTGAACCTTAGGACCATGTTAATAAAGTCAATATGCATTATGTAATACAGTGGGAGAACTGACTTTAATGGTTTTGTGTTTTATCGCAATTGTTGCGGTTAACAAGAGTCACCATCGATTTTTCTTTTATCCAACAAAGGAAAGGGTGAAAAGAACAGGAAAGACTTTTTAAAAGATTTTGAGTTTGGGGGTCAGGTTATGGAAAGGGAAGGTGTTAGCACCCTTTTCATCCGTAGTTATCTTCGGGATCTTAGTTGCTAGATCTCTTTTTTTTAAGATGCTTTGTGTTTGTGTGACTTGAAAATATCTTTGAAAAGATGCCTTAGTGCGACGAACTTTGTAATGTTTCTCTTTTAGTCGAGAACATATACAAAGTGTTTTTGTCTTTGAAAATATTTTTTAGAGAAAATTTTGTGTGAAAAATTCGTTTTGTTTTTTTTTATGAGCAAGCAACTATGAATTGTCTACCTACTCGAACAGTCTTAGTTATATTCCTCTTTTCCTTTAGACAATGCTATCATACTATTAATCAGTAGGTAGCTCTATCGTTGGATGTTTCAGGGACGGGCACGGGTCATCGTACAGTCACGAAAGAAACTCGTGAGAAACTTTAGCAATTACCCTAAGGTTTTAAGATCATATACCGAGGCAACATCAAAAGGGTCATCGAGGGACTTATGATCTTTGAACCAAAGGGTCACTGCTAAAGTCTCTTACGTTTGAGAGACGTGACTGTTTTTCCGAAGGCAACAAGTGGAGGTACCTTAGAGGTGCGCTTGTGCGAGTGTTTTGTGTTTCAATTAAGTTTATCTTGAGTGTTAGGTTTTCTAGCATTTGTTTTCAGATCTTATCATGCACGTCTATTAACATACATCTAGTAGTTAATTGTATATAAGTACAGAAAATAAAAGTGCGAGAATTTAAGCTACGCTATTACAAGGCTTCGGGATGGGGGAAGTTACAAACCAAAATGGGGAATAAAAGGTGAAAAAGTTCTAAGTTAAGCTATTACAACCCATATTCAAATACATAATATTTGTAAAAACAATAATGCAGATAAATAAATAAACGCATGGAGAGGAGAAAGCCCTAAAAATTTCTAAGTGACAAAAAGAAAGAAATATTTTTGGTTGTTTTGTATTTTTTGATTAAGAAATACTTAAGTTAAATTAAGAAATCCCTAAGTATAATTAATTAATTAATTAAAAAAATTAATAATAAATAAATTAAAATTAATCTAATTAGCAAAACCTAATTCTAATACTTTTTGGTGATTTTGATTTTATGATTAATAAATTAATTAATTAAAACAAACAAAGAAAATGAATTAACTTAAATAAAACAAAATAAATAAATAAAAGGTAATAATGGGCCAGACTGTAACCAGCAATCAGGGGGTAAAAATATGAATTTTAGGGCCCAATCCAGAATTTCCGGCACTGCAAAGTAGCAATTGGGTGGTGGAAATCATAAAATGTGATAGGCCCAATAAATCTAAGCCCACAACATTTGTCAAGGATCCTATACATCCAATATTAAGGGGTGCATGGTGGAAACGCACATCTGAGGCATTAGATCCACGTTTGTGAATGTTTGATGGCCAAGATTTGAAATACATCGTGTGCATGTTGGATCTGTGTTACATTGAATCTGAAAGAAAATTTAGAAAAATAATATGCAAGAGGCAGGGATCGAACCCCTTCCCTTGCATATAAACATTCCTTACTCATGTTGCTTCTTCCACTGGGCCAGTTAACTCAATCGTGAGATTAAATAAAACAAAATAATATAGTATGAAAGAAAGCAAAACCTAAGTCAGCAAACACGCGCGCGTGGTAACATTTGAATGAACCAATTAGGTTATGGATTTTTTCCACACAAACTCCCACAAAAGTCAAACTCTGGTCGTCTTCTCCGACCAAGCCAAGAACGGAATCTGCATTTTTGTAAGATTTAAGGCCAAATAAAAGGTCTATTCTATGTAAAACCATCTCCTGAGTTCAAATTCGGACTTAGATACAAGAGATCATCATTGTATCATCTGATTCAAACACAATTCCAGATTGTTCCCTAAACATGGAAAACCCTTATTTCTGCATCCAATTTTCCATGTAATACGTTAGTGAAATTCAAAATGATAGTATGAACACGAATATATGCTTTGAATTCATTTAAACTACATGTATTAATAGTTTCGGATGCAAGAATTTTACCGAAATAGAGTGATTCAGTTTGTCGGTTTTAGGAAGCTTCAGGCGTGGATATGGATTGATATGGCCTCATGGGAGTCTCAGGAACACGATGCAAGGCATGGTTTTGATGAATCTGTGTTGGAAGTGGACTTTTGAATTTTGACAACTTTGGTATTTTTGTGAAAATTTTGTAGAGTTCTCTAGAAGCTTTTTGTGTGTCCTTTCAGGCTTGTAGTGTTGTTCTTATATAGAGGGAGAGTGGAGGTGAATATACATGGTAAGAATAAATGCATTAAGGCCCTTTTTAAAACAAATATCAAACATATTAATTTGTTTCCAAGCTTTCTATCTCCTTGACATTTCTATTCTTGCATGAACCTGGACCTATGCTATGTATTTACACGAATTTTGGGCTTCATAATGGGTCAAGTTAAGCCCAAATACATTAGTCCAAGTTTTATTGTATTTTTATCTTAATTTATTTGATTTTAAATTGAATAAAATCAATATAAATACAAATAAAATCAAGGACATTCAAAAATGGACTTAGAGGTCTTCTAAGATATTATGGACATGTTTGAAGTCCAAAAAGTAGGCTCATTGGTCTAAAAAATCAATTTTGCTCTATTTATACTTCTTGAATTTTCACAAATTTTCCAAAATTGTGCAAGCCATAACTTTATCAATTTTCACCTTTTAAAGATAATAATTGACTTTTTGGAAAGCCCAAGATTTTATCTACAATCTCTATGTTGACCATTTTTGCTTTTGAAGAAATTATCTTGATGTAAATTGCCTTGACAAAAAGTGTCTTTTTATGACTTTTGAAAATGACCTATAATGTATGAGACCATATCTTTCAAATGAAGTATTTTTGGACTTTAGAACAAAAGCAAAGTTGTAGATAATTGAATTTTCTTCAAAATGAGCTTTGGTTGTGGAAAAGTTGATGAAGTATGTGAAAGTTATTCCTAGTCAAAGTTCAGTTGACTTCTCCTAAGGAAACCCTAGTTTAACAATTCTTGACTTTTGATAATCTAAGGACTTTCCTTGAGGAATCATGATCAACCCTTGATCAAATGATGAGTATCAGCTCATAATGTTGATTTTGAGCAAAATCTTGAAGTTTGACTATATGTTGACCATAATTGACTTTTTAACCAATACAATTGATTTTCAAACATTTGAGCCATTGACTGAGCAAACTTGTGATGTAGGGCTTGAAAATTGACATGAACCTTGTTGAGGACCTATGAATAACCATGGAAGCCACTTGAGACCTTTTCAAACCAAATTTCCTTTAGAAACTTTAAACCCTAGTTGTAGGCCTTTGGCTTAGGAGGACATCTTGACTAATCAACCCTTGAGTATTTTGACCATTTAAAGAGCCTTGAAAACATGTTTTGAGAAAAATGAGAGGGAAAATTTTGGGGTACAACAGCTGCCCCTGTTCAATCTTCTTAAACCTGAAGAGTTAGATTGGCATGTCCGTCATTCGTGACTTGAAGGTAGAAGATGATTGAACACTCAAGTGCCCAGAAATTTGCAATCGCTTGTGCAAGATGGTGACATTGTTGGATGATTGCATCGGGAATGGGCTTATAGATGTCATTTGGATAAGTGACTGAGAGTAGTCGGAGATGGGCTTTATAGATGCCATCCAAAATAAATGTTGACTTCAACTGGAAGAAGTACCCGAATAAATCTTTGGTTTATTTAAATTGAACCAGCTGAGGTCTTTTACCCGTTTTTAATTAGAAAGGGTATTGGAATGAGTCTCCAAAGGAACTATCCTTTTAGATTTTAGTCTTTGAAGGGGATATTTGTTAGATCTCTGAGGGAAAATCTTTTTAGAGCAAACTTTTATTGGTCGGAATTTGGTCTCTGAAGAAATGCTTGTTGGGATTCAGTATCTGAAGAAGTGTTTTTCAAAATTCAGTCTTTGAGGAAATTCTTTTTCGAAATTCAGTCTTCGAGGAAATTTTTTGTCGGAATTCAGTCTCTGAGGAAATGCTTTGTCGGAATTTAGTCTTTGAAGAAATGCTTTGTCGAAATTCAGTCTTCGAGGAAATGCTTTGTCGAAATTTGGTCTTCGAGGAAATTCTTTGACGGAATTTTGTCTCCGAGGAAATGCTTTGTCAAAATTTAATCTTCGACGAAATGCTTTGTCGAAATTCAGTCATCGAGGAAATGATTTGTCGAAATTCAGTCTTTGGGGAAATGCTTTGTCGAAATTCAGTCTCTGAGGAAATGCTTTATCGTAATTTAGTCTTCTAGGAAATGCTTTGTTGGAATTCAGTCTCTGAGGAAATGCTTTGTCAGAATTCAGTCTCCGAGGAAATGCTTTGTCGAAATTCAGTCTCTGAGGGAATGCGGTCTGGTCATGTAGATAATTGATGATATTCATATGTCTGTAGACTTTACCTGAAAAGATAAAGAATTAACGGTATGTAATGCCATGATGTATGAAATGCATTGTGTAATGATGTCCTCAAAATAAATGAGATTGTGTTGTATGCACTTCGTATGCATATGCTATGATATTTTATAAATGATGTATGAATGTGCAATATTATTTAGGTGCATTCGTAATCTGGAGCAGTGTCTTAGTCGGGGAAAATAAATCCATGACCGTCGATAGGGATGAGAAGTATGTGTAATCTTCAATATTTTGGGAATTGTTTCCACTGGGGTTTCCTACTTGTTATTTGAGGAAACTCCACTGGGGAACATTGATTTATGCTTTCTGAGGGAAATCTACTGGAGAGTATTAACTCCTACTTGGGGAAGAAGAGTTCAAAACTTTGGTTGTTCTTTGCTCTACTGCGGAGTTATAATTCCTTGTATATCATGATTGGGTATAAAGGATGATAGATAACCTTCCGGCTTGTCCGAGAAGGATAAGGTTGACTGACATCTGATCCAATTTTATACTTAGTAGCAACTCTCTGAGGATAGTAGCAACTTCACTTGGGAAGAAAATTTTTGTGGCGATTTGTGGCCCTCTGAGTAACAGACTCAAGATGGGGAGATAATAGCCCGTTGGGGAAATAAACCCGCCGAGGAAACACCATTTCTAAGTAGAATGAACTCTGCTAGAGAGAACCAATCTGCTGGGTGTTTTACAGCTTTGAAAACTCAGCTGGGAGAAGAATTCCCATAAACTGTAACGATCAGGATTTTGAAGATAGGTAATATAACTGGGAAGAAGTATGCACTCTTTTATGCTTCTAGAGCGATCTGCTGAGAAAATTGTGGGGAATGTATGATCTTTCAAAGATCAACATGTAGGGATAACCTCATGGAAGTTTCTCTGTGGGGATTAATGGGTGACTTAGACGTCATCCCAACTCTTATAGTCTTGAGTAACTGCTTGTTGTACCCCAAAATTTGCCCTCCCATATTCTCCAAGAAATTGCCAAGCCAAGCTGCAAAACTCCCCAAGGGTTGCACAGTCCAACTGTCTCTTATACAGTCAAAACTAGGGTTTGTGTTCTGATCAAGAAATTGAAGGTTTCAAAGGCCCAATCAAGTCTCATATGCTTACAAAGATGGTCAAGTATCCTCATATCAAGTTTCAAGGCATTCAGCTCAAAGTTGCACAGTCAAAACCCTAGATTGCACTATAGTCAACTGTAGGGGCAAAATGGTCATTTGACAGTCAGAAGTTCAAATTTTTGGTCAACATATCATTTTGAAGCCACAAACATGATTTGATCAATGCTTGATCATGATTCTCAAAATTTGGCTTAGAAAATCATCAAGATGCAAAAGTTACTATATTTGGACAGCTGAAAAAGTCAACTGAAATTGACCAGGGCATAACTTTCACATGGATTATCAGAAAAATCCCATCCAAAGCTCATTTTGAAGAGAAAGACATTTCCTAAAACTCATCTTCATACTTCAAGTCCAAGAAATGCTCTCACAAAAAGTTATCAATTTCAACATTATAGGTCATTTTCAAAAGTCAACAAAAAAGGACTTTAAGTCAAAGGCCATAACTTGAGATTGGTAAATCAAAATGACATGGGACCAAAGACATTGGTTAGAGGACTCAACGACCTTTCCAAAATGTCCAAGAACATGAGAAAAGCTTAAAAATTGAGCAAGTTATGCCTTGTGGAAGTTGGGAAATTTTTGGATATTTTGAAAAGTCAACTTTGATCCAAATGACCTAAAATTGCAAATGGGCCCATTTTTCTTCCATGATTCATCATTCCAAGCATATGCACGACCACTTGGCCCAAAGGGAAGTATTTTCTCATTTTTTAATTATTTATTTGAATTTTTATTCATATTAATTCACTTAAATCATTTAAAATATGTGAAAAATATTTAACCTAATAAAACCAATCTTTTTATACATGTTTTAAGGTCAATATTTCGTGTAAAGGCAAACTAGGAAAGATTTGGAGCTAATTGATCATAATTGATACAAAAACCATGTGGAAAAGATATGAAAAGATCTTGGAAAATCAAATATGCAAAATCATCAATGCCATGGATTTTATTCAATTTTCTTAACCTAATGCCTTCACTACATAATCAGAAACCTAAACCTAATGCCCATACACTCTAAGCTGCGCAGGAAATACATTTACAAACTTGGATTTTTTTGTCAAAAAAGCAATTCTGAAAACCACTCTAAAGGACGATTCAAAGCCTAATTCCTTTTCCAATAGCTTCCTCAAGGTTCCCAGAAGCGATTCCAATCCCAAACATCCATCAACACGCAAAGAACTGGTAATAAGAACCTCTCCTGTACAGAGAAAAAGTCACAATCGTGTTTTTGGTTTTAGGCATTCTCATGGCATTCTAATCATAGATTCTTATTCCTTATGATGTTCTGATACTGACCAATGCGTTTGATTGTATTTTTATGCCATATACACGATTTTACCATGTTTACTTTCTAGGGTTTTCAGAGCTCGAATTTGGGGCTTTTGCAATAAGGCAAAATTAAGCCTCAAAACCATGACCATTAGACTCAGCAAGCTTGGACGAACAGGAAGCACCATTCGCGAACAATTTATGAAACCTATAGCGCTATTCGCTATTTTCCCTAAAGCCCTCTAAACCCACGCCATAAAAACCGTTGCTTTTGTGTTTTTTGTTTCAGGGATAGTGGAGACGATGAAGCGTGGCAACCAGTGATTCGTTGGTTTAAAAGTTCGCGCGTTTTCCAGCACTAACGCGTTGTTCCTTTTATTATATTGGTTGTATGTTTAATTAACAAATACGTGTAGTGGCTCAGCTGGCAGTTGGTGATTGCAATAACATCCAAGACCTGGGTTCGAGTCCCAGGTCTGTATAATTCCTATATTATTTTTCGTTGATAATTCCTATGCAGGCACAACATTGATGTACACCATGCTCCATCATCATCCAAGCGTCCACGCGTCTAGCATGCTCAGATCAAGGGCATAGGTGGGATGAACATCCTAAAACCCCAGTCAACGTGCCACATAATGCCTGGGAAAGTCAATGGATCTGAATATTAAATGGGCCAGAATTTTACAATAAAACCTCCACTTTGGAGACTTCCACCCCCCCTGGTTTGCAAATTCTATTTTATTTTTATGTTTTATTTTAATTGTTATTTTATTTGCTTTCTTGGTAATTTAATTAATTATTTTTTACAAAATACAAAAAAATACATAAAAACTCAAAAAAGACAAAACATAATAAAAATATTTAATTTTCACATTTTCTTGTAAATAATTGCTTGTAAATAAATTTAGTATTAAATAGGTTTTAACTTTAATTCTTTTCATAATAAAATATAAAAAATATAGAATTTAGGTTTAATTGTTAATTTTATTCCTCTCAATTTTTTCTTTTTTTTTATAATAATAATATTACTCATTTTTATTTTTATAATTAAGTTGTACATAAATTAACTTAGGTTTAATTTAGGTTATATTTTAATATTTTCATAACAAACTTAAAAAACATTAGAATTAGGGTTAGTTAATTTTAATTAATTCCTTTTTCTGTTAAATCTTAAAAAACCTGAAAATACATAAAACATTTTCCTTTAATTTTAATTTTAATTCCTCGTTAACTTTAATATTTTGCAAAAGGGTCCAACGCCCATATTCTTAATTGTTTAATTTCATACATTTATTTTATTTCGCTTAATTAATCATGTATCTCTCCCAAAGCGTTGTAACTTAATTTCTCGCACTTTTATTTCTCGCACTTTATTTACTTTCCGTCAAATCGGGTCCGGTTTAATTTTGGCGATGTGGACCCGCGCCATTTGTAATAGCTTAGAATTTACTTTTCCCGCAAATATTAACTGTTAACAAAAAGCATGAAAGAATGTATGACTTAAATAAAATCAAGCGTAGAACACCAACAAACATGACAAGACAAATATCAATGAAAACAACACACGAATCACACACACCACCCCTAGGGTCCGCCTCATTGTTGCCTTTCGAAAGGTGATCGTCGAGTAGAGGATGTCTTAGTAAGTCCTCATGATCCGGGAACCTGGCATGAGGGTAGCTTCTAAGGTGTCTTTCTATTACTCTGGTGATCACCATGTCCCTACAAACTCGAATTGACCCGAACACCTCCAACGGTGGTGCTACCTACCTCTCAATGGTGGGATGGCACTACTTTAAAGGACATTTACACAGACGAATTCCTTAGGTTAGGTAGGTTCTCGTAGATACTTGCTCTCTTCAAAAACAAACAAAAATCTTTTCACACCGACACTTTTCAAAAGCTTTCAAAGCAATTTTTCAAACACTCTTGAGGACCGATACAAGAGTCGAACTGGAATTTTCAAAGAAACTTTTTAAAACCCACAGTTGAAAAGAAAACGAACCATTTTTGAAAACACAAGTGAGCAAGTATCTAAGAGCCCATGGATAACCATGGATAGAAAGGGTGCTAACACCTTCCCTTTCTATAATCTACCTCCCGAACCGAGAGCGATCTCTATAAGGAATTTTTCTGTGCTTTTGTCCTTTCCATTTGGAGAAAATAAAAGACGGTGGCGACTCTTGCTTACCGCGACATTTCGCGAACCAGCGTTAAACAGTCAGTTCCAGATCCACCGATCACAGAACTGGCGACTCTGCTGGGGAAAAACTTATAAAGTGGGGTGTACCTTAGGATTAAGATCACTGTGTTTTCAATTGTCTTCTTTGCTTGCTTTATTATTGTGGGTTGCTTGGGAGTTCTATAGATCCTAACCTGGATCTGGGGATACCTTCTTAGAAAGTAGCAACAAGGCTGTGAGGGAACTGTGCGGGGTATACCGACATGGTTGAAACAGTCTGCTACGTTGATGTGGCACTTTGGTGTGTACCGGTAACCCTTGAGTTCAGTCAAGGAGAGTACGGGGCCTCCGCGTGGTGTCGTGAAGCATCAACAGACCTTAGGAAACTTAATTGAATTATCTTGGCCTCTTTAGGGTAGTGAGATAACTGACTTTGGTGCAGTCCGAGGTTGGTTGATACTCGATACTACACCCAATTGAGGGTTGCTTTCCTGGAATATTTCGGTCGCCAGTTCAGTGGCTAAATCGAAACGATGAACAATGAAAGCAATCCTGTGATATTCGGAACCTTAGAACCCGGTTACTTTGATTAGGACAGGTTGAACCCACCAACTTCAAGAGGGTACTACCCAGACCCCATGCTGGCCTTAAACCTTAAGGGCTTGTCTTGTGTGCCTTGTGTGCCTTACATGTTTGTCTTTGTAAATATCTGTGGTGTGTTTAATCATAGCATCATGACATCATCCAGCATCATATGCATTGACTAACCATTTCAGGGGTTCGGATTTTCATCTTTGTTCTTGTTTTGTAGGACATGGAAACTGTTCGTAGAAAGACAATTCAAATCAGTCTTGTAAGGGTACCTCCTCAGCTTAAGGAGCTTATATCCAGGATTCCCGAGAACTCTTCATTCAGTGAAAGGCATGGAAGCCTCATCAGCTTGGTCAACACCAACATTGAGGAAGATATGATAAAGGTCTTGTTCCAGTTCTTTGACCCTCTGCATCACTATTTTACCTTCTTGGATTATCAGTTGGTACCTACATTGGAGGAGTTCTCCCGGCTCCTGAAGATCCCTATCCTTGATCAGCTACCCTTCAACGGTACAGAAAAGGAACCTAAGCTTGAAGAGATTGCTAAAGCCTTGCACTTACAGTCATCTGACCTCAAGGGACATTGGGAAGTTAGAAGTGGTATCAAAGGTTTCTTAGCCAGGTTTCTGTTTGAAAAGGCTCATGAATGTTGGAATTCCCTTGACTTGCAAGCTTTTGAAGAGGTTGTGGCCCTCCTTGTTTATGGTTTGGTGTTGTTCCCTAATCCATATCAGCTTATTGATATCAGTGCCGTCCAGATCTTTATGTCCAGGAATCCTAT
Source organism: Vicia faba (assembly GCA_948472305.1). Taxonomy (NCBI): domain Eukaryota; kingdom Viridiplantae; phylum Streptophyta; class Magnoliopsida; order Fabales; family Fabaceae; genus Vicia; species Vicia faba. The sequence goes on from OX451738.1 coordinate 898,209,053, forward strand.
ACCTACATTGCTAGGGGACATCCTTCACTCATGTTACACTCGAACCATGAGAAAAAGAGGTGTCCTTATGTGTTGCACTCCTCTCCTGGGAAGGTGGTTTATTTCGCACCTTCCACAATCAGTCCTGAAGAATGAGCGGGGTTTGAGATGGTCACAACGGTTGATGACTCTTACACATGCAGATATACATTGGTGTCCTAGGTCCAGAGAAGATGTCACTATCATTGATCATTGTGGGGAGTACCCTAATGTTCCTTTACTTGGAATCAGAGGAGGTATTACTTATAGCCCATGCCTGGCTTGGAGACAGTTTGGTTATGCTCGGAGGGATGGTCCTCATGACATGTTAATTCCTGACATAGTCTTTGACTTCGACAACGATACTCAAGGACTTCGCCAGAGATTTATCAGAGCCTGGAGGATGCCCAGTAGGATAGACAGCAAGACACTGGGGCATAGGAATTCCATCCCATTGGAGCCTTATCTCAGGTGGGTACGCGCCCGCTCTCAGAAGTTAGTGATGCCTTATCCTCATATGCTCCCAGTAATCAAAGAGCCTGTCTTGGAAGGGGAAGTGTCCTACACTATTCAGCACCCTGATATGCCCACATCCTGGGAAGAGATGCAGAAGAGTTGGATCCAGCTTAAGGAGGAAAGGAATTCTCTTGAGACCAGTCTGCATGCCAGTGAAAAGAAGGTCTTGGAGCTCACCCGCCTGTTGCATGAGGAGAGGAATCTCAACACCTACATAGCTCCGAAGAGAATGCGCAGTGTATTTTGGGATTGATTTGATTTTTGTACTTTTGCCCATGAGGCTCTGATGTATTAAACAATGATTTCTTTAATGATAACGTGTGTTCCTTTTTGTCTACAACAAATTTGAACTTTCGAACCCTTGAATGCATTGCATACGCATTTCATACATCATGTGCATAGCAGGTTTTTCCCCTTTTCAGGCTGCTTACAGTTCTTCGCTGTTTATTTCAGCATCATGAATCCCGAATCTGCATCAACTGAGACATCAATCAAGGCTCTCCAGGCGCAGAATGTGCAGTTTCAAGAACTAATCAAGGGTCTGGCTAAAGGCCAAGAAGAACTGAAGGCTATGCTCCTGAAGAAGGAGAAGAAGAAGAAGAGAAGAACTGTTCTGTTCAACTCGGGCCGAAGGTTTGGCAATACTCTGCAGCATGAAGAGGCTGGTTCTTCTGTTGGCAAGAGTCCTTCTCAGGCAGAAGTAAAGATCCCTAGTCCGGTGGTCTCCGACAACGAGACAGATTTTGACGAAGAGCAGTACCCTCCTGCAGACGACAGATATAAGCAACTGGAGGACAGGTTGAAGTCTATGGAGGTTCAACAGGTACCTGGGCTGGATTTCGGAGATCTGGGTTTGTCAACTGGTGTGATTATCCCGCATAAGTTCAAAGCACCATCCTTCTCCAAATATGACGGGGCGTCTTGTCCCAAGCTGCACTTAAGGTCCTATGTTCGGAAAATTCAGCCGTACTCTACAGATAAGAATCTATGGATCCACTTCTTCCAGGAGAGTCTTTCAGGGACTCATCTCGAATGGTTCTATCAACTGGATGGGACCAAGGTTCGTAACTGGGAGGAGTTGGCTACTGCTTTCTATAAGCAGTATCAATATAATGCCGACCTTGCCCCCACGCGTACCCAACTCCAGGGTATGTCGTTAGGCGTAAGTGAAGGTTTTAAAGAGTACGCTCAGAAGTGGAGAAACTTGGCTGGCAGGGTGCAGCCACCGTTGACTGATCGGGAGCTGGTAGACATGTTCTTGGGGACCCTATCTGGGCCATTTTTCAATCATCTCATTGGAAATTCTTCTGCCGGATTCACTGATTTGATTCTGACTGGAGAGAGAATTGAAGCTGGGCTGAAGTCTGGGAAGATTGCAAAGGGTGCATCATCTAGTTCGGAAAAGAAACCATTCAAGAAGGAGTCTAGTGCCGTGTATGGTTCTAGGAAATCAGAGAGACCTGAGCACCGCCAATCTGTCAGTGCGGTGATGATTGCTAAGCCTGCTGCCGCTCCTCGGCCAAATAATCCTCAAAGGGCTGAAAGACCCCGGCGAGAGTTTACCCGGTTAAGCATGACCCTATCACAGATCCTGCCACAGTTGCTCTCCACTAACTTAGTGACTGTCAGAGAGGCGCCGAAGTTCCCTAATACAACGTCTCCCAAGTACAACCCGAATGCTCGTTGTGCTTACCATTCAGATAGCCCGGGGCACTCTACTGATGACTGTTGGGCACTAAAGAACAAGCTGCAGGACCTCATTGACGCTAAGGAGGTACAGTTTGAGGCATCTGACAAGCCTAATGTGGTGACAGCTCCCCTGCCTGCTCATGGAGTTAATGCTATTGGGGATGAAGAGGAAGTTGATGAAGCTGAGTTTGATAGCTGGATCTACCCGGCAACTGACGAAGGACTTAACAATTGGAGCGCAAAGGACAATCTCCCTGTTTCTTTTGTTACTGAGTAATGAATTCCTATGTTTTGTTATTTTGTAATAAACAATGATAAACTCTATGGCCCGGTGTCTTACCCGAGGCACCGTGGTTCTATTTGTGAGGGCATACAAACTGTCATTTTATACATCATGAATGAAAATCTTGGACGTTTTTCGCATTGCAAATATTGTGTTCCTTTTCTGTCTTTCTTTTCCTTTACATAATTTTCAAAACAGCTGTATTTTTACACACACTCACTCATACAGGTTCCAATCCACTCTGGATCTTACTGACAACAACTCTGCTACTGCCAATTATGACTTCGAAAATCCGATCAACTTAGCCGAAGACGAAGGTGAAGATGATTGTGAAGTGCCTGGCGAGCTTGCAAGACTGTTGCTTCAGGAAGAGAGGGCAATTCAACCCCATGAAGAGCCAGTGGAAATCATAAACCTGGGTACTGAGGCAGACAGGAAAGAGGTAAAGATTGGTGCCAACCTAGAGCTCAGCGTGAAGCAACGGTTGACTCAAATGCTGCATGACTATATAGAGATACTTGCCTGGTCCTACGAAGACATGCCCGGGTTGGATACCGATATTGTGGTCCATCACTTGCCAACTAAGGAAGACTGCCCTCCAGTTAAACAAAAGGTCCATCGGATGCGTCCAGAGATGTCCGAGAAGATTAAAGCCGAGGTCATGAAACAGTTTGATGCCGGGTTCCTTGCAGTGACTTCTTACCCTCAGTGGGTTGCTAATGTGGTGCCGGTACCTAAGAAGGACGGTAAGGTCAGAATGTGTGTTGATTACAGGGATCTGAACAGGGCCAGCCCCAAGGATGACTTCCCCTTACCTCACATTGATGTCCTTGTCGACAATACAGCTCAGCACAAGGTATTCTCTTTCATGGATGGCTTTTCAGGTTACAATCAGATTAAGATGGCACCTGAAGACATGGAAAAGACTACATTTGTTACTCAGTGGGGCACCTTCTGTTACAAGGTCATGCCATTCGGGTTGAAGAACGCTGGGGCAACCTACCAACGTGCCATGGTTGCCTTATTTCATGACATGATCCATCATGAGATCGAAGTGTATGTGGACGACATGATCGCTAGGTCCCAGACTGAGGAAGAGCACCTAGATCATCTGCAAAAGTTGTTTGACCGGTTGAAACTGTACAAGCTGAGATTGAACCCAAACAAGTGCACCTTCGGGGTAAGATCTGGGAAGTTGCTAGGCTTCGTGGTCAGTGACAAGGGAATTCAAGTGGACCCTGCTAAGGTCAAAGCTATTCAAGAAATGCCAGTTCCTAAGACAGAAAAGGAAGTCAGAGGCTTTTTAGGACGCCTGAATTACATTGCTCGCTTCATCTCACATCTGACTGCTACCTGTGAACCAATCTTCAAGCTGCTGAAGAAAGATCAGGTAGTACGTTGGAACGATGAATGTCAGGCTGCTTTCGACAGAATCAAAGAGTATCTCCAAGAACCACCCATCCTTATGCCACCGGTTGAAGGGAGACCTCTGATACTATACCTGACAGTGCTTGACAATTCAATGGGGTGTGTGCTGGGGCAGCATGACGAGTCTGGCCGAAAAGAGCATGCCATTTATTACCTTAGCAAAAAGTTTACCGACTGTGAGACCCGATACTCATTGCTTGAGAAAACTTGCTGCGCTTTGGTATGGGCTGCTCGCCGGCTGAGACAGTATATGCTGACTCACACTACCTTGTTGATCTCAAAGATGGATCCGATAAAATACATATTCGAAAAGCCTGCTCTGTCTGGGAGAATTGCAAGATGGCAAATGATCTTGACGGAATACGACATTCAATACACAACCCAGAAAGCCATCAAGGGAAGTGTATTGGCAGACCACCTGGCTCATCAAGCTGTAGATGACTACCAATCAATGAACTTCGAGTTTCCAGATGAAAGCATCATGATAGTAACAGATTGTGAAGTGCCTGGACCGGATGAAGGACCTGAACCAGGATCCCGATGGTCTATGCATTTTGACGGAGCTTCCAACGCTTTGGGAAATGGTATCGGCGCCATCATCATATCTCCTCAAGGTACTCATACTCCACTCACTGCCCGGCTGTGTTTCAATTGTACCAACAACATGGCGGAGTATGAGGCGTGTATCATGGGTCTTCAAGCTGCGATCGACTTAAGGATCAAATTTCTAAGTGTCTTCGGAGATTCCGCTCTTGTGATCAATCAGATCAAAGGAGAGTGGGATACGAAACATCCAAACCTGATTCCTTATAGAGAATGTGTGTTGACCCTGATTCCCCACTTCACAGAGATAACCTTTGAGCACTTTCCAAGAGAAGAGAATCAGTTAGCGGACGCGTTAGCTACAATGTCTTCAATGTTCAAGGTCAAATTGGACAACGAGGCTCCCCGGATCATCATCTGGAAACTGGACGAACCGGCATACTGTTGTGATCTCGAAACTAAATTGGTGACTGAGAAGCCTTGGTACCATGAGGTGAAGAGATATCTGGAAGCTCAGGAATACCCTGAAGGGGCATCTGTCAACGATAAGAAGTTCCTGAGGAGGTTTGCAGCCAAATTCTTCCTTAGCAACGACATCTTGTACAAAAGAAACCATGATTCAACCTTACTGCGTTGTGTGGACAAAACTGAAGCAGAACGGATCATGGAAGAGCTACATGAAGGGACCTTTGGTACACATTCCAGTGGACATACTATGGCTAAGAAAATCCTACGGGCAGGATATTACTGGTCCACAATGGAAGCTGACTGTTACCAACACTCCAAGACATGCCACAAGTGCCAGATTTATGCAGACAAGGTGCATGTTCCTCCGGTTCCCCTGAATGTTCTGACTGCGCCTTGGCCGTTTGCAATGTGGGGCATAGACATGATCGGCGAGATTAAACCTACGGCATCCAATGGACATCGCTTCGTCCTAGTGGCGATTGATTATTTTACGAAGTGGGTCGAGGCAGCATCCTATGCTATAGTAACCAAGACTATTGTGGCACGGTTTATTCGGCACAATCTGATCTGTCGGTACGGTGTCCCTGAGCGGATTATTACAGACAACGGTACCAATCTGAACAACAAGATGATCGCTGAGCTCTGCGAACAGTTCAAGATACAGCACCACAATTCTTCTCCTTACAGACCGAAGATGAATGGGGCTGTAGAAGCAGCAAATAAAAACATCAAGAAAATCGTGCAGAAGATGACAGTGACTTACAAAGATTGGCACGAAATGTTACCGTTCGCTCTACATGGGTACCGTACCTCAGCCAGGACGTCAACCGGGGCAACTCCTTTCTCTCTGGTTTATGGCATGGAGGCAGTCTTGCCGATCGAAGTACAAATTCCCTCTCTCCGGATAATGAAGGATGCAAATCTGAACGAAGATGATTGGATCCAGACACGACTTGACCAACTCAACCTCATTGACGAAAAGAGACTTGCTGCTATCTGTCATGGTCAGACGTACCAAAAACGAATGATCAGGGCATTTAACAAGAAAGTCAGACCACTGGAATATCAAGTTGGGGATCTGGTTATCAAGAGAATCATCCTTCCTCAGAGTGATCCAAGGGGCAAATGGACCCCTACATACGAAGGGCCATTTGTGGTTAAGCATGTGTTCTCAGGAGGAGCCATGATATTGACCAACATGGATGGTGACGACCTTCCTCACCCCGCCAATGCAGACATAGTAAAAAAATACTACGCATGAAAAAAGACCCGCTAGGCTGACATGCCTAGGCAAAAATTAGGGCTTCCCGTCGAACCAAAAGGGTTCGGGCAAAATGAAGGGATGAAAATGAAAAAATCTGTACACCCGGCAAGTCGAAAACCTGAAAAGGCGGCTTGGGCAAAAATGGGTATCCCGGTGGACTGAAAACCCGAAAAGGGCGGTCCAGGCAAAAATTAGGGATAAAAGCGTAATACTATGTCTCATTGATCACTTTGCGTCCAGAATCCGGTATCTACATCAAGTTCAGACGGCATCGATCAGTCAGCTTCACCTTCAACCAAGGTCATCAAGTGATGAGACGCTCAGAGTTATAAAGGCAATAGCAGAGTTGAAACCCAGTGGGATCATTCATATTTCACACAGCTGTTTTATTTTCTTTTGTACAAAACTTGTATAAACTCTTTTGTTCAGCGACGTACCTCTTACTAGGACGTCAGCCTCTTGTACACGAAACGCCTATTTTCAGGCCATTCAAAAATCAATACAAATATACTTTCAGTTAAACGTGCCAAGTGTTTTTCCTTTTCTGTTTTGTTTTGCGAAGAACGTCCAAGGTTCAATTTGTGATATATGCATTGACAATAAGTTGCTAACTCATAAATATTTGCATACGAGACAAAGCAATTAATTGCAGGTGACACTAGAAACAGGGGCAATAAAGAGTTGTCCAAGCAGCCTAATTGTTCTATCCTCCAAGGTACCAAGGTAGGTTCAGCTAAAGAACACGACCGGTACATATTAAATCCCCAGAGAGTGGTTCAGTAAAACAATACATTATTCTCCAAGCATTTATCAAATCTCAAGGAAGTTGATTATCCTCCCGTAGATATCAATACTTCCCCAGCAGCATATATTCTTAAACAAGCATCCCCGGCAGTCTTGGCCTAAAGATTGTTCCCCGGCGGCATAACATTCAAAAGGAATCACTTCCCCAGCATATCAAGACTTCCCCAGAAGAGTCCAATCCAGTCCCCCAGGAAGGTTGGAATTCATATCCCCAAGCAATAAGCTTATCCCCAGTAGATTCTGGAAGCTTATCCCCTCGCAGAACACGAACGCGTCGCCCGGCTTTATTCAAAGAGTTATTTCCTCAATAGGATATAACTGGGTTATCCTCAGCCAAAAGCCACGGAAAGGTCGTCGTCAACGTAGTTTCTTCCTATCCCCAGCGAAGTCTATTCACACTTCCAACAACAATACATCCTCAGCAAGTTATTATCTACACTCAGCAAAGCATCTCCCCACAGAGTATTGCTTCCCAGCGTGGTCGCTAGAGTATCTTTTCTCCCTGCAGAGTAATCCATTCGCCAAGTTTATTCCCCAACGGAGTCATCTTCTCCTACTGGTATTATTGCAACTATCATCCCCAGCGGAAGCAAAATTCATTCTTCAACATCAGCCCAGGAGTGACTTCCCGACACCCGTCAAGGATCTACTTTCCTAAAAAAAAAAAAAAACATTCATAAAACAACACATACATCATTATAGCATGCATAAACGCATCATATCATACAAATCTCATTTATGTTGAGAACATCATTGCTTGATCCATATCATGCATTGCATATGACTGACCTTTACCTTTCAGGAAAGACGCAGTTAAAATGCTCAAACATATTTCAAAGCCTTCTCTAGTCCAGCTAAATCGACTCCCAACAGATTTTTCTGATAAAGACTCAGCAGAAGCTATGGTCCCCTCTCCGGCAAGTGCGTGAGGTGGTAATTCCTTTTTCAGATGTTTCCCTCTCCGACGGTGAGTGTGAGGTGATAGTCTCCTATGGTCCCCTCTCCGACAAGTGCGTGAGGTGGTAATTCCTTCTTCAGATGTTTCCCTCTCCGACGATGAGTGTGAGGTGATAGTCTTCTATGGTCCCCTCTCCGACAAGTGCGTGAGGTGGTAATTCCTTCTTCAGATGTTTCCCTCTCCGACGATGAGTGTGAGGTGATAGTCTCTTATGGTCCCCTCTCCGACAAGTGCGTGAGGTGGTAATTCCTTCTTCAGATGTTTCCCTCTCCGACGATGAGTGTGAGGTGATAGTCTTCTATGGTCCCCTCTCTAACAAGTGCGTGAGGTGGTAATTCCTTCTTCAGATGTTTCCCTCTCCGACGATGAGTGTGAGGTGATAGTCTTCTATGGTTCCCTCTCCGACGGTGTGTGAGGTGGTAAGTCCTTTTCAGATGTTTCCCTCTCCGACGATGAGTGTGAGGTGACAATTCCTTTTCCTATGATTCCCTCTCCGACGATGAGTGAGGTGATTCCCTTTCAGATTATAATTTTCTATGGTTCTCTTCCCGATATTGCAAAGATGGTAATTCCCGCCAAGATTTTTCTCAACGAGCGTTGTTGAAGTTAAAATCATCCAAGGTTCTCTTACCATTCATGCTAAGGCAGTAACCATACCTGGTTCATTCATCATCTTTTGAAGCTCCAGACTCAGCTCCTGTAACCAGTCAGGACACATCTATGCCAAGCATCTAAAATCAGCTCCTGCAACGTGTCAGGTACTCATTTGTTCTTTTGCAGGTATGCAGGTTCTAGCTAAAGAATCTCCTACGCGATCAACGTCCAGATGGCATCTATAAGCCCATCACCCTATCCAGCAATCTCTAAATGGCATCTATAAGCCCATTCCACCATCACTGCTAACATGTGAGCGCAAATTTCTGGGCACTCTAGTGTCCAATCATCTTCCACCTTCGGATTACGAAAGGCACGTCAGCCAATCTGCATCCTCAGGTCTAAGAAGATTGAACAGGGGCAACTGTTGTACCCCAAAATTTGCCCTCCCATATTCTCCAAGAAATTGCCAAGCCAAGCTGCAAAACTCCCCAAGGGTTGCACAGTCCAACTGTCTCCTATACAGTCAAAACTAGGGTTTGTGTTATGATCAAGAAATTGAAGGTTTCAAAGGCCCAATCAAGTCTCATATGCTTACAAAGATGGTCAAGTATCCTCATATCAAGTTTCAAGGCATTCAGCTCAAAGTTGCACAGTCAAAACCCTAGATTGCACTACAGTCAACTGTAGGGGCAAAATGGTCATTTGACAGTCAGAAGTTCAAATTTTTGGTCAACATATCATTTTGAAGCCACAAACATCATTTGATCAATGCTTGATCATGATTCTCAAAATTTGGCTTAGAAAATCATCAAGATGCAAAAGTTACTATATTTGGACAGCTGAAAAAGTCAACTGAAATTGACCAGGGCATAACTTTCACATGGATTATCAGAAAAATCCCATCCAAAGCTCATTTTGAAGAGAAAGACATTTCCTACAACTCATATTCATACTTCAAGTCCAAGAAATGCTCTCACAAAAAGTTATCAATTTCAACATTATAGGTCATTTTCAAAAGTCAACAAAAAGGGACTTTAAGTCAAAGGCCATAATTTGAGATTGGTAAATCAAAATTACATGGGACCAAAGACATTGGTTAGAGGACTCAAAGACCTTTCCAAAATGTCCAAGAACATGAGAAAAGCTTAAAAATTGAGCAAGTTATGCCTTGTGGAAGTTGGGAAATTTTTGGATATTTTGAAAAGTCAACTTTGATCCAAATGACCTAAAATTGCAAATGGGCCCATTTTTCTTCCATGATTCATCATTCCAAGCATATGCACGACCACTTGGCCCAAAGGGAAGTATTTTCTCATTTTTTAATTATTTATTTGAATTTTTATTCATATTAATTCACTTAAATCATTTAAAATATGTGAAAAATATTTAACCTAATAAAACCAATCTTTTTATACATGTTTTAAGGTCAATATTTCGTGTAAAGGCAAACTAGGAAAGATTTGGAGCTAATTGATCATAATTGATACAAAAACCATGTGGAAAAGATATGAAAAGATCTTGGAAAATCAAATATGCAAAATCATCAATGCCATGGATTTTATTCAATTTTCTTAACCTAATGCCTTCACTACATAATCAGAAACCTAAACCTAATGCCCATACACTCTAAGCTGCGCAGGAAATACATTTACAAACTTGGAATTTTTTGTCAAAAAAGCAATTCTGAAAACCACTCTAAAGGACGATTCAAAGCCTAATTCCTTTTCCAATAGCTTCCTCAAGGTTCCCAGAAGCGATTCCAATCCCAAACATCCATCAACACGCAAAGAACTGGTAATAAGAACCTCTCCTGTACAGAGAAAAAGTCACAATCGTGTTTTTGGTTTTAGGCATTCTCATGGCATTCTAATCATAGATTCTTATTCCTTATGATGTTCTGATACTGACCAATGCGTTTGATTGTATTTTTATGCCATATACACGATTTTACCATGTTTACTTTCTAGGGTTTTCAGAGCTCGAATTTGGGGCTTTTGCAATAAGGCAAAATTAAGCCTCAAAACCATGACCATTAGACTCAGCAAGCTTGGACGAACAGGAAGCACCATTCGCGAACAATTTATGAAACCTATAGCGCTATTCGCTATTTTCCCTAAAGCCCTCTAAACCCACGCCATAAAAACCGTTGCTTTTGTGTTTTTTGTTTCAGGGATAGTGGAGACGATGAAGCGTGGCAACCAGTGATTCGTTGGTTTAAAAGTTCGCGCGTTTTCCAGCACTAACGCATTGTTCCTTTTATTATATTGGTTGTATGTTTAATTAACAAATACGGGTAGTGGCTCAGCTGGCAGTTGGTGATTGCAATAACATCCAAGACCTGGGTTCGAGTCCCAGGTCTGTATAATTCCTATATTATTTTTCGTTGATAATTCCTATGCAGGCACAACATTGATGTACACCATGCTCCATCATCATCCAAGCGTCCACGCGTCTAGCATGCTCAGATCAAGGGCATAGGTGGGATGAACATCCTAAAACCCCAGTCAACGTGCCACATAATGCCTGGGAAAGTCAATGGATCTGAATATTAAATGGGCCAGAATTTTACAATAAAACCTCCACTTTGGGGACTTCCACCCCCCCTGGTTTGCAAATTCTATTTTATTTTTATGTTTTATTTTAATTGTTATTTTATTTGCTTTCTTGGTAATTTAATTAATCATTTTTTACAAAATACAAAAAAATACATAAAAACTCAAAAAAGACAAAACATAATAAAAATATTTAATTTTCACATTTTCTTGTAAATAATTGCTTGTAAATAAATTTAGTATTAAATAGGTTTTAACTTTAATTCTTTTCATAATAAAATATAAAAAATATAGAATTTAGGTTTAATTGTTAATTTTATTCCTCTCAATTTTTTCTTTTTTTTTATAATAATAATATTACTCATTTTTATTTTTATAATTAAGTTGTACATAAATTAACTTAGGTTTAATTTAGGTTATATTTTAATATTTTCATAACAAACTTAAAAAACATTAGAATTAGGGTTAGTTAATTTTAATTAATTCCTTTTTCTGTTAAATCTTAAAAAACCTGAAAATACATAAAACATTTTCCTTTAATTTTAATTTTAATTCCTCGTTAACTTTAATATTTTGCAAAAGGGTCCAACGCCCATATTCTTAATTGTTTAATTTCATACATTTATTTTATTTCGCTTAATTAATCATGTATCTCTCCCAAAGCGTTGTAACTTAATTTCTCGCACTTTTATTTCTCGCACTTTATTTACTTTCCGTCAAATCGGGTCCGGTTTAATTTTGGCGATGTGGACCCGCGCCATTTGTAATAGCTTAGAATTTACTTTTCCCGCAAATATTAACTGTTAACAAAAAGCATGAAAGAATGTATGACTTAAATAAAATCAAGCGTAGAACACCAACAAACATGACAAGACAAATATCAATGAAAACAACACACGAATCACACACACCACCCCTAGGGTCCGCCTCATTGTTGCCTTTCGAAAGGTGATCGTCGAGTAGAGGATGTCTTAGTAAGTCCTCATGATCCGGGAACCTGGCATGAGGGTAGCTTCTAAGGTGTCTTCCTATTACTCTGGTGATCACCATGTCCCTACAAACTCGAATTGACCCGAACACCTCCAACGGTGGTGCTACCTACCTCTCAATGGTGGGATGGCACTACTTTAAAGGACATTTACACAGACGAATTCCTTAGGGTAGGTAGGTTCTCGTAGATACTTGCTCTCTTCAAAAACAAACAAAAATCTTTTCACACCGACACTTTTCAAAAGCTTTCAAAGCAATTTTTCAAACACTCTTGAGGACCGATACAAGAGTCGAACTGGAATTTTCAAAGAAACTTTTTAAAACCCACAGTTGAAAAGAAAACGAACCATTTTTGAAAACACAAGTGAGCAAGTATCTAAGAGCCCATGGATAACCATGGATAGAAAGGGTGCTAACACCTTCCCTTTCTATAATCTACCTCCCGAACCGAGAGCGATCTCTATAAGGAATTTTTCTGTGCTTTTGTCCTTTCCATTTGGAGAAAATAAAAGACGGTGGCGACTCTTGCTTACCGCGACATTTCACGAACCAGCGTTAAACAGTCAGTTCCAGATCCACCGATCACACTGCTCATTCCCGTTTCTTATGCATATATTTGTTAACAGTCAATTGTATTCATATGCATATGCTCGTTCAATTTTAGTTATTGGACATTTTGCAAACAAAACAGAAAAAGTAAAAACAGAATTTGGCATTGAAATTTCTTTTGTATTGATGATTTTGCCCATAAACAGGTGATTTTGTACAAAGAGACGTAATTCACAGGATGAGGAAATCGTCGAAGAAACGATTTACAAAGTGAAAACATATAGCTATGTGGGAATAATCTCGTCAAGTTCCAAATCTTCTATTGCCCTAATTTCTTTGAACATCTCATCTCTTGTTGTCGGAAGAAGGTGATTAGACTGATCTGTACCATCTGAACCTTGACTTCGGTAATAAAGCTCGTTGTAGGTGATCCGATGAGGACATCGTCATACACTTTGATCCCTAATTTTTGCCTGGACCTCCCTTTCAGGTTTTCAGTCCCCCGGGATACCCTTTTTTTTGCAAGCCGCCTTTTCAGGTTTTTCGACTTGCCGGGTGTACAATCTTTTCATATATATCCCTGATTTTTTCCCGAACCCTTTTGGTTCGCCAAGATGCCCTTATTTTTTCCTAGGCCAGTCAACCAAGCATGTCATTTTTATGTGTAGTTTCTTTTGACTATGTTTGCATTCACAGGGTGCGGTAAATCTTCACCGTCCATGGTGGTTAATATCATAGCACCGCCAGAGAATATTTTCTTGATTACAAACAGCCCTTCATAAGTGGGGGTCCATTTGCCCTTGGGATCACCTTGCGGTAGAATGATGCGCTTTATTACCAAGTCACCAGCCTGATATACCTGATGCTTGATCTTCTTGTTGAATGCCTTGATCATGCGTTTCTGATACATCTGACTGTGATAGACAACTGCAAGCCTTTTCTCGTCAATTAGGTTTAGCTGATCCAACCTGGTCTGAATCTTCTCTTCTTCGTCCAAGTCTGCATATTTCATGATTCTTAGAGAGGGAATATGGACCTCGACAGGTAGGACAACTTCCATACCATAAACCCGAGAGAATGGGGTTACCCTAGTTGATATTCTAGCCGAGGTGCGGTAGCCGTGAAGAGCAAACGGTAACATCTCGTGCCAATATTTATATGTCACAACCATCTTCTATATGATATTCTTTTATTCATATCGACAGCTTCCACTGCGCCATTCATCTTAGGTCAATACGGAGAAGAGTTGTGATCCTTGATCTTGAACTGCGTGCAGAGCTCAATGATCATTGTGTTGTTAAGATTGGTACCGTTATCTGTGATGATGCTCTCAGGGATGCCATACCTACAGATTAGGTTGTGCTTGATGAACCGGGCAACTATACTTTTGGTGACAGAGGTGAACGAGGCTGCTTCAACCCACTTTGTAAAGTAATCAATGGCGACGAGGATGAAGCGATGTTCGCTAGAGGACATGGGATTGATTTCTCCAATCATATCAATACCCCACACTGCGAATGGCCAAGGAACAATCATGACATTCAGAGGCACTGAAGATACATGAACTTTATCAGCATGGATTTGACACTTACGATAAGTCCTTGAGTGGTGGTGATAGTCAGTCTCCATGGTCGACCAATAGCAACCAGCCCTTAAGATCTTTTTAGCCACAGTGTGCCCACTGGAGTGAGTATCGAAGACACCTTCATGCATATCTTGCGTAATTTCTTATGCTTCCTTCTTGTCCATACGACGAAGCAGGGTTGGATCATGATTGCACTTGTACAAAATTCCATTACTCAAGAAGAACTTTGTCGATAACATTCGTAGGAACTTCCTGTCATTGATAGATGCCCCTTCAGGGTATTCCTGAGTTTCCAGGTACTTTTTCACCTTATGAAACCAAAGTTTTTCATCTACTCCATCAGTATCAATTCCATAACAATTCTTTGGTTCGTCGAATCTTTCAATGTTAATTCTGGGAGCCTCATTGTCCTATCTGACCTTGAACATGGATGACATGGTAGCCAGAGCATCTGCCATCTAATTCTCATCAATGGTATGTGCTCGAAGGTAATCTCCTCGAAATATGGAATCAAGGTTAGTACATGCTCTTTATAAGGAATGAGATTCAGGTGCTTCGTATACCAATCTCCTTTAACCTGACTAATTACCAAAGTTGAATCCCCATGGACGCTTAAGAATTTGATCCTTAGGTCAATAGCAGCCCTAAGACTCATAATACAAGCTTCATATTTGACCATGTTATTAGTATAGTCGAAGCAAAGTCTGGCAGTAAAAGGTGTAAGGAAACCTTCGGGGGAAATGATCACAACACCAATTCCATTGCCAAGAGCGTTCGAAGCTCCATCAAAAACCATAGTCCATCAGGATCCTTTTTCAGGTCCTTCATACGGTCCAGGTTCTTCATAATGTGTTACTAGCATAATGTTCTCTTCCAGAAAATAGAAATTCACAGATTGATAGTCATCTACGGTCTGATGTGCCAAATGGTCAGCCAGTATGCTTCCTTTCATTTCCTTTTGAGTGGTGTACTGGATATCATATTCTGTTATGACCATCTGCCATTGGGCAATCCTTCCAGAGAGAGATGGCTTTTAAAATATGTACTTGATGGGATCCATCTTAGAGATCGACAAAGTAGTATGGGTTAACATATACTATCTTAGTTGGAGAGCGGCCCATGCCAAAGCGCATCAAGTTTTCACGAGCAGTGAATGTCTTGTTTCATAGTCGTTAAACTTTTTGCTGAGGTAGTATATTGCATGCTCTTTTCGACCAGACTCATCATGCTGCCCTAGTATACACCCCATTGAGTTATCTAGCACTATTAAGTACATGATTAGCGGACTTCCTTCGATTGGTGGCATAAGAATGGGAGGTTCCTATAGGTAATCCTTAATTTTATCAAAGGTTGTTTGATAATTTTCGTTCCATTTTACTACCTGATCTTTCTTCAGCAACTTGAAGATTGCCTCATAAGTAGCAGTTAGATGAGAAATGAAACGGGAAATGTAATGCAGGCGTCCCAAGAAACCTATGAATTCCTTCTTGGTACCAAGAGATGGCATCTCTTGAATTGCTTTAACTTCTGCAGGATCAATCTCAATACCCTTACCATTGACGACGAAGCCGAAGAGCTTACCAAATCTCACCCCAAAGTTGCACTATTCAGGTTTAGCCTTAGCTTGTACTTCCTCAGTCTTAGGAACAGTTTGTGAAGGTGATCAAGATTTTCTTCTTCAGTTTGCGACCTGGCTATCATGTCGTCAACATACACCTCTATCTCATGGTGAATCATGTCATGAAATAAGACTACCATAGCATGCTGATAAGTTTCCCTAGCGTTTTTTAACCCAAAAGGCATGCCCTTGTAACAGAAAGTTCCCCACTGTGTGACGAAGGTAGTCTTCTCCATGTCTTCAGGTTCCATTTTGATCTGATTATAACCTAAAAAGCCATCCATGAAGGAGAATACCTTATGTTGAGTGGTGTTGTCGACCAAAACATCAATATGTGGCAGTGGGAAGTCATCTTTGGGCTTGCCCTGTTTAGATCCATGTAACCTACACACAGACGTACCTTGTCGTCTTTATTTGGTACTGGAACAACATTATCCACCCATTGAGGGTACGATGTTACTAGTAAGAACCCTGCGTTGAACTGTTTCATAACCTCAGCCTTGATCTTTTCTGAGATTTTAGGCCGCATGCGACGGGCCTTCTATTTTATCAAAACATAACCCTCTTTCATTGGTAGACGATGAAACACAATATCAGTGTCAAGCCCTGGCATATCTTTGTATGACCAAGCGAATATTTCAACATATTCATGTAGCATCAGGATTAACCTGCTCTTGACATTTCTCTCTAAGTCAGCACCTATCTTGACCTCTTTCTTATTCGTCTCAGTACCTAGGTTCACCACTTAAACTGGCTCTTCATGTGGTTGGATAGTCTTCTCTTCCTGTATCAAGATTCTAGAAAGTTCTTCAGGTATTTCATAATCTTCCTCACCTTTGTCTTCGACTTGGTAGATCAGATTTTCGAAGTCATACGAGGCAACAGTGGAATAATTATCGACGAGATCTAGAGTGAATGAGGATCTGCAATGTAGTGCGTGGGTGTGTGTAAGAACACATAGCTTTTTTTTAAAAAAATGCAATAAGATAAAAATAAAGACATGGATCACCAAAAATTTTATGTAAAACATCCAATGTTTTTATTGAATGAGAAAATGTTTATGAATTAATCAACCCTTAACAAATGAACCATTGTGCCCCGGGTAAGACACAAGTTTTTAAAGTAATTGTTCAAATTTACATAACCAAAACTTTCAAAGCAATAAAAACAGGAATATAGCCATTACTCCTGGCTGAAACAGATAGGGAACACGTCTTCTGATTTCCAGTTATCTAGTCCGTCACCAATAGTAGGGAAAATCCAGTTTTTGAAATCATCATCATTGTCTTCATCCTCTATAGCGTTGACCCCGTTGTTGCTGATGCAGAATAGAGGTCTTCCGGAAGGAGCGTGTCAAATAGCCTTCTGACCTTCTATAGTAAAGACCGGGCCAAACTTGTTAGATTTATAAGGGATATTAGGAAGCCGGTCCCAAATTGTATTATCACCTTCTTCAATAACAGCCTGAGCATCTTTCAAGGAGGTTATCTTGTGCGGAGGTTTGGTGATTTTCGGGATGGTTGAAACATCTTCAACAACAACAGGGGAGAGAACTTCAAAGGTTTGACAGGGTGTTTCAATGAATTCTCCGTCCATTTCCACATATTGGAACAAGTTGAGGTGGATGACCATATATTCCTCCTCTCTATAAACAATAACAACTTTCTCTTTCATCGGGTATTTCAGCTTCTGGTGCAAGGTGGAAGTGACAACACATGCCCCATGAATTCAAGGGCGTCCCAATAAACAAGAGTAAGTAGGCCAGATATCCATGACATAGAAAGTGGACTCAAAAATCTATGAACCCACCTTGACCGGGAGGTCTACCTCTCCATGTACCATTCGCTTCGATCCCGTCAAAAGCTCGAACTATGATATTGATGGGCTTCAGCACCAACCATTTACAATCTAACTGGTCGAGAGCGCCTTTCAGCAAAACATTCAGAGATGATCTCGTGTCAATCAGTACATGGGCCAATGTAGTTCCCTTGCACTCTATGGAGACATACAAGGCCCTATTATGATTCCTCCCCTCTGGATTCATGTCAGCATTGAAGAAACCCAAGTGATTGTCAGTTGTCAGAATGGCCATATAACTTCCAAATTGATCTGCCAAAATTTTCTGCGACACATGCGCAGTCTTTAGGAATTTCACTAAAGCCTACGCATGGGCATCGGAACATAGGTAGTAGTGACAACATAGATATTTTGGATGGGGTCTTCCCCAACTATTCGACAATTTTATAATCACTTCGGTGAATAACCTTCAGAACCTCTTCTAAATCTTCCCCAGAAGTATCTCCGACAGGAGGTTCTTTTGGCGCCTTTGTCCGGGCAGGCTCTATCACCAGTTCTTTACCTCGAGCCCCAGCATTCGTTTTGGAAACTATAATCTGAGCAGGTGGAGAGATTTCCGGAGAAAAAATCCGTCCACTTCTTGTAACCTTACTAGTCCCAAAATAATGATGATACTGGGATCCGCTTCTTCTTTTTCTTCATCAAATAACTCCTGTTTGACTCCATGATAATAGACGTCAGATCCCTAATGCCAAGGAATTGCTTTATCTGAGGAATACGGGATTGGCCCGGGCGTTGTAATGATCAGTGGAGCAGCTTTCATATTGGCGGTAATCCTTATAGGACCTTTGGAAGGGATCCTAAAAGGAGTACCTGAGATAACAAACTGATCTTGGTTTGACGTCCCAGACGACCTTCAAGATTATCGACTGACCCCACAAACCAACACGGGTCTTTTCAGTGTGTTTTATCCTTACTCACACGCTTTATGGGAAACTTCCCAGAAGGTCACCCATCCCAAAATTTCTCCAAGTCAAGCACGCTTAACTGTGAAGTTCTTATGAATGAGCTACCGAAAAGAAGATGCATCTTGTTGGTATAGGTAGTACAAATTAATCCTTATAAGCTTTCCTCCAACCATGCAGTACCATACCTGAATAGCCTCGGGATCCCTCTCATTCTGATGTGGCAATCACCTTTGCCCTCTTAGGCCTCGAGTGTTACATGCCCACCAGCTTCCGCATGGTTCGTCCTCGAACCACATCATACTGGGAGAGATATGGCTCTGATACCATTTGTAATAGCCCAGGCTTGGAGAGATCGTGAGGTAATAGTGTTGCGAACGCTGAAGGCTCGGGCTGTTACACTTGGCATAAATTGTTGGTAGGCGGAAATTTTTCAATCAGAATAATGTGTTCATTCATCAAACTTTGAAAAGCCTTCTTTATTGACCCGCAGACATTGGGTTCTATTGCACAATAATAATAACCCTCAACACAACCTGGAAATAAACCATCTTGTAGCAAATTCTTATTTATTGTGGAGAGAGGAGTAACCACATTATTCACAGAAGTAACATACATAATATATTCAACAACACTTACGCCTTTATCATGTTTGGGCATAGGTGTTGTAATTACATTTGGGGTCTCTAGAGGATCGAACTCAATCTCCTTGTTGTCAATCAGATCTTGAATTTTAATCTTCAAAGCCCAACAGCTATTTGTGTCAAGTCTGGGACTATTGGCATGATAAGAGCATCTCGCATTAGGATTGTACCGAGGAGAGGTAGTGTTAGGATTCTGCGGAGGACCTTTCAATGTTATTAACTCTACCTTTAAAAGGTTTTAAAGTGCCTGAGACAAAGGCATATTGATCTTAGTGAATTGCCTTCTCGGAGAATCTGGCCTTTAACGATTACCTTGTTGTTATTATTGGGCAGGTGCCGAATTGAAAATCAAAACTGCTCCTACAGACTCATGGAGATTAACTCTGCTACGGATTTTCTGGCCATAAAGAACACCAACTTCCTTCTTACCTCCGAACGACTTCTTCACAACACTATAATATGCAGCCATCGCGATCTTCCCACTTTTTATACCGTTTTCAATCCTTTCTCCAGTCAGGATCTACTCTGTAAATCCCGATGAAGAACTCTCAATCAGAAAATTGAAGAATGGGCCCGTCAAAGTGCCCATAAACATGTCTACCATTTCTCAATTATTCAGAGGAGGTTGCACTCTACCAGCTAGGTCCTTCCACTTCTGCGCATATTCCTTGAACCCTTCTCTTGAGTCCATGGACATATTTTATAAATGTACTCGGGTTGGTGCCAAGTCAGCATTGTATTGATACTGCTTATAGAAAGCAGCATCCAAATCTTCCCAAGTGCAGATATTGGTCCCCTCCAGCTGATAGAACCATTCCAGTTGTGTGCCAGCCAAGCTTTCTTGGAAGAAATGGACCCATAATTTCTGGTCAGCAGTGTAAGGCTGAATCTTTCTAACATGCAACCTCATGTGCAGTTTAGGATAAGAGACCCCGTCATATTTGATGAAAACAGGGACCTTGAACTTAGGTGGGATGACCATCCCTGGAACTAAACCTAATTCGCTGAAATCTAATCCTGGTATATTTTGGACCTCCATATCCTTGAGCCAATCCTTCAGATGTTTGTATTTTTCATCATTAGGAGGGTATTGCTCGTCCAAGTAGTCCTCATCTTCAGAACCTGGGTTATTCATGTCTTCCCTATTGACTGTCTTATCCTCTTCATCTTGGTCATCGTCTTCATCAAAGGAGACTTCAACAACTTGAATTTTTGAACCGGGCCATTGAATCTCCTTCCCAAATTAAGGACAATAGGCTTCTTGGTCTTCTTCTTTTACTTAGCAAGGAGCATCATTATTTCTTGCTGCCCCTTGGCTAGGTTTAGAAGAGTTTTCTAGAACTGTGCGTGTTGAGCTTGGAGATCTTTGACATTTTGTTCAAGAGCTATTTTTCGGCTGAAATAAATAGAAAGAAAATGAGAAACCTGTACTGGAAAACTTGTTCATGAAATGATGCATGATATGTGAATGCAATGATTTCAAGGACCTTCAAAAATTTAAATTTGCTAGACAGGAGGAAACAAGAAACAAAACTTTTATTAGAAAAAGTTCGAATTACAACTTCCTTTTAGGATTAAAAAAGCTTTTGAAGATAAAATGAACTCCTAAAATCTAAGAATCAAATCTCCCAAGGATGCTTCCTCTTCGTGCTGATGTAGGCATTAAGACTCTTCTCCTTGTGAAGTTGCCTTTTGAGCTCTAACACTTTCTTTTCGCTGGCATAAAATTGAGTCTCAAAGGTATCTCATTCTTCTTTCATTTGAATCCAAGACTTTTGCAACTCTTCAAGATCAGTAAGCATACCGGGGTGGAGAATGGTATAAGGAACATCCCCTTCAATAACAGGCTCCACAATTATGGGTAGGATGGTTGGATATGGCATCAAGAGACTTTGAGCATGACCTCGTACCCATTTGAGATACGGATCAAGAGGGATGGAATTCTTATGCCCCAAGGTCTTGCCATCCATCTTGCTTACCATTCCCAAAGCATGTATGAACCTTTGATGATAACCTTGGACATCGTTCTCGTATTCGAATATGATACCTTGAATGAGTGCATCGTGAGAACCATCTCTTCGAGCATAGCCAACTGTCGTAGAGCCAGAGAAGGGTTATAAGTAATACCTCCCCTAATGCATAAGAGTGGAACATTAGGGAATTCCACACAACGGTAAATGAGAGTAATGTCCTCTTGAGATGAAGAGCACCAATGGATATCTGCATGAGAAAGCGACATTAACCTTTGCAACCACCTCAAACCATGCTCATTCTTCAAGACTGATCGAGGAAGGTGCAAAATAAACCACCTAGACAACAAAGGAAAGCAACACATAAGAGTCCCTCACTTCTTCATGGTGCGAGTATGAAGAGAGTGCAAGATGTCTCCAAGCAATGTAGGCACAGGGTTACGAGTAAGGAAAATTTTGATAGCATTCACATCTATGAGTTTGCCAGGGTTAGGAAAAAGCACCAACCCGTAGATTAGAAGAGCCAGAATCTCCTCAAAAGCTTGTAAATTCAAAGTATCCCAAAATAGTTGATCCTTTTCCATCAGTAATTTAGCCAAAAATCCTTTGACCATACTTCTTGTCTTCCAATTATCTATAATGTCAGAATTCTTCAGATGTGAAGCCTTGGCAATAAGTTCGGGTCTTGGAGTTTCCTCTAAACTCGTGAAGGGTATTTGATCAAGAACAGACACTCCTAGTAGTTGAGAGAATTATTTCATTGTAGGCACCAATTGGTAATCGGGGAAAGTGAAACAATGATGTACAGGGTCAAAGAATTGAAAGATCACCCTTATCATGTCTTCTTAGAGGCTTGAGGTCACCAGATTGAGAAGTCGACCATATCTTTTGGTGAACAAAGAATTTTCAGGAACACTTGTAGCTAAATATTTGAGTTGAGGAGGCACCCTTATGAGGTTGATTCAGATGGTATTTCTGCGGGCGGAAGCCATAGTCTGCAAAACAAAACTAAGATAAATTCCCTAGTCCTTGAAATGGTTAGGAAATGGTATGAATGTTATGATGCATGATGTTATGTTCGAACAATTTAATCACACATAAACAAAACACACAAGGCCTTAGGTTAAAGCTTGCATGGAGTTCATAGATAAGTAACCTCTTAAAGTTTAGTTGGTTTACCCTGTCCTAAAGAAAGTAACCGAGTTCTAAAGGATCTCAATATCCCGGAACCAACTTTAGTCTTGCACTAAAGCCGTCTATCTCACTACTTTCTAATGGCCAAGTTGTTCAACTAAGGTTCTATGGTCAGTTAGTGCTTTATGACACCATACAGAGGCCCCGTATTCTCCTCGACTGGACTCAAGGGATACCGATACCAACAAATGTTTCACACTAACATAGCCATCGCTTCATTCATGTCGATATTTCGCCGCATAGTCCCCACGATCTATTGCTACTTACTTAATGTGCCCCAGATCCGGGCATAGGATCTTTAAGAATAACCCAAGCATAAACCTGAAATGTAAAGAAATCAAGTCAAGCAAGTTAAGCATTTTGAACGTGAACTATCTCTAAGGTAACCCCACTTTTATTGTCAGATCCCCAGCAGAGTCGCTAGTTCTATAATACGGTGGGAGAACTGACTTTACTTGTTTTGCATTTTATCGCAATTGTTGCGGTTAGCAAGAGTCACCACCGACTTTTCTTTTATCCAACAAAGGAATGGGTGAAAAGAACAGGAAAGACCTGTTTAAAGATTTTGAGTTCGGGGGGTAGGTTATGGAATGGGAAGGTATTACCACCCTTTCCATCTGTAGTTATCTACGGGCTCTTAGTTTTTAGCTCGCTTTTTTTTAAGATGCTTTGTGTTTGTGTGACTTGAAAATATCTTTGAAAACATGCCCGCGAACTTTGTCATTTTTCTCCTTTAGTAGAGAACGTATACAAAGTGTTTTTGTCTTTGAAAATATTTTTTAGAGAACAATTTGTGTGAAAAAATTGTTTTGTTTGTTTTTATGAGCAAGAAACTATGAACTGTCTACCTACTCAAACAGTCTTTGTTTTTTTCCTCTTTTCCTTTAGACATTTCTATCTGACTATTAATCAGTAGGTAGCCCTATCGTTGGATGTTTGTGGGGCAGGCGAGGGTCATCGTACAGTCACGAAAGAAACTCGTGAGATACTTTAGAAATTACCCTAAGTTTTTAAGATCATATACCGAGGCAACATCGAAAGGTTCATCGAGGGACTTATGATCTTTGAACCAACGGGTCACTGCTAAAGTCTCTTACATTCGAGAGACGTGACTGTTTTTCCGAAGGCAACAAGTGGAGGTACCTTAGAGGTGCGCGTGTGTGAGTGTGTTATGTTTCAATTAAGTTTATCTTGAGTGTTAGGTTTTCTAGCGTTTGTTTTCATATCTTATCATGCATGCCTATTAACATACATCTATCAGTTAATATTATATAAGTATAGAAAATAAAAGTGTGAGAATTTAAGCTACGCTATTACAAGGCTTCGGGATGGGGGGAGTTAAAAACCAAAATGGGAAATAAAAGGTGAAAAAGTTTTAAGTTAAACTATTACAACCCATATGCAAATAAATAATATTTGTAAAAATAATAAGGCGGATAAATAAATAAACGCGCGGAGAGGAGAAAGCCCTAAAAATTTCTAAGTGACAAAAAGAAATAAATATTTTTTGTTGTTTTGTATTTTTTGATTAAGAAATATTTAAGTTAAATTAAGAAATTCGTAAGTCTAATTAATTAATTAATTAAAAAATTAATAATAATTAATTGAAATTAATCTAATTAGAAAAACCTAATTCTAATACTTTCTGGTGATTTTGATTTTATGATTAATAAATTATATAATTTAAAGAAAAAAAAGAAAATGAATTAGGTTAACTAAAACAAAATAGATAAATGAAAGGTAATAATGGGCCAGACTGTAACCAGCAATCATGGGGTAAAAATCTGAATTTTAAGGCCTAATCCGGAATTTCTGGCACTGCAAAGTAGAAATTGGAGGGTGGAAATCAGAAAATGTGCTAGGCCCAATAAATCAGCCCACAACATTTGTAAAGGATCATGTACATCCAATTTTGAGGGGTGCATGGTGGCAACAAACATCTGAGGCGTTAGATCCACGTTTGTGAATGTTTGATGGCCAGGATTTGGAATACAACGTGTGCATGCTGGATATGTGATGCATTGAATCTGAAAGAAAATTTAAAAAAATAATATGCAAGAGGCAGGGATCGAAACCCTTCCCTTGAATATAAATATTCCTTACTCACGCTGCTTTTTCCTCTGGGCCAGTTAACTCAATCGTGAGATTAATAAAGCAAAATAATATAATATGAAAGGAAGCAAAAGCTGAGTCAGCAAACACGCTGACGTGGTAACATTTGAATGGACCAATTAGGTTATGGATTTTTTCCATGCAAACTCCCACCAGAGTCAACAAAGGTCAAAAGACGCCAGAGTCAAACTCTGATGGTCTTCTCCGACAAAGCCAAGAATAGAACCTGCATTTTTGTGAGATTTAAAGCCATATAAAAGGTCTATTCTACGTAAAACCATCCCTTGAGTTCAAATACGGGCTTAGATTCAAGATATCATCATTGTATCATTTGGTTCGAACACAATTCCAGATCGTGCCTTAAACATGGCAAACCCTTATTTATGCATCCAATCTTCCATGTAATACGTTAGAGTAATTCAAAATGATAGTAAAAACACGAATATATGCTTCAGGTGTGGATATGGATTGATATGGCCTCCTGGGAGTCTCAGGAACACGATGCGAGGCCTTGTTTTGATGAATCTGTGCTCGAAGTGGACTTTTGAATTTTGACAACTTTGGTATTTTTGTGAAAATTTTGTAGAATTCTCTAGCAGCTTTTTGCATCTCCTTTCAGGCTTGTAGTGTTGTTCTTATATAGAGGGAGAGTGGAGGTGAATATACATGGTAAGAATTAACGCATTAAGGCCATTTTTAAAACAAATATCAAACATATTAATTTTTTTCCAAGCTTCCTATCTCCTTGCCATTTCTATTCTTGCATGAACCTGGACCTATGCCATGTATTTACACAAATTTTGGGCTTCATAATGGGTCAAGTTAAGCCCAAATACATTAGCCCAAGTTTTATTGTATTTTTATCTTAATTTATTTGATTTTAATTTGAATAAAATAAAGATAAATACAAATAAAATCAAGGCCATGCAAAAATGGACTTAGATGTCTTCTAAGATATTATGGACATGTTTGAAGTCCAAAAATAGGCTCATTGGTCTAAAAATGCAACTTTTGCTCAATTTGTACTTCTTGAATTTTCACAAATTTGCCCAACTTTTACAAGCCATAACTTACTCAATTTGCACCTTTTGAAGATGATCCTAGACTTTTTGGAAAGCCCTGGATGTTCTCTACAATCTCTATGTCGACCATTTTTACTTTTGAAGACATTATCTTGATGTAAATTCCCTTGACAAAAAGTGTCTTTTGCTGACTTTTGAAAATGACATGTAATGTATGAGATCATATCGTTTAAATGAAGCATTTTTTGGACTTGAGAACAAAAGAAAAGTTGTAGAGAATTTAACTTTTTTCAAAATAAGCTTTGGATGGGTAAAAGTTGATGAAGTATGTGAAAGTTATGCCTTGTCAAAGTTCAATTAAATTCTCCTAAGGAAACCCTAATTTGACAATTCTTGACTTTTGATGATCTAAGGAATTTCCTTGAGGAATCATGATCAACCCTTGATCAAATGATGAGTATCACCTCACAATGTTGATGTTTACCAGAAATCTTGAAGTTTGACTGTATGTTGACCATATTTGACTTTTTGACTAATATAGTTAATTTTCAAACATTTGAGCCATTGACTGAGAAAACTTATGATGTAGGGCTTGAAACTTGACATGAACCTTGTTGAGGACCTATGAAGAACCATGGAATCCACTTGAGACCTTTGAAAACCAAATTTCATTGAGAAACTATGAACCCTAGTTGTAGGCCTTTGACTTAGGAGGGCATCTTGACTAATAAACTCTTGAGTCTCTTGACCATTTGAAGAGCCTTGAAAACATGTTTTGAGAAAAATGGGATGGAAAACTTTGGGGTATAACACATTAAAATTAAAAGGAAACAAAAATACAAAATTTATGCAATAAGGTAACTCGGTGATGCATGCAGTGGTATTTCCAGCTTTTTGAATTGTTGCAAACAATTCGACCTGATCCTATAACCTTCCTGGAAGTGAATGGAAGCGCTGGTATGTGTTGAAGGTGGCTGAAACTAGGGTTCTAAGGTTAACCTAGTTTTGAGTAGTTTTTTGAATCTTTGGAAGTTTCTTGCACAAGGGTTTTTTGTGTGGCTCTTGTCTAAATGCATGGAATATATATAATTGAATAAGGTCAAACCAAAAGTGGGTTTGGACCTTGTCTAAAAGCTTTTGTTTTATTTCACTTATTTTGAATTTTAAATAAATAAAAATAAAAAATAACTAAAATAAAAACCCAAGGGGTGTATGAATAAGATTTTAGGTTCATGTGAAGTGTAGAATGCGCATGGACCTTGAAACAATAGCCCATTAGCCCAAAAATTCAAGTTTGCTCAATTTGAACTTCAGGCATTTGCTCAAAATTTCCTAACTTGCACAAATCATAACTCTCTCAATTTTTATCATTTGAAGGTGATCTTTGACTTTTTGGAAAGCTCAATATGTCCTCTACAATCCCTACTTTTATCATTTTTTCATTTGAATATTTATATTGATGTAAGTTGCCTTGACATAAAGTGTCTTTTTATGGACTTTTGAAATGACCTATAATGTATTGGCCCATATCTATCAAATGAAGCATTTTTTGGACTTGAGTTTAGAGTGACAAAGTTGTAGGTAATTAAATTTACTTTAAAATGAGCTTTAGTTGAGGAAAATATGATGAAGCATGGGAAAGTTATGCTTGGTCAAAGTTCAGTTGACTTCTCTTTAAGAAAACCTTAATTTTGCAACTTAATCATGATCAACCCTTGATAAAATTAGGAATATAACTTCAAAACCTTGATGTTGATCAAAAACCTTGAATTTTGACTGTATGTTGACCACAATTGGCTCTTTATCCAATATAGTTGATTTTCAGTCATTTGAGCAACTGTCTGAGCAAACTTATGATGCAAGACATGAAACATGGTATGAGCATTATTGAAGACATATAAGAAACCATGAAATCCACTTAAGGCCTTAGAAACCAAATCTTCCTTGATAAATACAAAACCCTAGTTGTAAGTCAATTTCTTAGAAGGAGAATTTGTCTGATCAATTCTTGGGAAACCTTGAGCAAACAAAAACTCTAGGACAATATTCTTAAATAGTGGGTGGGAAAATTTAGGGGTACAACATCTACCCCTGTTCAATCTTCTTAGACTTGAGGAGTTTGATTGGCATGTCCGTCATTCGTGATCTGAAGGTGGAAGATGATTGAACAACTTAAGTGCCTAGAAATTTGCACTCGCATGTGCATAATGTAACGTTGTTGGTTGATAATATTGCTTGAATGAGCTTAAATATGCCATTCGGAAAAGTGACGGAATGTCATCGGAGATGGGATTATAGATTCAATCCAAGGTAATTGTTGATATAAGTATCAGAATGAGTCTACGCTTGACTGTATCTGAAGAATGCTTTCCAGAATGAACCTTTGGGGAAGGTGCTTAAGTAGATGCTTGTCAGATTTAGTTTCTGAGGGAAATGCTTGTCAGATTTAGTCTCTGATGGAAATTCTTGTCATGTAGATAGTCGTCGCGTCCTGTTTCTGGAATTGATCCATAATTTGTTTTTGTTGGTAAACTCGTCCTGCTTTAGGAGTTCATACCACTTGGTAATGTCGATAGTTTCCCCATCCTATTTCGAGATTTAAACTTTTCCTGATTATATAGATAGTTTCCCCATCCTATTTCGAGATTTAATATTTTCCTGGCCATATAGATAGTTTCACTGTCCCATTTCAGAAGTTAATATTTGACCTGTTTTCTATTGGTTAACCCGTCCTGTTTCAGGAATTCACACTCTTTGGTCGTATCGATAGTTGCCCTATCTTGTTTCAGGAATTAATCTACAACCCGGTCATATAGATAGTTTTCTGTTTCGAGAATTAATCTTTGACATGTTTGAAAATTGTTGATGATATTTGCGTATTTGTAGACTTTTACCTAAAAAGACAAAGTTAGTCTTTATGCAATGTGATGATGTATATAATACATTGAGTAATGATGTTCTCAAAGTAAACAATAGTATGTTATATGCGTTTCATATGCATATGCTATGATGTTTGTAAATGATGTATGGATGTGAGATGTCGTTGGAGCGTATTTGTAGCTTCGTGTAACATCTTTGGTTGGGGAAAATAAATCCCTGGCCGTTGTTGGGGATGAAGAATATGAATCTTCAATCTTGTCTAGAATATCTATACTGGGGATGTTTGACTTCTGCTTGGGGATAGAAGTGTTCAGGAACATTGGTCGTTCATCGCTTTATTGGGGAATTTAGTTCTTATATACCCTGACTGGGGATAAAAGAGATGGATAATCTTTAGAGGTTTTCTATGACCATTTTTTCGATATGGATGTTAACTCTTCTAGGGATGCCAAGGTTAAATGATAGATATCCTAGTTTCAGGTTCCATAGTAACTCTCTAGGGATAGCAACCTGGACTACACTTTGTTGGAGAAGAGGAATCTATTGGGGATTTGCAGTTAATTGGAGGAATGAACTCTGCTTGGGAGATTAAATTTCGTTGAGGAAATAAACCCTGTTGGAGAAATAAACTCTGCTAAGGAAATGAGCCTTGCTGGAGAAGACAATTTTGCAGAGGATGATGTTGGAGAAATAAACTCCGTTGAAGGATTGAATTCCTATGAACTGTATTGAGGAATCATAATCTCTGATGAGGATTAGAATTTCGTAGGCCTTGCGGGGGAAGTTTCCACTATATACAGGAGAAATGATCAAACTCGTTTATCCACTAGGGGGATATGCTGGGGAGTATGGTTATGTTAATAGCTGGAAGGGGCCTCACGATGTCATGATGTGTGTCGTTGGATATTTTGTAAATGATGTATGGATGCAATATGTCATGATGGTTTATGTTTTATTTTAGAATGCAAATAATAAATAAGTAAAGAAAACACATGGACATTTTTAGGATATAAAAGTAAAAGAAAAGACAAGGAACAAAAAATTTGAATGCAAAAACGTCCTTTATTTAATGATAAATTGCGAATGAAAACATTGTGGCCCTACAAAATATTCACTACGCCTTGGGAAGAGCGTTGGAATTTTTGAACGATAAAAACAAAAGAAAATTACTCCTGATTAAGAGTGCCATAATGATATCTTCAGAACACCAGTTGGTAAGCTCTTGACTTGGGAAACTTGGGTGAATCCAATTATCCATGTCATAATCACTATCCACCTCATCATCTACGCCATTTTACATGTCCATCATGGATTATACTAGCACTTGAAAATTTGATAGGACCATGAGAACCTTGAACTCTTAGAGATATTCATTGTACATTCTGATTTGGCTTGTACCCCAGACCAAACTTATATTTCTTCACTGGAAGATCAAGCACACAACCCTAACCTCCAGGTTGACCATATTCAACAATAATGCATGCTTCCTTCAGGGATTCCATAGAGACCTCTAGCATTTTGACCTCAGAACGAGGAGTATTAACAACTTTGATAACTTCAAAATCCTGAAACGGAGTCTCATGGACTTCACCTATAATTTCCAAATACCTGAAAGAACTCAAGTGACTAACCACATAGTCTTCTTCACCGCACACGATAACAACTTTACCATTGACCACAAATTTTATCTTCTGATGCAACGTGGAAGTTACAACACGTGCTGAGTGAATCCAGGGACGTCCTAGGAGACAACAATACACTGGCTAAATATCCATTACAAAGAATGTAGTACTGAAAACTTGAGGACCCACTTTCATAGGTAAGTCAACTTCCCCAAAAATAACCTTCTTGAGCCATCAAAAGCTTTCATAACTAGGTCACTAGGCATGAGTACAACACCTTCATAGTTGAACTTCATCAGAGTTGTCCTAAGAAAGACATTTAAAGAAGATCTTGTGTCAACCAGCACACGGGATAAAGTGGTTCCAGCATATTCCATAGAGATGTGTAAGGCCTTGTTATGATTTCTCGGCTCAGGAAGTAAATCAAAGTCAATAAAGCCCATGACATTACTTAAAGTAATGTTGGGAAACACACCTTCAAACTGATTCATAAAGATTTCTTGAGGCACAAAATATGTAATCAACATCTTCATTAAAGCATTTATGTGAGCGTCATAGCATAACAATAGTGGTAACATGGAGATCTTAGAAGGGTTTTGGTTGAGCTGTTTAACCACCTTGTAATCACTTTTCTTGATGAATCTCAGGATCTCCCCAACCTCATTAGAAGATGATACTTCAGGAGTTTAATTATGTATTGGTTCCTAAGTTTCCACCACAACTTTTTTACCCTTAGCCTTAGCCAACACATTAACATTATTGTCTTATGAAGTATGTGGAGAAGATAAAATTCTTTCACTTCTAGCATGTTCCAACAATGTCTTCAATGTCTGGATTATCGCCCAAAGACGATTCCACTTCATGTTTAAGCCATCGATAGTACATTTCTGCACCATAGTGCCATGAAACTGCTTTATCACTTTTATAGGGGAAATGACAAGGTAAAGTAATAACCAACAGAGGTAGCTTTCTAGTGTGGGAATTCTTGTTGGAGTGAAAGGAATAGAAATCACATCCACTTCATTTCTATTAACCTTCTTGTCCATTGACAATCTATTAAATTGAATAAATCTTTCATCAATCAGCCCTTGAATTGTATATACAGCCCTCATGCTAAGCCATACATTTCTCACATTCCAAGAAACACCCGGGATATACATTCTTCTTAATCAACTACTCTTTTAAAAAGGGAAATAAATTCTTCACCAAGTTCAAATCCAGTATCAAGTTCAATCCCTCAACTTCATCAATAACATTAACAATTGGACCTCCATGAGGTTGCATAGGGTTCTGAATGACGTTTGGACCATTATTCTGTTTGAATTCAATGGCTTTAGAGTCAATCAAATCTTGCACTTTATACTTCAATGCCTTACAATTTTCAATATTATGGTTTATAGCTCCAGAATGGAACTCACATCTTGTGTTAGCATTGTAACCCGCATGAAAGCTTTTCAGGAGGAGGACTCAAGGTACGAAAATTAACCAATTGAAGTTTAATTAAATGAGGAAGCAACTGAGCATATGTCATTGGTATTGGGTCAAACTTCCTCTCAATTCTAACTTTCCTTTTTGGTAGTGATTCTGACGTGGTGCATAAGACTATCGCTACTGTTGAGGTTGTTGCACTACATCAGGAATGGTCATATCAGCCACCTACTGATACGACATTTGATAAGCTCTATGTTTTCCTTTAAAATAATATACTGCACTAGTTTCCACCTCCTACTTCTTGGGGTACCCATTAAATGGTTTCTTTCCTCCCCTTGAGGAACTAGCAAAAAGAGCAGCCTGTGTTTTACCAAGCTTGATTCTGTTGTCGACCCTTTCACCGTACATTACTAACTCAAAAGAAACTTGAAGAAGTACTACTAGACATATAGTAAGGTCCTTGCAGAGTTTTGGTAAACATATCAATGATCTCCCTTTCCATCATAGAGGTTGGAACCTTGCAGCCAATTCATGCCACCTCTGGGTGTATTCTTTGAAGGATTCATTATGACCTTGAGTTAGGTTCTGCAACTGAGTTTTGTTAGGAGACACATCAGTATTATACTGATTGTGCTTGACAAAGGATTCTGCAAGGTCTCTCCAGCTTCAAATGTAAGTTCTATCCAATTTCATGTACCACTATAAGGAAACTCCAAACAAGTTGCCTTGGAAGAAATGCATTAGCAACCTCTCATCTTTAGAATACGCTGACATCTTAATGTAATAGGCCTGACATATGTCTTAATATAGGTGGTGCCTATGTATTTGTCGAAATCTGGAACTTTGAACTTCGAAGGAACTCCTGCACCTAGCACCAGGCCCAAGTCAGCAATGTGCAAACCAAGAGCACCATGACTCTCCACAACTTTCATCCTTTCTTCCAACATACGGAGTTTTATATCAGCCTCAGTAGGTACATGTAATACGGTGGGAGAACTGACTTGGGTGAAAAGAACAGGAAAGACCTTTGAGATATTTTCTTGAGTTCGGGGGGTAGGTTATGAAAACGGAAGGTGTTAGCACCCTTTTCATTCATAGTTATCTACGGGCTCTTAGTTTCTTTCTAGATCACTTGAAAATGATTTATTTGAAAATGTGTTTTGTGGTGTAAGTTTTAAAATATTTTGAAAACGCCTTTGTTTCGGAAAACTTTGTAATGATTCTTGTCTCTATAAGAATGTATACAAAGTGTTAGTTTTGAAAATAGTTCAAATAGATGTTTGTTTTTGAAGATGATTTGAAAGTGTAAGTGTGGAAATGGTTTTAGTTCGTGAGCAAGAAACTACGAGCGTCCTACCCACTCAAAAGGTCTTTGTTCTTTTCCTCCTCATTTAGATGTTATTATCTTACCATTTATTGGTAAGAAACCCCATCATTTGATGTGAAGGGACGGGCATGGGTCAATCATATAGTCATACGCAACTTATGATAAGTTTTAGCAATTTTCATAAGGGACTAAATCGTTTACCGGAGGCAACATTGAGAGACATCGAGGGACTACGATCTTTTTTATCGAGGGTCTTGGCAAAATTGCCCATATTCGAGGGACATGACTATTTTCCGAGGCAACAAGCGAGGTTACCCTAGAGGTGCACGTGTGTGAATAGTGTGTTTGATTACATGCATTTTTGTGTTTGAAATTAGGGTTTTCTAACGGTTGATTTTATCTTGTCATACACACCCTAATTACTAAGAATTTATATTAAAGAGGTAAACTGTGGAAATTAAAATCCTAAGCTATTACATCATTAGGGGATGGGGGATACAAATGTACAAATGGGGTTTGCAAGAAATTAAACCTAATTATCTATTACATTCATATTGAATAAATCTACAAGAAATGACATGAATATAATGTACAAGGAATATAAAAATAAATGGATTTTGCTTTGGATTTTTGTCAGGAAAATTGTTTTGACCTAATTTACCTAAAGGGACATGATTAATAAAAAATAGGAAAATTAATTCCTAAGTTAAAAGGAAATCAAATTAATCAAGAAATCATTTTTTAGGTTTTTTTTTGGAAGGCGTTTGGTTAATTAAAATAAATATGAAAATATAAAATAAAAACAACGCAAAAGAGATAAAAAAACAAATCTTTCGACATTATGTGTCAAAGCATGTTTCGAAGCATGCTTATATGCATCAAAGTATATCCTGTAATTCCAAATCGAAGCATAATGTTATGTGTCAAAGCATGTTTATATGCATCGAAGCATATCCTTCTTTCGACCCCTTTTTTCCCTTCCGTTTGGGTCTGTAAAGCAGTATGTATCTAAGCCTAAGGCTTTGTGTCGAACCATGCTGTAATTTCTCACAGCAACATTGTTTTATGGTCTGTATAGGTTAGTTCTTAACATATAATTGACAACAAAGGAAAACAATCAAAAGGGTAACTTCGAAGGCAATGATTTTTACATGTTATCTTTGAAGATGAATCATCAATGATGCTTGAAATTAAGGGTATAAAGTCAAGAAGACTTACCTTGAAGCTGGAATATGTGTTTCGAACATGAGTTGTTTCCTTGAATATTCTTGGGTTCGAAAGAAAATAACAGAGGTGATGTGTTTTTTTTGGTTCTGGGTTCGAAAGAAAAGAAACAGAGGTGTTGTGTTTTTTGTTTGTTTTGGGTTTAAGAGTGTTTTAAGGCTTCAGCCTTTGTGTTCTCTCCTCTCCCTTTTTTCATCTTCTCTTTTTTCCTTGTCCAAAAGCCCCCCTTTGTACATTGTGAAACAACTTATTTATAGAAGAGTCTTGCTGGGGTTTTGGGGGGGGGGGGGGGGGGAACAAATAAAATTTGAATAGTTTGGGTATGCTCTTTTCATAGCTTTTGAGGTACAGCTCTTATATGATAGTTTGGTGCAAATATGGGATTGGTTTAGGAGAGGCATAGCAGGACTGTTTTGCAGCAGTTTTGGAGTGTTGTGGCGGCTTGGTGCAGGACTGTTCCATAGCAGTACAACAGACTGCTTTTTTGACATGGTTTTAGGCTGTTATGTGGACAGTACAACAAGCTTGGTCTTGGCAGCATATAAGACTTTTTTCAGCAAGCATCTTGAATACTTCACCCTTTTCATTTTGATCACATAGATTCACAACCTTTAACCAAACTCATCAACAGACAAAACAATATTTGTTTCCACCAATTGTATGTCCTTCGAATGGACCACACAACCTTCAACCAAACTCATCAACTGACAAAACAATATTTGTTTCCACCAATTGTATGTACTTCGAATGGACCACACAACCTTCGACCAAACTCGTCAACAGACAAAACAATATTGTTTCCACCAATTATATGTTCTTCGAATGGACCATACAAACTTCGAACAAACTCATCAACAAACAAAACAATATTTGTTTCCACCAATTGTGTGTTCTTCGAATGGACCACATTCATCTGAACGTACCACTTTGAGTGTGCAAGATGATCTCATTGGCATAGTCAAAACAAAAGAATTTCTGGATTGCTTTCCTACCAGTAACCATCAGTTTATTAGGTGGTTGAAAGTTCAAATGTCCAAACCTCAAATTATAATTCATAGTGTAGAAACTATGTGTGTCGAAGGGTTTATAGGTGGATCGAAGCAGGTTGCTCGAAGGAAGCCATTGCCCAGTCGAAACTTAAGGATCAAATCAAGCATGAAGATAGACTTGTAACCCATAGTGTTGAAACTATGTTTGTTGAAGGGTTTAGTATGTGGATCGAAGCAGGTTTAGAGGTAGATCTAAGTAGGTTGCTCGAAGGAAACCATTTCCTAATCGAAGCTTGTGGATCGAAGCAAGCTTGCTATTCTTCTATTTTTCAAAATCTTCCCACCACTCCTTTTTGATCAGTCATGTGGGTCGAACAACCTGAACCAGATTTTGAATTCGATTTGTTATCTGCAGTTGCACACCTTTCGATCTTCTTTGCCCTTTCGACAGTTTTCTCTTTGACCTGATGCTTGAAAGTCCAATATGATCCATGGAAGCTATATGGGGCATTAAAAGTCCAATTGTACTTGTGCAAACTTGAAATTTTTTTGAAAATCTTAGTAAGAAATTTCTTGATAAAAGAGAGGGAAAATTTGGGGGTACAACAGCTTCCCCTATTCAATCTTCTTAAACCTGAAGAGTTAGATTGGCGAGTCCGCCATTTGTGACTTGAAGGTGGAAGATGATTGAACACTAGAGTGCCCAGAAATTTTCACTTGATGATATGGTGGTTGATTGTGTCGGCAATGTGCTTAAAGATGCCATTTGAAGAGGTGATAGAGAGTTTGTCAGAGATGGGCTTACAGATGCCATCCAGAGTGATTGTTGGTAGAAATTGGAAGAAGTATCATAATAAATCTTTGGTCAATTTATACTGAAACAATAGACATCTTGAAGGAAGTGTTTTTCATGTCGATAGTTGACTCGTCTTGTTTCGAGAATTAATTTACAATCAACTTGTTGGTAAACCCAATATGCTTAGGGAGTTAATGCCATTTGTGATAAACATAGTTGCCTCGTCTTGTTTCGGGAATTTATCTTTACCTAAACAAAAAGAAAGAAAGAAAGTTTATCTGTCCTGTTTCGGGAGTTAATCTTTGTAGGTGTTTAGGTATTGGCTTGCATTTTTGGTAAATCCCAAGTGTATGTGTGAATGTCATGACTGATGTCATAACATTCTAGTTCAGTTTGTACTGACTCATTAGGTACCTTTGCAGAAAAATATTGTAATTCAAATACTGATGTTTATAAGTGTGTATCTGAGCATTTTGCAAAATGATCACATTTTGCTAAATCAGTAGACAGGTTTTCTCAGATGTCATAACATATGTTATGACATCCTGTTCTGAACTAACAGGATTGCAGGATTGGATAAGTCTGAGTTTTTTCAGGAAATAACTCAGTCCTTCCTGAACAGAATCCTGCGTTTTCTGAGGGGTAACCTAGCTCAACCCTAACCTGGTTAATAAAGTCCTGTGACCTGGTGTTTAGGTCAAACGGAATTAACCCTAGGTTTTTGGAAACCCTAACTGAAGTTGCAGCTGCTATATATTCAACAGAGCTGCTGTTTTTCAAGGATGGCTTTTTATTGATTAGAAGATCATTTGTAATCTGTATAGATTTGATTATTGTACTCCAAGCAATTATCATTGTGATAAGTGCCTTGGAATAGGTTTCTAATTGTAAGGGTTGTGTAGCACTCTAAGCTTTGAAGCAAGAGTGTTTGAATGTTCCTTGACTAAAGCTGTGAAGCAGAGTCAAGTTAGTTGTGTACATCACTCAAAGCTGTGAAGCAAGAGTGATTGTGTTGCTTGATTAAAAAGCTGTGAAGCTTAATCAAGTGTTTGTTTTTGAAGAGTGTCTTCATCAATTCTTAAGTCAAATTGGTTTATGTATCACTGCTGTGATTGAGGGGGAGTGAGTAGGAACTCAGGTTTAAGTTGTACTTAGATTGGAATTGCATTGGGTAGGTCTTAAGTGAAGGAGATAAACTGGTTGGTTTATTCCTGAATTAAAATCTCTTATAGTGGATTTCCTCCCTGGCTTGGTAGCCCCCAGAGTAGGTGTTGTTGCACACTGAACTGGGTAAACAATTGACTGTGTTCTTTACTGTTTTTGTATTTACTGTCATATAGTAAGTCAGATACGGTGTCATAACATTGAACGTGACATTGAGTATCTGCAGCCAGAATTTCAATTGGTATCAGAGCAGGCACCCTGCCTGTATTACTGGGTGAGATCTAGGGATATCACTTTCTGGCACTATGGACAAAGAAGGAGTTTTTGGAAATAGACCACCCATTCTGGACGGAACCAATTATGACTACTGGAAACCTCGTATGATTTCCTTCCTAAAATCTCTGGACAAAAAGGCTTGGAGAGCTGCTGACAAAGGATGGATTCATCCCACCATAACTGAGAAAGATGGGACAATCAGTCTGAAGCCTTAGGAAGATTGGAGTAAAGAAGAAGATGAGTTAGCTCTGGGAAATTCAAAATCTCTAAATGCCTTATTCAATGGAATTGATAGAAACATTTTCAGACTATTACATCAATATGAACTGGCCAAGGAAGTTTGGGACACTCTCAGAACTACTCATGAGGGCACTTCCAAAGTAAAAATGTCAAGGCTTCAGATGTTGACCACTAAGTTTGAGAATCTAAAAATGATGGAAGATGAAACCATTCATGAGTTTCACATGAACATCTTGGAGATTGCCAACACCTCAGGAGCACTGGGAGAAAAAATGTCAGAAGAAAAACTGGTGAGGAAGATTCTCAGATCCTTGCCTAAAAGATTTGCAATGAAGGTAACTGCCATAGAGGAAGCCCAGGACATTAGCAAGTTGAAAGTGGATGAACTTATTGGGTCTCTTCAGACTTTTGAGATGGGAATCACTGATAATGGTGTCAAAAAGAACAAGAGCATAGCTCTTATGTCCAACACTGATGTTGAAGAAAACATCTCAGAAGCTGTAGCCATGCTTGGAAGACAGTTCAACAAACTCATCAAAAGAATAGATCCAAAGTCAAGGTCTAATGTTCATAACATTCCCTCTAACATTGACAGTTCCAGCAGAAGACCAAGGTCAGAAGAGAAGGGAGTTCAAGGCAGAGGAATTCAATTCCATGGTTGTGAAGGATATGGGCATATTCGAGCTGAATGTCCTACCTTTCTTAAGAAACAAAAAGGAATGACAGTTACTTGGTCTGACTGTGATTCAGAAAGTAATTCTGAAGAAGAGACTGCCAAACGAGTTACTGCTTTAACTGGTGTTTGTACCTCTGAAATTGACATCAGTGATGAAGAGGTGACTTTTGAAGAACTGGCTGATACTTACAAAGAATTGTGTATCAGAAGTACTGAAGTCTGTGTGCAGAATGAGAAACAATCAAAACTCATCATAAAGATGGAGGCTGAAAAAAGGGCAAACCTTGAAACTATAAGTCATCTAGAAAGAAAAGTTCAATTGCTGAACTCACAACTAAATCAAATGACCAAATCTGTCAAGATGTTGACAAATGGGACAAACAAATTGGAAGAGATCCTACAGGTTGGACAAAATGTGGGAAATAAATCTGGTCTAGGATTTATGGAAGCAACGAAATCTGGTTCTGGTAAGCAAATGTCAAAACAGATGTCTCAACACAACTCTCGACATCAGGAACAGAAACATATGAGGAAAAGGTACCAAAGATGGAAATGTCATCATTGTGGTAGATATGGCCACATAAAGCCCTTCTGCTTCAGATTACATGGATACCCTAATCAGAACTCAGGTGTCAAACCTAAGTCTAAAAAGGTACCACATGCTCCTCAATGGAAGAAAAAGGCTACTGCACTGATAGCCCACACTTCCCTGAGGGTCTCTGCAAAGGAAGACTGGTACTTTGACAGTGGATGTTCCAGACATATGACTGGAATCAAGAACCTCCTCAATAATGTTAAGCCTCACACCACCAGTTTTGTGACCTTTGGAGATGGGGATAAAGGTGAAATCAAAGGAGTTGGTGATTTGGACTGCCCTGGAGTTCCAAGTCTAAATGAAGTACTGCTGGTGAAAGGACTGACCGCTAATCTCATTAGTATCAGTCAACTGTGTGATCTAGGATTCAAGGTCAATTTCTCAAAATCTGAATGCCTTGTAATCAATGACAAACAAGAGATAGTAATGAAAGGAGTCAGATCCAAAGACAACTGTTACTTGTGGGAGGCTGAGAACACTAATTTCTCATCTGTGTGTTCCATTGCAAAGGAAGAAAAAGAGGTGAAACTGTGGCACCAAAAACTTGGCCATCTTCATCTAAGGGGTATGAAGAGGATTATCTCCTTGGAGGCAGTCAGAGGGATTCCAAAACTTCAAATTGATGAAGGAAGAGTTTGTGGTGAATGTCAAGTTGGTAAGCAGACGAGGATGTCACACCCAAAGTCAAGACATCTGACCACCTCTAAGGTTCTAGAACTCCTCCATATGGATCTGATGGGACCAATGCAAGTAGAGAGTCTTGGTGGTAAAAGATATGCCTATGTGGTTGTGGATGATTTTTCCAGATTCACCTGGATTAATTTCATTAGGGAAAAATCAGATGCATTTGAAGTTTTTAGAGAACTGTGCAAGAGAATTCAAAGAGAGAAGGAAGGATGTATTGTCAGAATCAGAAGTGATCATGGCAAGGAATTTGAAAACAACAAGTTTGATGACTTCTGTGCCTCAGAAGGAATCAGTCATGAGTTTTCTTCTCCCATAACACCTCAGCAAAATGGAGTTGTGGAAAGAAAAAACAGGACCATACAGGAATCTGCCAGAGCAATGTTACATGCCAAAAGACTACCTATGTATTTTTGGGCTGAAGCTATGAATACAGCTTGCTATGTTCATAACAGGGTCACCTTGAGAAAGGGAACCTCATCCACCATATATGAACTCTGGAAAGGAAGAAAACCAACTGTGAAGTACTTCCATGTGTTTGGTAGCAAATGCTATATTCTGTCTGATCGTGAACAGAGACGAAAACTGGACCCCAAAAGTGATGAAGGCATATTTCTAGGATACTCTGCAAACAGCAGAGCTTATAGAGTATTCAACTCCAGAACCAAAACCATGATGGAATCAATAAATGTTGTAATTGATGACTATCATGAAGAAATAGATGTTCCTTGTACTGTTGAGACATTCTTTGAGACTTCAACCCAACAGGATGACCTACCCAACTCCACCACAACAAAATCTGAATCAAAGGAAGCTAGCAAGATTCCTTCCATCAGAATTCAGAAGGATCATCCAAAAGAGCTTATCATAGGAGATCCCAATAGTGGAGTCATCACAAGATCTAGAGAAATCATCTCAAACTCTTGTTTTGTGTCCAAAATGGAACCAAGAAATGTCAAGGAAGCCTTAACTGATGAATATTGGATTGGTGCAATGCAAGATGAACTGAACCAATTCAAGCAACATGAAGTTTGGGAACTGGTTCCTAGACCTGAAGGAACTAACATCATTGGGACAAAATGGATATTCAAGAACAAGTCAGATGCTAAAGGAGTTGTCACCAGAAATAAGGCAAGACTTGTTGCTCAAGGATACACCCAGGTTGAAGGGGTTGATTTTGATGAAACCTTTGCACCTGTAGCCAGGTTGGAATCAATCAGACTCTTGTTGTCAATTGCTTGTCTTCTGAAGTTCAAGTTATTTCAGATGGATGTGAAAAGTGCCTTTCTAAATGGGTACTTAAATGAGGAAGCTTATGTGGAACAACCTAAAGGTTTTGTGGATCCAACCCATCCTGATCATGTCTACAAACTGAGAAAAGCTCTATATGGCCTGAAACAAGCTCCTAGAGCATGGTATGACAGGTTAACAAAGTTTCTCTCAGACAAAGGCTACAGAAAAGGAGGCTTGGACAAAACTCTCTTTGTCAAAACTGAAGGCGGGAAGTTGATGGTTGCCCAAATATATGTTGATGACATAGTGTTTGGAGGAATGTCAGAACATATGGTTAAACACTTTGCTGACCAGATGCAGGCTGAATTTGAAATGAGTCTCATGGGAGAACTAACTTATTTTCTTGGACTACAAGTCTCACAGATGGAGGACTCAATCTTCTTATCTCAAAGCAAGTATGCTAAGAATATTGTAAAGAAGTTTGGTATGGAGAATGCAAGTCACAAAAGGACTCCTGCTCCTACTCATCTAAAGCTTTCCAAAGATTCAAGTGGGGTTAAGGTGGATCAAAGTCTATACAGAAGCATGATAGGAAGCTTGTTGTACTTAACTGCCAGCAGACCTGATATTGCCTTTGCAGTTGGAGTTTGTGCTAGATACCAAGCTGATCCCAAAGTCAGTCATATCAATCAAGTGAAGAGAATTTTGAAGTATGTAAGTGGTACTTACAACTATGGATTGATGTATACTCATGGCTGTGAACCAGCTCTGACTGGCTACTGTGATGCTGATTGGGCTGGTAGTGCTGATGATAGAAAAAGCACCTCTGGAGGATGTTTCTTTTTGGGAAGTAATCTGGTTTCCTGGTTCAGCAAGAAACAGAATTGTGTGTCTCTTTCAACTGCTGAAGCTGAATACATTGCAGCTGGTAGTAGCTGCTCTCAAATGATATGGATGAAACAGATGCTCACTGAGTATAATGTCACACAAGATGTTATGACATTATACTGTGACAATCTGAGTACAATCAACATATCCAAGAATCCCATTCAGCATAGCAGGACCAAACATATTGACATACGACATCACTTTATCAGAGACCTTGTAGAAGAGAAGACAATCAAATTGGAACATGTTGCCACTGAGCTACAGCTGGCTGACATTTTTACCAAGGCTTTGGATGCAAACCAATTTGAAAACTTAAGGGGTAAGCTGGGTATTTGCCAACATGTGGAATTGTAGCAATTAATTTTGCTTAAAACAAGGATCAAAGGACTTATGCCTGTTCTGATTGGTTTAAAATTGTATTTTCTCATTTCCTACAATTATTTTAAGAAATTGAATAGACACTCCCTTGCTTCCTTCCTCTCTCGTCTCCTCATCAAAACCCAGTCTCTCAATCAGAAATTTCTCCTCAGTTGCTGTTGGTCCTCTAAAACTGTCAACATGTCTCAAACACCATCATCATCCAATACGACCATTTCAACCTCTTCCTCTGATCAAGATTCTGGGACAATCTCTTCTTGTCTGGACTCTGACGTTCTGGAGATCTCCTCTCATAGAAAAGTGGGAACTAACCCCACCAAGGTCAAAGAGTTGAGAACAAGACATGCAGGAAAACCCCAAGCTTCTGCCTCTGGTAATCCATCTCATCCTTCTTCTTCAGTTCCCCCTGAAATTGCAAATAAGGAAGGGACAGCCTATGTTAATCAAGCAATAGCAAAAATTGTTTCAAGAATTCTGAACGAGAACCACTCAGTTCCTGGCATTTCTCTTTCTCTGAACCAAGAAAGCTCAAATGCTGAAACAAATCCAGATGTCTATAAGAATGTTGAGACATCAAACAAAGAGAAGAATGCTGATATCTTGTTGACATTGCTCACAAGAAAAGAAAGAAGCCTGAATACTCTGGATCTGATGACAGTGCTTGAAGGTTGGTTGCTGATATCTGGTGGAGTTTGGAAGTGTATTCAGTTGTTTTCTGTTGCTGCTCTTATTATTTTGTTTTGGATAACTGTATAATTTTATGAACATGTATCTTTGGCCCATTTGTGGCTAAAGAGGGGGAGAATATTTTGGTACTTACTTAATTAGTACTTGACATTCTATTTTTCTGCTGTCACTTATTTCTGCTGCTATCTATCTCTGATTGTTTAGGGTCTTTAGCCAAAAATCTGCCAAAGGGGGAGTTTGTAGGTGTTTAGGTATTGGCTTGCATTTTTGGTAAATCCCAAGTGTATGTGTGAATGTCATGACTGATGTCATAACATTCTAGTTCAGTTTGTACTGACTCATTAGGTACCTTTGCAGAAAAATATTGCAATTCAAATACTGATGTTTATAAGTGTGTATCTGAGCATTTTGCAAAATGATCACATTTTGCTAAATCAGTAGACAGGTTTTCTCAGATGTCATAACAGATGTTATGACATCCTGTTCTGAACTAACAGGATTGCAGGATTGGATAAGTCTGAGTTTTTTCAGGAAATAACTCAGTCCTTCCTGAACAGAATCCTGCGTTTTCTGAGGGGTAACCTAGCTCAACCCTAACCTGGTTAATAAAGTCCTGTGACCTGGTCTTTAGGTCAAACGGAATTAACCCTAGGTTTTTGGAAACCCTAACTGAAGTTGCAGCTGCTATATATTCAACAGAGCTGCTGTTTTTCAAGGATGGCTTTTTATTGATTAGAAGATCATTTGTAATCTGTATAGATTTGATTATTGTACTCCAAGCAATTATCATTGTGATAAGTGCCTTGGAATAGGTTTCTAATTGTAAGGGTTGTGTAGCACTCTAAGCTTTGAAGCAAGAGTGTTTGAATGTTCCTTGACTAAAGCTGTGAAGCAGAGTCAAGTTAGTTGTGTACATCACTCAAAGCTGTGAAGCAAGAGTGATTGTGTTGCTTGATTAAAAAGCTGTGAAGCTTAATCAAGTGTTTGTTTTTGAAGAGTGTCTTCATCAATTCTTAAGTCAAATTGGTTTATGTATCACTGCTGTGATTGAGGGGGAGTGAGTAGGAACTCAGGTTTAAGTTGTACTTAGATTGGAATTGCATTGGGTAGGTCTTAAGTGAAGGAGATAAACTGGTTGGTTTATTCCTGAATTAAAATCTCTTATAGTGGATTTCCTCCCTGGC
This sequence comes from Vicia faba, assembly GCA_948472305.1. Lineage (NCBI taxonomy): Eukaryota > Viridiplantae > Streptophyta > Magnoliopsida > Fabales > Fabaceae > Vicia > Vicia faba. Next base: position 898,252,893 of record OX451738.1, read on the forward strand.
TTGGTAGCCCCCAGAGTAGGTGTTGTTGCACACTGAACTGGGTAAACAATTGACTGTGTTCTTTACTGTTTTTGTATTTACTGTCATATAGTAAGTCAGATACGGTGTCATAACATTGAACGTGACATTGAGTATCTGCAGCCAGAATTTCAATCTTCAATCTGCTCATGTAGATAGTTGTCCTGTCTTCTTTCAGGTATTAATCTACAATTAGTTGTTCACAAATAGTTGTCTTGTCTTGTTTCAAGTATTAATCTGGAAGATATTTTTTTGTTGGTCATAGAGATAGTTGCCCTAGCTTGTTTCAGGAATTAATCTCTGACCTTAGAGAAATAAAGATAGTTTCCCCGTCCTATTTCGGGAGTTAATCTTCAATCTGCTCATGTGGATAGTTGTCCTGGCTTGTTTCAGGTATTAATCTACAATTAGTTGTTCACAAATAGTTATCTTGTCTGGTTTTAGGTATTAATCTGGAACTTGTTTTTTTGTTGGTCGCAGAGATAGTTGCCATGGCTTGTTTCAGGAATTAATCTCTGACCTTAGAGAAAGAAAGATAGTTTCCCCATCCTGTTTCGGGAGTTAATCTTCAATCTGCTCATGTAGATAGTTGTCCTATCTTGTTTGAGGTATTAATCTATGATCAGTTGTTCACAGATAGTTATCCTGTCTTGTTTCAAGTATTAATCGAGAACTTGTTTTTGTTGGTCGTGGAGATAGTTTCCCTGGCTTGTTTCAGGAATTAATCTCTGACCTTAGAGAAAGAAAGATAGTTTCCCCATCCTGTTTTGGGAGTTAATCTTAAATAAGCTCATGTAGATAGTTGTCTTGTCTTGTTTCAGGTATTAATCTATAATCAGATTTTCTTTGTAGCACCGTTGAATTGAGGGGAAATAAATCCCTGACTGCTATTGGGGATGAAAAAATGTGATTCATCATTATTTGATGAAGTTGAATTGTTGGGAGATGGACTTCTATGGCTATAGAAATAAACTCTACTGGGGAAAGAAAACTCCATAAACTGCTTGAGGATTTTTATGAAACCCTGTTGGGGGAACCAAAGAAGTTAATGAACCATGTTGTAGAATTGTTCAAGATGCTGGGGAGATGATGGACAGTTTTCGGAGATGGGCTTATAGATGTCATTCAAAGGTGATTGTTAATAGAAATTAGACTAAGTCTAAGCTTGACTGTAATTGGGAGAAGTATCAAAATAAATATTTGGTCGATTTGATTCTGAATGACATGCTGGAATGGACCCGTGTTAAGCCGTGTTTAGATATGTATTAGAAGGAATCCGTGTAAGACTGCTTCAGAATTAATCTGTGTGGGTCTATATCTGGAAATTCATGAGAAGGAACCTGTGTAGGGCTGCTTCAGGATGAGTCCGTGTGAAACTTTATCTAGAAATGTATGTGAAGGAGTATGGGTAGGGATGCTTCGGGATGAGTTTGTATGAAACTTTATATGGAAATGTATGAGAAGGAGCCTGGGTAGGGCTGTTTCCGGATAAGTCTGTGTGAAACTGCATCTGAATATTTATGAGAAAGAGCTTGGGTAGGGGTGCTTCGGGATGAGTCTGTGTGAAACTGCATCTGGAGATGTATGAGAAGGAGCCTGAGTAGGGCTGCTTTGGGATGAGTCTGTGTGAAACTTCATCTAGAAATATATGAGAAGGGGCCTGGGTAGGGCTGCTTCGGGTTAAGTCCATGTAAAACTGCATCTGGAAATGTATGAGAAGGATCCTGGGTATGGCTGCTTCGGGATGAGTCTGTGCAAAACTTCATCTAGAAATATATGAGAAGGATCCAAGGTAGGGCTTCTTTCGGATGAGTCCGTATGAAACTGCATCTAAATATTTCTGAGAAAGAGCCTAGGTAGGAATGCTTCAGGATGAATCTGTGTGAAATTACATATGAAAATCTATGAGAAAGAGCCTGGGTAGGGCTGCTTTGGGATGAGTTCGTGTGAAACTGCATTTGGAAATATAGAAGGAACTCGTGTAAGATTGCCTACCCGTGTGAAGCTGCATCTGGAAATTTTGAGAAGGAACTTATGTAAGATTGCTTTATGATGAGCCTGTGTGAAGCTGCATCTGGAATTTTTGAGAAGGAATCTGTGTAAGATTGCTTCAGGATGAGCCCGTGTAAAGATGCATTTGGAAGTTAAAAAGAACCCGTGTAAGATTGCCTCATGATGAGCCCGTATGTAGCTGCATCTAGAAATTTTGAGAAGGGATCCATGTAAGATTGCTTCAGGATGAGCCCGTGGGAAGATGCATTTGGAAATTAGAAGGAACCCGTGTAAGATTTCTTCAGCTTGTCGTGTAGATAGTTGCTCTGTCTTGTTTCAGGAACTAATCTTGGACCTGTTGAAAATTGTTGATGATAATTATTTGTTGATTGATCTTTCTTGAAAAGGTAAAGATTTAACCGTGTGCAATATCATGAGGTATGGAATGCATTGCGTTATAATGCTCTTAAAATTGAGGCTGTGCCATATGCGCTTCATATGCATATGCTATGATGTATAAAATGTGAAATGTTATTGAAGTGCATCTTTCTCTAGGAATATAAATGCTTGACAAATGCTGGTGAGCCTTGGGAAATTAAATCCCGGACTGCTGTTGGGGATGAAGGGCATGCACCTCTTCAGACCTTGTTTTAAAATGTTTCTGCTGGGAATTCTTGTTTTGTTGTTTTGGGAAGAAATCCGTTGGGGAATATTGATTTTTCTTAAGGGAAACTCTGTGGATAGTGTTGATTTCTTCTTGGGGGAAAAGTTCAGGAGTTTTAGTTGTCTATTGCTCTACTGGGGAGTTATCTCTTGATTGGAGAGAATGAAAGTTAACAACTTGTTGGGGATAAAGAAGTTAATTGTTATCTGGTCGGCTTCCAGCCTTTATAGCAACTCACTGGGAATAGTGGCAAACTCTATTGGGGAAGAAGAGTTTTGTTAGTGATTTGAAGAAGTTAAACTATTATCTGGTCGGGTCCAGGTTTCAGCAACTCGAACTGTTAATTGGTCGGGTCCAGGCTTCACAGTCACTTTCACGGATAGTAACGACTTCGTTGGCGACTTCAACTGGGGATTAGGGGTTACGGTCCCTTGATTTTTAATAGTCTGAGTGGAAAACTCCAGCTGGGGAATCTGTAGTCTGTTGGGGAAATAAACCTTGTTGAAGAGGATATTTGATGAACTACTGGGGAGGTGACTTCTTAGGAAGAATTCCATAAGGCTCCCTTTTAAGACCAATTCAGTTAGGGAGAGGATCTTCCGGAGATTGAAACTCTGGCTAGGGATTGCATGATGCCAACTTTGTAGGGATAAATCTGTTGAGATATCTATGAATTTGGCCTTGTGGGGTTTGTACCCTTATCCGTTAAGATTATTTTGTGGGGATAACCTTATAGAGGTGGCTCTGGAGACTTCAACGGGGATCACCTTATGAAAGAGACTTTGTGGATTTTCACTGTTCATAACGCTTCCAGAAAATGTATGCTTGGTCGTACGTATCCCTTTGCTGGAATTCATGTTCCATGCCCCAAGAGATTCAGATGCATACCTGCCCCTGGCTATTACGGACTTTATGAGAGTTTTCTTGGAATTTTGATTTGACTGCCACTGATGAGTTGTACAATAACATGTCATTCCCCCCTTGGTTATGGAGAGTTTGTCATTGGAAGTTTTTTTCCATTTGCAGTGATTCTGTTTCTTGAGAGGATTTTCGTTCATTGGATATTCGTCGTGTGAATTTCTCTGTTGTCAAACAAATAGCTATATGCAAACAGCGGTATTCAAAATAATGCAAAGTTTATGTTTGTCTTGAAGTTTTGAAAATGCATTTTTTAGCAGATAAAAGAAATTTTTTTAAGAATATGAATTCGACTCAGGATTTACAGTGAGCCTTACAGGAGTCAGGATACCTTTTATAACAGTTTGCATTCGAACAAACCCATGCTTCAATCAGGAATTTTAAGGGGTTGCAACGTGGCCCGGTTCACGGTTTAAGAAAAAAAGGATAAGGCTCAAAGTTTATTTGTACCCACCCATTATTCATGATATTCTCCATTCCAAAACTCAGTTAATTGTGCGTTCGAACTCCTATTGAATCTGGAATGATATTTTGGTGATGGTTCGGATACTTGGAAGTTTATTTGGGAAGGCAGTCATTTTTGCAACATTTTTCTGTTGTCGAGGATTTGTAGTGACCTCTTTTTTTATTTATTGTCCCTACTTTTTTCCTGACCATTTTTTTTGTTTTGAGACTACAATCAGTGGGATGGCCCGGTTTTTTAAGTCTCCTTCATAGGTTTTGACTGAGTGGTTTTGAGAGATAATGACTGCCTATTTTACGAGGAACCATCACCGTCTTTTACTTCGGAAGGATGTTCTTGATGTCATGTATTATGTGAAAGCTTGCGACTGAACGCGCATTTGAATTAACTGAGAAACTACCCTGCCCCATGTTTTGATTTAAAGGTTTCAATTTGTGTGAAAAATAAAACTCCCAGTTATTTGGCTCGAAGGGGTTGACTGGGGATTATCTTCCTTATAACTCCACTATTTAGGAATTAAAAGAACGCCTGTACATCGTCAGCAAAGTTTGTTCAAAAGAATATTGTATGCGATTATGGTATTATTTTCGTCATCCTCCCTCTAAAGGCTTGCAACTTTTAACGAGAGTTGAATATCAAGAAAACAAGGTGTTGTACCCCAAAATTTTCCCTCTCATCTATCAAGAATTTTCCCACAATATCTCCTTGGGCTCAAGACTGCATTAGGGTTTGATCAACTCAAGACACCCCCTTATGCCCTGATGACCAAAATTAGGGTTTGAGATTGCACAAGGATTTTGGGACTTACAATGCCACATATGATTTTCATGGATCATTATGAACCCCCAAGTTTACTTATGCCAAGTTTCAAGCCTTGGATCACACTTTTGATCAGTCAATTGAGCAGTTCCCTAAAAAGCAGGTGTATTGGGGGAAAAGTCAACTATGGCCAATTCAAAGTCAAACTTCATAATTTTTTGTCCACATCAACATTTTAAACTCATATGAGTCATTTGATCAAGTTTGGACCACAGCTCCTCAAGAAATTTGGTCAAATCTCCAAAAGGGCAAAATGGTCAAAATTAGGGTTTTGACTAAGAAAGGGCAATTTTTTATTTTTTACCTAGCAAATGGTAAATGGGTTTAAGTAATGATCTCAAGAGTCCAATTGCATAATTTTGACCTAATGGCATGGTTCAAAACATTGCAAGTCCATTAGATTGACAGATGAATCTTTCAGTCAACTGATCAAAAGTCAACTGTATACTAAAAAGTTAAACTTTGACTTTTTGGTCAAATTCAAGTACCAAAGATCACAATTCATCAAAACATGTCAAAATATGAAACTTGTTCATCAAGAAATCAAGAATTCAATATTTCATCTTGAAATGTTAAAATTTCTTAACTTAGAAATTTTTCTAAGTATGGAAAATTTCTTATTTTTTCATAACTTTGAGCCAAATTTTCACCATGATGCAAGATGATTCAAGAGAAACTTCCAACATGAAAGTTGTAGATCTCCATGAAATATACAACTTTTATTCACACAACTTCTTCCAAAAATGCTTGGATCTCAAGTTAAAATTTTATAAACATAGGGTCGTGAAACAAAACACTTAGTGAAATTTTGCCCTAATTTGGACAGGATTTTGACCTAACTTCATGACACGTTTTCACATAGTTCCAAGGGTAATCTTCAAAAGCAATTCAAAGAGGGGTTGAAGAGCATGCTACAAGATTTACAAAATGTCCAAGAACTCCTTGAGATCATTATTGAGTATGGAGAATGAAAGAGGTGAAGTTAGGGTTTTGTCACTTAAATTACAAGCCATTTTGTAATGAACAAGAAGTCAATTTCAAACCTATATTGCACAATATTGTTTTTCAGGCCTCTAAACCTTAAGATCTATCCATAATCAGAAGATTACACTTGATTTTGAGCTATTATCCAAGTGTTCCAAGCATTGTCCAAGCCAATTTGCCATTTTAGGAAGAAAGTTACCATTTCATTCTTGAAAAGTTGCTTTAATCACAAAGTCAACTTGTCTTGAGCTTATAACTTGTTCTTTCTGCACAAACAACTCGTATAAACCAAAAGTAATGTGTCTAAGGTCTCAAGAAGCTCAAAACATGCTTGTATAAATACTTGAGATTAATCACTTCACTTTTCTTAAAAAGTAAGTTATAGAGCCATAACCTTATAACTCAGAAACCTTGAGTGATTTGGTGCTCTAATCTTTTCCATACATATTAACAAGTCAATTGACACACAATACACGTTTGGACAAGCCCTAAAACACTCCCAAGCGCCTTGCTGCACAGAACTGCCCAAACTTGACAATTTTGAGCAAAAACTCACCATCTTTATTTCCACTCGTGCGTTTTGAAAACTAATCATCCAAACACCTTTCGTACATCATACCAAAGTGATATAGGCCCTCATTTCCTAATTGTAACTCCTCCATCATCATCCACCATTTTCAAAACTGAAGCTTGAAACTTGACTTGAGTTGGGATTTCCAGCCATCCTCAAAGCAAAGTAGGAGTTGGAACACATTCAAGGAGGTCCAGGCAAGCTATAGAAATCATCATGCCATCACAAAGGTTGCTCAAACTCCATACACGACTCCAGCTACAAGAGGTAAGTTTTCAAACTCCTATCTCTTCATACAGGCATCATTAGAGTTTTGTTTGTGAAGATAAAATGTAAATACCATTGTCACGAAGTTGTACATATCCATAGTTTACATTTATATGGCCTGAGCTTAGAGAATTATAGGGTTGAAGTTTTCTGAAATTTTTAGGTTTTGAATTAGGGCTAGAAAAATTCTCATTCATCTTTGATTGTTAGCTTAAGTTGTTTATATGGTTGGATTCGTGGCAAAAAATGCCACAACTTTCATGTTTGAACTTTTCATTTTTGTTGAGAGATGAAGAAGATACAGGTCCTTTTGCTGGAGGTTGAAGATGAAGTGTAATCAGGGCGCATTTTATGTTATGTAATTATTGTTTCAGTTATATTAACGAATATACAGCCACCCAAGTGGTAAGGCAGCGCGCGTTATTGGTAGAGGTCATGGGTTCGAACCTCAGCGTTGCCTTTTTGCTTTTGTTTTACATTTTTTTGGTCATTTTTCCTTTCTTTTTGCTTCAGCAAATAGGCGTTGGGCCTTTTGGGCTTAGCTTTTGTTTTGTTTTTGCTTACTAACCCCCTCCAGGCTTTTGACACCCATAGCCTATTTATTTATTTTCCATTTTATTTTTATTTTATTTTATTAAATATATTTTTTTTAAATACTAAAAAAAATCATAAAATACAAAAAATAGTTGATTTATATTTTAACTTAGTTTATTTATTTTTCTCACAAAAATATATTTGACCACACTTTATTTATTTTACTAATTATTCTTGTAAATTTAATTAAAACTAGGATATTATTTATTTTCTTTTACACCAATTAAGATATATTATTTTAATACCAAAAAGACTAAAAATATTTTATAATGCTATAAATATTTTCAACATAAAAAATGCCAAAAAAAATACTTTTTTTAAACTTATTTTCTTTTGATTGATTAATAAAATTAGGGTTTTCATCTAAAATATTTTCTCAATAAATTCAAACTTAATAAATTATTTTCTTTATTTTATTAGGTTAAGGTAAAATTCCTTTTTCATAAAAACATCAAACAAAATATCCATTTTCTTCACATTTACCTTCTTACATATTTAATTCATCTTGTACATTATTTATTTCAATTCTTGTATAAATTCAATTTGGTTGTAATATACTAATTAGGGTTTAATTTCTTGAAATCCCCATTTGTAATTTGTACACCCCCTCCCATAAATGTTGTAATAGTGTAGTAACTTTAAATTTCGCAATTTATCGCTTTTATATAACATGCTAGTAATTAGGGTTTGTATGGAAAGACTAAAACCAATACTTAGAAAACCCTAATTCAAGACAAAAACAAGTATGAAAACAATACATTTGCACACAAACACCCCCAGGGTTATTCCACTTGGTTGCCTTATACAAAATGGTCATATTACGCATGTAAGGTATCTTAGCAAAAACAAGCAAATACAAGATCATGGTCCCTCGACGACGCTATCTAAGTTACCTTATAAATGATCTTTGTCCCTCAAAAAGTACGCTAAGATACTTTGCAACATTTCTAATCATGGTTATACGATGACCCACGCTCGTCCCGTTTACATCCAAAGATAGGGTTGCTTACCAAATCAATTGTACGACAACAATGTCAAAGGAAAAGAAAATGAACAAAAAAGATATTTGAGTAGGTAGATTGCTCCTAATTACTTGCTCCATTTCAAAACAAACATCCTTGCTATTTTCAAAACAAACACATACACTTTCAAACATCTTACAAAATTGAAAACATTTTCAAAAGATCAAACATCTTTGTATACATTCTTACAAACAAAAATCATTACAAAGATTGCCTAAACAATGGCCTCTTTACAAAATACTTTCAAAAACCACATCAAGCATAATTTTAAACAAAAAGCAAGTGATCTAGAAAGCAACTAAGAGCCCATGGAAAACCATGGATGAAAAGGGTACTAATACCTTCCCTTTTCATAATCTACCCCCCGAACTCAAGAAACAATGTCAAAGGTCTTTCCTGTGATTTTTCACCTTTCCTTTTGAATAAAAGAAAAGTCGGTGGCGACTCTTGCTAACTGCAACATTTGCGATCAAACGCAAAACCCTCAAGTCACTTCTCTCACCGTATCACAGAACTGGAGACTCTGCTGGGGAATATTCTAAAAGTGGGGTTACCTTAGGGTTAGATCACATTTACTTGCTTACATTGTTTGACTTGTATGCTTTACATTTTGGTTCTTTTTTTGGTTTGAATCCTCTACCCGGATTTGGGATACAATATAGGTAAGTAGCAATACGTTGTGGAAAATGTGCAGGATATACCGACATGGTCTAAGCAATAGCTACGTTAGTGAGACATATTTGTGGGTACCGGTAGCCTTTGAGTTAATCAAAGAAAATACGGGGCCGCTGAGTGATGTCATTAAGCACTAATGAACTTATAGAACCTTTACTTGACCAACTTGGCCTTTAGGATGTAGTGAGATGACCGGCTTTGGTACAATCCGAAGTTGGTAGATACTCGATACTACACTCATTGAGGTTTGGTTTCTTGGGATATTTCGGTCTCCATTAAAGAGGCTTGTTCTGAAATAATGACCAAGGAAACAATTCAGTGATATTGAGTTCCTTAGAACCCAATTACTATTACTAGGACAGGTTTAAGCCAACTAAACTTCAAGAGGGTACTTACCTATAAAACTCCATGCAAGCCTAAACCTAAGGAATTGTTTGCTTTGTTTGTATATACATACTTGTACATAACATCATGAACATCATAACATAATTCGCATTCACTAACCATTTCAAGGATTTTTTGGATTCATCTTTGTCTTTGTTTTGTAGGATATTGATTCACTTCGCAGGAAAATTATTCAAGTCAACCTTGTGAGGATCCCTCCACAACTTAAGGAGTTGGCTTCAAGGATTCCTGAAAACTCTCCATTCACTGAGAGACATGGTCTCCTACTTAACTTGGTCACCTATAACACATATGAGGACATGATGAAGGTGTTCTTTCAGTTCTTTGACCCCTTACACCATTGCTTCACATTTCCCGACTATCAACTTGTTCCTACTTTGGAAGAATTCTCCTGACTCTTGAGGATTCCCATTCTCAATCAACTACCTTTCAACAGTACGAAAAGAGACCCAAAGTTGGAAGAGATTTCTCAAGATTTACACTTGCACTCCTCTGAAGTCACAATTCATTGGGAAACAAGGAGTGGTGTCAAAGGTTTCTTAGCAAAGTTCTTGTTTGAGAAAGCCCAAAATTGTTGGAATTCCTTGGATTTGCAAGCCTTTTAGGAAATTGTGGATTTCCTCATCTATGGGATGGTTTTATTTCCAAATCTTGACCAACTCATAGATGTGAACACCGTCAAAATCTTCATATCTCGCAACCCGGTGCCTACATTGCTAGGGGATATCCTACACTCTTTTCACACTCGCACAATGAGGAAAAGAGGTTTCCTTATGTGTTACACTCCTCTCTTGGCAAGATGGTTTATTTCGCATCTTCCCCAATCTGTATTAAAGAACGAGCAAGGTTCAAGGTGGTCACAAAGGTTGATGATGCTCAAACATTCAAACATTCATTGGTGTTCCCGATCCATAGAGAATGTTACCATTGTCGACCGTTGTGGAGAATTTCCTAATGTCCCTTTACTTGGCATTATGGGAGGTATCACCTATAACCCCTGCTTAGCTTTAAGACAGTTTGGTTACGCCCGAAGGGATGCCCCGCATGAGATGCTGATTCAAGGTTTTGTATTTGACTACGACAACGATGATCAAGGTCTTCGCCAGAGATTTATCCCAGCTTAGAGGATGTTAAACAAGGTAGATAGCAAGACTGTGAGGCACAAGAATTCCATCCCTCTTGAGCCTTACCTCAAATGGGTACGAACTCGTGCCCAGAGTCTTATGATGCCTTATCCCTCCATTCTCCCGGTAATCATTGAGCCTGTCATGGAGGGAGATGTTCCATATACTATCCTACATCCTGACATGCCTACCTCTCTTGAAGACCTACAAAGGGATTGGATACAACTCAAGGGGGAGCGAGATACCTTCGAAGCCCAATTATACGCAAGCTATAAGAAGGTTTTAGAAATCACTAGGCTACTTCATGAGGAACAAACTCTGAATGCCTACATTGCACCAAAGAGGATGCGTACTACCTGTTTATCTTAGAGTTTTTGTATTATTTTTTCCAAGAAGGAATTGATGTACTCAAGCTTTAATCTATTAATATGACGTGTGTTTCTTTTTTGTCTAAAACAAATTTGAATCTTAAAATCCTTGAAAACATTGCATATGCATTTATCATTCATCATAACATAAGCAGGTTTCTTGCAACAAGTCTCCTTATCTCTAATGTTTATTTCAGTAAGATAAATCTCGAGAAAAAGGTGAAGGACCTTCAAGCTCAGAATGCACAGTTTCAACAGTTGTTCTTGACCCTAGCCAAAGAACAAGAAGAGTTGAAGACTTTGCTGGCTGAGGAGAAGAAAAAGAAGACAAAGAAGATAGCCGGAGTTCTAAACATGGGAAGAAGGTTCCAAGGGCAGACAAGAAGAGCCCTAAACTTTGCAACAACATCCGATGAGAAAGACAACCAAGATGGGAAAGGAAAGGAAACAATTGTCTAGTCGGAATCAGAAGAGGAAGAGGAAGAAGAAGACTATTCTGAAGAACAATACCCTCCAGCTGATGACAAGTATAAACATCTCGAAGAGTGGTTGAGTGCAATGGAAATCCAAAAAGTGCCTGGCTTGGACTTTGAGGAGTTGGGGTTAGTATCGGTAATTCTCATTCCTCCAAAAATAAAAGCACCTATGTTCTCCAAATATGACAGAGTTTCATGTCCTAAAATGCATCTCTGGTCTTATGTAAGGAAAATCCAGCCTCATACCGCTGACAAAGATTTATGGGTACACTTCTTCCAAGACAGTTTATCTGGAACTCAACTTGATTGGTTTTATCAGTTAGAAAGAGCCAATGTTCATAACTGGGAAGATCTTGATGCAGCCTTTTACAAACAATACCAATACAATGCTGATCTTGCGCCAACCCGTACTCAACTCCAGAGTATGGCGATGGTTTCAAGTGAGGGATTCGAAGACTATGCGCAAAAATGGAGAGACTTGGATGGAAGAGTTCAACCTCCCCTATCTGAAAGAGAATTAGTAGATATGTTTTTGGGCACCTTGTCTGGTCCCTTCTTCAACCACCTAATTGGGAGTTCATCAGCAGGTTTTACTGAACTGATATTGAGCGGAGAAAGGGTAGAAGTCGGGATGAAAAGTGGAAAGATTCAAAAAGATACATCCTCAGCTTCTATAAGGAAGCCATTTATCGGAAAGAAAGAAGTGGTTGCATTTTATCCTCGGAGAAATCAAGATAGGGACAAACGTCGTCCAATGGCGGGGGCTGTTATGATTCCTAAACCTGCACCTGATCAGCAAAGAAAGAACCAACCAAGGATGGAAATACCAATCATACAATTCACCAGAATTAATATGACCCTATCTCAGGTATTGCCACATCTGTTGAGATCCAACCTAGTAACCTTGAAAGAAGCTCCTAAGAATCCTAACAAAATATCTCCTCACTATCATCCTAATGCCCGTTGTGCATACCACTCTGAGAGTCCCGGCCATGACACTAACAATTGTTGGGCGCTGAAGAACAATGTACAAGACCTCATTGAAGCCAAGGAGATTGAATTCGATGCGTCTGAAAAGCCAAATGTCATTTCTGCCCCTATGCCCAAACACGGCCATAATGCCAACGCCATTGAAGAGGATATGTTTGTTACTTCAGTTGATGACCTTATGACTCCACTCCTGACTATCAAAGAGAACTTATTAAATGCCAATGTATTCCCTGGCTGTGATAAAAGCTGCCATTTCTGTTTGTCCTTACCAACTAGCTGTCCTTTGTTGAAAGCAGGCGTTCAATTCCTAATAGATAACAAGGAAATTTTGTTTGAAAAAACTTCTGTTTCACCTGTTCCTTATAATGATGTTTTTATCATTATTATTTCCGCCGATTCTTCCAGGGTCTCCACCAAAAGACCCGTTAGAATTACATCAGTTCCAAAAGTAGCTCCTTTGATAATTACAATGCCTGGACCAGACACGTATTCGTCAGACCAAACCGTACCATAGAATTATGGAGGGGATGTCTACTTCCACGGTATCAAGCAAGATTGGAAAACTGACGAAGATTCAAGTTCTGAGAAAGATAACTCTGATATCAGTAATATTGCAGGGACTAGCAAGATTACCCGAAGCGGAAGAATATTCTCTCCAGAAATTGCTTCCCCAAAAGCAGATTTTGGACCCATAATCATTCTTGTTGTTGTTGCTCCTCCGAAGGCTATTCCCAGTCCTACAATCATCTCCACCAATACTCCAACTAACAAAGTTGTTACAACTCCTGTTATCACTCCTACTGACACTCCTGCTGCCAAGTTAATCGAGACTCGAGGAAAAGGTGTTCTGGTTGTGTCTGTCAAGACGAAGACACAATCATTGGCTATCCCTGAGACCTCCCGAAAAGAGATGGAGGAAATCCTAAAAATCATAAAAAGAAGTGACTACGATGTAGTTGAACAATTGGGGCAAACTCCATCCAAAATTTCCATGTTGTATTTACTACTATGTTCTGAGGTGCATGCAAAGGCCTTGGTAAAATTCCTAAAAACTGCTCATGTACCCCAAGAAACATCTGCCGATCAATTCCAAGACTGCGTAGCTAGCTTGACTACAAATAACGGTCTAGGTTTTTCAGATGCTGATTTGACGCCAAGAGGAAGAAAGCATAATGAGGCATTGCATGTCTCAGTGGAATGCAGGGGCATAACCTTGGCTCATGTTTTGGTAGACACTGGGTCATCTCTGAATGTATTGCCAAAAAAGGCTCTTTACAGGCTTGACTGCAAAGGATTGACATTGAAGCCAAGCAATATAGTAGTGAGGGCTTGTGACGGCTCGAAAAGGATGGTGCATGGGGAAGTGGATATCCCCATAAAGGTTGGAACCCAAACGTTTGATTCAACTTTTTATGTAATGGATATCCGTCCTTCATATTCCTGCTTGCTAGGCCGACCATGGATTCACAATGCTAGCGATGTTACTTCTACGTTGCACCAAATGCTGAACTATCCGATTCAAGGGAAGATTATCACCGTTCATGGAGAAGAAGAGTATATGATCAGCCATCTCAATTCCTTCAGATATGTAGAATTAGATGGTGAATTTATTGAAACTCCATTCCAGCACTTTGAAGAAGTCCTGCAAGATGTGGCAGTGACCAAGGTTGTTCCCAAGATCACAAGGCCTCCACTTAGGATGTCATATTTGAAGGATGCAAAGGCAGTGATAGAAGAAGGTGGGTGCACTATCTGGGGGCAACTCCTGGATATCCCATAAAAGTACGACAAGTTTGGCCTGGGTTTCACTTTAGGTGTTCAGAAGGCTGTACGTCGCGCTCGTGCTGGAGGACCACCCTTGAAGATCAGAAATCGTGAGGTCAACGCGGTAGAGGATGATGAAGATGGCTACAACCTGGAGGATTGGATCTTCCCAACTGTTAGTGGAGGGCTGCGCAATTGGGAGGCTAGAGATTTTGTCCTGATCACTTTTATCCCACAGTAATTTGTCTTTACATTTTGTTGGATCTGTAATATTAAAACAATTCAAACTCTTAAAACCCTGTGTCTTACCCGAGGCGCAATGGTCCATTTGTAAGGGTTATTATCTCATTTCCATATGACATCAATGAATCGTGGATGTTTTGCATACAAACTTTGTGCTCATTGTTTTTATTTTTTACATTTTCATTTCTTTCAAAGATAGTTATACCCTTACACACACTCACACTGCAGGTCTACATCCATTCGAGATCCCATGGGTAACGGTTCTGTTATGGTGTTCTGTGACTCTAAAAATCTAATCTACCAAGCCGAAGACGAAGGTGAGGAAGATTGTGAAGCATCAGGGAAACTTGCCAGATTACTACTACAAGAAGAGAAAAACATTCAGCCTCACGAGGAACCCGTGGATACAATCAACCTAGGTACCGAGGAAGACAAAAGAGAAGTCAAGATGAGTGCCAATTTGTAAGCCAGTGTCAAGGAGCGTCTGATTCAGTTTCTACACGAGTATGTTGAGGTCTTTGCCTGGTCTTATGAATACATGCCATGACTTGATGCAGATATTGTGGTGCATCGTCTACCTGTAAAAGAGGATTGTCCACCAGTAAAACAAAAGGTCCTTCACATGCGACCAGATATGTCAGAGAAGATTAAAGTTGAAGTCATGAAGCAATTCAATGCTGGATTCTTGGCCGTCACCTCCTATCCTCAATGGGTTGCCAATCTTGTTCCCGTGCCCAAAAAGGACGACAAGGTACGAATGTGCATGGACTACAGAGATCTGAATAGGACAAGCCCTAAGGATGACTTCCCACTTCCCCACATTGACATCCTAGTTGACAATAGGGCACGGCACAAAGTGTTTTCTTTCATGGACGGTTTCTCAGGTTACAACCAAATCAAAATGGCGCCTGAAGACATGGAGAAGACAACCTTTGATACACAATAGGGAACATTATTCTACAAGGTTATGCCATTCGGACTGAAGAATGTTGGGGCAACCTATCAATGTGCCATGGTAGCTCTATTTCACGACATGATACATCACGAAATAGAGGTCTATGTGGACGACATGATAGCTATATCTCAAACAGAAGAAGAGCATATTGATCTTTTAGAGAAACTCTTTGAGAGATTAAAGAAGTACAAGTTGAGGTTGAACCCAAATAAATGCACGTTTGGAGTGAGGTATGGTAAACTCCAAGGCTTTGTTGTCAGCAATAAAGGTATCAAAGTGGATCCCGCCAAGGTGAAAGCGATACAAGAGATGCATGTTCCTCGTACTGAAAAGGAAGTCAGAGGATTCTTGGGACATTTGAACTACATTTCCAGATTCATTTCTCACCTAACAGCTACCTGTGAACCAATCTTCAAACTATTAAAGAAAGATCAAGTAGTCAAATGGAATGATGAATGCCAAACTGCTTTCGACAAGATCAAAGAGTACCTGCAAGAACCTCCTATGTTGATGCCACCAATCGAGGGAAGACCATTGATCATGTAACTGATTGTTTTGGAAAATTTAATAGGGTGTGTGTTGGGGCAGCATGACGAGTCTGGCTGAAAAGAGCACGCTATTTATTACTTGAGCAAAAAGTTTACCGATTGTGAAACAAGATATTCACTTCTCGAGAAAACTTTATGCGCTCTGGCATGGGCTGCTCACCGGCTAAGACAGTATATGTTGACCCATACTACCTTGTTGATATCCAAAGTGGATCCAATAAAATACATCTTCAAGAAACCTGCTCTCTCTGGGAGAATAGCGAGATGGCAGATGATCCTGACAGAATATGACATACAGTATACTACCCAAAAAGAAATAAAGGACAGTGTACTAGCTGATCACCTTGCTCACAAAGCTGTAGAATACTATCAGTCCATGAAGTTCGAATTCCCAGATGAGGACATCATGATGGTAAACGACTATGAAAAACTCAGGCCATATGACGGACTTGAACAAGGATCCCGATGGACCCTGGTTTTTGATAGGGCATCTAACGAACTCGGAAATGGTATTGGTGTTGTACTCATATCTCCTGAAGGATGTCATATTCCTTTTACGGCAAGACTCTTCTTCAATTTTAGAAATAACATGGCAGAATACGAAGCGTGCATCTTTGGTCTCAAAGCTACCATAGACTTGGGGATGAAATTTTTGAATGTATTCGGAGATTCAGCTTTGGTTATCATCCAGATCAAAGGGGAATGGGACACCAAACACCCTAACCTTATCCCTTACAAAGAACATGTTTTGACATTGCTCCCATATTTTGAGAAGATTACCTTCGAGCATTTCCCGCGAGAAGAAAATCAGCTAGCAGACGCACTAGCCACAATGTCATCTATGTTTAAACTTAAATGGGATAACGAAGCTCCCCAGGTCACCAATGAACGAATGGACAAACCAACTCACTGTCACGAGATTAATACTGAAAAAGTAGTGGACCAGCCTTTGTTTCACGAAGTCAAGAAGTATCTCGAGGCTCAAGAATATCCAGAAGGAGCTTCAGTCAATGATAAGAAGTTCTTAAGGAGATTCTCTGCTAAATTCTTCCTTAGTAATGGCATTCTTTACAAACGCAACCATGACTTTGTATTACATCGGTGCATAGACAAGGTTGAAGCTGAAAGGATCATGGCTGAATTACATGAAGGAACTTTTGGCACCCATTCCAGTGGGCATACGATGGAAAAGGAAATCCTACAGGCGGGATATTACTGGTCTACCATGGAAGCAGATTGCTATCAACACTCTCGAACTTGCCATAAGTGTCAGATTTATGCTGATAAGATGCACATACCTCTGGTTCCTCTGAATGTCTTGACGGCTCCTTGGCCCTTTGCTATGTGGGAGATTGATATGATTGGGGAAATCAAACCAACAGCCTCCAATGGACACCGCTTCATCTTAGTGGCCATTGACTATTTTACCAAGTGGGTGGAGGCAGCTTCTTTCGCTTCCGTTACCAAGAATGTTGTCGCCCGATTCATCAAGCAGAATCTCATCTGTCGATACGGTATCCCAGAGAGGATCATTACAGACAATGGTACGAACCTGAACAATACTATGATCACCGCTTTGTGCGAGCAATTCAAGATCCAACATCACAATTATTTTCCTTACAGACCAAAGATGAATGGTGCTGTCAAAGCCACAAATAAGAACATTAAAAAGATCATACATAAAATGAAACTCACATACAAAGACTGGCATGAGATGCTACCGTTTACTCTCCATGGAAATCGTACCACAACTCGCACATCAACTGGGGCAACACCCTATTCTCTGGTATACAGCATGGAGGTTGTCTTGCCTATTGAGGTCCAGATCCCCTCTCTAAGAATTATGAAGGATGCAGGTTTGAATAAAGACGATTGGATCCAGACTCGACTTGATCAACTAAACTTGATTGATGAGAAAAGGCTTCCTGCTGTCTGTCATGGTCAAACGTATCAAAAACGGATAATTAAGGCTTTCAACAAAAAGGTCAGACGCCAAGTGTATCAAGTTGGGGATCTGGTGATTAAACGTATCATACTGTCGCAAGGTGATCCCAGGGGAAAATGGACTCCTAAATATGAAGGACCATTTGTAATCAAAAACATATTCTCTGGTGGATCAATGAGCTTGACCACCATGGATAGCGACGACCTGCCACACCCTACGAACGCAGACATACTCAAAAGATACTACGCATAAGAGACCCGCTAGGTTGACACACCTAGGAAAAACAAGGGCATCCTGGCGAGCCAAGAAAGTTCAGGAAAAAATTAGGGATAAAACAAAAAAATATGTACACCCGGTAAGCTGAAAACCTGAAAGGGCAGCTTGGGCAAAAAAGGGTATCCCGGTGGACTGAAAACCCGAAATGGTGGTCCAGGCAAAAGTTAGGGAATTAAAGCGTATGACTATGTCCCGTTGGATCAACTTATGGACAACTTGCAGACTGGACATTTCTGACCAATTCAATCATCTTCGGATAAGGAAACAAATAGATAAGAGGCTCAGAGACACGAAGGATATAGCAGAATGGGAACCCCATGGGATTATTGCACATAGCTATCTTTTCTTTGTATTAAAATTTTCATTTTTTCACGACGGCATTCTCTTACTAGAATGTTTGTCTCATTGTACAAAAATACTTACTCAAAGTCAATAACAAAGATATCCCTTTGAAAGTGCAAAAAACTATCTGTTTTTCTTTTTGCTTGTGTTTTGTTTCCAAAAACGTCCAATGATTCATTGTTGAACATATGCATTTGAACATAATTACTGTTTACAAATAAACAAAATAAAAGACAATTGCTAATGGCTTTAAGAGATAAGGGAATCTCTCTAAGTTTATCTCCATAAATTCCCCACAGTGTGCATTTTAATCCCCAGTGGTACAAAGCTTCCAGTTTATCAATCCCTAGTAGAAGTCATCCAAATTGCTCAGAATTCCCCAACCAGGATTATTCAAACAAGGCACGGCTTTCCCTTTACAACAAATTTTATTTCTCTAAGGGGAAATTCATCAGCACTTCAACTTCACAACATGAATACTTATACTCCATATCCTTAGCAGCGGACAGGGATTTATTTTCCCCAGTCCAATAGCAGTACAACAGAATTAGCTCACATGCGCATACATCGCATCCGTATATCATAAGCATTGATAAAACAAATGCATCATACCATGCATTTCATACAACATGACTTTGCATTTTAGCTAACATTTTACCATTTTCAGGATACGGTTAATATCTACCATTAACAATGTTCAAAGTTTTCAGATACAGTTCAGATACGCTCCAAACACGGACGTTATTCTGATACTCATTCAAAGTCAACTTTCAGATACAGTTCAAATACGCTCCAGACACGGACGCAATTATGATACTCATTCAGAGTCAACTTTCAGATACAGTTCAGATACGCTCTAGACGCGGATGCCATTCTGATAACTCATTCAAAATTCAAATTTCAGATACCGTATAGATAAGCTCCAAACACAGACGCCATTCTGATACTCATTCTTTCAGCTTACAAATTACAATTCAATAAATCACTCTTGGATGGAATCTACAATCCCATCTCCAACAAATTTATATCACCTCTCCAAATGGCATCTTTAATCCCATTCCTTCTACCATCACATCGCCAAGTGCAAATTTTTGGGCACTCAATCGTCTTCCATATTCGAGTCACGAATGGCAAAACATGCCAATCTAACTCTTCAGGCTTAAGAAGATTGAACAGGGGCAGTTGTTGTACCCCAAAATTTTACCTCTCATTTATCAATAACTTTCCCACAATATCTCCTTGGGCTCAAGACTGCATTAGGGTTTGATCAGCTCAAGACACACCCTTATGCCCTTATGACCAAAATTAGGGTTTGAGATTGCACAAGGATTTTTGGAATTCCAATTCCCCATATGATTTTCATGGATCATTATGAACCCCCAATTTTACTTATGTCAAGTTTCAAGCCTTGGATCACACATTTGATTAGTCAATTGAGTAGTTCCCTAAAAATCAGTTGTATTGAGGAAAAAGTCAACTATGGTCAATTCACAGTCAAAATTCATAATTTTTGGTCCACATCAACATTTTAAACTCATATGAGTCATTTGATCAAGTTTGGACCACAACTCCTCAAGAAATTTGGTCAAATCTCCAAAAGGGCAAAATGGTTAAAATTAGGGTTTTGACTGAGAAAGGGCAATTTCTGATTTTTGACCTAGCAAATGGTCAATTGGTTTAAGGCATTATCTCAATAGTCCAATTGCATCATTTTGACCTAATTGCATGGTTCAAAACATTGCAAGTCCATTGGATTGACAGATGAATCTTTCAGTCAACTGATCAAAAGTCAATTGTATACTAAAAAGTCAAACTTTGACTTTTTGGTCAAATTCAAGTACCAAAGATCACAATTCATCAAAGCATGTAAAAATATGAAACTTGTTTATCAAGAAATCAAGAACTCAAGATATCATCTTGAAATGTTAAAATTTCTTAATTTAGAAATTTTTCAAAGTAAGGAAAATTTCTTTTTTTTCATAACTTTAAGCCAATTTTTCACCATGATGCAAGATGATTCAAGAGAAACTTCCAACATGAAATTTGTAGATATCCATGAAATCTACAACTTTTCTTCACACAACTTCTTCAAAAAATGCTTGGATATCATGTTACAATTTTATGAACATAGGGTCATGAAACAAAACACTTTGTGAAATTTTGCCCTAATTTGGACAGGATTTTGACCTAACTTCATGACACTTTTTCACATAGTTTCAAGGGTAATCTTCAAAAGCAATTCAAAGAGGGGTTGTAGAGAATGTTACAAGCTTTACAAAATGTCAAAGAACTCCTTGAGATCATTATTGAGTAGGGAGAATAGAAGAGATGAAGTTATGGTTTTGTCACTTAAATTACAAGCCATTTTGTGATGAACAAGAGGTCAATTTAAAACCTATGCTGCACAATCTTGTTTTGCAGGCCTCTAGACCTCAAGATCTATCCATAATCAGAAGATTACACTTGCTTTTGAGCTATTATCCAAGTGTTCCAAGCGTTGTCCAAGCCAATTTGCCATTTTAGGAAGAAAGTTACCATTCCATTCTTGAAAAGTTGCTTTAATCACAAAGTCAACTTGTCTTGAGCTTCTAACTTGTTCTTTCTGCACACACAACCCCTATAAACCAAAAGCAATGGGCCTAAGGTCTCAAGAAGCTCAGAACATGCTTGTATAATACTTGAGATTTCTCACTTCACTTTTCTTAAAAAGCAAGTTATAGAGCCATAACCCTATAACTCAGAAACCTTGAATGATTTGGTGCTCTAATCTTTTCCATACATATTAACAAGTCAATTGCAACACAACATATGTTTGGACAAGCCCTAAAACACTCCCAAGCACCTTGCTGCACAGAACTGCCCAAACTTGATAGTTTTGAGCAAAAACTCACCATCTTCATTTCCACTCGTGCGTTTTGAAAACTTATCATCGAAACACCTTCCATACATCATATCAAAGTGATCCAGGCCCTCATTTCCTAACTGTAAATCCTCCATCATCATCCACCATTTTCAAAACTGAAGCTTGCAATTTGACTTGAGTTAGGAGTTTCAGCCATCCTCAAAGTAATGTAGAAGTTGGAACACATTCAAGGAGGTCCAGGCAAGCTACAAAAATCACCAGGCCATCACAAAGGTTGCTCAAACTTCATACACGACTCTAGATGCAAGAGGTAAGTTTCTATCTCTTCATACTGGCATCATTTGAATTTGGTTTGTGAAGATAAAATGTAGATACCATTGCCACAAAGCTGTACATATCCATAATTTACATTTATATGGCCTGAGCTTAGACAATTTTAGGGTTGAAGTTTTCTGAAATTTTTAGGTTTTGAATTAGGGCTAGAAAAATTCTCATTCATCTTTGATTATTAGCTTAAGTTGTTTATATGGTTGGCTTCGTGGAAAAAAATGTCACAACTTTCATGTTTGAACTTTTCATTTTTGTTGAGAGATGAAGAAGATACAGGTCCTTTGGCTGGAGGTTGAAGATGAAGTGTAATCAGGGCGCGTTTTGTGTTATGTAATTATTGTTTCAGTTATATTAACGGATGTACATCCACCCCAATGGAAAGACAGCGCACGTTATTGGTAGAGATCATGGGTTCGAACCTCAGCGCTGCCTTTTTGATTTTGTTTTACATTTTTTTGGTCAGTTTTCCTTTCTTTTTGCTTCAGCAAATAGGCGTTGGGCCTTTTAGGCTTAGCTTTTGTTTTGTTTTGGCTTACTAACCCCCTGCAGGCTTTTGAGACCCCTGACCCATTTATTTTATTTTCCATTTTATTTTCATTTTATTTTCTTAAATATTTTTTTTAAAATACTAATAAATAATCATAAAATACAAAAAATAGTAGATTTTATATTTTAACTTAGTTTATTTATTTTTCTCACAAAAATATATATGACCACAATTTATTTATTTTACTAATTATTCTTGTAAGTTTAATTAAAACTAGGATATTATTTATTTTCTTTTACACCAATTAAAATATATTATATTAACACCAAAAAGACTAAAAATATTTTATAATGCTATAAATATTTTCAACATAAAAAATGCCAAAAAAAATACTTTTCTTAAACTTATTTTCTTTTGATTGATTAATAAAATTAGGGTTTTCATCTAAAATCTTTTCTCAATAATTTAAAACTTAATAAATTATTTTCTTTATTTTATTAGGTTAAGGTAAAATTCCTTTTTCATAAAAACATCAAACAAAATATCCATTTTCTTCACATTTACCTTTATGCATATTTAATTCATCTTGTACATTATTTATTTCAATTCTTGTATAAATTCAATTTGGTTGTAATAGACTAATTAGGGTTTAATTTCTTGCAATCTCAATTTGTAATTTGTACACCCCCTCCCACAAATGTTGTAATAGCGTAGTAACTTTAAATTTCGCAATTTATCAGACAGAGGAGGTTGGACTCTTCCTATAAGATCTCTTCACTTCTGGGAATAATCTTTGAAGCCCTCACTGGAACCCATAGACATGCTTTGAAGTTATGTACAGGTTGGAGCAAGGTCACCATTGTATTAGTACTTCCTGTAGAAAGCAGCAGCCATATCCTCCCAGTTGTGGATGTTGGTTCCCTCCAACTGATAGAACCATTCCAATTGAGTCCCCGATAAACTTTATTAGAAGAAATGCACCCACAAATTCCTATCAGCAGTGTGAAGTTGGATCTTCCTGACATAAGACCTCAGATGCAGCTTAGGACATGAAACTCCATCATATTTAGAAAATGAGCGAACCTTGAACTTCGATGGAATGACCACTCTAGAAACCAACCCTAATTCTTCGAAATTCATACCAGGTACTCTCTGAATTTCCATGGCTTTGAGATGATCCTCCAGCTGCTTGTATTTGTCATCAGCAGGAGGATATTATTCTTCAGCATAGTCAGCCTCTTCTTCAACAGACCCTAGACTATGGTCTTCTTCTTGTGTCTTCTCTTCCTGATTGTCTCCCTCATTTGATGGAGTTACGAATTCTAGAGCTCGCTTTTCTAGTCCTCTGAGTCTCTTTCCCATATTCAGGACACCCACTAGTTTCTTTGTCTTTTTCTTCTTGTCTTTGAGAATGAGATCCTTCAGGTCCTTTTGTCCCTTAGCAAGAGCCAGGAACATCTGCTGGAATTGAGTATTCTGTGCTTGAAGATCCTTAATATTTTGTTCGAGAGCCATCTCTACTGAAATAAACAGTAAGCCGATGAAAAACATGTATGGGAAAACTTGTTATGATGACATGCATGATATATGGATGCGATGTTTTCAAGGATCTCGCAGGGTATACTCAAGAAAATGTCATAAGTCGAACTTTGATCATAGCTTTGATTGGAGAACTTTGTATTGTTGAATGTACTTCCACAAGAATCAAGCTCACCATGTAGAGTGGGTCATAGCCGTTGACTCAAGTTATCGCGTTTTGGTCTTTAACAACATTTGGTTAGAGGAAAATAAATCCCCTTGCCCCTTGATAGACGTCTGGTTTAACATAATCCTACATCACAAGACCTTTGAGATCCTTGAAATGGTTAGTGGAAACGATATGGTATGATGTCATGATGTTTATGATGTTATGTACAAGTATACACATAAAGAAAATAAGTCATTATGTACAAATAATCATATACACACAAAACAAACAAGTCCTTAGGTTTAGGCTTGCATGGAGTTTATAGGTAAGTACCCTCTTGAAGTTTAGTTGGTTCAACCTGTCCTAGAAAGTAAACAAGTTCTAGGGGATCTCAATATCATTGATATTTCTTCATTGGGCATTGTTTCAGCATAATAAATCTTTTCTTGCGACCGAAATATCCCAAAAGTTCGATCTCAATGAGTGTAGCATCGAGTATCAACCAATCTTCATCTTTACACCAAAGTCGGCTATCTCACTACTTCCTAATGGACAAGATGTTCAATTAAAGGTTCTAAGGTCAGTTAGTGCTTCATGACACCGCTCAGCGGCCCCGTATTTTCCTCGATTCAACACAAGGGATACCAGTACCAACAAATGTGTCACACTAATGTAGCCATTGTTTCAACCATATCGGTCTATGTCGTATAGTTTCCATAATATATTGCTACTTACCTAATGGTGTTCCCAGATCCAGGTAGAGGATCAATACAAACCAAAACAAGGACCCATAAATGTAAAGCAAACAAATCAAACAGTGAAAGCAACTAAATGTGATCTAACTCTAAGGTAACCCCACTTTTAAGTTTTTAGTCCCCAGCAGAATCGTCAGTTTTGTAATACGGTGGGAGAACTGACTTGGGTGTTTTGCATTTTATCACAAATGTTGGGGATAACAAGAGTCACCACCGACTTTTCTTTTATCCAATAAAGGAAAGGGTGAAAATAACAGGAAAGACCTTTGCATTTTTTTCTTGAGTTCGGGGGGTAGGTTATGAAAAGGGAAGGTTTTAGCACCTTTTCCATCCGTAGTTATCTATGGGCTCTTAGTTTCTTGCTAGATCACTTGAAAATTCTTTGTTTGAAAATGTGGTTTGTGGTGTAAGTTTGAAAATATTTTGAAAACGCCTTTGTTTCGGAAAACTTTGTAATGATTCTCGTCTCTATAAGAATGTATACAAAGTGTTAGTTTTGAAAATAGTTCAAAGATATGTTTGTTTTTGAAGATGTTTTGAAAGTGTAAGTGTGGAAATGATTTTAGTTTGTGAGCAAGCAACAACGAGCGTTCTACCCACTCAAAAGGTCTTTGTTCTTTTCCTCCTCCTTTAGATGTTGCTATCTTACCTTTGATTGGTAAGAATCCCCTTCATTGGATATGAAGGGACAGACGTAGGTAAATCGTATAGTCATAGAAGGCAACTTATGAGACATTTTAGCAATTTTCGTAAGGGACTAGATCGTTTACCGGAGGCAACATCGAGAGACATCGAGGGACTACGATCTTTTTTATCGAGGGTCTTTGCTAAAACGCCCATATTCAAGGGACATGACTATTTTTCGAGGCAACAAGCGAGGTTACCCTAGAGGTGCACGTGTTTGAATAGTGTGTTTAATTGCATGCATTTTTGTATTTGAAATTAGGGTTTTATAACGGTTGATTTGATCTTGTCATACAAACCCTAATTACTAACAATTTATATTAAAGCGGTAAATTGCGGAAATTAAAATCCTAAGCTATTACATCATTAGGGGATGGGGGATACAAATGTACAAATGGGGATTGCAAGAAATTAAACCTAATTATCTATTACAACCATATTGAATAAATGTACAAGAAATGACATGAATATAATGTACAAGGAATATAAAAAGAAATGGATTTTGCTTTGGATTTTTGTTAGGAAAATTGTTTTGACCTAATTTACCTAAAGGGATATGATTAATAAAAAATAGGAAAATTAATTCCTAAGTTAAAAGGAAATCAAATTAATCAAGAAATAATTTTTAGTTTTTTTTTTCATGGAAGCCTTTTGGTTAATTAAAATAAATATGAAAATATAAAAAAAAAACACAAAAGAGAGAAAAAACAAATCTTTCGACATCATGTGTCGAAGAATGTTTCGAAGCATGCTTATATGCACCGAAGCATATCTTGTAATTCCAAATCGAAGCATAAGGTTATGTGTCGAAGCATGTGTCAAAGCATGCTTATATGCATCGAAGCATATCCTTCTTTCGACCCCTTTTTGCCTTCCGTTTGGGCTTGTAAAGCAGTATGTGTCGAAGCCTAAGGCTTTGTGTCGAACCATGCTGTAATTTCTCACCCCAACATTGTTTTATGGTCTATACAGGTTAGTTCTTAACATATAATTGACAAGAAAGAAAAACAAACAAAAGGGTAACTTCAAAGGCAATGATTATTACTTGTTATCTTTGAAGATGAATCATCAATGATGCTTGAAATGAAGGGTTTAAAGTCAAGAAGACTTACCTTTAAGTTGGAATGTGTGTTTCTAACTTGAGTTTCTACCTTGAATATTCTTAGGTTCGAAAGAAAAGAACAGAGGTGTTGAGTTTTTTTTTGGTTCTGCATTCGAAAGAAAAGAAAAAGAGGTGTTGTGTTTTTTTTCTGGGTTTAAGAGTGTTTTAAGGCTTCATCCTTCGTGTTCTCTCCTATCTCTTTTTTCCTCTTATCCTTTTTCCTTGTCCAAAAGCCCCCATTTGTCTGTTGTGAAACAACTTATTTATAGAAGAGTCTTGCTGGGGTTTTGGGGGGGAAAACAAATAAAATTTGAATAATTTGGGTATAATCTTTTCATAGCTTTCGAGGTGCAGCTCTTATAGGCTAGTTTGGTGCAAATATGAGACTAGTTTAGGAGCAACATAGTAGGACTATTTTGTAGCAGTTTTGGAGTGTTATGGCAGCTTGGTGCATGGCTGTTTCATAACAGTACATCAAACTAATTTTTTGACATGGTTTTAGGCTATTATGTAGACAGTACAGCATGCTTGGTCTTGGCAGCATATATAGGACTTTTTTCAGCAAGCATCTTGAATACTTCACCCTTTCGTTTTTATCACATAGATCCACAACCTTCGACCTAACTCATCAACAGACAACAATATTTGTTTCCACGAATTATATGTCCTTCGAATGGACCACACAACCTTTGACCAAACTCATCAGCAGACAAAATAATATTTGTTTCCACCAATTGTATGTCCTTCAAATGGACCACATAACTTTCGACCAAACTCGTCAACAGACAAAACAATATTGTTTCCACCAACTGTATGGTCTTCAAATGGACCACACAAACTTCGACCAAACTCATCAACAGACAAAAAAATATTTGTTTACACCAATTGTGTGTTCTTCGAATGGACCACATTCATCTGAATGTACCACTTTGAGTGTGCAAGATAATCTCATTGGCATATTCAAAACGAAAGAATTTCTGAATTGCTTTTCTACCAGTAACCATCAGTTGATTAGGTGGTCGAAAGTTCAAATATCCAAACCTCAAATTGTAATTCATAGTGTAGAAACTATGTGTGTCGAAGGGTTTAGAAGTGGATCAAAGCAGGTTGCTCGAAGGAAGCCATTGCCCAGTTGAAGCTTGTGGATTGAAGCAAGCATGAAGATAGACTTGTAACCCATAGTGTAGAAACTATGTGTGTCGAAGGGTTTAGTATGTGGATCGAAGCAGGTTTAGAGGTGGATCGAAGCAGGTTTAGAGGTGGATCGAAGCAGGTTGCTCGAAGGAAACCATTTCCCAATCGAAGCTTGTGGATTAAAGCAAGCTTGCTCTTCTTCGATTTGTCAAAATCTGCCCACCATTACTTTTCGATTAATCATGTGGTTCGAATAGCCTGGACCAGATTTTGAATTTGATCTATTATCTGCAGCTGCACACCTTTCGATCTGCTTTTCCCATTTGACAGTTTCCTCTTCGACCTGATGCTTGGAAGTCCAATATGATCCATGGAAACTATATGGGGCATTAAAAGTCCAATTGTACTTGTGCAAACTTGAGCTTTTTTTGAAAATCTTTATAAGAAATGTCTTGAGAAAAGAGAGGGAAAATTTTGGGGTACAACAGTACTCCTTAATCATCATTGTGCATAGAATAAATATCCTCATAGTTGTCCATTTCTAGGTGTGGCTCTGGAATTTGAACAACTCTTACTGTTTGTGACACCTATTCAAGAGTAGGATGTGGACCAGCATTACCATTACCATTTTGAGGATTAACACCATTACCAGCACCAGCAGGCTGTCTATGATTATCAACATCATTATTAACAACCACAATAAGTATTTCAATAATAACTCTCAACTATTCCTAGCCACGAGACATGGCCTGGACAACCTCTATAAACTGAGCCATACGAGAGTCCATCTAATTCCACATGTTAACCAACTCAGCTTGAAGTTGCTCCATTTGCTCCCTTTGACTGCTTTTGGTTGAATAACTGTGAAACGTTGGGTTTTCAATTTCTGATAAGAAAACCATATCAAAAATAAGAAGATCGGCCTGAAAAACCTGTTATGCATGAAATGCATGAATGCATAGTATGCATGCAAATTCCATGTTCAAATGTTTCTAGGAATCTACATGCTTTGGTTCATGTTATTAAGCCATTAGAAAAAGAGAGAAACAATAAACACTTAGAAAATTAACATCATATTTTTAAGAAAAAGCAATAGTAATATAGTAAGTCAATACAAAGCTGACAGCCATAGGAAAAGTATAATGAGAATGGAAGATGCCATCAATATGTATGATGGTGATCAACAAAAAATACTAGAACGACGTCTTCAGGCTAAACTTAAATTGTAGCTTTTCCTTTGTCTTCAACCTGAGCTTTGAGCTTCTTGTTCTCCTTTGTCACCTTGTCCAATTGGACCTAACGTCCACGGAGCTAACAATTCATCCCTTTTCTCTGAGCATACACTTCACATAGTTTATCATCTTTGTCTTTAAGTTGTTTCATCGGAGCTTCAATCTCAACTTCGTGCTTATCTTCCATCTCATTTTTGGATGCCAGAAGGCTTCCATACTCTTTGCGCTTCTTGTGTATCTTTCTTTCAGCCTTTTCTAAAGTATTATTCCGATCATCAATAACAAGAAAAGCACTCCCCATACCATCACCAACTCTTTTTCTTTTCATGATTCCCACATCCATAAACTTTATTTGTTTTTAAGAAAATCATCCCTCAATTTAACTTTATGAGCTAACTCAATCTTATCATGTACACCTCCATAAAGCTTTATACTCAACTCTTCTTTCTCCTTACGAATCTCTCAATTTAGGATTATGACTTTGTTGAAATTCTCCATAGATACAGAAGTTGGTTGATCAGGAATTTGCGGGTACATTGGAATTTCCACAAGAAAAAGGCAACAGATTTTAACCCTCTTCTTTACCCACTCAACAGATGTTGGATAAGCTACACAATCCCTCTTCTAAAAATAGGTTTTTCCTTTCCAATAGATATCACTCCACGCTCTGAAAGCTCTCTTTGTCAAAAGAAAACCATCATTCACATTATAAAACAAGGATTCATGCACATCCTTATCTTTAGGTTGATCCTTCAAGGCATACCCCAACTGCCTTTGAGAAAGAATTGAGTTATGGTTGATACCACCTCTCACTCCCATAAGAGGCACATTAGGAAATTCTCCACAGCTGAAAATCACCTCAATGTTGTCAAACCTATCCAATCTCAAGTCAAACCAAATTATGTCCTTTGAAGTGAGGCTTATCAATTTCTTATACCACTTCAAAGAATCCTTAGTATATATGAAGGCACCCTTACAAGGAAGATGACTCTTGAACCAGTTGTAAAGAAGTGGAGTATAGTAAAAAACAACACGGGCTTTCCTTTTTTTCATTTCTGGAAGGCATATAATAATACACGTCTCCAAGGAGAGTTGACACATGATTTCTCAGCATGAAAATACGAATGGCATTCATATCAACAAAATCCACTACATTGGGGAGAAAGGCAATCCCATAGATGCAAAGAGCTAGGATAGTATTGATGACCCTCCAATTTCCATCATCAGCGAAAGCATGAGCTTTCTCCAACAAGAAATTCAAATAAAATCTAGAAAGGCCTCCCTTAGTCTTAAGGTTGGCTTCCACAATAGTCTTGCTGAAATAAATAGCAGCATCAACTTGAGGAGATTTAGGAATTTCCCTGGAACTATGGAAAGGAACTTGGTTCTTGATGGGGATATCTAGAATTCTAGAGTACTCCTCTAAGGTGGGAGCTAGTTGGTAATTAGGAAAGGTAAAACACCTCAAGGAAGGATCACCAAACTACAGCAAAGTGTGGATGGCACCCTTCTGATAGTCTGAGAGAAGTGAGAAAAGAAATCCCAAGATCTTCCCAAATTCCTTCTTGAAAATATCCATATTCTCTGGAGTATATCTTTCAACTATCACAAGGAGAGAATCCAGAGTAGGTTGTGGGAACTTGTAGCCAATGTTTCTTTTCTTACTAGTGTTCATCTCTAAGAACATCTTAACAACAAGACTCAAAGACAAGATACATGGAAATAAAAAAACCTGTATGTTAAAATGAGGTTAAACTGTCATGAATTCAAGGATATGGGATCAAGATTTCCATCAAAACTGGATAAATGTTGTGTTGATCTCAAAACAAGGTTGAACATAATAAGTTCAAAATCTCGACGCGGATTCTTAATATAAGAAAACCAGGTAGGATGAAGGCATGTTTTCCTGTGAAAATATCACCCTCTCATATGTGGGATCTAGTCTTTAACAGAGGTTCCTAATGGTCACCAGAGTCATGAGTCCTCTATGAAAACACCTTATCTTGTGCATAGGCATGCATGACAAAGGTATCCCCATAAAAACCTTGTACGGGTGTAGGCTCTCATGCCAACTTACAAGTATCAGGCGTTATGCAAGTCAACATGACTATCCACTATAATCCTATGTGTATCCTGGCCTGGGTAGTGGGCCTTTTACCTCAAAGTAACACCAAACCCACCAAAAAACAATAGCATAGAAGATATCCAGTATAATAGAACCAATGAAGCCAAATGCAAACACATAAAGCAAATAAAGCACAAATAATAAACACTCAATGGAAATAAAACAACCAAGAGCTAGGACTGAGTTTCTTAGGTTTTCCCAGCAAGGTCGCCCGTTATCACTATGCAAAAAATACACAAACAGAGTCGCCATCAAATGTTATTTATCCAAAAGAAGGGAAATGAAAACATTGAGATAACCAAAGAAGGGATGAACAAGGTCTCACTACCAAATTCGGGTTTGGGAGTCGATTATGAAAGGGAGAGGTGTTAGTACCCCTCACATTTGTTGTACTCAATGGGATCCACTCTTGTTGTTATAATCAAAGGGATGTTATATCTAAAGCTTACTTACTAAGGGAATGCATGAGAGAACTGGTTGGGAAAATAAAAATATTTTTATTATTGAGTTTGTACGAGTTTTGCAACCCACTTCCTATGTATCCCAGGAAGGGATCAAAACTTTGTAGTTCTCTTCCAAAATGGTTTTTTTGTTGGGTGTTTTTATGGACAATTCTAAGTTTACATTCTAGCAATTAGACGAATTTGTTTGTGGTAGAAAGGAATTAATATGTCCTATTTGAAAGGTTTTAAAAAGAAAATCCCTAAGGCAAAAAAACTTTGAATTTTTTGAGTGTTTTGTTAGGATAATACATCAAATTATACTCCAAAGCCAGAGGTATTTGAGTAATTCTTCTTTAGTTTTGAAAGTGTTCAAGTATGATTAAATGTTTTGAATTTTTGATAAAGAAAGAGTTTTAGTCTTAAGAGTTTGCAATGAAAAAATAAAGAAACAAAAATCTAGGGTAAACTTAGTCCTATTTGTTATCATGCAAAGTGGACTTAAGGTTATGATATCAAAGAAATCTCTATCCAAAAGTTATCATGTAAGATGGACCTTAATCAAGGATAAAATGGATATCCTAACTATATTATCATGCTTGGATATCAAACCTAAGGCCTAACTCAATTCAATCTCAATCAAAGGATTAAGATGAATCAAGAAGTCCTAAGGGTACATGTTATAACACAAAGCAAGCACATAAACAACAACTTCAAAGTACAAAGGTAAAATCCCAAAATAAATCTCAAGTACCTAACAAGGCTCAAGACAATTAACAACTTCAAACTTTAGATGTAACCATCAACACAAATCTTAATTACTTAACTAAGACTCAAGACAAGTCACACTTAACCAAGCAAGACTTCAATACAAACACAACTTAAGCCTAACAAGACCCAAGACAAACACCACTTAAGGCTAACAAGACTCAAAACAAACAAGAGACACCTAAACAAGTATTAGGTGAACAAAGCATCAAGCCTAAACTTTTAGGTAACAACCAAAGAAACACAAAAGCATGTGATCAAGACATGGCATAAAGATAGAATTCACAAATCAATAATGCAAGTCCCTAAGGAAAGTAATAGCACATGTCAATAATCACATTTAAACCCTAAAGTCATAACACTTAACAAAGCAACGCATCAAATAAATTTGACATGATTCACCAATATATGAGTCTTCAAGGGAAAGTAACTCAAATAATCTCAAGTTCTAACCCTAAACATGCATCAAGATCAAAACACTAAAGCAACACTTCAAGTTTCAAAGTATAGCCTCAAACATGGAAAAATGTAATCACCAAAGCATAAGTACAAGCCTCTAGGGTTCATGCTTCCAAAGTTTAGGCATTAGGGTTTTAAGACCTAATCAATTCATTTACATCAAGTGCTCAAGGAAACAAGTGTTCAAGCATCAACATGTTATCAAAATATAGCACACAAGGAAATTTCAAAGCATAAGAGGTAAACATCATGTCATGGTAGTAACTTAACCAAGAGGTTCAATTAAAACATGGCTCAAAGCAAAGAGAAGTTGAAAAGGAAGATTGATCATGAATTAGGTCAACAATTAGGCAATCATTAACAATTTGAAACAACAAAGTGATTCACCAAAAGCATGGCATAAAATTGATCAAAGCATCAAAGTATTAGAGCACCAAACCATGGAAAGGACTCAAGTGATCAAAGCATCAAAGTATTAGAGCACCAAACCATGGAAAGGACTCAAGTTATGTTTCAAGAAACTTCATCAAAAAATATTACACAAAAGCATGGCAAAACAATAACATAAACATAAGGAGAAATTATCATCTAAACATGCTTCTAGGCTCAAGAAAACCATCTAACATGACCTTAAAAACATCCACATTTTAAACCAACTCAACATGTAACACCTAAGTATCAAAGTGTCCTAACATGACAAAAATATTGGCCCAAAAGGATTCATGCAAACATCAATCATGGCTCAAAAGATATGGATCAAAACACTGCATACACTTGACAAAAAGGCCTCTAATAAAAAAATTAAAATTGGAAAAATAAAATCATGGCATAGAAGATAAGACGTCAAAGTATCTTAAACCTATTTTTAATATTTTTATCATCAAAAAAAATTAAAATAAAAGAAAAAATTGAAAATAAAAAAGAAAATATCAAGAAAGCATGGCCTGGGGGCGTAAACAAGTAAAAAAAATTACACTGGATTCAGTTAAAACATCATTAGGCCACTAAACATAGGGGTGTGAATATCAACGCGCTCAGGCCCAATCCACCATAATCCAAAAATTTCTCATTTTCAGTATTTTTCTTAATATTCAAAAATTAAAAATCAATTAAAAATTAAACTAAAAATAAATGGACCAATCAGGAAGCAACATGTAGGGCTTTTGAATTTAGGAAAACGCACCATTCCACTAAACACTAACTTCTTCTTCTCCCGTGAGACAGCCACCACACCAGAGGTGGCGACGGTGGCAAAACATTCCAGAAATTAAAATGATCACATCCTCTCCCCCTTGAAATTGTCCCCTGATCTCAAATATGAACTTTGTTTTCATCAATCATCTCTCTAACACACACAAACAGAGAAAATATGCAAGCCCTAACAGAGCCAAACAAGTTGAAACACCACGTATAATGCACAAATAGAGCCTACTTGCATAGGAATTCAGCTTAGGTTACTTCCAGTATGCTTTTAGAAACAAAAGAACATAAAATGATGTGTGAAAGAGAGATAAAGAAGAGATCTAGTGGTGCCTAACTGAGAAAGGTTTGTTTCCTATTGATCATGCGGAAAGAGCTCAAGAAAACTTGCAGTAAGCCTCAAAAGCACTTGTAGAATGTAGATCGAGCCTTATTTTTCCTTAAATTTCATTGAAACTTATTGAACAAACTTGAACAAAAGATAAAAATGATGAAGTTTCTAGAAGCAATACGTAGCTTCCAAGTGATCTCTAATGCATTCAGAAACATGGGTTCATGGTAGGGATGAAGAATCATGTAATAAATTGGAGAAGCTTGAGAGAAAAAGAGAGATTTGAGTTTTTGAATTTCAGAGAGTGAGAGAGTTTTTCAGATTTGATAATGGTGAAATTGTGAGGTTTTGGCACGAAGAAAATTTTATATTGAGGCTTAGGTATGGTTAGAAATGAGACCTTGGCTTAATAATGGTTGAAAGTTTTTTACAATATGGTTTTCAGTTTTTTACATGTTTAAAAGAAACTTAAAGATGAATGATTGGGTTGCAACTTAGTGTGAAAGCTTTTGTTTTGGCTTCAGCTATGGAATGAGGTGTGGGAAGCAATGGTTTTATTGAGCATAATGAGCTAGCAGGGGGTATTTTACTTCGTGAACAAGCTTGCTCCATGTGAAAACTTTTCTTCTTTTGGTAATAAGACAAAATGAATCAGAATGTGTGGGGCATGATGATGGTGATGTTACAAACAATCAAAAGGAATCACAATGCATTTTTGGAAAAACTAGCAAGGTTGAATTGTTGATGTTCCCTTCTCATACACCTGACTTTGCATGAGTATAACTCTTGGCATAGTGATTCAAATAATTCAAACTTGGTGTCAAATAATGGAATAACTTTGGTGTTGGAATCATATTGAATTGGAGCTTAGAACCTTAAGTAAAATGACCTCAAAATCACATCATCAAAACTGACTTGAACACTTAGAAAATTCTAAGTCAATTTGTCAAATCAAAACAACATGACTCTTTCACTTTAGCTTCAAGTCTAATCACTTATAGAATTATATTTGGCTCAAATTTTGCATCCTCTTCAATTGCAGACCTCGAGTGTCCAAAGTGATTTCTTGAATGGATCATAAGTTCCCTTGAAACGTATGCACCTGATCACGCTCTAACCCTTGGAAATATTTCTAAGTATATTGAACTTTACACAAGAACGAAACCTTAACTTCAGCACCCAATATCATTTGATTAACATAAGCTTTTAAGTACAAAACTTTTGCAAACATGTAGTATCAAATGAGATCTTGAATGGCAGACCCCAAGTGTCAACAATGGATGCTTTAGCTGATCACAATTCAATGAGAAAGTCATGCACATGACCATGTACAAACACTTAGAAACTTTTCTAAGTCTTTTGCTTCAATACAAACTTGAAGTCTCAATTTTAGCTTGATATTTAAACCTCTTAGGAAATCCTTTTGAACCCAATCTTTCAATATTGAAATTCTGGTATTTCAGAACTCAAATGTCCAAAGGGATGTCGAGACATATGATCTGACTTAAACAACAAAGGAAAGGTATAAAAATACAAAAATAGTACTGAAAAGTAAACAACACACCAAAATTGTTAACCCATTTTGGAACAACTCTCATACTCTGGGGGCATACCAAGACAAGGATAAAGTCCACTATAATAGTATCAGTTTGAAGCTAAACTCTTATGTTTATAAATTCTCACTTAATCACTACCTGTGCTATACTTTTTACCTAAGACTCACCTAGGTATGAGGCCCTCCTCAACTCCCCTTCAATCATAGACAGCGATTGGATACAAACAGGAAGATACACTTCTGTGACAGCAAAACTAGAAGACATACTTATATCACAATACCTAGCCAAGACTCTTGACTAAGAATAATACAAGAGTTGCTTAACAACTTCCTCCCAGAATAATACTCACTCTTGCTTCACAGCTTTGAGGAGAACACTGACCAACTCTCCTAGAGATTGGCACAAAGGGGACTGGAGTACTCTCGTACTGTGAGGGGAACCAGGATATATCCCCCGTGTCTCTTTATTTTTCTGCACTTTACTCTTTCCTAAACTCACCATTAACCAGAAAAATAATATCCATCATCACTAAAACTTGAATTTTTTAAAGTACCTAATTCACCCCCTCCCCCCCCCCCCCCCCCTCTTAGGTGCACTTCGTACTTACAATGGGAACAATAATGTTTTTCCGATTGCCTTCGCTCTAGTTGAAGGTGAGATAGGTGGTGTATGGAATTTCTTTCTGAAGAATCTCCGATTACACGTTGCTCCTCAACACAACCTTTGTTTGATTTCAAACAGGCATCCATCGATTGTGAATGCATACAATAACCCTGATAACGGTTGGAAGGATCCCCCTTCAACACTGTTCTATTGCATTAGACATATCACACAAAACTTCATGCTCCATATCAAAGACAAGACACTTCAAAAGAAAGTTGTTGATGCAAGGTATGCCTTAACAGAACCATCATTCCGACACTATCGCGAAGAAATCCGGTTGACAAACTCAGAAGCATTAAGGTGGATCGATAACATTCTAGTGGAGAAGTGGAATCAGGCATTTGATAATGGTTAACGATGGGCCACGTGACAACAAATTTGGTGGAGTCATTGAACTCTATCTTCAAAGGCATATGAAACCTACCAATTACTTATTTGGTTAGAGCAACATATTTTAGGATAGGGTCATTGTTCGACACAAGAAGTGCAAAATGGAGGGCAATGTTACAATCAGGGCAGTTGTTCAGTGAATACACAATGAACACATTTAACAAGGAGGCTGCAAAAGCAACACCCATAGTGTCATCGTGTTTGACCATATTAAAGGTTGGTTCAGTATACAAGAGATAATGGATCATAATGAGGGGAGGCTAAGGGGATATTATCGGGTCGAACTAGATAGAGGTTGGTGTGATTGCGGAAAGTTTCAAGCATTTCGCATGCCTTGCTCTCATGTCATAGCAGCATGTTCGCATGTTTGCTTGGACCCAATATAACATATATCCCCCGTGTACACAGTAAAGAGCGTTTTAAGTGTGTACATCAATACCTTCTCCGTGTTGGAAAAGGAAGATTATTGGCCTGCTTATCAAGGGGACATTGTTTGGCACAATGAACAAATGCGACAGAAGAAAAAGGGGCGCCCCAAAAGCACTCGTATTAGAACTGAAATGGATACGGTCAACAAAATGATAAGATTATGCAGTACATGTCGTCTTCTCAGACACAATCGAAAAAATTGTTTGAATATTGGGTCTAGCTATGCAACCTAACTTTTTTATAGAAAACTTTCCGGAGTAATTAATTTGTTGTACGCAAGATATTTCAATTTAAATTCGGGTTATCATTTCGTGTTCAGTTTATTATTTGATTACAACAACCTTCACATAATGACCCAAAAAATTACAACACCACAAACTCATAACAATAACATAACTACATGATAAACAGACAAAACAACTAAACAAATCATAATATTTAAGAGATAAAAACCATACACACAATATCATTTGGTCCAAGCATCATCATCATGACATCAGTGTCGCATCTCACCTTTTCCATGACCGGCTTACTGATAACGAGAAATCGTATCATACAATTACTACACTTTTTACCGATTTTCATAATACATTAAGTCGTTTAACTCCCGATTGTTCCGAGTTTTTGTGTCTTTTCACAAGTAACATATGTCAACTCAAATCAGTGAAAAAGGACCACATGAAGGAAGCTAACCAAGAATCAGAAGAGAAAGAACCAAATCTGCAAAGTCTGCAGATTTTGTAGCTGTGACGACCGTAACTTTCTCTCAACTTGAAGGAAGCTCGTCACACATCATTGACGAGCGTAACGCGCTATCTAGGCGCATTACGACCGTCACCCCCTCGTGATGACCGTCACGCGCTTAAAAACAACGTTATGAATTAATGGAGACGTGGGCAACGTTGTGGGCAGTTTTCTCCTCCTATATTTCCTCAACCTCAGTAACCATGAAGCTGGGTCTTCCTCCACTCAAGCTTTTCCAAAGTTTTCTCAACTGCAAAATCTTCTTCTATATATATGTGGCAGTTCAATGGATGAGGGTCGAAGAATTTTCTACAGAAGAAAATTACTGCTTTTCTACATTAAACTATTTTATTTATTTTTGAACCATTTTCATTCGTACTGTAATTTTTATTTCCAGAATTAGTTTCTAGAGTGTTAGTTCTTCATCCAAGAATTAACACGGTTATAGATTTCGGTTAATTGCAAGGAATTTGTACTACTCAAGATTACCATAGCAACATTATTTACAGGTTTTTTTTATGCAATTAATTTTTATTTATTCTTGTGTTATGTCATTTATTTTTATGGATTATATTTTAAATTAAAAAGTTACTAAATATATTATGTCCGGCTAAATTAATTTGTACCGGTATGTGACTCCTAAGTACCGAAAGAATTTGGTGATAACTTGGCTAAAAACATTTATAAATAATTTTTGGTTTCCAATTTCCATATTTAATTTAACTACCCTTGTCACGAGAGTGAGAGGATAATTAACACGATTTTGCCACGAGAGTGGGAAATTAATTAAGGCAAGAACCTGCATGCGAGAGCTGGGGTTCGACCCAGATAGTGGTAACGAAACATTAATTTTTAAATACATGAGAATGTTTTAATAAATTAATTAAACTCAAATTGTTTCCAAAAATTGTTATTAAATTTAAAGTGCATCCACTAGGTTTAGTAGCATGACTTATTTCATGAACACGAGAGTGTATGTCTCAGGTTTTTAAACAATTCGTTTTTACCGAAATACTTTATATGTCAAGCGATTCACCGAATTCCCGAAGTTCGACTATCACATACCGGTATAGTTATTACTATTATTTTTAATTAAACTATTTCCCCCCTAAAACCAAATATTCATCGCTTAGTTAAACAATTGTAGCATTAGATCGTATGCGATTGATCCTCAGTCTCTGTGGGTTTGATAATCATTTAAAACTAGAACGACTAAACTGTATACTTGCAGTTAGTATCCCAATAGACTTATAAAGTCCCGATCAAGTTTTTGGCGCCGTTGTCGGGGACTGATTAGTCAATTAAGTACGATTCTTCTGTTGCGCGTTTAGACTAGGCAATAGAAACCCTTTTTCGATTTGTATGCCAAGGACTCGCTCACAAGGCGAACCACTTGACCAATCGACGGACGAACCTGAACGCATCCATTCTGTAAGACATGCAGTCAGGGATTACTGTTTAAATCACGCTATTCCTTTACCCAAACCCAAAATCAAGGTTGATTCCGAAACAGATTCTAATTCTTCCTATGAAACTGAAACTAATCCAGAAGTAGACATGGCCGAAGAACAAAGGACCCGTCCACTGAAGGAGTACGCAGCTTCATCATAATAAGAACCCCACAACAGCATTGCTGCTCCAGCAATAAATCGAAACGATTTTGAGTTGAAACCGTCATTGATATCAGCTATCTAACAACGCCAATTCTCTGGAGATCCTACCGAGGATCCAAATGAACATCTTATAAAATTCGTTCAATTTGCCGACACAGTTATAGCAAATGGTGTTAGTAAAGATGCAATAAGATTACGTATTTTCCCTTTCTCGCTAAGAGATAGAGCTTGGGCTTGGTTGCAATCCTTGCCGTCAAATTCCGTCACTACGTGGGAAGGACTTAAGATTGTATTTTTAGCATGATACTTTCCTCCAAGCAAGACTGCTGCACTAAGAGCCCAAATCAACGGATTTAGGCAGAAGGATACTGAATCACTATTCGATGCATGGGAACGCTACAAAGATATGATGCGAATATGCCCACATCACGGATTAGAAAAATGGCTGATCATCCACACGTTTTATAATGGACTCTTGTACAACACAAGACTCTCTATAGATGTCTCCGCAGGTGGTACACTAATGGACAAGCCTTACGACAAAGCTAACCAACTCATTGAAAATATCGCTCAAAACCACTATCAGTGGGGAGGAGAAAGAACATCTATGGAGAAAACTCAAACCAAAGGTAGGATGTACGAGATTAGTAGCCTAGATAAAGTTAATGCTAAGGTAGATGCTCTTACCCAAAAGATAGAAAGCTTGACCTTACCTCCTGCAGCCACCGTGGCTGCAGTTACCCTAAACTGCGAAGCTTGTGGAGTCCCTGGTCATGTCGGAACCGAATGTCAAATCTTAGCAGGAATATCAGTTGATCAGGTGAACTACGCTCAAGGTAATCCTCATGCTAATACCTATAATCCTGGTTGGAAGAACCATCCTAACTTCTCGTACAAGATCAATAACGCTTTATATGCACCTGGCCAAGCACCTGCTGTACCTCCAGGTTATCAAAAACCCGCTATTAATGTTCCTAACATTCCTAAGAAATCTAACCTTGAAATCCTAATGGAAAATTTTATCGCTAATCAAGCTCAACAAAACAAAGAATTCCTCAATCAAAATGTTCACACTGGTGAACAATTGAAGCTATTAGCAAATAAGGTAGATGCCCTAGCAACTCACAATAAAATGTTAGAAACCAAAATCGCCCAAGTAGCACAACACCAAGCTAGTTCTGCCGCACCTGCTGGTACGTTTCCTGGACAGCCACAACCCAATCCTAAAGGACACGCTAATGCTATCACATTACGAAGTGGGACAGTACTTGATGGACCGGTAGATCCTAGACTCCAAAACCTGACCATGTATCAGAAACCTGAAAAGGAAGTAGAGAAATCGAAAGATCAATCTGAGAATGTAGAGGAAGACGCGAATGAGAATAGAGAGGCTTCAGAAAAACCTTACGTACCTCCACCGCCATATAAACCACCAATTCCATACCATCAAAGACTTGCAAAATCCAAAAACGAGGGACAGTTCAAGAAATTTGTAGAACTTCTGAAACAATTAAACGTTACTATTCCGTTTACAGAAGTTATAACCCAAATGTCGTCATATGCTAAATTCCTAAAAGAGATATTGTCTAATAAGAAAAAAATCATTGAAAACGAAACCGTTATGCTAACCGCCGAATGTAGCACCATAATTCAAAATAACATGCCTCCAAAGCTAAAAGATCCTGGTAGTTTCTCCATACCATGTGTAATTGGAAAATCTGTCATAGGCAAAGCTCTATGCGATTTAGGAGCAAGTGTTAGTATAATGCCCTTATCTATTTGCGAGAAGCTCAAACTAGGTGACATGAGACCTACCAAGATGTCCCTACAACTAGCCGACAGATCAGTCAAATTCCCTGTTGGTATGCTAGAAAATATCCATGTCTGAATAGGACAATTTTACATATCGACTGAATTTATAATAATGGACATAAAGGAAGATTCAAACATTCCCATCATATTAGGTAGGCCATTTTTAGCCACTGCAGGAGCCATTATTGACGTTAAGAAAGGAAAGCTTACCTTCGAGGTAGGAGAAGAAAAAGTAGAATTCATTCTTTCCCAATTCTTCAAATCCCCTGTTATAGATGACTCATGTTGTTTCCTAGATATTATTGATGAATGTGTCAAAGAACTAGAAATCCAAGAAGACACTTATTCTGGGATGT
Source organism: Vicia faba (assembly GCA_948472305.1). Taxonomy (NCBI): domain Eukaryota; kingdom Viridiplantae; phylum Streptophyta; class Magnoliopsida; order Fabales; family Fabaceae; genus Vicia; species Vicia faba. The sequence continues at coordinate 898,294,476 of OX451738.1, forward strand.
TGAAAATTCTGACACCAACTATCTTCAAGGATGATGACTGGAAACAAGAATATCCAGATGCCAACCTAAGCGAATGTTTCTCCTTAACACCCGATCCTACCCCAACTGATAAGAAAACTGGTATAGAACTTAAAACATTACCTGAAGATCTTAGGTTTGAACTTTTAGATAAAGAGCTCGAACGACCAGTTATAGTCAATGCCAATTTAGGGAAGATCAAAACTGAAAAACTTCTTAATGTGTTAAGGAAGTATCCAACCGCGTTAGGGTATAATATATCAGATCTAAAAGGAATAAGCCCTTCTCTTTGTATGCACCACATTATGCTGGAGGAGGACTGCAAGACTTCTAGAGAACATCAAAGACGAATAAATCCTATCCTAAGTGAAGTCGTTAAGAAAGAAGTGCAGAAACTACTAGAGGCAGGCATCATATACCCAATATCAGATAGCAACTGGGTTAGTCCAGTTCACATAGTACCTAAGAAAGGAGGTGTTACGGTTATAACTAACACAAAAGGCAAATCGGTGGCACAACGTACCCAAACGGGATGGAGTATGTGTATTGATTACAGAAAACTAAACAAAGCTACGCGTAAGGACCATTTCCCATTACCATTCATTGACCAAATGCTCGAGCGTTTAGCCAAACATTCCCATTTCTGCTATCTTGACGGATACTCGGGATTCTTCCAAATTCCCATTCATCCTGATGATCAAGAGAAAACCACGTTCACATGTCCCTATGGTACCTTTGCATACCGAAGAATGCCATTTGGACTATGTAACGCACCTGCAACCTTCCAACGATGCATGATGGCGATTTTCGCAGACTTTTTAGACGAAATTATGGAAGTATTCATGGACGATTTTTCCGTCTGTGGAGAAAGTTTTGACGGATGTCTATCAAATCTTGAACTAGTACTGAAACGCTGTGTCAATGTCAACCTAGTGCTCAATTGGGAAAAATGTCACTTCATGGTGAGACAAGGAATTGTGTTGGGTCACATTGTATCAAACAGAGGGATTGAAGTCGATAAAGCAAAAATCGAGATTATCAAAAACCTTCAACCACCCAAAACAGTTAGAGAAATAAGAAGTTTTCTAGGACACGCTGGTTTTTACCGATGTTTTATAAAAGATTTCTCTAAAATCACTAAGCCGCTAACTGAATTACTAATGAAAGAAGTCGAGTTTATTTTCGACGATAAATGCTTAAACGCATTTGAGACGCTTAAAGAAGCCTTAATTTCAACACCTATAATGCAACCTCCTGATTGGAACCTACCATTTGAAATAATGTGCGATGCGAGCGATTATGCTGTAGACGCAGTCCTAGGACAACGCAAGGATAAAAAACTTCATGCAATCTACTACGCAAGCAGAACACTCGATCCCGCACAAATGAATTACGCCACTACGAAGAAGGAACTCTTAGTTGTTGTATTCGCATTGGACAAATTTCGTTCCTACTTAGTGGGCGCCAAAATCATTATTTACACGGATCATGCTACGATCCGATACTTGCTAAGTAAGAAAGACGTCAAACCACGACTACTCAGATGGATCTTACTCCTACAAGAGTTTGACTTGCAAATAAAAGACAAAAGAGGGACTAAAAACGTGGTAGCAGACCATTTATCAAAATTAGATGGAATCCAAACCGAGAATGTTCCCATAAACGAAGATTTCCCATATGAACGCCTTATTGCTAAACTAGAGATAGCTCCTACCGACAATTTAGCTCAACACAATGAACGTTTAACAACTGCGGTAGTAAAAGCCATTTGTACCAACACCACATTACCATAGTACGTTGATTTTGTTAACTACTTAGTCGTCGGTGTTTTACCACCCGATTTAACGTACCAACAGCGGAAGAAATTCTTCCATGATCTTAAACACTGCTTTTGGGATGAACCACTACTCTTTAAAAGAGGCGCCAATGGTATCTATCGTCGTTGTGTTCCTAACGATGAAATAGACGATGTCATTGCCCATTGCCATTCCGCCCCTTATGGTGGACACGCTAGTACATCGAAAACTTGTGCAAAAATACTTCAAGCTGGCTTATTTTGGCCTACTTTATGGAAAGACGTCCACGTAGCAATTATGAATTGCGATAGATGTTAGCGTACAGGAAATATATCTAGACGCGACGAAATCCCGCAAAAAGGGATTCTCGAAGTAGAAATTTTCGATGTATGGGGAATCAATTTCATGGGATCGTTCCCCGCATCCTTTGGAAATAAGTATATATTGGTAGTCGTTGACTACGTATCAAAATGGATTGAAGCCATCGCTGCACCCACAAACGATACGCGAGTAATACTTAAACTATTCAAGCATGTTATTTTCCCACGATTTGGTGTACCAAGACTAGTAATCAGTGATGGCGGTTCCCATTTTATCTCTAGAATTTTCGAAAAACTACTTTCAAAATATGGCGTTAAACATCGCATAGCCACACCCTACCATCCTTAAACGAGTGGACAAGTGGAAGTGTCAAATAGGGAAATTAAACAAATCCTTGAGAAAACCGTAGCCACATCCAGAAAAGATTGGTCCTCTAAGCTAAATGATGCTCTTTGGGCATATAGGACAGCTTTTAAAACCCCTATCGGAACAACACCGTTTAAATTAGTTTATGGAAAATCTTGTCATTTTCCAGTAGAATTTGAACATAAAGCTTACTGGGCCATTAAAACCCTTAACTTAAATTACAAGATTGCTTGCGAAAAACGAATATTAGAAATCCATGAATTAGAAGAATTGCGTTTAGACGCTTATGAAAATGCTAGAATCTATAAGGAGAGAACAAAAAAATGGCACGATAAGCGTATCTCGCGGAAAGAATTTAAGGAAGGAGACATCGTACTCCTATTCAACTCTAGACTGAAACTTTTCCCGGGTAAATTACGTTCCAGATGGTCAGGACCATTCGAAATTAATAAAGCTTTCCCAAGTGGTGCGATCGAAATTAAAGGAAATTTTATCGAACCATTTATAGTCAATGGCCAGCGTTTAAAGCATTATTTTAACGTCAAAAATATAAACTATTCGGCTTATCTGCAGTTAAGCGAGCCACCTACCCCGATACCTAACTGAATAGGTACTATCTGTCGAGCCATCGACATAAAACAAAGGCGCTTCATGGGAAGCAACCCATGTTTTCTTTTAATTATTTTTATTGTTTTAATATGTTTTTTTTATTTTTCTTAATCTTTTAAACTTTCATGTTGCATCCCTTACTCCTTTTTATTTTTCTTTTTTCTTTTATTTTTACTTTTCTTTTAAAACTTCCTTTTTCTTTTTGATTTAACTTCGGCATTTTTAACCTGAAAATACTAACTTAGTTTTTCATACATTTATTAAACATTTTCAGGGGTAATTCTTTAGCTTTAATATTTAGCTCTATGGCACGAGTAAACTACATGAACATCACCTTGAGAAGTAGGCACCAGAGAAGACGCTTTGAGGATCTAGCCGAGCATGAGATGTGTCCTACAATTTATGCTGATGACCATGCTATGACTGCTTTAGGAATTCGTGAGAGTGTCATGTATCTGCTACACCAAATAGGCTGGGACGTTTCTCCTATTCGGAGACGTTATTGTACCTACAGAAAGTTGACCCTTGAGTTCCTGAGCACACTGAGCTACCTACCAAATCATGGGTTAGGTTTCAACTGCGGGCTGATCACCTTCAGACTGTTTGACATGGACTACCGCTATAACCATAGGGAGTTTGCAAACCTGTTAGGATTCCCTTATGGCCCTGATGTTATTACCATGACCCAGGAAGACCTATTGCTTGATACTGACCTTGATTTCTTCTGGGGTAGCATTGCTGGAAACAACCATCCCGAGCCATCTGACCTTTACTCAGAGTCCATCCACAACCCGGCTATCAGGTACTTCCATAAGATCATTGCCCACACCCTTTCTGATAAAGAGCAAAATGTTACATCAGTGTCACGTGATGAGCTTTTCATCATGTACTGTGCTTCTCAGAGTCGTCCAGTAAATGGTGCCGCCTATATGCTAGCTAACATGGAATGTATTATACAAACACCAAATGCCCCAATCCTCTTAGGTGATTTAGTCACTATGATCTCTAATGCCATTGGACTCCGAAGGCCTATGTTAGGATCAGCACCGCACTATGGAATCAAGCCAATGAACATTGAATTTTGCTTCAACACTAGTTTTATAGGAAATCTTGGGCCAGATGAATTCGAGCTGCTAATTAATCATGAGACTGTCCACCAGTTTGTGCTCCCGAACCCTATAACTAGTGTCCATAATAGAGCAAACTGGCTTTTTGACCTCCACCACCCTCGTACACCGCCTTCGGCTCCTTCCACTGTTGACATCTATGAATCCCTAATACCTCTCGAGCTGCTGAAGATCCTGAAACACCACCGGGATACCACCAGTTTCCCGACCCATGGAAGCAGCATGTAATTTCTACTGAGTCCACCCAGGCTCCAGAGATACCACCACCGCCTCCACCTACTGTCACCCTCGACTCTTTGTATGAAGAAATTACCGAAATGTGGGGTGAGCTTACATCTCTACGTGTGGATTTCATCGCTTTTATGGATTTGGTGACAGACCAACTGGATTTCATGCACCAGCATATGTTCCCTACTCCTCGTGGCTAGAGATTGTCGTTGTTATGCTGATTTGTTCTTCTCTTGCATTTGTATACACAGTGAGGTCACTGTTTAGTTTAAGTGTGAGGGAGGAATCTAGTTTGTTTTAGTATTTTATTATTTTTATTATTATTTAAGTTATTATTTCCAAATAATTTTTACTCGTTAATGAAATTTCAATTATTTATCAAGTTTCAAGTTCTATTGCCTTACTGCCATTATTTCATTTGTAACAAAGTTTATTCTTTACATACATGTTATTTCAATTTCAGTATATTTTTCATTTTTTATTAATCTACTGTTCATATTTTTCTGCAAGAATTTGGTCATATGACGTATGTTGGAAATATTGTGCCTGAGTTGTGCTAGGATACTGAGTTATAACATTGGAAATTAAAAGTGGTACGTTCATTTCATTAATATAATGAATTGAACGCGTGACGCTCGTAACACCCCATGACGAGCGTAACACGTGTTTCACTGTGTTACGCCCGTCAGCCCAATGTGACGACCGTCACGCGCGCCCTATATCAGAATCTGCTATTACAGAGTCGTTCCATCTTTCCTCTCAAACCTCCATTTCTACAAAAAACGGTAACATACCCACTCAATTTTTTCAACTTCCAACACTCTAATACTAAAAACTCCATCAACCCACTACTCAATCCACATTCTAAACCATTTCCACGATTCAATCCGTTTCACACACACTATGGCCAACAATCAACAAGTTCCCACTCTCACTTTCAGATCCGGCGAACAAGGCGAAACCCAACGTCTCAAATTCCAGAAGTTCCAACGCCGCAGTCTCCAACCTACACGGTATGTCGACCTTGATTGTTTGAGGAATTTGGGACTGCTAGACAGCGTCCGTCAACTTTTGCAGAGCGTGAATTTATGGAACCTGTGCCGCGAACCGCAACCCATTTATGAAACTCTAACCCTTGAGTTTCTGAGTTCCTTTGTATACATCACTCCCCCTGGTGCCACGAACCAACTCTCAGGCATGGCCAAATTTCGTATGTTTGGCATTGAGCATCAGCTGCCCCAAACCGACATCGCACGACTGTTAGGTTTCTGTTCTGACGAAGGTGTCCACCTCCGGGTGCCGGATAATTTTGGTGAGGAAGCTTTTAACTTATGGCACAGTATGACGAACATTCGTGTTGGATCCTACGACCACCTCAACGCCATGCACATTCATAATCCGGCCATCCGATATTTTCACCGCATCCTCAGCAACACCATCTTCGCCCGTGACAGCAACCACAAGCTTAACTCCAAGGAGCTCTTCTTCATGCATTACGCATTCACCGGGCAAAAGATCAACGCCGCCCCGTTTCTACTGGCTCATATTCACTCTATTTGTGCTAGAGGCGGAAAACCCTTCTATTTCGGAGGGCTTGTCACTTCTCTTGCCATAGCCCTGAATTATGGTGTCGCTCTCGCGGATATGCCTTCTATGGCACCGGCTTTGCTGACTATGGATCACTGTAAGGCCGCACATCTCATTTATGAGCGGGAGGATGGCAGATTCCATCCTATGATCAGAAACACTGTTTATCATAACATCACTTTGCCTTGCAGGGACTGAATCGATCCACAAAACAGAGCTAACTGGTTGTTCGATCCTGCAGCTCCCGAGGGGCGTGCTCCTACTCATGAAGACCAGCCTAATTCCCCCGCAGACGAAATGCAAGAAGAGCTGGACAATGCTCCCCCCGTCCACGACATCCCAGGACCTTCATCTGCACCACCTCCTATTACTCTCGAAGAAGTTCTCTGCGCCATTCATATGCAAAATCAAATGAGCGCAGAGCTTGAAAGAAGACAACAGGAACAATATGAGTATTTATACGCTCAAAACACTCAGATCTTGACTAGACAGCAGAGCATGAATGAGAGGTTGGACGAGGCCCTGTCGGAACTCAACGCCTTAAGGTTGGACGTCAGCACCCTTGGCTACCAGGATACTAACACAGAAGTCACTCCCACCAGGCACTCTCGCACCAGGAGTAGAGGACGTGGTTATCAGTAGTTTTCTTTATTTTCTAAGTAGTTTACTTTTTTCTGTTTCATTTCCTTTCTGTTTGTTTTTGTATTTGTATTTCCCTGCCTATATACCGCAACATTGAGGACAATATCAGATTTAGTGTGGGAGAGGTAACTTTCCATCTTCTATAAACAAGTAAATTTTTATGATACGTCTCAATTCAAATTCTTCGCTTTATTTAGCCAAACCGAAATTTTTTTACTTTATCTTCGCATTAGCCCGACGTACCTATTTTAACGAAATCCCAGTTGAGGAAGCTGAAAATGACATAACAAGATCGATACGGTTATGACACCGTAGACTTCCTACTTACGCGATATGTTTTAATAACCATTATACCGATATCTTGAGTTTTAGTTCTAAAGTAACCCCTAGTAGTTTATACTAGCAGTTAGCACCGTCTTGACACAAACCACATGGAGAATCGATGAATATAAGTGTTTGATGCCTGATCATTGAAATATCCTTCTTATCTCGGTGCTAAAAGAAAAGAAATTTTGTGCACCAAAATATACGGTCACATATAAGAGCTGAGCAAATAATGAAGGAATCCAATGTTGGTTGGTTCAGAGGTATCTGGTTCTGGACTTGGTAGGGTGTGCTACGGCTCGATCCCCCACAACCTCCAATTTGGATAACGTATGTAGGGTTGCCACATTCGTGTACCAGACCCCGTGCTAAAAGGATCAAAGTCACTAACCGGTTACTCCACTACGTGCGTGCTAAGACAAAGGGCTTAATGTGATTGCGCCAGAACGAAACCGGGTGAAATAGATACGAGGAACTCTGGGCAGAATTATAACGGAATTGTTGGATAGTTCGTTTGAAATGGAAGCCTACGACTAAGCTTATTGCTTGTGTCATTAGCGTATCGTTAGTGTTTCACTCAAGTATCGGCCAAACTGACGAGGATTTCCTGAAATTTCTTTAAAAATCAAAGGTATGTCATGCATATGCGCTCGATAAAACTTGTCCGATCTGTCTAAATGACTATTTGCTTGAGGACAAGCAAAGGTTTAAGTATGGGGGAATTTGATAACGAGAAATCGTATCATACAATTACTATACTTTTTACCGATTTTCATAATACATTAAGTCGTTTAACTCCCGATTGTTCCGAGTTTTTGTGTCTTTTCACAGGTACAACATGTGTCAACTCAAATCAGTGAAAAAGGACCACATGAAGGAAGCTAACCAAGAATCAGAAGAGAAAGAACCAAATCTGCAAAGTTTGCAGATTTTGTAGCTATGACGATCGTGACACTCCATGACGAGCGTAACATTCTCTCAACTTGAAGGACGCTCGTCACACATCATTGACGAGCGTAACGCGCTATCTAGGCGCATTACGACCGTCACCCCCTCGTGACGACCGTCACGCGCTTAAAAACAACGTTTGAATTAATGGAGACGTGGGCAACGTTGTGGGCAGTTTTCTCCTCCTATATTTCCTCAACCTCAGTAACCATGAAGTTGGGTCTTCCTCCACTCAAGCTTTTCCAAAGTTTTCTCAAATGCAAAATCTTCTTCTATATATATGTGGCAGTTCAATGGATGAGGGTCGAAGAATTTTCTACAGAACAAAATTGCTGATTTTCTACATTAAACTATTTTATTTATTTTTGAACCATTTTCATTCGTACTGTAATTTTTATTTCCAGAATTAGTTTCTAGAGTGTTAGTTCTTCATCCAAGAATTAACACGGTTATAGATTTTGGTTAATTGCAAGGAATTTGTACTACTCAAGATTACCATAGCAACATTATTTACAGGTTTTTTTATGCAATTAATTTTTATTTATTCTTGTGTTATGTCATTTATTTTTATGGATTATATTTTAAATTGCATAGTTACTAAATATATTATGTTCGGCTAAATTAATTTGTACCGGTATGTGACTCCTAAGTACCGAAAGAATTCGGTGATAACTTGGCTAAAAACATTTATAAATAATTTCTGGTTTCCAATTTCCTTGTTTAATTTAACTACCCTTGTCACGAGAGTGAGAGGATAATTAACATGATTTTGCCACGAGAGTGGGAAATTAATTAAGGCAAGAACCTGCATGCGAGAGTTGGGGTTCGACCCAGATAGTGGTAACGAAACATTAATTTTTAAATACATGAGAGTGTTTTAATAAATTAATTAAACTCAAATTGTTTCTAAAAAGTGTTATTAAATTTAAAGTGCATCCACTAGGTTTAGTAGCATGACTTATTTCATGAACACGAGAGTGTATTTCTCAGGTTTTTAAACAATTCGTTTTTACCGAAATACTTTATATGCCAAACGATTCACCGAATTCTCGAAGTTCGACTATCACATACCGGTATAGCTATTACTATTATTTTTAATTAAACTATTTCCCCCCTAAAACCAAATATTCATCGCTTAGTTAAACAATTGTAGCATTACATCGTATGCGATTGATCCTCAATCTCTGTGGGTTCGATAATCATTTAAAATTAAAACGACTAAACTGTATACTTGCAGTTAGTATCCCAATAGACTTATAAAATCCCGATCACTTACTCCATTTTCGTTACTCACTGTAATTTTCCTTTCTATTTTTCTGATTTGTTCACCTTCAGGAATACCTCCTTCCAACCAGCGAATCAAATGCCTCTGAAAATGTTCGAACGTCTGCGTGTTCTAGAGTTAGATCTTCACCAGAAGCTTTGTCGCCAAAAAAATAACATGCGCATCTCTTTTGATCAGTGAAAAACTTGGCAAGAGAGTGAAAAATATTTTCTAAGAGTTATGTGACAAATAGTGTGAAAAAATGAAGAGGATGAGTGGTTGCATTTATAGAAAATAATATAATACTATCAAGCCACAATAGATGGCGCCTCCTCTCTGACATTACATGCATGCGCCACACTGCATGATTTTACAGAGGAGAACAAGTCATGGAGTGTGGCGCCTCCTCTCTAAATAGCATGCATGTGCCACACGGAGTGGTTACTCCTCTGTATGACGAATTTTTTTTGTTTGAAAAGTTGTTAGTTTGGTAAATTTCTTCGCTACAGTCCAAAGTAATGGATATATATGGCACTTAATTACAATTTCCGCTGTAGTACCGAACAGATCTATGGCACTTAATATATTTAGTTTCGCTACAGGAACATTAACATATATGGCCCTTGCATTCTATATTTCTTATAGGTAGAAGGCACTACAGGAAAAGAAGTATATGCCACCTACATTTCGCTACAGTGCCAATTATCTAAGGCACTTCAAATTCCGCTACAGTATGATAACATGATACCTATTATTTCGCTACAGGAAAATAATATATGGCACTTGCATTGCTACAGTGAAAAGAGCATTTATATTACTCACAATTTCTGCTACAGTAGAATAACACTTAGGCACTTATAGTTTAGCTACGGGGAAGAATAAACATGTATGCCTTGCTATTTCGCTAATGTTTCGCAATTAAGGACATTTTTACTTGTTTCAAGACCAAACAGCACCTTAGTAGCTTAACAGGTTCAAAGTTCTCACAAGTTAACCTCATTCATTTAACATTAAAGGCATCTAATTAACTAATTTCAAACAAAATTAATCATCACATGTTCAAAGATTATCATCAAAACCTAACAATTATAAAATCATAGAAATTTAAATGTTTAATTCTAAACATATTTCTATCCACTGTACATTATCATACAATCTCAATAATCATATAAAAATCCACTTTTACCTTAATTATTTGAGCTCTCGAACTTTTCCTCTTAAATTTTCTCCTCTTCTTCTCTACTTCTCCTTTTGCCACTTATTCCTCTTTCTATCTTCTTTTCTTCACTTTCTCTCTAATTCTATAACTCTCTTATTTTTATAAAACTAACCCTTATTCTTAATAGGCTTAACTATACCCACTTATTCTAATATGATATAAGGCCCAAACAATATTTACTATTCTCACACTCAATAACCCGTTAACACATAACACACCCATCATCCAATTAAATCAATAAATTACAAATTCACCAAAATTAAAAAAATTGAATAATTATCAAATTAATTAATAATTAAAATAAATAAATAAATAAATAGAATAATCGATAAATAAAATTGGGGTGTTACACAGAAATACAAAACAGTAGCAACCATAAAATGGAAACATCATAGCAGTCAGTCTTCAGTATTCACATCTTTGACAATCTTCAGTCTTTACTGTCTTCACTCATGATGTCACGACATCTTGTCCTGCACATACTCACCAACCAATAGGACATCTTCATTAATGTCCAACACATATCAATCAATAGGACATCTTCATGGTTGTCCAACACATATTCTCTCCCCCTTTTTAGCCAGAATATGACAAAGGCAGCAAGGAAGAAGAAATATACTCAGTCTGATTGATGTCAGAACATCATATCCAACATCTCTTCAGAGCAGCCCGAACCAATCCATTACAGCCCTCTTAGGATAATTTGGGAAGAAATTCCTGAAGTCATTTGGTGTACACTCCCCCCTCAAACTAAGAACACATCTTCAGACATGCTGTTTCACAGAACTTTTCACGTTTTCTAAGGCACAAATAGAAAAAATTTCATTGGATTATAAGTATACTCCTTTCACTTAGAATAAGTAAAACACACCAAGACATTAGAGCTTCATAAGTGTGACATCTTCCATCAGCAGAGACCCTTAGAGAGTTCTTCCAAAATCTGTAGAGAAAAATAAATTCTCCCAAAAACAGACATTGTTTTCCAGAGTTAACTTTAAGAGCCATGTGAACACAAGATCCAATCAACCAACCTCTCTTGAGACACACATAGGCTTCACAAAATCCGCACCATTGCGGCAACAAACCATAGACAAGTACTTCACTCCCCCTGTCATGGATAAACAATGCTCATGTTGAAGAATAACACTTGAGCACTAGATGAAATCTCATGAATGATTTCATATTCTCATAGTGAAGGAAAACTACTTCACACACTTGGATGAACACACCTGCTGAAGATCTTCATATACTGTAAAAGTAATCTTGACTTTTACAGATCCTCTCACTTCTTGAGAACACATCCAAACACCCTGATCAGTAATGGCACATCTGTTGAAAGTCTACACAAATCCACACAAGGTATCATGATTCCTGGCATGGCCAAGATGACATGCACTTTTGGTATGTCCTCTCTTACAAGCTCCAAGTATTCTCAATATGCTTAGAAGCTTTACTTAGATCCAGACTAACAATCTGATAAGAAGAAGAACACTTCCAAAAACTCTCTCCTAGAGTTACTTGTAGCAGAAGAAGAACACATCCAAAATAAACATTCAGATCAGATCATAGTATCTGATAACATTCTTCTTCCTTTCATTCACTAGTAATTGTTGATACTAGTGAAGTCTTCAAAAAGATAGTAGTCATGCATTACCAGAACATACTACTATAAACAAGATCAAAATCTCCATATTCTAATCCACATCATCAAAAATGTCTCATCTGACAATAATGCTTGAGCATCCAACTCCACAAACATCTTTAAAAGACAACCATCAACAACCATGATGTTACAATATAGTTTGGGACCTCAGCTTCTTATTACAGAACCTAATCAATATGGTTCTTGATTTATTATAGCCTTGTGAAGCCACTGCTCATATGCGCCCTAGGGTGATTCTAAAGGGCAGTGTTGCATGTGTTTTTTTAAGGGCTCCATGAAGGTTTTTGTTAAAGGAAGATGTCACACTTGTCCTTATGTGTTTTAATTATTCCAATTGAAGGGTGTATACTTAGAGTAACGTGGAAGAAATTTTTTTTGTGAAGTATCTTGGTCTTAGTTGAAGGATTTTTGGTCAAAGTTGGTTTATTCACAACAGACATTATCTGACTAGAAGTCAAGACTTTGTTTAGGACATTTTTGGGAAACCAACAAAAGAGGTTATGAATGGTGGTTTTAAGCACTTGTCATAAATGAAAATTCTATAGGGTCTGACCGTGCATGTGTATATGGTGACAACTTCAATCTACAGAAGAACCGGTCCAAATATTTTAAAAGAAGAAAAATCTAATTTAGACGGTACACAATTATATTTGGTTCAGTTTTGTTCTCCTAAAATAACGTTCCTATTTTGACAAAGACCTTAAAATAGTCAAGGATTTTTATTTTCCAAGTAGATGCTCATCTATTTATGGAGGTTACTTCTTCCCTCTTCCACCTTGTGAATATTTAGTAGTTTCATCTCTGTTATGGGGTTTCTTCAGGTCTGGTTGAACTGTGCTTGGGTATGATTTTGTGAAGACTTGCTTTGTCAATGTTTGGCTAAAAAGGGGGAGAAAGGTGCTCAGGTGGTGCTCAGCTTATGCTGAAGGTGGTTTTTCCATATGTGTCACAAACGTGTCGGATATGATGTTTTGTTCTATCTTTTGTTTGGGTTGGCTTTTGTGACTTGTGATCTGAGTTATGAACACAGTTGTGACCTTTATTCTGAGTTACCCAGGTTGATTGGTGGGTGCTTTATGTTTCTCTGATCTCACCATTCAAATGAAAGGCATATTCATCTGTGACAAGAATAGTTTCTTGGGATGAGGGGGAGTGAAGACTATCTTCTTCCTCATGTGCATCATGTGCATCAGATGGCTTCAAGACTTTCCTTCCTTTTAGTCTGAGGTTGCTATTCCTTGATGCTGAAGTTTGTATTGCAATGGAGTTGATAGAAAGAAGTTGTCGAACAAATATGTCCTAACATCTTTATTTAAGACTAACTCCATGATGTTGTGTGTAACATCATTCTAAACCTCAAGGTATATTCACAATTATTTTAATAAATAAATCAGAGTACATCACCAATATGGATGTCACATCTTCATATAAAACATCATAACGACACATACGTGACACGGGTTTCAAAACATTTAACAAGATATGTTCAATATTTAGTCCTTCAAATGACTGCAGCGAAAATCATAGTTCGAAACACCTTATTCTAATACTTCATGAAATTAGTCATACTTCATAACTCATACTTATACTTCAAAACATCTCGAGTACCATGTAGGGTGACTCAACATCTTAAAACAAAACAAAGAACATAAGTTCTAATCATTCGATCCCAACCCCAATGTTTCATTTCAGAGCAAGACTCCCTTTATTCAACAAAAGTAAATAAACATACTCAGAAGTTATTCTCTAATGTTTCTTGGACTATTCTTGATCACCTGCGCATTACCCACGTGGAGGAAACATTCAAACAGAAAGGGTGAGTAAATCATAATCATTATATAAGACATGAGGAATAGACATAGTAAATATGCACATAATCAAGGTTTCTCACATCATCATATCTTCATGTTATACTCACACCTTCACAACCTCATCATTACACGAATACATATCATCATATACAATGCATCATCAAGAATCACAAATAAAGCATTATACAATGTCACATAGAATGTAATTCAACATTATAGACTCATATATGTGATATCAAAACTTCACTGATGACTCAGTCATCGTTATCTCCAAAGATCCCCACCATAGGATCGATTCCCGCTTGGAACCAGAGCAGTTCACAAGTTTGCACTCAATCCACACTATGGGTTTGATATCTTCACTGGATAATTGTCCTTTTATCTTCATTGGACTAAATCCCTATTAACATCACTGGACTGAAGTCCTAACTATTCCATAAATGCAATGATGCGCAACAACATATTTAATACGACCACGACTAGTAAACATGCATCACCATTCATGATTCATCATAAACATCATCATATCATCATAGTAATCAACACAACATAATGACATCATCATAGTAATCAACACAATATCGTAACATCATCATAGTATTCAACACAACATCATAACATCGTCATAGTAATCAACATAACATCATAACATCATCATCATAAACAAAGCATCATCATAAATAAAACATTATTGCGATTCAACGCGGGAAACCTAATTTTATTCTAACTTAAGTATGAGTCTGGTGTCGATGGCTCCTTAATTATCATTTTTCTACACATAATTAAACTTCGTTGCGTTAGCTATACAACGCTTCAAACGACACCTTAATACTAGCTCTAGAATTAAAGTTATGATCATTTTAAGTTTCCAACTTGGACAACCGATTCTGCCTTCCGTCGCCTGGCGACACTCTTTCGTTGCTTAATGACGCTACCTTCGTGCTTCTCTCGGAGACACTAGGCGCAACGCATTACAGAAACTAGCTCCAATATTCCTCCCTTGACTCCAACCTTCTTCTGGTGAAGCTTCATCGCCTGGCGACACATCCTCCATCGCCCGACGATCTTGTGCGAACAGGGTTTTCCTGTTTCAATTTCCTGCATAAACCAGTCTAATTCTCTTCCAATTTTATCATGTTACAGGTCCTAAAACACCATCTAATCACATGGTTTCATCATCTATGAACAACCTATAATTCTATACTCATTATACATCCATTATAAACCATTATTCATCACCAATTCATGAATTTCTCATCAAACAACACCAAATCACCATCTACCAAAACCTAAGACAATATACCAATCATATAAACCTTAAATAAAATATAATAACAATGATAAAACTCCTCTTACCTTAAGATTATCAAAGCACTTCAACTTCTCTTTGGTTCTCTACCGAAATCTCTTGCCTCTTTTTACCCTAGCCTCCTTTCTCCACAGCGTCAGTTTCTTTCTCCCAAGTCTACGATCGTTCCATAATGACTTTCTTTTCCCATATTCCTTGTATAACATTTAGACCTCTAATATCAAACTTCCCACCTTATCCTTACTTATTCTCCACTAATTACCATCTTGCCCTTATTTCTTTACACTTACATTATTCTATTTTTCCCAATTAAAATAATTCTAAAAAATTATTCTAATTATTCCAAAATACTAATAATCCTCTTAATTAGTCTAATTCCCACTATACTACACATAGCAACCCATCATACATCATAGTCATCCAAACATCATATTCAAACATCATATTTATCTCAATCATCATGCTACACTTCATATTTATCATAACTTCACAAATTACCATAAAGGATCACATATAATCATCAAAACATCAAACACTTCACATTGAATCATATAATCATGCTAAATTAATCAATTAAATAATTAATCTAGAATTCAGGGTGTTGCAACTCTCCCTCACTTAATAGAATTTTCTCCCTAAAAAATTACCTGATGGAAACAACATCAAATAAGACTCTCTCAGACTCTCTCATCTGATCCTCGTGTTCCCAAGTCCAACTTTCACCAGCTGGTCCTCCCTATAATACCTTCACTAAGGCAATGTCCTTGCCTCACAATTTCTCCACTTCCCGTCCTTCTATTCACGATGGTAATGTCTCAAAAGTCAGGATATCTCTCACCGGTAAATCATCCATTTGAATCACATGTGAAGGATCCGGAATATACTTTCTCAACTGAGACACATAAAACACGTCATGCAGATTCGCAAGTGACAGTGTCAAAGTAATATTATAAGCCACCTCACCTATCTTCTCTGATATCTGATATGGACCAATAAAACATGGTGTAAGTTTTCTCGACTTCGAAGCTCTACCTACACCGATTACTGGAGTAACTCTCAAAAACACATGATCATGTACTTGTAACTCAAGATCCTTTCTCCTCTTATAACGATATCTCTTCTGACGACTCTGAGAAGCATTCATATTCTCTTGTATCATCTTTATATTTCCAATTGTCTCTTATATAATCTCAGGTCCAAGTACAACACTCTCACCTGATTCATACCAATACAATAGATTCATACACTTGCTACCATACAACGCTTCATATGGCGCCATTCCAATACTAGAATGGAAACTATTATTATAAGTAAATTCAATCAATGGCAAGTGACTATCCCAAGCTCCTCCTTGTTCTAGCACACAAGCCCTCAGCAAATCTTCTAAAGACTGAATAATTCTTTCCATATGTCTATCGATTTGAGGATGATATGTGAAACTCAACTTCAACTTAGTATCAAAGGAATTCTGCAAATCTATCCAAAATTTAGACGTAAACCTCAAATCTCTATCCAACACAATATTCGAGGGTATTCTAATCAATTTCACAATTTATCCAATATACATCTCAGATAACTTCTCTATAGGATGATTGATCTTCATAGGTAAGAAATGAACCGACTTAGTCAACTTATCCACAACCACCTAAATTGAATCATTACCTTTAACAGTCTTCAGCAAACCCAACACAAAATCCATGGAAACACTGTCCCACTTCCATTCTGGGACACTCAACGGTTTTATATGACCCATAGGCTTCTGATGTTCAATTTTCGACTTTTGACAAGTCAAACAGGAATAAAAAAATTTGGAAACTTCTTTCTTCATACCAGGCCACTAGAATAATCTCTTCAAGTTCTGATACATCTTTGTAGCACCAGGATGAATACTCAACCCGCTTCTATGTCCTTCCTCAAGAATACTCTTCTTAAGCCTTAGAATATCCGGAACACAAACTTTATTGTTAAACCTCATTACACCATTCTCATCAACTCTGCACTTATCTCATTTTCCATGGTTAATCAAAGTTAATTGATCGACTAACCTTAAATCAAACTCCTGACCTTGTCAGATTTCTTTTATTATACTGCTAGTCAATTTCAACATTCCTAACTTCACACTATTAGAAGTCTCTTCACACACTAAGTTCATGTCTCTGAATTGCTCAGTCATCTCCAACTCTCGAACCATAAGCATCGATATATGCAGCGACTTCTTACTTAATGCATCAACAACTACATTTTCCTAACCAGGATGGTAACTAAAATCAAAGTCAAAGTCTTTCAACAATTAAGGCCACCTCCCCTATCTCATATCCAATTCTTTTTGGTCAAATAAGTACTTTAAACTCTTGTGATCACTGAACACTTTTGAATTTAGATCCAAAAAGATAATGTCTCCAAATCTTTAACGCAAACACCATTGTTGCTAGCTCTAAGTCATGTGCAGGATAATTCCTTTCAAGAACTCTGAGTTATATATAAGCATAAGAAACAACTTGTCCATTCTGCATTAGCACACCACCAAGTCCCATCTTAGACGCATCACAATACACCACAAAAGACTCACTCGGATTAGGCAAAAATTAACATCAGAGCAGTCGTTAACCTCTTCTTTAATTCTACAAAGCTTTCTTCACACCCAACATCCCACACATAAGCTTCACACTTTCGAGTAAACTGAGTCAATGGCAATGCCAACTTAGAAAAACCTTCAATGAACCTTCGGTAGTTACCTACTAAACCAAGAAAACTTTGAACCTCGGTTGCAAAATTCGGAGCCTCCCATTGCAATACAACATCAACTATAGAAGGATCCACATCAATCCCACCACTAGAAATCACATGACCAAGAAAACTAACTTCCTTTAGCCAAACTTCACACTTTAACAACTTTGCATACAATTTATTTTCCTGTAACACTTACAACACCATTCACAAATGCTCAACGTGCTCTTCTTTCGTCTTAGAATAGTCTAAAATATCGTCAATGAAAACAATAACAAATTTATCTAGATAAGAATGAAAAGTTCTATTCATGTACTCCATAAAAACACCCGGCGCATTAGATACACCAAATGGCATCATAGTGTATTTATAATGACCATACCTCATTCGAAAAGTTGTCTTCGGAATATCATCTGGTTTAACTTAAATCTGATGATAACCCGACCTCAAATCAATTTTGCTGAAAACACATGTGTCCACCAACTGATCCATTAAACCGTCAATTCTCGGTAGTGGATACTTATTCTTAATTATCACTTTATTCAACTATCTGTAATCTACACACAATCTCATACTTCCATCTTTCTTCTTAACTAGCAACACAGGAGTACCCCACGGAGAAACACTCGGTCGAACAAACTTTTTCTCAATCATCTCTTCAAATTGTTTCTTCAACTCGCTCGGCTCTGAAGCTGACATTCTATAAGGAGCCATCGACACCGGACTCATACCTGGCACCAAATCTATAGAAAATTCCACTTCGTGTTCAGGAGGTAAATTACTGATGTCATCTCGAAACACCTCTGGAAATTCACAGACAACCGATAATTCCATATTTGCATCTTTACCATCCACTTGCAACGATGCAAACATCATAAACATCAAGGCTTCATCTTCTAAAATTTCATTTACTTGCTTAGCAGTCAACAACATTAATTCTCCATTATCACCAAATTTAGGGAACCTCAACGTCTTATTATACCAATTGATATAAACATAGTTGAACTTCATCCAGTTCATTCCAAGAATCACGTTGATTTGGCGTAAGGGAAGACACACCAAATCCATCACAAAACTCTTGTCGTAAATACTCAAAGGACACTTCAAACATATGTAAGTAGTAGTAACAGAACCACTAGTAGGAGTATCTATCACCATACTACAATTCTTATCAGACAATTTCAATTCCAACTTAGTAGCACATGCAAGCGAAATAAACGAATGAGTGGCGCCAGTATCAATAATAGAAACCAATTCAACATCATTAATATAGTAAGTACCTCGAATCAAGTTGTCCTTCTTAGGTTCCTTTGATCCACTAATCGTAAACAATCTACCATTGGTTTGAGCAGTAGCATCCTTCCTTAGTTTCTGACACTAAGTAATAATATGACCATGCTCTCCATAATTGAAACAATTTGGGCCATCATTCTTGCATTCAAGAGCACGATGACCGGACTTACCACACTGGTAGCACCTCAGTACCTTATTCTCACAGTCATTAGATCAGTGACCTTGTTCACCACACCTATAGCACTTGATAGAAGCGGGAGCTCCTCTCCCACGTGTCTTCTTACTATTATAAGCCTTTTGTTTCCCTTTATCAGTTGGGGAATCATAAGCCTTCTTACGATCTTGATATTGCCTTCCTCTTTTCTCGTTCAAACTCTTATAGTGAGCTGAATAAGCTTTACTATCCTCTTCATAGATTCTACAGTTGTCCACCAACTCTAAAAACACACGGATCTGCTGATACACAATCGACTGCTTGATCTCCTAACGTAAACTATTCTCAAACTTGATACACTTTGAGAACTCAATAGTTGTTACATTGTAATGCGGATAAAACTTTGCTAGGTCCACAAACTTCGAAGCATACTCTGTCACAGTCAAACTTCCTTGTTTCAACTCCAGAAACTCATTCTCTTTCTTCCCACGCACATGCTCAGGAAAATACTTCCTCAGATATTCCCTGTTGAACATAACCCAAGTAATCACTTCACCTAGCGTTGTCAGTCTCTGACGAGTACATACCCACCAGTCATCAGCTACCTCTTCCAGTAGATGCATACCAACCCACAACTTCTGCACCTCGGAACAATCCATGACTCGGAAGATTCTCTAAATCTCCTTAATCCAAACTTGTTCTCCATCAGGATCGAAACCACACTTGAAAACAGGCGGATGATTCCTCTGGAATGTCTCCAAAACACGGGATCCATCATTAGGAAGATGTTGCACATCTTGAGCAACAACCTGCAAAGCAGCAGCAAGTACAACATTGTTCCTTCCAGCCATTTCTCTGTTTCACATCAATAACAGTCATAATGGTTATAACTTATCTCGATAGTGTTCCACTGTTACACACTAAAGACTCAATAACCTGGAGGATGACTGACCTGCTCTAATACCACTAATGTAATACCCTTTTAATCCCCAAGGAATATTCACAATTATTTTAATAAATAAATAAGAGTACATCACCAACATGGGTGTCACATCATCATATAAAACAACGTAACGATACATCCTACTCCGTAACACGAGTTTCAAAACATTTAAAAACATATGGTCAATATTTTGTCCTTCAAACTATTGCAATGGAAATCATAGTTAGAAACACCTCATTCTAATACTTCATAAAATTAGTCATACTTCATAACTCACACTTATACTTCAAAGCATCTCGAGTACCACGTAGGGTAACTCAACATCTTAAAACAAAACAAAGAACATAAGTTTCAATCATTCGATCCCAACTCTGATGTTACATATCAGAGCAAGACTCCTTTTATTCAACAAAAGCAAATAAACGCACTTTGAAGTTATCCTCTAATGCTTTTATAAACTATTCTCAATCACCCGCACGTTACCCACGTGGAGGCAACATTCAAATAGAAAGGATGAGTAAATCATAATCATTATATAAGACATAACGAATAGACATAGTAAAAATGCACATAAGTAAGGTTTCTCACATCATCATATCTTCATGCTATATTCACACCTTCACAATGTCATCATTACATGAACACATATCATCATACGCAATGTATCATCAAGCATCATAAATAAAGCATTATGTAATGTCACATAGAATTTAATGCAACATCATATACTCGTGCATGTGGTACCAAAACTTCACTAATGACTCAGTCATCGTTATCTCCAGAGATCCCCACCATAGGATCGATTCCCCTTGGAACCAGAGCACTTCACAAGTTTACACTAAATCCACACTATGGGATTAATGCCTTCACTGGACAATCATCTTATCATCTTCATTGGACCAAATCCCTATTAACATCACTGGACCAAAGTCCTAACTATGCCATTAATGCAATGATGCGCAACAACATATTTAATACGACCACGACTAGTCAACACGCATCACCATTCATGATTAATCACAAAAATCATCATATCATCATAGTAATCAACACAACGTCATGACATTATCATAGTAATCAACACAAAATCATAACATCATCATAGTAATCAACAAAACATCATAACATCATCATAGTAATCAACACAACATCATAACATCAACATTATAAATAAAACTTCATTATGATTCAACGCGGGAAACCTAATTCTATTCTAACTTAGGCATCAGAGAGATACTCCTTAATTATCATATTTCTCCGTATAATTAAACTTCATTGTGTTAACTATCCAACACTTCAAACAACACCTCAATTCGAGCTTTAGAACTAAAGTTATGATAATTTTAAGATTTCCAACTTGGATAGCTAATTTTGCTTTCTGTCGCCTGGAGACATTCTTCTGTTGCTTGGCGATGCTACCTTTGCATCACACTTTGCTCGGAGAAACTAGGGGTGGTGCATTATAGAAACTAGCGACAATCTTCTCCCATTCGCTCCCACCTTTTCCTGGCGAAGCTCCGTCACCTTGCGATTACATCCTCCATCGTCCAACGATCTTGTGCGAATAGGGTTTTCCTGTTGTGATTTCCTGCATAAACTAGTCTAATTCTCTTGCAATTTTATCATGTTACAGGTCCTAAAACACCATCTAATCACAGGGTTTCATCATCTATCAATAACCTACTATACTCATTATACATTCATTATAAACCATTATTCATCACCAATTCATCAATTTCTCATCAAACAACACCAAATCACCATCTACCAAAACCTAAGGCAATCTATCAATCATCTAAACCTTAAATAAAATATAATAACAATTATAAAACTCCTCTTACCTTAAGATTATAGCAGCATTTCAACTTCTCTTCGGTTCTCTACCAAAATCTCTTTTGTACCCAAGCCTCCTTTCTCCACAACGTCAATTTCTTTCTCCCAATTCTACGAACGTTTCATAATGACTTTCTTTTCCCCTAATTACTTGTATAACATTTATACCTCTAATATCAAACTTTCCACCTCGTCCTTACTTATTCTCCACTAATTACCATCTTACCCTTATTTTCTCTACACTTATATTATTCTATTTTTTCCAATTAAAATAATTCTAAACAATTATTCTAATAATTCCAAAATACAAATAATCCTCTTAATTGCTCTAATTCCCACTATGATGCACATAGAAACCCATCATACATCATAGTCATCCAAACATCATATTCATCTTAATCATCATGGTACACTTCGTATTCATCATAACTTCACAAATTACCATAAAGGATCACATATAATCATCAAGACATCAAACACTTCATATTGAATCATATAATCATGCTAAATTAATCAATTAAATGATTAATCTAAAACTCAGGGTGTTACACTGTGTTGTTGTGTTCAGTGGTTTCTGAGGACTGTTGTTGGCGGGTGCTTTTGTTTATTGTTGTATCATTGGATTGTAATTTTTAATGTATTGTTTTAGCCAAAATTTTCCAAAGGGGGAGATTGTAAGTTCCTTTTTTTTAAATATTGGCATTGATTTTTGTAAAACAAAATTAGAAGCAGTATGTTAGATAGGATATGTTAACTTGCTAACAGGAACATGTTTAAGCAAGAAGTCTTATTCTATGTTAGGACATGTTGAGTTGAAGTATTTCAACATTTGGAATAACATGTCAGATAAGATGTCCTTTGAAGGAGAATACGACACCGCGCCTCAGCTGAAGTTACTGTTATATTCTGTTAAGTCACAAAAATTGAATATATTTTAAGGATACTATATTATCTGATGTGGCATTGTTTTGTAGGTCAAGAAGAATCAATTTATAATATTAAAGAATATGCAGTTTCTAAATATGGAGATATATTACAAAATTAATGATTGAAGACCTTGTTTATAGCAGAAGTTTCTGCTGATTTGTAATAGCGAATGTGTTGTGTTTTGAAGGCCAAAATCTAGTTGGGTATAGGTTATAAATATAAGCATTGTAACATAGGATTTGTACCAGTCGAGAACTAAAAGGATGTAATCATTAGGGTTGAGTCTGTTGCCACTCTCTAGGAGAGTTGGCATAAGTGAACCACTCGGGTTGTGAGATGGTCATTGCATTCTCACTTAGAAGCCGTGAAGTAATGAGTTGGGTATTATTCTTAGAGGAAGCTTTTCAGCAACTACAAGTTGTGTTCTTAGTTAGGAGTAAAGTTGTAAACAGTGGAGTTTAGCTTTAGGTCTTGACTAGGTATGGTCATTGAAGTGTGTCTTCTGTAATGCTGCCATGGAAGTGTGTCTTAATGTGTTGTTTTTCAATCGTTGTCTGTGATTGATGGGGGGTTGAGGAGGGCCTCATATCTAGGTGAATTTTAGATGGAAGTCTAGAAAGGATGGTGATTAAGTTATTAGGCTATAAAATGGAGGTTTTTTGTAGGGTCTATAAATTGATACTATCTTAGTAGACTTATCCCTATCTTGGTATGCCCCTAGAGTAGGAAGGTTGTTCCGAACTGGGTTAAAAATTCTTGTGTGTTGTTTATTCTTTTCAGTACTGGTTTTTAATTGTTTATACCTTGTCGTAATATTTAAGTCATATTAGATGTCTCGACAAGTCATAGGACATCAGATTTATGTCATACCAGAATTTCAAATTTAAATACCCATTATGCTGAAACCTTAAGTTCTTGCTATTAAGTAACACTTGAGTAGTTTATATTAGAAGTCAACACCATCTTAAGCATACACTGCGTAAGGATCTTGATGAAAATAGGTGAATAATCTTTTACTTAATCACTAAATAAATAAATAAATAAATGGGAATATGTTGAACAAGTGATCTCAAGCACAATAGGGGAGATGAATTATGATTCGTAATGTTTTTAAGTAATAAAACATAGAGGAACTAAGGTAAATAAAATATATTGGAAATTATTAAATAGAGTAGGGATAGAAAGATTGCACCTGAGAGTTATTCCGGTTTGGCCAAAAGTCGGCTTAACCATGTCCCCAAGAGTTCTTCTTGAGATTTTCTCTATGAATTTGTGAGCTTTTATCGGTTACGTCCATAAACCTTAGTACAATCAATACCTTGGACAAACTCTAACTCAACCACATGAAACTTCTTAGAGATTTATGGCAGATCTCCTTAACCAAGAACAAAGCTTTCTACCGGCTAAGCTTAATAAATCAATAACAAAGATTTTTTGGTTAATCTCAAGAACCAATAACTTAATAAAAAATCGACACCACCATCTATAAAATAATACTCTCCTCACAAATAAAATTTCACTCAAAACACTAAGGAAACCAAGAGTGAAGAAAAATAAAATCTCTAGAGAGAGAATGAGAGAGTTTAAAGAGAGAAATTTCAAGCAAATATAAAGATGTTGAAAAGGGGCGTGATTTCAAGGGAGGAAGTCACCCGTTTATATAACAAACGAAATCACTCAAAATGAAAACGATTTATGGGCTTATTAATGATTTAATCAATTTGCATAATCAATTACCTTTAATGAATATGGTCGTTATGCTCTTCAAAATGAAATATTATGTTTTAGATTCGTTGCCATTCAATTAGATGTTTAAGAAAAGTCTTGAGATGCAAGTTTGATCTATTTTAATTGATTAGACTAATGTGTTAATCGATTAATTATCTACCTCTTATCATTTCTATGGTTCAAAAGCTATTTGGCATATTTTCCAAAGTGTTTTTCTCTTTAGAAAAAAGTTTTTAGTGTGTTTGTGAGTTGCCTTAGTATTGAGCATAAGGTTGCAGGTTCGATTCTCATTGCGCTAACTTTCATATTTTATTGTTCTTTTGTGTTTTTTATTTAAAAAGGATAAAAAGGTTATTTTTAGATTATTTTATTATTATTTTTGCTTTCTATTTTAAGGCTATTTTAAATTTATTTTTTATTTTTCAAATATTTGATTTTTATGCACTTAATAGTTAAATTTGGAAAAAATAAATAAAATATTTTCAAATTAATCTCAATATTTGAAATAGTCATAAACAAGGCTAGATTCATAATCGTGTTCACCAAGTTATGGACCAAATTTCAATCAATTTCCAATCTCTGAAATCATGCCAAAAATAGATCAATCTCACTTAATTTTTGACATAATTCTCAATTATAAATACCCCTCTATTTTCATAGTTTGGGACATCAACAATCACTCAATTACCAATAATTTTTCAATCTCTCTCTTACAAACCTTGTTGATTGTTGTTGTCTTTAACAGACAATGACCAACAACTAATTAACAATTCTATTAGCCTTCAACCTTCCAAATCGACGACAACCTCCACAACAACAACAAATCCAGCCGCCATACACCTAATACACACTCCGTCGTTGCATAAAAGTGTCATCGCGGGTATTTCCATTTTTTCTTCCGATACGTTTTTTGTGGCATAATCTAAGTTTATGTATGATTAATATATTTCAGTGTTTTGATTGGGATTTTGATTGTTGCTTTTGAGCTTTTGATTTTTGTTTTTCAAGAGAACCATGGTTGATGAATGTTAGGTGTTAGAGAGCAGAAGTAGCAAAATGGTTTTAAAATATAGATGGTGATAGGTTGAGAACTAGTAAGAAATAATTGTCTATTGTTAGCTCATTATTATATAGTATTTATTAATATTTTATTTTAAATTATTATCCACCATGTGTCAGTTTCTCATTGTCATATATGTTTATTTCTATTTTTTTATATTTATATTATTGTGTAAACTAATTAGGATTTTTTAATTAGAGTTAAATTATGGGCCAAGCCCCTTACTATATACACACCTAATAATTACTACTAAACTAAGCATACACCCCCATGCGCGTTAATGGGCCAAATCCACATTCTGGACTTGGACCCCTCCTTTCCACAACTCTCATCTTTACTACTCTATTGTAGTTCGCACCCCCAGCGATTTAGGCTCAGAATTTCTTTGAGTCCAAATATTTTTCTCATACACCACCCAGTCTTAATGTTTACACCCTCTAAAACTTAATTTATTAATTATCTTAATTTATTTAATTCTTTTAATTTACTTATTTTCTACTGCTTAATTTAATTATCACATATCATCTTTTAGCATTTTGCATTAAAATATATTTTTTGCATAAAAAATATTAATAAATAATCATTTGATATTTTTAAAAATATTAATACATTTTTAATAATTAGAAAAAGTAATTATTTATTAATTAAATATTTTCTAAAATACTAACCCTATTTTTTCATAAATTCATTAAACATTTTTATCATGTAAAATTCATCTTTTTTCACATATTGCATTACATACTCTAAGATAACTAACCAAATACTAATCCTTTTTCTACTAACATAAAATTCAATGTTATTTTCAAAAAGTATTATGGAAATCTTTTATATTAACTGCGAACTGCGTCTACGATTTCACTATTTTCAACCCAGACTTGGTTCAAGGATTAATTCAAAATATTTCCATAATCCATAAAAAAACAACCAAACACTACAAACTACGAATTCGGGCTCTGATTCCTCATAAGAGGATATATAGGCATGTGACTTAAAAACCGTGGCGAGTTCCCCTAATTAGAAAAATTAAAACCGCATCTTACCATTTTAACCTAAACTCTAGGACTTCCTTGAGAACAAGGTAGGTGGAGGGTGCCTAACACCTTCCCTTCGTCTAAAGTGAATCAAGAACTTAGAATCTATGTAGCAATTTGGGTTATTCCATTATTCACCCATCGTTAGGAGAAAAATTAGTGGTGGCGACTCGTTAATTTTTTACCAGTTATGACAGTTGGAGACTCTGCCCAGGACTAAAACTTAGGGTTTAGAAGCCTCTCCTTTTTGGGTTTAGAGTTTTTGTTAGGGTTTTTCTATTTTTGGTGTTTTTCTATATTTGCTTATTTTATTTATTTATTCGGTTTATTTATTTGTTTTTATATTATTTTCATTATCATGTTATTCATTGTGGTGGGATTTTAAATTCGAAAATTCAAACTCTCAAAGAAGGTTCGTTTATTGGCTAAGGGGATATATCATCCCTATGAGTTTTTGTGACGACTTCGTCTATAGCTGGTGGAATTTCAAAAAGGAATATGTCTCAAGAGATAGACTTTTATGGTATAGGATTTTGGAATGAAACCCACGACTCTTTATATAACCTTAAACCAAAATCTCATGGCGAGACCTTGTACGACTTTAGAGAAAAAAGTTTCGGTCTACAATGAGGCCCCGCTTAAGGGAGGCCTTTGTAACTTTCCATCTAGTGTTATCCATAAAACCCTTAAGGAAGTCACCTTATGCAGAGGGTAGAATATCCGTACACAAAAATTAGGAATCTACCAATTAAGGATACCTTTCACAAAACCTCACCACCATGCATTCATGCATTTTGCATTTCAAATATTCATTTGTTTTTGCATTTGTGTTGTCTTATTCACAGTATTCCTAAGAAAAAATCAAAGGTTTTTGGTGAATATCCTAAAAATGGATGCCAATGGGAAACAACTTGTCCGTGTTTGTATCGTTAAGCCAGATATGACAAAGATAAAAATCATCAAGGGGAAACTATCTGACAGACCCATGAAGATGTTTGTTTGCTGCTATGGAGATACCCTTGAGTTGAAAAAAGTGGATGTATAATTGGATGCTATCACTACCTTGGTTCAGTTCTACGACCCGCTGCTAAGATTTTTCACTTTTCAAAATTTTCAACTAGCGCCAAGTTTGGAGGAATTTGATAGAACTTTAAATTTTTCTCAAAGCAAAGTTTATGTGGGAATTGGACAGACTGTCGACATTAGAGACTTGCAAGAGGATTGGGGATACCCTATGCTGATTTGTCACCTAATTACAAAAAAAAGGTGAAATACAAGGGATTAAAAAAATAATTGGAAGCTAAAGCCCTTTCTTTTTCCAATAAGAAATAATGGGAGTCTTGTGTTGATTGTTTGGGACTGCTTATCTTTGGTGTAATTCTATTTCTTTGGACTTTGGACTATATTGACCCTGAAGCTATTAGTGTGTTTTGGGATGCAAAAGCTTTGAATGTAGATCCAACTCCTGTACTTGTCGATGTTTATAATGCTTTTCACACTCGTTGCGAAAATGGGAGGGGTGCGTTGAACTGTTGCATCCCTCTTTTATATTCTTGGCTCATGTATCACCTTTATAAAGAGGACTACATGGTTCCAAATCTGACAAGAGACTAATGGCCCCAAAAATTAAAGGCTCTCACTGCCGATTCTTTTCTATGGTATGCAGAAAGCTAAACATTAGAGATATTGTTTACAGTTGTGGATATTTTCATAATTTTCCTTTGATTGGTGTAATACGGTGGAAGAACTTACTTGGTTTTGCATTTTATCATAAATGTGTGGATAGCAAGAGTCGCCACTGACTATTCTTTTATTCAGTAAGGAAAGGGTGAAAAGAACAACAAAAACCTTCGAGGTTTTGATTTCGGGGGGTAGGTTATGAAAAGGGAAGGTATTAGCACCCTTTTCATCTGCAGTTATCTACAGGCTCTTAATCGCTAGCTCACTATGTTTGAAAATGATTTGTGTTCGTGTTCTTGAAAATATTTTGAAATTTTCCAATAGTTAGGAAACTTTGTAATGATTCTTGTATTGGTTAAGAATGCGTACCAAGTGTTCATTTGAAAATATTTTGAAAGTGTGACAGTAAGAAATGTTTTTGTTTTGAAAAATGTGTGCAAGCGATTAAGAACTATCTACCTACTCAAGGTCTTTCGTATTATTTTCCTCATCCTTTAGATAGTGCTATCCATACCATTAGTTAGTAGGAAGCCCTATCATTGGATGTGAAGGGACATGCGCGGGTTATCATACAATCATAAAGGTAACTCGTAGGGGCACTTTAGAAATTTTATCGTAAGGGACTAGATCATTTACAGAAGGCAGCATTCGAAAGGGTCATCGAGGGACTACAATCTTTTTAATCGAGGGACAGTGCTAAAGCGTCCCCATGTTCGAGGGACATGACTGTGTTTCCGAAGGCAACAAGTGAGGTCACCCTAGAGGTGCAAGTGTGAAGAGTGCTTTGATTCTAGTTATTTATCTTGAAATTAAGGTTTTCTATGATTGTTTTTAATCTTGCCATACAAACCCTATTAGAATACATCTAACAGTTATATACAAGGCATAAAGATATAAGTGCAGAAAAGTAAAATCCTACGCTATTACAAGGCTCCGTGAATGGGGGGGTACAAACAGTAAAACGGGAGGGCAAAAATTAAAACCCTAAATAAACTATTACAAACCGTAAGAAGTTACATTAACCAAAAATGCAAAAATAATAAAAATATGCGAAGCGATAAGACATGAAAAGGGAAAGGAAATTGATTGGATTGATTTTTAATAGAAAAGACTTGATGGTTAACCTAATGACCTAATTGATTTTAATTAGTTCAAAAAAGAAGTCAATCAATTAAGTTAATCAAACCCTAAATTAATTTTAATTAATTAAAAAACCTAAAAAAAACCTAATTAATTTTAATTTTAAAAAAGAAGAAAGTTTATTAATTAACCAAAAACTAAACCCTAATGTTGATTAGGGGTTGTGAGAAGATTAATTGATTTAAAAAATGGTTTAATTTGATGAATTTAGGGTTTTAAAAAGTGAAAATAGTAATAAAAAATAGGGTTTTAAAAAAGTTACCAGGGTTGGGTGTTGAACCCAGTCTTTTGCCCTTTCACTCAGCACCTTCACCACCAGGCTAGGCGCGCCTTGGTGTTAGGAAATAGCTTCAGCGCGTTTTGTAAACTACCCTGCAAAATATGAAAATGTAAGGAAAATAAATGGCAAAAGGCAGGATCGAACCATGCCCTTTAACACTAATGCCTTAACGCACGCGCTTCAACCGCTCGGGCGGTGATACATCCATTAATTTAACTTAAACAAAACATATATAATATAACAACATGGCCTGAACCGGAGAGGCACCGGAGCCCTAGCTCCGATCGTCTTCTCTGGTAACCTGTTTTTGTCAAACCTGCAAAACATAAAAGGTTAGCAAGCCAAAAACACCGTACCCCCCTAAATCTAGGGTTGCGAGTTCGATGGGATAATTATTTTGGGCTAAAACAACCTGGTTTAAGAGTTATGGCGAAAACGATGTAGATCAGTGTAACTATGGTTCATCTTAATTCTGGTTGCATGGGACCTTCACGATGATCCAAACTTGTACTGATGAACCTCAGGAACACGTTAATAATGTTAGATTTAATAAAATAGTATGAAAACAAAATTATGAATGCATGAAACAACGATAAGGTGGTGCTGCATGCAGGGGTGTTTTGAGCCCTTTAGATTGTTGCAGTTGATCTCATCTTACCCTCTACCTTCCTGGGAATGAATAGGATGATTAGTCTGTGATGAAAGGAACCGTAAATAGGGTTTGAAGTTTTTAGGGTTCTTTGAAATTTTGTGAGATTTATGACAAGTTTTGAGGAAAGGGTCTTTCGTTATGTTTGTATGAAGACAATGAGAATATATAGGACAAATTAGGTCAAATATTTGGGCTTGGTCTTTGTGTAAGAAATGCCTACATTTTATCTTATTTATTTTTTTGAAATATTAATGAATAAATCAAAATAATTAAAATAAAAATAGGTCAAGGGGTGCGTGAACAATATTTGAGATGTATAAGAAGTATAGAGTACGTCTGGACTCTGAAACAATGGCCTAATAGTCCAAAATATCAAGCTCGCTCAATTTTAACTTCATGTATTTGCTCAAAATTTCACAACTTGCACTGGTCATAACTCTCTCAATTCTAATCTTTTAAAGATGATCTTAGACTTTTTGGAAAGCCCAGTGTATCCTCTATGATCTCTATGTTGATCATTTTTTCATTTGAATAATTTATCTTGATGTAAGTTGCCTTGACAAAAAGTGTCTTTTTGTTAACTTTTGAAATAACATGTAATGTATTGACTCATATCTCTCAAATGAAGCATTTTTTGGACTTGAGATTATAGTTACTAAGTGGTAGAGAACTGAATTTCCTTCAAAATGAGCCTTGTTTTGGGAAAAACTAATGAAGCATGTGAAAGTTATGCTTGGTCAAAGTTCAGTTGACTTTTCCTAAGGAAACCCTAATTTGGCAACTTTTGACTTTTGATTATTTGAGGGCTTTTCTTGAGGAATCATGATCAACCCTTGATCAAATGATGAATATGACTTCAAAATGTTGATGTTGACCAAAAATCTTAAATTTTGACTGTATGTTGACCACAATAGACTTTTTACCCAATACAGTTGATTTTCAGTCATCTGAACCATTGACTGAGCAAACTTGTGATGCGAGGCTCGAAACTTGGTATGCGCATTCTTGGAGAAATATAAGATACCATGAATTCCATTTAAGATCTTTGAAACCCATACTTCCTTGTGAAAAGTTAAACCATAGTCGTGGATCCATTTCTTAGGAGGAGAATTTGTCTGATCAATTCTTGAGCAACCTTGAGCATTTGGGAACCTTAAGAGAATGTCTTAAATAAAACTGAGAGGGAAAATTTCGGGGTACAAAAATTGGTTCACACGGTTGCATTAATTATAAATCCAACTTTAGATTTACGCCAACTTAGATATCATTTGGAGGACAAACCCTCTGACGAGTAACTTCAACAATTGATCATTCACAACATGGGTAAAGATGATCGTGATTTGCACAACAAAATCATCCGAGCTTGGAGTAGAGTTAACAAAAGAAAGGTCGAAAGGAATAATGTTGTGGATAGAGAACCCTATACTAAGTGGGTTTTAGAAAGAGTTCAAATTGTTAAGCTATTGTTTGACGTTGATCCTAAGTACAAGCCAGACGTGCCATATCCTCTTTCTATGTCTGAAGAAGAGATAGATAACTTGAAGAAAGCCTTAGATCAAGCTCAAAAGGATAAAAATGGATTGGAGCTTAGCCTTCAAAACCATACTAGGGAGAAAAGAAAGTTGCAACAAGAGCTTGAGTAAAAAAATCAACAGATTCAGAAAGACCGTGAAGCACTCGAAAGATTAAATAGATGGTATGATGTTGTGGGGGAAATTGAAAGATTAAATAGGTGGTATGAAAAATTTTTACAAGACAAAAAGGAAATGGAAGAAAATTTGAGATACCAAATCCATGGTTTAGCACAAGGAGTTCTAGATTTGGAAGATCAAATCTAGTTCCTTACCGCCAGTCTCCATGAAAGCCAAGAATCAGATGTAAGAGAACACCTTATAAATATGGAAGAAAAGAGTATTCTCTCTCAAAATATAGAATAATATGAGCAAGTATTTCACAAGCTATAAGACCTGTAAAAAAATTTCCTCACACAAAGAAGACTCTATACAAAGATGAGGGTTGCAAAATTATATTGGGAAGGTTAATATGAAAAGATCGCCAAAGTCGGAGAAGATAATAATAATATAGTTTCGAACCTCTACAAGGAGTACCGCATCTACAAAGACAAGCACACCAAACTTGCCTTCTTAGCCAAAAATCTCATTGAGGATATTCCGAGGAGCCTAAAAGATGCAGAAGCAACACTTACTCAAAGCATCTTTGGTAGAGCTGAAGCCACTAGCTCCTTTAATTGGGGCACTCCCGCCAAAATATGATGCCAATGCAAGGTGCGAGTATCATGCCAATTATCCAGGGCATACTGTAGCGATAGAAATATTGAGACTAAGCCATTGGATTGACTTAATATGCATAGATCAAATAAAAATTACCACCGCACTTTATTATTTGCAGAGAAATGGGAAAAGAGCGAATAACCCAAAAAAGAGGTGGAGAGAATCTTAGGTACGGGGGTTGGTTATGTAAAGGGAAGATATTATCACCCTAAATATCTACGGTACTCCATGGGAACGTCTTTGAAAATTTGTGTATTTTGGCTATAAGTGTTATATACAAAAATAGATTGTGGAGATGAGAAAAGAAGTTTTATTTTTTTAATTTTTGCACCCTCCGCGGTTTCGAACCTTTAGTGCCAACGTACCATATTCCGTGTAATATGGGATCAGGGTACTCATAGTTCACCTTTAAAAATTTAAAACAAACAAGTGTGTTGGTTAATTTTAAGAGATGGGACATTATCATCATATCCGAGTGGAAAGTATACTTACTACCCATGATTATGAGAAAGGAGAATTTGCGTCATCTCAAAGTGGAGGATATAACTTAGATTTTAAAATCAACAAAGCCTAATTCGACACCTGAGTGGAAAATATCTCACTTCACTACATATCGTAGAAGTATAATAGCTTGCATCACTACAAGGATTGGCAAGAGTCTAGTTTTTTTTGAGAAAATTTTAAAGTAAAAAGCCAAAATGGTAAAATGGTTTCAATGAGATTTATTGACTTTTAGTCTTCTCACAAAAATGTCAAAGTATGATTAAGTTGGTTAAAGTTTGATTAAGAAAATGTTTTTAAAAAAAATCATGGACCTAAGTCCGAGTTTATTATGAAAGCAGTTCAAGTTTGGAAACAAGAAGAGTTTTGAAAAGGAGGGAGAAGATTTGAAAATTAAAGAAGATGGGATGAGATGGAGGGACTATCCTATAGAATAAGGTAAAAGCTAGGGAAAAGAACCGTCTAACTAACAAGAAGCCAACACTTGACACAATGAGTCAATGTATTTCCATCTTTTGGATTGAAACCAAGTAAACAAAATACTAGACCTCTCAAGAATACCGAACTTCAGATGTATTAAGTCTTCACAAAAATTGGGCAGAGTAACGACAGTATACAAATGAATATCCAATCATAGACAAAGCATATAATTAAAACAACATGCACACAAAGAAAATTAACCCAATGTCTTGGGGTAAACCTCAATATCTCTAGACAAAATAATAACAGATTCACAAGGTCCCAAGGGTAGTCAAGGCTTCTAATCCTAAGTCCAAGAGGTCCATAACTCCATAATGCCAAGTATAGTAACCAAATAGTCCAAGTAACATTAAAGTTTTTTATTGTTCAAGTTGGTTATTAAGTATCCTCAAAAAAAAGTAAATGAAAGGCTCAAGTGAGCAAAAAAAACATAAAAAAAGACATAAAGATAAATGCTCAAGTGAGCAAAGATGAAAATAGCATGAAACATAAATGCTAAAATAAATGGTGCATAAAAGTAAAGGCATAAAAAATAAAAGCATAACATAAAAGCACAAAGTAAAAGTTAATTGTTAATGAATTAGAAATTAGAGGTTAGTTGAATGACCATCTTGAAACTTGTATTTGAAAACTTATTAGGAGATTGATAAAATCAAAGCTTCTTAACATTAAGTTTGATTTTCTTTTTGTCAAGTATATCATTCATTTTAAATTCTCAAAGAGACAACATATAATCAACGATGTTTAAGTGATTCACTTAGACCAAAGTTTATGAACATTCATTAGAGGATTGATAAGACCAAAGCCTTCTAACAATGAACCTTAAGGTTATTGGACCCAAGGTTTCAAATTAACATATGTGGGCTTGCAAACATAGGTTTGGGCCACGAAGGATCATTTCTCGTAGCGCTATGTTAAGCAATCGTAAGTGGACTTATATAGAAGTCGCACCTATTTTGAGGTCGGTCAATAGCAATATATGTACTATGTGTTTGGAGAAATGATATGTATATTATTCTCTAACAATATGTAGCACATGTAAGAAGGGGGATAAGATGAAGAGGGAGGGAATATATTAGATAAAATTAGGGTTTCAAATATCATTAACATCAATCATCCATTTTGGTGGATTTTGTTTTTCAACCTATCAACACCCAAGATCTAATGAGGTTGAAGAACTTATCCCCAAAATAACATCCAAACAAAAATGATAAAATAATATTTAATAAAAAAATTTAAATGGTTAATAAAAGAGAAATGATTGGTAAAATACACAAAGTATATTAAAACACCAAATAAAAATCTAATAAAAAAAGTCAGAAGTCAAATATAAGTTTATAAGTGTTGACAAATTTTTTGGAAATTTTTTCAAGTCAAACTATTTTTAAAATTTAAAGAAACATGCAAAATAAACAAAAAATATGTAAAAGAAATAGCAAAATCATAAATAAAAATAAGATTAAGTCACCAATATTTGTCAAGAGGTCATTGGATCCTTCCATAATTTTTCCAGAATTTAAAAATTAAGGAAAGTATTTTTAATCAATTAAAACAAGTTAATTAAACTGAAAAATTATAAAAAATATCAAGTCACAAAATAAAATTGTTAAAAAAAAAATCAGAAAGAGAAAAATCAAAATTATTTTAAAGAATTTTTTCAGAATTTTTGAGTCATAAATGAATTTTTTTATGAATTTTTGAAGTTTAAAACAATTAAATATAAAAAATCAGAAATAAAATTAAACTCAAAAATATATGGACCATTCGATCATTGTCAAAACGCATTAGTAAGCTAATCCAATGGATCTTACGCGCTGTCCATATCATGGTCTTCAGAAAATAACACATGTCATCCATTATTTAAACAGGTTTGAAAAAAAAAGTGTGGCAACTTATTATTGGTTGAAGATTGACATGTGGGTCGTCTTCAACCTTCTTCCACGCGATTTATAGGTTCATGAAATGAAAAACTTAGAACTCGAGATTGGTTCCATTTGCTTTGTCTCTTCAAGACGATTCCAATGGTACCCTCGCACCAAATTTATATTTGCCATAGCGTAATCGATTTGGAACAAAACCAGAAGAGATTTTTTGAGAAGGGATTTGAAAATAGACGTATCAAACTCAATTACAGTTGAAAACAAAGGATACCAAGAGCATCAGGGAACCAAGTGCTACATTCTAGAAACAAAATTGATGTGAATTGGTGGAGAAAACTACTTTCAAACTCAAAGATGAAGCTCTGAAAATGGACTTATGGAGCTTGATTCAGGTCACGATTCTTGAAGGTAAGAGTATGGTTAGCTTCAGATAAGTCCAACGAAGCTAACTAAAAAGAGTTTTTGGTGATTTGAAGGGTGGAAATCAAAAAACAAATTCAAGCTTTAAGACTTCAAATAAGATCTTAGCAGGGGTCAACTGGCTATCAAAAGCTTGTGAAAATAGGTGGAATGTGTATCTTATTTATAGGAGAGGAAGATGAAATGCTCAAGTGTGTGAATGGGAGGATAAATGAGTGAATTCTTGAATCTGAAACATGAGAAATGTGTGACTTTTTTGGCATCAAAACTCAGCCAAAATATGTGAAGTTGTTAAACATGATTAGAAGCAAAAACACGTGAGAACTTTGTGTTTAGAGGCCAAACCAATCCAAACTAAATTTGAATTTAAACTTATAATCATTTTCAGGAAGTTAACTTTACAGCCATGGGGCCAACAATGTAGGGCACTATATGATATGGTGTTTGAAGCATTGGAGAGGTCTTAAGTCAAGCTTTGCAATGTGAAAAGAATGGTTGCATTTGGTGTCTTGGATCAAAAGTTGTGTCTCTTTGAAATCAGCAAAAACACGAATTTTCTACACTTAGAAAAATTTCAAAGTTTGGCATTCAAAGTGTCTTGTAATGTTTTGCATTCAAACATGGCCTTCCACTCAAAATTTGCTTTTGATATTTGAAGATGACATGAATTACACCTCTTGAATTGAAGTGTAGAATTGAGATCACTAAAAAATCATAAAAAATGAAAGAGTTATGATCTTTGGAAAATGATGAACAAATTTGGGGAAATTCACAAGAGACCTATAATATTTTCCAATTTTTAACCACTTTCTAAGGATGTTCATGTCTTGATCATAAAAACAAAGTTATAGTAGACATCCCAGAGATTATTGTTGAAAAATAATGGGCTCAAGGAGACAAAACTTGACCAAATTATGAGCATTTGAAGTCACATAATGGGACTTAATGGGCTATCTAGAGGACTTGTAATATTTCTCAATCATTAGTGATCTTTCACACAAAATTTGCTTGAAACTTTTGAAGTGATTTGTTAGTAACCCTTTAAAGAGAAGCATATCTTTGGAATAACTCAAAAATATCAAAAGATTGATAAGATATTGCCCTTAGAAGTCCAAAAACCCTATCTCTTAGAGCATCAAAATGACTTGGAACCCCCTTTAAATTTTGACAATCTTTCTTGTAAAAATACTTCTGATATGTGAAGAGAAGTTGTTGGGGATAATAATAAGAACCTATATGATAAAAAATAAAAACTTCCAAATGTTGATAATTGAGGGAGTTATGCACTTGTGATCAAGGAATCAAGAACTTGTTCAATTAGATAGAACTTCTTGAATCAATTCTTGCATCTTTTGACTTCCTTTGGAAAATTGAAGCATGATGAATCATAGTAGACCTTGTAATGACATTAATTTAATCACACTCAATGATGAAGCTTAAATATCAATAAAGCTTTGTTGAAGAAGGCATGGAAATAAACTCATGAACCTATGAATCAACCTGATAAAATATGTTGTGCCTTCACCTATAGTACCATCATTTATAGAGTAAACATTCATTATGTTTGTTAGTTAAAAGTCAATCAACACAAGACATATATGATCACATTATACAAATCAAAGTGATCAGTGATCCCTCATGAGCAAACCTAAAGATAGGGAGAAGAACCAAACCCTAGTGTGTGATCTTGATATGATTGGGTTGATATGAGATTATAGAGGGATCCTAGGGGAAAAAATTAGGGTATAACAACTTCCCTTATTTAAGTGTCTTCTATCCAAAGATACGAAGATTAAAATCTTCGTTTCGACGAGATTCAAGATACTTAAAGACGAACTCCAATGGTGACATAGATACAAAGTATTCTATCCATTAAATGCTTATGATTATGCATGCAAACAAACAACTCCAAAGGTGACATAGAACACCACTTGGGATGTGGGAAATAAAATAAAAGATCAAAAGAAAGTCCGACCAGGAAAATAAATTGTTGGGGAACAAAAGACTCAACTCTACTAGGGTAAAGTCCAAGGAGTAGATAAAGCATCATTAACTCAAATACCGAGGAAAAAGTAATGGATGACAAATATCGACAGATAACTGCGAACTATCCATCCCTAAAGGGGATAGCGAGAAAAAAATAACATCGACTCATAGGGAATAAGAGATTTGCACCCGAAGGATGCAAAAATAAATGGTAAGATAATACCGGTAAATACCACCATTAGGGATGGTAACAAATGATTAGCATCAGTACTTATTACTGGAATCAAATGAACTCTTTTTTAGAGCAAAGTGAATCTCAATGACAAACTATCTCCCATAATGATGA
Organism: Vicia faba; assembly: GCA_948472305.1. NCBI lineage: Eukaryota > Viridiplantae > Streptophyta > Magnoliopsida > Fabales > Fabaceae > Vicia > Vicia faba. The sequence continues at coordinate 898,333,060 of OX451738.1, forward strand.
GACTATCATTCATCAGAGTAATAAATCTCTACAATGAACTATCTCCCATAATGACGAGACTACCATTCATCAGAGTAACAAATATCAACAACGAACTATCTCCCATAATGACGAGACTACCATTCATCGAAGTAAGAAATCTCAACAATGAACTATCTCCCATAATGGCGAGACTACCATTCATCGGAGTAACAAATCTCAACAACAAACTATCTCCCATAATAACGAGACTACCATTCATTGGAGTAACAAATATCAACAACGAACTATCTCCCATAATGACAAGACTACGATTCAACAGAGTAACAAATATCAACAACAAACTATCTCCCATAATGACAAGACTACCATTCAACAGAGTAACAAATCTCAACAACGAACTATCTCCCATAATGACGAGACTACCATTCATCAGAGTAACAAATCTCAACAATGAACTTTCTCCCATAATGACGAGAATACCATTCACTGGAGTAACAAATATCAACAACAAACTATCTCCCATAATGACAAGACTACCATTCAACAGAGTAACAAATATCAACAATGAACTATCTCCCATAATGACCAGACTACCATTCAATAGAGTAACAAATCTCAACAACGAACTATCTCCCATAATGACGAGACTACCATTCATCAGAGTAACAAATATCAACAATTAACTTTCTCCCATAATGACGAGAATTCCATTCACTGGAGTAACAAATATCAACAACAAACTATCTCCCATAATGACGAGACTACCATTCATCAGAGTAACAAATCTCAACAACAAACTATCTCCCATAATGAAGAGACTACCATTCATTAGAGTAACAAATCCCTTATTTTAATAGGCTAACTGGGGAAGAACAAGTTACTCAAATAAAGAGACTGCCACTTGCTGTTATGAGAAGGAGATGTAACAATGCTGCTGGGGAAATGAACCTTGGCTTCTCTAGGGAAATGCCATCATGTTCCTGCTGAGGAGGTAAAGTCTTCTCATTCAAAATAAATGCACATTCTCAACCCATGGCGCAAAGGATACAGAAATCAAAAAAATAATATTGTCGGGGACCACAGATTTAAACCAGAAATAAATCGGAGCGAAATAGTTAATCAAGACATCACCTAATGAGAAATAAACTCAAAAGGGGACTACATTCCATCCAGATAATGAGCTGAATAGGAAGGCTAAAACAAAATTCTTCCACGAGGGGGAACTTAGTGGGGAAATTGAAAGGATATACATTTTCTACTTAAGGTTGACAATCTATTAGAGAGAGGGTAGCATAACTCTACAAATAGGGTAATATGCAAACAAAAATATTAATGAATGCAAATGAGCAATGAATTTTAAATTCAGCTATGCATGATGTATGTATGAATGTATGAATATATGAATATTATCATGTACATGTTGACATAACAGACAAATAACACTAGGAATAACCATACAAAACCAACTTGGATAAAGTCAACACTCGGAAAATTAATTCCAAGATGAAGATTCCATAAGAGAGTAAGCATCGACTGAGGAAACAAAGTCTTACTTCACGGCTTAACTTCACTGGGAAGGAATACGGCTTGAAGAATAACCAAAGCACAAATCTGATAGCAATAAACCAATATAGTGTATGGACTTATGTCAGAGATTATAATACTGACTTCACTAGGGAAATTGAAAACCATACTGTTGAGACTTCAACTAGGGATCTCGTGTTGATTATGTTGGGGAGTCCAATCACCACAAATGCTGAGAGGTGCTAAAATACATTATTCGATATCAAAAGTGAAGGTTACATAAACTTCTTTGGGGAAAATATATGAAGCTTCACGGGTGTAACAACTTTCAGATGTATCTTCTCGGCTTCATTTGGGGTTCAATACATGAAGAGGGAAAGAACTTCCTTTAGACAATAGAAAACCTCAGTGGGGAACTTGGGACAGATGTTTCAAACCATACAGTCCTGAAATCAAATAATCGACCTTAATAAGATCTGAGTTATCAATAAGATTCAAATCTATAAAACATAGATGGATCATGCGTGTATCAGAAAGAGTAATCTTGAGATTAATTTTAAGGAATCCCTTCAAAATCCCGAGGTTAGTCCATCCTCGGAATCACTATTTTTGTTCCACTTGAATCACAAAAACAGAAATAAAAAGTGATTTGTAAATTCTTTTCAAAAACATGTTTTTACTATTAAATCTTTATGTTTTGAAAATTACTATCAATAATAAATGAACTTTTTGTAAACAGGATAAAAATATAATCACGAAGAATTGGATAAAGGCTCAAACTTTATTAATAGAATGGTAGTCCGCAAATGGCATGACTCCATGGATGATTACAAAGTTTGGAAAATGGTAAGTACATGGGAAAGACATATTGAAATACAATGACCACTACTCTCCCTAACAACTTTGAACTCCTGAACAGGGGCTTTAGTCGAATTATAATGAGAATCTAAGAAGATTGTCACTTAAATAATAAGGTCTTATCTAATGCAGTTACTTGCCAAGAAATCCCTAACTTTTACCTAGGTTGCCCTTGCAGGTTTTCAACCTACGGGGAAGATTTATTCTGTTTATGTATCTAACATTTTCCTAGACCACCCTTTCGGGTTTTCAGCCTACCAAGATGCTCCTTTTTGCCGAAGCTGCCCTTTTGGGTTTTCAACTTAGCGAGTAGTTCTTTTATTTTCTCATGTGAAGTATTTCTTTACTGCATCAGCATTCATGGGACGTGGGAATTCCTCGTCATCCATAGTTTCAAGGATTATCGTGCCTCCAGAGAAGGCTTTCTTGACAACATATGGACCTTCATAATTGGGAGTCCACTTGCCCCTGGAATCAGTGTTAAGAGACATGATGATTCTGAGCACGAGGTCACCTTCTCTAAATTCACGAGGTTTGAATTTCTTATCAAAATATTTCTTCATTCTTTTCTGATATGATTGACCGTGACACAAAGCCATCATTCTCTTTTCTTAAATCAAGTTCAACTAGTCAAACCTATTCTAGACCCATTCAGCCTCTGATAATTTGGTTTCCATTATTACGCGTAAAGAAGGAGTCTCAACCTCGATGAAGAGTACAACTTTCATGCCATATACAAGAGAGAATGAGGTTTCCCCTGTTGAAGTTCGGAAGGATGTGCGATACCCATGAAAATCAAAAGGAAGCATCTCATGCCAATCCTTATAGTTAACAACCATCTTCTGGATGATCTTCTTAATATTTTTGTTAGCAGCTTCAACAACCCCATTCATCTTGGGCCTGTAAGGAGATGAATTGTGATGGACAATCTTGAATTCTTCACAAAGTTCTGTCACCATCTTGTTATTCAGATTTGATTTGTTGTCAGTGAAAATCCTACTTGGTATACCATACCGATATATAAGATTGTTCTTGATAAAGCGTACTACCACTTATTTAGCGACATTAGCATAGGAAGTTGCTTCCACCTATTTAGTGAAGTAGTCTATTGTCACCAAGATAGAACAATGTCCATTCGACGCCTTGGGTTCAATCATTCCAATCAAGTCAATACTCCATGTAGAGAAAGGCCATAGGGAAGAAATAACATTGAGAAGCGTCGGAGGCACATGAATTTTTTCAGCATAAATATGGCATTTATGGAACTTCTTTGCAAATTTGTAACAGTCAGATACCATTGTCAGCCAATAGTAACCTTCTCTAAGAATCTTCTTTTCCATTGAATGTCCATTGGCATGGGTACCAAAGGAACCTTCATGGATCTCATGCATCAATATGTCTGCTTCGTGTCTATCCACACATCTAAGTAAGACCATGTCATAATTCCTTTTGTATAACACATCTTCATTAAGGAAAAAGCTACATGCCAACCTTCTCAATGTCTTTCTATCTTTGCTCGATGCACCAACCGGGTATTCCTGAGTTTGGAGAAAAGGCTTGATATCATAATACCAAGGTTTTTCGTCTGAAGTTCCCTCTATTGTAAACACATGAGCTGGCATATCCAGATGTTGAACTGTGATATGAGGTACATAAAAGCCAAAGTGGTTAATGCATATGCCATCTGATTCTCATCTCTGGGAATATGATGGAATTCAACTTGATTAAATAAAGGTAATAATCTTCTAGCATAGTCTTTGTAGGGAATCAAGCCAACGTGACGAGTATCCCATTCTGCTTTGATCTGATTTATTACCAAAGTTGAATCGATGTATACATCCAGAATTTTTATTTTGAGATTTATAGCCTCTTCGAGACCCATGATAGAAGCTTCATACTCTGCCATATTATTGGTGCAATCAAATTCCATCCTTGTAGTAAAAAGGATGTGTGACCCATGGGGTGTGATAATCAAGGCACCAATTCCTTTCTCAATAAGCATTTACAACTCCATCAAACACCATACCCCACCAGGATTCAGGATCAGGACCTTCCCCAGGAAAAGGTTCATCATAATCTTTTACTTTCAAATACATCACATCCTCGTCAGGGAAATCATATTTAACACACTGATAATCATCAATTGGTTGGTGAGCAAGATAATCTGTCAACAGACTGCTTTTTATAGCCTTCTGAGTACGATATTCAATATCATATTGAGACAACAGCATCTGCCAACGGGTAATTCTTCAAGTGGTATGATTCAACATATATTGCCGTAATCGCTTTGCCACCCAGGCCAAAGCACAACATGTTTTTTCCAGAATAGAATACCGCGACTAACAATCAGTAAACTTTTTGATGAGATAATAAATTACATATTATTTTCTTCCCGCTTCATCTTGTTTTCCCAAAATATAACCCATAGAATTATCTAACACAGTCAGATACATAATCAATGGTCTTCCTTCAACAGGGGGAGCAAGATAGGAAGTTCAAGCAGATACTCTTTAATGCTTTCAAATTCTTTTTGGTAATCATCTGCCCACACATAACCTTGATCTTTCTTTAACAACTTGAAGATCAGCTCACATGTTGCAGTCATATGGGAAATAAATATGGAAATGTAATTCAAACGTCCAAGAAATCCTCTAACTTGCTTTTCAGTTCTTGGTGCAGGCATTTCTTGAATTGCCTTAACTTTATCAGGATCAACTTCAATTCCTTTTTGGCTGACGATGAAACCTAACAAATTTCTTGAACAAACACCAAAGCTGCACTTATTTGGATTCAAGCGGAGACCATATTTCCTCAAATGCCAAAACAATTTCAACATATATTCTATATGCCCTTCTTCAGTCTAAGATTTTGTGATAATATCATCAACATATACCTCAATTTCCTTGTGCATCAGATCATGGAATAGGGTTGTCATAGCCTCTGGTACGTTGCACCAGCGTTCTTCAACCTGAAGGTTATCACTCTGTAACAGAATGTTCTCCAGGGTGTGATAAATGTTGTTTTTTCCATGACCTCAGGAGCAATTCTGATTTGGTTGTATTCGGAAATCCATCCATGAATGAAAATAATTTGAATTTTTTTATACTATCAACTAACATATCAATATGTGGCAATGGAAATTCATCTTTTAGACTAGCTTTGTTTAAATCTCTATAATCAACGCACATGTGAACTTTTCCGTCTTTCTTGGCTACTAGAACAATATTGACAATCCACTACACTGTTGTCACAAGAAAACCGGCATCAATCTGCTTTAAAAATTCTTCTTTAATTTTCACTGCTATGTCAAGGTGAGTTCTTTGCAACTTCTTCTTGATTGGTGGACATTCTGGATTTAGCGGCAAATGATGTTCCACAATATCAGTATCCAAACCAGGCATGTCTTGATAAGACCAAGCAAAGATATCCACATACTCTTTTAAAAATTCAATCAACCTACTCTTCACATCAGGATGAAGCAATGCTCCAACCTTGATTTCTTTTGGATCTTCCTCTGAATCCAAATTAATCGTTTCCAATAGCTCTTACGGCTGAATGATACTTTCCTCGCGCTCAAGCAACCATGAAACCTCTTCTGGGATTTTATCATATTCTTCTTCTTCAGCCATATACACAGGATATTCAAAGTTGGGAGAGGGTGCAGGGTCATTGTACCCAACGGGTTTATTAATTAATCTGCACATATGATTTATGATTGATTTTAGAAACTAACACATGTAACAAATGATTATGCGGATTTACTTACAGTTAGTATTTATTTTGAAAGGATTTTTCTGATTACCATTTTCCAAGAAAAAACAGAAAATAAAGACATAATTTGGGAATCAAAAACAACTTTTATTAATGATTTTAAAAATCAAAACAACAGATATGCCCATACAACATCAATACTTTCACCTTGGGCAAAGTAAAGGTTTTTTTGAAAAAAGACTAACAAAAAACAAACTACTTTGAAATGTGAATGTTAGAAGGAACATCAATAGTGATCCAATTCTGGACTTTGACTCCATGCGTCACGTAGTTCGGTATTTCTTTGTCTAATTCATCTTCAAGAATAACATTGATCTTTGGAGTAGTTTGATGAAGATAGCATGCACTGTGAAAGATGTCTTGATATTTACTCAAAGCAGACTTCGGGTTCACGATTTCTTTCTTCATGGAGAAACCCAAACCAGTGCCATTCTTGTTCACAAGAGGATTGATAACCTGCCCCCCACACCTTGTTAGGGCCTTTCTGCACTACTTATTGTGCATCCTTAAACGATGCGATAGAATTCTCATTCTTCCTTACATTATCAATGGACAAAGCTTGTAATTAAGTTCCAACAACGATTTCATCAGCTTCTACAATGTTAAAGGAAGACAAATGAGATATCAATAGAGCTTGCTCACCATTCATGATGACCACCTTCCCTTCACGTACAAATTTCAGCTTCTGGTGCAAGGTTGAAGTAACAGCTCCTGCTTCATGGATCCACGGTCGCCCCAATAAACAACTATAGGCGGGAACAATATCCATAACCTGGAAAGTAATCTGAAATAAGTGTGGACCTATGTGAATAGGCAAATCTACTTCTCTGATGACAGACTTCTACGAACCATCAAAAGCTTTCACTATAATTCCACTCGGGCGTATGGGAGTTCCCTGGTACCTAAGCTTCATGAGTGTACTCCTTGCTATAACATTCAAAGAAGACCCATTGTCAATTAGCACATTGGACAAATAGTCATTCTTATAATTCATGTAAATATGGAGAGCCATGTTATGGCTCCTTCCTTCATCAAGAAATTTGTCATCACAAAAGCTCAGATTATTACAAGATGCAATATTCCCCACAACACTGCTGAACTGATCCAGAGAAATATCACTTTCCACAAAATCTTGATCCAACACTCTCATCAATGATTCCCGATAAGCAGAAGAGTTCATTAGCAAGGCTAGAATGGAAATCTTAGATGGAGTTTGAAACAATTGATCCAGAATCTTGTAATCACTCATCTTGATAATTTTCAACAAGTCACATCTTTTCCAAAGCAACGCCACTAGATTCTCCCATCACTTTCTTAGGTTCAAATTCTCAACAACCTTTTTATAAGAATTAACATCCCCTCGAAAGATAGAGGCGAAGACACGGCCACTACGGGTTACTTGACTAGCTTTAGCGATATTCTTGGCATCCGAAAAAGGTTGGATAGGAATTTCCACACTATCTTCTAGGATAGTTTCATTGTACTTATATGGCATAGCTTTGTCTGATTCATATGGGACAGGACCATGCAGACAAATAACCACTGGAGCAACAGCTAGCTTGCTATGGTACTCAATCTCTATAGGAGCGAGAACACCAAAACAAGGTACAATAACATTCACCCCTTCATAAAATATTTAGGTGTCACTTAATCATTATCGGAGAACATATCTTCATCATAAGAAAAGCACTCATCAGCAGAAACATATTCATCATCAGACATGGCCTCAACCGAGAAATCTTCAATCACATTAACTCAATTGCCATTATCTCCATTACATTTGACTTTGATAGTATTATTATCTAACAACAATTGAACGCCTTTTCTTACGATAGAACAACCACGAGAATCCCTACAACAGATCTGATAAGAGCCGTAATGGTGTTCTTCTTGGCCATCCATGTGACAAAATGTAGCGTGCAGCTGTACCAAATCATCATTCATATAATTCGCATAAAAAAATCTGGAATTCATCGGGACATCCATAAACCATATTCACGTCTTCTTTGTACTCATCCATTGGTCTAATTATATGGATAATACCATCATCCATCATCTCTTAAAGATCATCTCTCACCTTATCACATTTGTGGACATTTTTACTACAAATACTACATCCAACATGGTCATGTGTATAATAGCTGAATTCACAGAGATCAGCATGCATCTTGACAATCCCCTCTAACCAGGTTGATATCAAAAATTAGGAAGTCCCCATGACAACCAGCAACCATATTTACAACATTTGCACCTCCATTTTTGGGCAGTGGATTATCCTTCACATTAGGACCCATATCTTTAAAATATAGGAGTCCAGATCTCACCATCTTCTGTACTTCAGACTTCAAGGGATAACCGTTTTTCGATGTTGTGCCCTGGGGCTCCTTGATGAAAAGAACAAGTCTGATATGCCTTATAATACCATGGTAAAGGTGAAGGTATAGCAGGAGGAGTCCTAGTCTGCACCAATTTCTTCTAAATCAAAGTCGGGAACAACTCTGCATAGCTCATTGGAATAGGGTCAAAAGCTTCTCTCCTTTGACTTTGCCCTTGATTTCCCTGAGGAGGTGGTCTATGATAGGCAACAGCGGTCAGAGCTACATTGATGACTGGAGTTATAGAAGAAACTTGTTGTTGGTACCGATGATGTCTTCTTGGTGGTCTAACTTCCTTTCTTCAACGACAATATTTGTTTCACTTTCTTTCTTTCTAGAAAACCCATACGATGATTTATTTATTCCTTCGTCTTTTGTCAAGCTTCCTTCCCTGAAAACTTCTTCTAGACGAGCACCCATGCTTACCATCTCAGTGAAATCACTTGGTGTACTGGGGACCATCCTTTCATAATAAAATGATCCAAGGGTTTTCAGAAATACCTTGGTCATTTCTTGTTCTCCCATCGGGGGTACCACCTGGGCAGCTACATCGCGCTAACGCTGCACATATTCTTTGAATGACTCCTTGTCTTTCTGAGCCATCGCTCTTAATTGGTCACGGTCAGGTGCCATAAACATATTGTACTTATACTGCTTGATGAAAGCTTCACCTAAATCATTAAAAGTGTGAATATTGCTACTGCCAAACCCATATACCACTTCAAAGTGGCATCGGTTAACCTATCCTAGAAGAAATGAATGAGCAAGCATTGGTCATCGGTATGAGTGGACATTTTTCTTATATACATCACTAGGTGGTCTCGAGGACAATATTTTCCCTTGTACCTCTCGAGTTCTGGTACTTTAAACTCCGCTGGCACTTTTACATTAGGAACTAAGCAGAGTTCACTGACGCTTTGTCCGAATAATTCTTTTCCTCAAAGAGCCTTCATTTCTTTTTGCATTTCATTGAATTGGTCCTAAAAGTCATCCAATCGGTCATAGAAGCCCACTCTTTCACTTGGTGGAGGAACAAGACAATAACCCTCACATTAAAAAACAATATAGCATTCACCGTAGGAGGTGCAGCATAATGAATCTCATTTTTAGCAACAGGAAAAACATGCACCATAGGAGGTGCAGGAATAGCAACAGCTTGATCAAATGGGTTAACTTGAGTATTAGGATTGTAACCTTATGGCATGAAATTTTCAGGCATTCCCCACGGTTAACCCTAAGGCATATGGTTTTGAGCAGCGATAACTGAAGTAATGGAAACGGGAACTGACATAACTTCGGAAGAAACCGTCATTTGTTGTGGATGAGAAGTATGAGCATACAGAGGAGCAAGTGGTGGCTGATTCTGAGTATCCACCAACGATTCCATCAAAGCGAACAGAATAGCCATATCGACCTTCAAAGCAGTAACTTCTTTATGCATCTCGCAATTCTCTTGTTCAAGATTCTCCATTTTCTTTCTGGAATTAGCCTGAGTAATGTATCGGTGATACAACTTGTTGACTGGACGAAGTAGAGAAACATGGTAAGATACCTGGCTATGAACAGAAAATGTAAAAATATATGCAAAATGATGCATGATATGCAATGCATATGAATTATTTATCATTATTAATATTTCAAGGAACTCAAAGAATTATGGACATTTTGCCAATATTAAAGTACTAACACATTTTGAAATACTAAAAATTTAATTATAATAATTTCATAATGGATTACAACCTTTAGTACAAGTTTCAATAACTCTAAGTACAAGAGAATACATATAGAATCTAAAATCCTAAGGAGCCAAAGTTGATGGAGATCTCTCCACACACTGACGCTTTCCCATGAGTCTTGCAATCTGAGCCTTCAACTGCTTGTTCTCTTCTGCATACCTGTCGGAGACTTCTTTCCAACCCCCAGTGCCAGGAAGTAAGTAACTAGGTCCTGTGTGAGCTCTATAGTAAAATAAATCCTCTTGCTTCTCCATCATTTCCATAGCACGACTCTCAAGAATCTGGATTAAGTCATCCTTCTCTTTCAATTCTGTCTGGTAGGACATCTCTAAAGTCTGACACTTATTCTTCCATGCTTCCTTCTCTTGATGCATCCTAACCAAGGCAAGGTGAAGTTCTTTCACATCATCTAAAAGGGGAGGAGTAGTCTTCACAAACATATCAGGTATAGGTTCTTCGCGGGAATATGGCATTTTCAACTGAATTACCCTTGCTTGTACCCAACAGAGATGAGGCTCCAAAGAAATAGTTCCCCTTGGTCCCAAATATTTTCTATTCTTCCTATAAATATGGCGTTAATCCTTTGAAATATCTTCCTTAGCTTCCTTATGATCTTATGATCCTCTCCTTCTTTGATAATGAAACCACTCATATGAATATTATTTGGCTTGTCTCTCATCGGATATCCAAGTTGACAACGCGCAAGAACGACATTATAGTTAATTCCTCCCTTTGTACCAAGAAGAGGTACATTGGGGAAACTACCACAACTATCAATAATCTTCACATCATAATAAACCTAATGATACCAAACAATATCAGAATGAGTGAGATCCATAATCTTTGGAGCCCAACGAGGTTCCTTCTTGATATCCCAGAAAGCATTAGATCGAGGTAAGTGAGAAATAAACCACTGATATAACAAAGGCGTGCAACAAATGATCATCCCTCCATGATAAAAATCCTGAAGATGGATGGAATAATAAGAATCTCCTAATAGTTTAGGGATTGGATTCCCAATAAAAAAGATCTTAATGTTGTTGACATCCACAAATTTGTCGACATTTGTGTAGTACGATGGGAGAACTGACTTGGTGTTTTGGGTTTTATTGCAAATGTTGAGGATAGCAAGAGTCGCCACTGACTTTTCTTTTATCCAATAAAGGAAATGGTGAAAATAATAGGAAAGACATTTTGAGATATTTTCTTGAGTTTGGGGGGTAGGTTATTAAAAGGGAAGGTATTAGCACCCTTTTCATCTGTAGTTATCTATGGGCTCTTAATTGCTTGATCACTTAAAAAATTGCTTTATGTTTGTGTATGTTGAAAGATGTTTTGAAGATGTTTTGAAAGTGGTGATTTTGTAATGATTCTCGTATCGTTGAGAATGTATACAAAATGTTAGTTTTGGAAATATTTTGAAAATGCCTTGGTGCGGTAATTTTGCAATGATTCTCGTATCATTGAGAATGTATACAAAATGTTTATTTTTGAAAATATTTGTTTGAAAAGAGAGTGTTTTGAAAGTGTGAGGTGTGGAAATGGTTTTAGTTTGTGAGCAAGCAATTACGAGTAATCAACCTACTCAAAAATTCTTTGTTATGTTCTTCCTCCTTTAGATGGTGCTATTTTACCATTGGTTGGTAAGGAGCCATATCATTGGATATGAGGGACGGGCGTGGGTCATTCTACAGTCATAGAAGGCAACTTGTAAGATGTTTTAGAAATTTTTGTAAGGGACTAAGATCATTTACCAAAGGAAACATTTTGAAGGGTCATTGAGGGACTATGATCTCTTTAATCGAGGGTCTTTGCTAAAACATCCTTCGTTTGAGGGACATGATTGTTTATATCCGAGGCAACAAGTGTGGGTTACCCTAGAAGTACATGTGTGCAAAGTGTTTTGATTCAATTATTTTGTCTTTGAATTAGGTTTTTCTATGGTTTGATTTTAAGTCTTGTCATGCAAACCCTAATTACTAACAATAATAAGGAAAGCGATAAATTGTGGAATTTAAATGTCCTACGCTATTACAACGCTTTGGGAATGAGGAGTACAATTTTGTGAATAGGGGGAGAAAGCAATAAAGTCCTAATTATCTATTACAAACCATGTACATGAATAATGATAGAATGCACAAAATGTAAAGAGGAAGAAAGAGATTGTTTTTTTTAGGGTTTTTGATAGAAAGGTTTAAAGATTAACCTAATCAACTCATTTATTTTAATTACAAGAAAAGCTAATTAATTATTTAATCAAAACCTAAAATCTAAGTTAATTAAAATAAAACCTAAGTCTAATTTAATTTTTTTAGAAAATAATTTAAATTTTAATACTAATTTATAAAAGAAAATAAAATTCAATTTAATGAAATAAAATGCCTAAATTAAAACATTTTTAATTTAATTAAGAAAATATATATTTTTTGGTATAGATAAATGAATAAATAAATGAAAATAAAGAAAATATAAAATAAATAAAAATAATTGGGCCTGGGTGTCAAAAGAAAAATGGGGGTTTAAAAGTAGCAAACAGGCCCAATTTAGTTTTTGTTTTGAATCAGAAAATAATTTTAAAAAAAGTGGGCTTGTGCTGTGTTTAGTAAAAAGGGGGTACTAGGAATAAATTCAGTCAAAGTCCCAGAAACAAAGTCCAAGCGCTTGCGGATCCTGTGGGGATGGCCTTCTGAGGTACATCATTGGCTTGCTCACGTGATGTGTTAGATCTTCTTTCCCAATGATCAGATGGTGTTGATATGAAGTCCATTGTAGGCACGTGTGGCTTGTATGCACTGAATCTGAAACAAATAAATGTGAAAAAAATAAAAGGGTACCACTGGGGCTCGAACCCAGGTTTCTATAGATCAATGCCTTACGCGGGCTTCTTCTGCCACTGGGGTGGCTGTTTCATCCGTTAATAATACCAGTTGTAATAAACTTAAAATAAACTTGTTCCTGAACACAACTTCATCTTCTTCCTCGCGCCATCTTCCATTGTTACATTTTCAAATTTTTGAACTTTCTCATTTCTCAATTATTTTAAAAAATATAAACATGAAAGTTGCTCCATTTTTCAACACGAATTCAACCATGTAAATAACTAAAACTATAAATCAAAGATGAACATGAATTTTGTTTGGTACCAAATAAAACCTAATTTTTTTAGAAAGTTCAACTTCAAAATTCACATCACTCAGGCAACATATATGAAAACTAAAGGCATGGTTAGCTTCAGGACTATGATGTCTACATTTTTCAATCACAAGGTAACCATTAATGATGCTTGTAGAGAGAGTTCAGAGTTGAGAAAACTTACCTCAAAACTGGAAATCTTGTATGGAGTTTGAGCACCCCTGGAAGTGTGGTGATGATCTGGATAGCTTCACTGGACTCCTAGGAAGCTAATGCAACTCTTACTTTGTGATGAAGGTGCTTGAATCATGTTGGAGAAGTTGTTGTACCCCAATTTTTCCCCCTAAGATTCCTCTATCATATCATATCAACTCAATCATAATAAGATCCCACACTAGGGTTTGACTCTTATCCTTATCTTTAGCTTTGCCTATGGGGAATCACCAAGCACTTTGATTTGTATCTTGTTGTCATCAATGTTTTCACTAATTTTTAACTAATAAATGCAATGTATGTTTTCCATAATTGTTGATATCACAGGTGAAAGCACAACACCTTCTAACAAGTTTATCCATAGGTTCATGAGTTTATTTCCATGCCTTCTTCAACAAATCTTCATTGAGATTCAATCTTCATTATTGAAGATATTTTGAAATAATATCATGACAAAGTCTATGATGATTCATCATACCTCAAGTTGTCAAAAATAGGTCAAAGATATAAGGGTTGATTGAAGAAGTTTGACCCAGTTGGACAAGTCTTTGGTTTCATTGATCACAAGTGCATATATCCCTCAATTCTCGAGATTTGGAAGTGGTTTTAGTTGCTATTGTTTCTCCTTATCATCCTCAACAACTTCTATTTACATGACAAATGTGTTTGTGCAAGAAAGATTGGTCAAAATTGAAAAGGATTCCCAAGGCATTTTGTTGCTCTAAGAGTTAAGGTTTTGAACTTCAAATGGGTATATCTTGCTCTTCCTTTGGTATTTTTGAGTAAATCAAAAGAAATTGTTCTCTTCAGAGGGTTACCAACAAATAACATCAAAGGTTTCAAGGAAATTTTGTGTGAAAGGTACTTGATGATGAAGAACGATTACAAGTCCTTTAAACAAACCATCAAATTCCAAAACATGACTTCAAAAGATCATAACTTGCTCAATTTTTATCACCTTGAGCCCATTATTTTTTCACATTGATTTTAAAGATGTGAACTTCAACCTTTATTTTAAGTGCAAAGTGTGAAAATGAATGGAAGATGCCCTAAGGATGCAAAATATTATAGGTCATTTTATGATTTTTTGCCAATTTCAACAAGTCATAACTTTCTCAATTTTTGGAGATTTTAAATGGTTTAAGGCTCAAAATGTCATTCAATAGATCTACTTCATTCTATCTTTTTTGGTCAAGAGAAAATTTCCAATGGAAGACCATGTTTGGATGCAAGACATTATAAGTCATTTTTGAAGAAAAACTTAGAATTTTTCTAAGTACAAAAGTCAACCTCTTTTTCTCAACTTTGACTCATCACAATTTTCAGCTCAAGCATCCATTTGTTAGAACATAGCTTGATTCTACAACTGTTGTAAGAGTTTTGATGATAACAAACACTCAAAGAACAATTATGCTCCCTAAATTTGTATTTTGTTTTGCAGAGAAGTTATGATGGAAGAAGCTCAGTAGATGAGTTAAATAGTTATTTCAACTCTGATTCTAAACATCTCTTAAATAACTTCTAACGCTACAAACAGGACTATGTCTTTCTGATTCACAAAGCTCTGGAAAGAAGCAATGGAAACTTTAATCTTCTGAAGCAAGCACGTTCTGAAGAGTTACAAATCAATTATTACCATTTCAAAAGTAACAACTAGAAGGGAACAAGGATCTCTATTTTTGGAAAGCTCTTTAATTATCATTAAATAACATTCCAAAAGCTCTTACATGCTTCGCCTATTTAAATAAAGTTTGAAGGAGAAATCGTTCACGATTTTCACACACAGCAACGTAGAAATCTTCATGATCTTCAAACATTCAAAATTCAAACGAACCAGTATAACCAATGTGTTATTTTCTTCAAGTTTTAAAAACCCTAATTCAAACCCCCCCTTTCTTGTGTTTTTCCATTATCCAATTGGCATCAGAGCGCTTGTTTCTGAGTACAAGCACTTAACTGTGTCAGAAAAAGATCCAAGCTAAGAAAAACACTATGGTGGGACCAAGTCAGAACATCAGCAATGACTACCATGATGAAAAAGATAGAATCAACAGCGAACCTCCAATCTTTGATGGTGAGAACTTTGATTACTAGAAAGACATAATCGAAAGTTTCTTTCTAGCTCATGACGTTGATCTCTGGGATATAATGACTGATATGTACATACATCATGTTGATGAAAGCGGTCAGAAAATTGACAGAAAAAGAATGTCAGATCATCAAAAGCGAGATTTCAGAAATCATCACAAGGCCAGAACTATTCTCTTGAGTGCTATCTCATACACAAACTATGAGAAGATCATAAATAGAGAGTCAGCAAAACACATGTTTGACTCCTTGAAAATGACGCATGAAGGTAACACGCAAGTCAAAGAAACCAAAGCTCTTGCGCTCATTCAGAAGTATGAAGCCTTCAAAATGGAAGAAGATGAAACCATTGAAACAATCTTCTCAAGATTTCAAATTCTGGTGGCAGGGTTAAAAGTTAAGGATAAAGGGTACTCAATTGTTGACCATGTAAAGAAGATCATCAGAAGGTTACCTAAGAAATGGAGGCCCATGGTCACAACTCTTAAATTGGCCAAAGATCTGAACAAAATCTCTCTCGAAGAACTTGTCAGCTCTCTCAGAAGTCATGAGATAGAGTTAGAAAAAGATGAGCCCCAGAAGCAAGGTAAGTCTTTAGCTCTTAAATCTAACAAAAAATATGAATCAAAAGTTTTGCAGGAAAAAGAAGAAAACTCTGGTGGATCCTCATCAAAAGAAGACGAAATGTCTCTTCTCTCTAGAAGAGTCAATCACCTGTGGAAGCACATGCAAAGGTAGTTCAGAAATTCCAGAAGAACGGGGAATCAGTCTGAACCATCGTCTGGATACAGAAAGTCTGAATCATCTTCTGGATACAAAATTTCAAGTAACAAAGACATTGTATTCTACGAGTGCAATGAAAAAGGGCATTACAAAAGCGACTATCCAAAGCTTCAAAAGGAGAAACCTAAAAAGAAGTTCTTTAAGGAGAAGAAGAAAAGTCTCATGGCAACATGGGATGACTCATATTCTTCTGAAGCAGACACAGAATCAGAAGATGAAAGAGCTAACATAGCCCGTATGGCCAACGTTTCAGATGATACTGAATCATCTGGATCAGAATCAGACTCAGAGGCAGAAGACGTATTTTCTAACTTTTATAGATCTCAATTAGAAGAGAGTCTGTCAGAAATTCTAGAAAGATATCAGAAACTTCGAGTGATAAACAAGAACCTGAAAAAGGATCTAGCTTCAGACTCTGAAGAAACTAAGAAACCGAGATCAGAAAACTCTGAGCTGAAATAAACAATTTCAAAACTTGAATGTAAATTACAAAATGCTCAGAATGAAACTATCTCAGAAGTTCCTAGTAACTCTGATAATATCATAAAGGAATATGATTATAGCTTTTAGAAAAATTTCTTGCTAAAAACATAGATAGAAGCAAGATGGCTTCAATGATCTATGGAGTTAGCAAAAATGGCAGAAAACGAATAGGATACAAAGGTAAAGTATCTCAACCTAAGAAAGTTAAGGATATGGTAATTAAACGCACACCTCTGAATTCTCTCTTAACCTATGGGCACACACATGACATAAAGTATACTAGTAATGCTTTTTCTGCTAAACCAAAAGTCAAACAGAATTTTGGTAACTCTAACAAGGACCCAAAAAGATATGGGTACCTAAGGATAAAATTGTCTATGTTGCATATATCTTTAACAGCAAGACTGAAACACAAATCATGGTACCTGGACTTTGGATGCTCTCGACACATGACGAGAAGAAAGCATATGTTCCAAAGCCTGGAGCTTATATCTGGAGGCTACGTAGGTTTCGGAGGCAATCAGAAGGTGAAGATCATTGGCTCTGGAACTATTGGTAACGATACTCTTCCCTCTATAACTAATGTTCTGTTAGTAGATGGATTAATGCATAACTTGTTATCCATAAGTCAATTAAGTGATAACGGTTATGATATAATATTCAATCAAAAGTCATGTAAAGCAGATAGTCAGAAAGATGGATCTATCCTCTTTAATGGAAAGATAAAGAACAACATTTACAAAATAAAACTTTCTGAACTGAAAAGTCAGAATGTAAAATGCCTATTCACTACAAGAAAATTGGCAGATTGCGACAGGTATTTTTGTAGATTACGACGGTTAAAACCGTCGCAATTTGCTTTCCACGACGGTTGCTTTACCATCGCAGAAGTGTGTGTCCCCAACCTATTTCGCGACGGTTACAAAAACTGTCGTTCAAGTTTACGACGGGTTGATACCGTCGTGACTATCTTTTGAGTTTCTTATAATTATTGATGGCGACGGTTCGATACTATCGTGAATATCTTTTGAAATTGATTAAATTGTTTATGGCGACGGTTCGATACCGTCATGACTTTTGTTGATTATTTTTAATTGTTGATTATGACGGTTCGGTACTGTCGCCATGACTTTTGTTTATGTCTTGATTTTTTTTTTCTATTATATATATTTTTTATTTAAATTATTATCTATGTAAAGGTATTTTCTTAGCACAGGCAAGATCAGTTACTGCTCTAAAGAAGGCATCCTCCCTTGGGCCAAAAGAACCAGCCTTGAATGTAACGTCGTTCGAAACAACCAATATTGTCCTTCCAGATGGGAATTCAGGAGTACACATTTCCATCAACCAGGCTACCATGCCAACATCATTAAGTCCAGGAGGACACTCTGCAGGAATAAGAGAAGTACCCCAGCTACCTTCTTTCTCTGAAAATTTTAGCTCAGTTACTTTTAAGAGATCCTTATCTTTGGCTCTTTGAACTCCTGTCTGTTGAATTGACCATGACTGTTCCAAGGATGTTTGAAACGCCTGCAAGAAGCATTTCTCATCAGATAACCTAATTTGACTTACAAAGGGGAAATTATCACTAAATTCATTCAAAATAACTTACAAGGGGAAAATCATAGCAGTATGTGGTGCTACTCTTTCTTGCTGCGAGACGTTTTCGGTCAATAACTCCCAAAGGTTGATAGTTTTCGTTCACTGGTACACCATGCAGTGGACCCTTTACTGTGACTGAACTGTAAACCACTTTATGAGTGGTGGCATCCTCCATTTCTCGATATATCTGAATTTTAAAAATCATGAATCTGAGAGGGAAGAGCATGCAGGAAGTTTTCCTTTAAATTTTTAAGAAACTAAAAAACTTACATGTACAGTGGATGTATGACCAGTAACATTGTTTACAATGACCCTCCAAGCACCATTTGCCTATCCACATGCTGTAATCCAGAGCTTCACTTCCCATACAAAAACTCCTAATCTATGCATTCTTACACCAACAGAGGAATGGATTTCCTGTGCCAGTTCTTCCAAGATTGTCTCTACTGTTGTTTCTTCTTGACCGGCATCTATGTTGATTTTTCTGGTATTAACATCCAAAATTGTAAGAACGAGATGAAATCTTTTTTACGTTACGCTAATAGAATATAAGTATTATTAAAAATATGTATATGTACGGAGAAGTTTGCAGTAATAATTACTTGGAATAGTGGACAAGATCATCTACTTGTTGCTCACGTAGGACGTAGAGGTACATATGAGCATGTTCAGATTTGATGGTGGTATTATGTGAGTTAAGTTCCAACTCCTCCATTGCACCCATTAAGGACCTAAAAATGCTCCTTGAAGTAAAGGACATGTCCAATTGGGTACGAGACGTTTCTGCATCTACCCTTTGATAAGCAGAGTATCCTTCATTTGTGGTTGGCTGTCTGAGAAGTGTTCGAAGAAACATTCTTTGAATTGGTTGTGGCTTGGTATCCACAACAGTGTAGAGGTGCCATTGACGATCACGGGATGGTGTATAGCGTATATTCTCATAGCCTTTAAGTTTGTCCTGTAATCATACAAATATTAAATGAGTTAAAGATCAAGCATATGAGTGAAATATGTTTCTTTTGCACCTTCTATAATAAAACAGGAACTTGAAGCGTGAAATAACTGACCAATTCAAGATAAATGGATAGCGGAGGTTCCAGATGCCGCAACAAGGGTTCCTCTTCATAATATAGCTTTTCTGCTGACCAGTGGAAGGAATGCCTCATTGGAGCACGCCCTTCATCCCTCTGTATGATACAGCTAATATCTCCAACACCGACAGCATGTATTATGGACCCTACTTCCTGCTCTCTGAGTATTTTGGCCAACTTATTGATTCTTTCTTGAGCCTGATCTTCATCACCACTGCAAAAGACCAAAAAGTTAAGCTACACTACAATACAACCATTGATGCTTTGACAAATCAAAGAAAAAACAAAAAAACAAAAATTAGGTTCGAAAAAATGTATTTAATTTCCGAAACTGCACCTGTCTTGAAGTAAACTCATTTGGTTGTTGATGCCCACTAGTCCAATATGCATCATATTACCGTGCTTATTTGAGTCGACAGAACCACTTTTAAGTGCATCGTGAAAGTTATCGGTTGCTTCCCTTAATGCAGCACTGATAATTGCTGGCAAAAATTGAAGAGATTTAATTACAACCATCACTCCCCATTTCTTCTCACTATGTTTCTCCACCAGTGTTTTGTCTTCAACCCCGTTCTTCCGTTCAACGTATTCTTCTAAGAACTCCCACGTAGCAATAAGGCCAGATCTGTGCCACTGCATCCTGATGCTGCCTTTGACAAGATACGGCTGGTAAAGCCTACGTATATAAGTTTCCACAACCCTCCTTTGAAGGGTGTTATCACTGTGATCAAATAAGCCCACAAGAGCATCTTCAACTGCCAAAGGAGCGCTCACAAGGTCCTCCATTCGGTCATTAATGGCACCCTTCCTCTTCGGAGTATCAATATTTTTACCATCCTCAGTAAACATTTCTAGTTCAGAAAGACTTCGTGCAATGCTGGATCGAAGTTCACTCAGTTTAGTTTGTTCAAGAAGTTGACTAGCCTTAAGAGCCAACTGCGTCAAGATGGTCACAAATCAGGATTCGAGTCAAAATGATCTAAAGAAATTAAAAATATCATACACAAAATAAATACTAAAAGAGGCACTGTAACACTTTAAAATATCACATGATGCAGGTCAAAGAAACCTCTATATAGCATTACCAACCTCAGAATAAATAATATGATTGAGTTGGGAGAATCGGATCAATTGATCCCTATAGGCAGCAGGATTAGGGTAAACCAGTTTATCCATTAGTCGCAGTATCAGCTTATTTTTGCTCTTGACACCCTGAAACCCATGAAATGCAGTTAATATAATTGCAATACCGTGTTAACAAGACATCCAGGAGGAAAATCACTCAAGCTGAGTATGTTATAAAAGTGTACACCTGATGAGAGAGCACAATATCTATAATCTTCAACAAATCTTTCTTGTATTGAAGACGGAGTCGTTCAATTACATCAGCCTAGATGGCAGGGGAAAGGGGAATTGTTATGAATATTCGGGGAAACTGAATAATTAGAAATACATTGTACGTCTTTTATGTAAAAATTCCTTCTTAGCTTAAAAGTAGTTGAATGATAAACAAATAGTTCAATGAAATGAACATAAAAATGAAGAAAAATAAAAGAGTTGATGGGTTTTTTGTTATGAGCACAGAGACATACAACGAATAGTTGATTCCAGTGTGTTGTAAAAGCTAAATAAGAAAAACAACTAATCATGCATTTTTTGAACATCATCTAGAAAAGCTAATTTGGTTGGTAGAAGTCAAAAGGTCATAACAGATTAAGTTGCACACATAAAATTAGTACAAGCAATCAAATAATCACACTAACCTGTATATTATCACTAAATAGTTCTTCGACTGAGAGATACTCTTCGAAAAGAGATTGTACAATTTTATGGGCATGGCTCTCTCTTCCACCCTCATAAGACTTTACAAGACTCGTCAGAGGTTCAACTAGTCTTTCTAAGGCTCCTTTTTCATTATCAGCACAGGATAAATAC
Organism: Vicia faba; assembly: GCA_948472305.1. Taxonomy (NCBI): domain Eukaryota; kingdom Viridiplantae; phylum Streptophyta; class Magnoliopsida; order Fabales; family Fabaceae; genus Vicia; species Vicia faba. The sequence continues at coordinate 898,354,633 of OX451738.1, forward strand.
AATACCGATTGTGCAGAGGGAAAGAATACAACAAATGTTAAAGATGTTGTATGTTGTAGGGTTTTAAATCGTTATTCCCTTCTGTCTATTTTCTTTGTGTTATTACTCGATACCCTTTCCCCTTGTGATTATGAACGCTATAACTTGTATTGCTCATTGAATCGTGAATAAATTGGGGTTTTAGGGTTTATTGTTGGTGATTGGGTTTAATGTCGATATGAATGCTTGTTGTGATGTTTGAATCACAAAGAGCTCAACCCTAAGATTCATGTGAATCTCCAATGGTGAAATCAATGTTAAAGAATGAGAGAGATATGTGAAGATGAGAACAAAGAAAAAGTGTTATAGAAAACTTACCGGTTGGAAGATGAGAGATGTTCGAAGAATAGTGATGCAGGAGGAGATTAGATAAAATATATAAGTTAGCAAGAGATTTTTAAAGGTTTTGGGTGCGACGGTTGTTTTACCGTCGTGAAATGAATTTTAGGACGGATAATTTTACCGTCGTGAAAGGTTTAAGGGTGCGACGGGTGCTTTACCGTCGTGATATGCCTTTTAGGACGGTTAATTTTACCGTCGTGACTAGTTGTTGGTGAAAAATCAATGTTAAAAGTGTTAAATGGGGGCCGGCGGTTGTTTTACCGTCGTAATAATAATATTATGATGGTTAAATATACCGTCGCAAAATAAATATTAGGGACGGTTGGTGTCAACTGTCGTAAACATTGTCTCTATATGTCAATTACGACAGTTATCACATAACTGTCGCAATTTTTGTGTCGTTAAACACTAATTTTCTTGTAGTGATTGTCTATTATTGATGAGCAATGGGTCTGGCACAGAAGATTGGAGAATGTTAGTATGATAAGAATATCTTAGATTAAAAAACTCAATCTGGTCAGAGGACTTCCTAGCCTAAAGTTCAACTCAGATGCTCTGTGTGAAGCATGTCAAAAAGGCAAGTTTGCAAAACCTTCTTTCAAAACCAAAAATGTTGTTTCTACCTCTAGACCATTAGAACTTCTGCATATAGATCTATTTGGACCAGTGAAAATTGCATCCATTAGTGGCAAGAAGTATGGATTAGTGATCGTAGATGGCTATAGCGGGTGGACATGGGTAAATTTCTTAAGACACGAGGACGAGTCACACTCTGTGTTCTTTGCCTTCTGTAACCAAGCCCAAAACTAAAAAGATCTTAGAATTGTTAAAGTCAGAAGTTATCATGGTGGAGAATTTAAAAACAAAAAATTTGAACTATTTTTTAATGAGAATGGCATCTCTCATGATTTCTCTTGTCCTATAACTCCTCAACAAAACGGAGTTGTAGAACGAAAGAACATAACTTTACAAGAAATGGCCAGAACCATGATCAACGAGACTAACATTGCTAAGAACTTCTGGGCAGAAGCAAATAACACAACAAGTTACATTCATAATAGAATCTCCATAAGACCTGTTATGGATAAGACTCCATATGAATTGTGGAAGAACAGAAAGCCTAACATTTCTTATTTCCATCCATTTGGATGTACCTGTTTTATTCTGAACACCAAAGAACATCTGAACAAGTTTGACTCTAAAGCACAAAAGTATCTCATGTTAGGATACTCTGAATGCTCAAGAGGCTATAGAGTATATAACACAGAAACACGAATTGTAGAAGAGTCCATCAGTGTCAGATTTGATGATAAGCTTGGCTCTCAAAAGTCAAAGCAAGATAAATATTTTGCAGATATAGAAGTCCAATTTACAGGTACTGAAGGCATTGCATCAAAAGTTTCTCACAAATAATCACAGTCAACTCTAGAAGAAGATGTCATAAACATTACAACAACATATGAAGAGCCTTTCTATAAAAGACAATCCAGAAGCAGCTTAGCTCACCCGGAAGACAAAATTCTGGGAAAGAAAGAGGACCCAATCAGAACAAGATCCACATTCAGAAACTCTGAAGAATCTCTCATGGGATTAGTGTCTCTGATTGAGCCAACTTCCATTGATGAATCTCTTATGGATAATGATTGGATACTTGCAATGCAGGAATAATTAAACCAATTCACCATAAACGATGTGTGGGATCTGGTTCCTAAACCAAAAGGGTTCAACATCATTGGAACCCAATGGATATTCAGAAAAAAACTAAATGAACATGGAAAAGTCTTCAGAAACAAAGCACGGCTGGTGGTAAAAGGTTATAGTCAGCAAGAGGGGATAGACTATATATAAACCTTTTTTCCAATCGCAAGGTTAGAATCTATCAGACTTTTAATTTATTTTGCTGTAAATAATGGCATCACTCTCTATCATATGGTTGTCAAAAGTGCATTCTTAAATGGTTACATTGATGAAGAAGTTTATGTGCACCAACCCTCTGGTTTTGAAAATTCAAAACATCCAGAATATGTCTTTAAACTAAAGAAATCACTAAATGGTCTGAAACAAGCTCCCAGAGCTTCGTATCAAAGAATAAGTAGCTTTCTGTAGAAAATTATTTTACCAGAGGGAAGGTGGACACAACTTTACTCTGTAAGCCATTTAAAAATGACATTCTAGTTTGTCAAATTTATGTAGATGATATTATTTTTGGATCTACTAAAGCCTCTCTGGGAAGAGAATTTGCTAAGTCTATGCAGGTAGAGTTTGAAATGAGATTGATGGGAGAACTCAATTTATTTCTAGGAATCCAGGTCAATCAAACTCCAGAAGGAACATACATACATCAAAGCAAGTATGTCAAAGAACTTCTGAAGAAATTTGACCTATCAGAATGTAAGTCAGCCAAACCTCCCATGCATCCTACATGCATTCTGGAAAAGGAAGAGGTAAGTAAGAAGTTATAAGATAAGATCTACAGAGGTATGATTGGTTCCCTCTTATATCTTACAACATTAAGACCTGATATTTTGTATAGTGTATGTCTGTGTGCTAGATTCCAATCAGATCCTAGAGAATCTCACTTAACAGCTGTTAAGCAAATTTTCAAGTATCTGAAAGGTACTACTAATCTTGGTCTGTGTTATAGAAAAACCAAATAATACAAGTTAGTAGGGTATTGTGATACTGACTTCGCTGGAGACAGAATAGAAAGAAAAATTACTTCTGGAAGCTGCCAATTTTTGGGAGAAAATCTGATCTCGTGGTCCAGCAAGAGGCAATCCACCATCGCATTATCAACTACTGAAGCTGAATATATAGCAGCAGCTGGATGCCGCCCACAGATGCTCTGGATGAAAAGTTAGCTTGAAGACTTCAACATATTTGAGAGTAACATTCCTATACTCTGTGATAATACTTCTGCCATTTGTTTATCTAGAAATCATGTTTTACATTCTAGGGCTAAGCATATAGAAATAAAACATTACTTTGTTAGGGACTATATTCAGAAAGGAATTCTTTCATTAAACTTTATTGACACAAACCATCAATGGGCTGATGTCTTCACTAAAACCCTTTCTGAAGATAGGTTTAATTTTATTCTGAAACATCTCAGCATGAAATTATGTCCAGAATAAGATTTTTATTTATGTATTCTTTAAACCTCATAATTTTATGTTTTTTTATGAACATCTGATCAATAATTCTTCAGAAGTTAGAAGGAAAGTTGTATCAGGATCTATCTAAGAAGATCTAAATAGTTTCCAAACAGTTCATTTCAAAGTTAGAAGCGTGCAATTCACAACATCAACATTTGTCATCTTCTCACAAGAGTTTCTTCTAAGGCTGAACACTTGTTCAAATTCTGAAGAGACTAAAGCGTTGATTGGATGCATTGAGACTCGTGTCATATTGGTAATTGTTTTATATCTCTACGCCATCTCCCTATTTTCAAGAATCATTAATGTTATGTAATCATTTCTTTTAACTCTTTTCTTGTTAATTAAGTTTTCTATTTTTCTATAAATACACTACTCACTTTCACTTTCACTTTTTCACTCTCACTTCTTATCTCTATTACTTGTGTTCAATTTTTTCTTCAAAAACCCTAAAATGTCTGTGTGAACAATGGCTTCTTCTCAAACTGCTCAAAGCTCTCAAAGTGTTCCTAGCTCTTCTTCCTCAACAGCAGACAGGTATGAAGAACCTTCAAGAACGCTCCTGAATCCCATTGATTTGCAGGAAGTTTTGTGTGAACTCATTATGGACTTCGTCAGTATGAAGGAGAACGGTTACAATCTAACTTATGATGTAGAATATCAAGGGTGGACAAAGTATTTTGATCGTCTACTGGGTCCAGTTTTTCCAAGATTAGTTAAAGAATTTTGGATTCATGCTACTGCTTCAAATCATCAAGTTACTTCTTTTGTGATGGGAAAGAAAATAGTAATCTCTGAAGATCTTATTGGGTGTTTGATAGGGCATTCATTGCAGCGACATGGCATATAAATGCTCTGACCTAACAAAGATTTCAAAAGAGATTTTCTATTCTGGTAAACCTTCAAACAAAATCAAAGATCTGAAAGACTACTTTAGAATTTGGTCAAAAATTATTTTGAGCTGCATCAACCACAGAAAACCCACAAGTTCTCCAGACTATATCAACATTGATCAGCAATTTCTTCTGTATTTCATAGCAACTAAGGAAAAGGTCAATCTTCCTCATTTGCTATTTAATCATCTAAAGACCAGCATCAAAGAGACTAGAGAAGAAGAAAGAACTAAGAGGAACTGGATACCTCTGGGCAGGCTCATATCAGATATTCTGACAGAAAACAAACTGGTAGAATATTTGACTGAGGCTTAACAGGTCAGCACTCTAGAAGCATGTGTTGGTAAACCTCTAAATGCGAAGAATCTGAAGAAAATGAAGATCATTGAAACCATCAAGAAGGATCCAATAACAACAACCAAGGAAGTCATCACAACTAGAAGAGTACCTCTGAAGGATTTTCCTCTCTTCTCTCAAGCAAATGCTTCTCCAAAAATTATTTTCAGATATCTGGAGGCTTGCAAAATAGATGAGACAAATCCAGAAGTGAACATTCGTGATCTGGGACAACAGCCTCTGAAGATTGCCCTCAAAAAATAAATGAAAAGGAAAGCTACTGGAGAAGGATCTTCTCAGAAGATTCCCAAGGCTTCTAAGAAGAAAGGTAATTCATCATTTATTTCTGTTATTGAATCAGTTATGTTATCAACATCTGAAAACCCTCCCTCTCTGAAACCCACAGAAGATCCATCACCACAGACCTTTGATGACTTTGACATTAAATTTTACCCCTCACTTACTCTAGAAAACATTCTAGACGAACCACCTTCTACCCATCTTAACCAAAATCAGCCAGAACTTTCTCAAGTTCTTTCTGGTATTGATCAATTTGATCCGCTGTTTCAAGTTCCCCACTCTAAAAATCCAAAATTTCAAGCTCCCTATTCAGAAAATCCAAACCTTCAAGCTCCCTCCTCAGAAAATCCAAATTTTGACTCTGATACCACAACATCCATTCCTGGAATCACCTTGTTGTACCCCAAAATTTTCCCTCCCATTTCCTCAACATTTTTCTCATCACAAGACCTTTGGGGCTCAAGATCAAGTTAGGGTTTGCTCTGCTCAAGACTCCTCCTTGCACTGTTGACCCAAATTAGGGTTTGTGTTTGCACAAAGATGTTTTGACCTAAAATGCCCAAGATGACTTTCATGCTTCATGTTGGACTCACAAGTTTATCCATACCAAGTTTCATGCCTTGATTCCAATCTTTGCCCAGTCAATTGGACAGTTGACCTAGAAATCAGTTGTATTGGGGAAAAAGTCAATTGTGGTCAATTGACAGTCAAACCTCATGAAATTTGACCCACATCAACATTATGAACTCATATGAACCATTTGGTCAAGTTTGGATCACAATTCCACAAGAAATTTGATCAGATCACCAAAAGGGCAAAATGGTCATTTTTAGGGTTTTGACTGCACAAAGGCAATTTTTGACTGTTTGACCTAGCCAATGGCAAACCAAGCTCACATATGGACTCAAGGACCAAATGGCATTGTCTTGACATGTTCAACAAGTTCAAAAGATCCCAAATGCACAAGATTGACAGATGAATTTTCCAGTCAACTGAGCCAAATTTGACTATATACTGAAAAGTCAAACTTTGACTTTTTGATCAAAATCAAGTGTCAAGATTCATTTTTCATAAAGACATGTCAAATTATGAAAATTATTCACCAAGAAATCAAAAATCACAAATTAGGGTTTGAAATGAAGAATTTTCACAACTTAGAATTTTTCTAAGTTATGAAAATCCCTAATTTTTTCCTAACTTTGTCCCATTTTTTCATCAAGATACATTTGGATTCAAGGAAAACTTAAAACATGAAAGTTGTAGTCCATTGCAAAATCTACAACTTTGATTCACAAATTTTCCTCAAAAGAAGCTTGTAGCTCAAGTTATGATTTTTGGAACAAGGGTGCAAAACATTCTTAACTTAGAAACATTTTGACCTATTCTAGGCAGGATTTTTGCCTAACTTCATGGACACTTTTCACATGCTTCCACTTGGAATTTCAACTTGCATTACAAATATGGATTGTATTACACATTCCAAGCTTTCTAAAATGTCCAAGAACTCATCAAACAACCTTGTGGTTAGGGAGAATCGAATTTGGCAATATGAGCAAAAGTCACTTTGATTCATGGCCAAAGGCATGTTCATAACTTGTGCATTTTCAAACTCAGCATATGCAAGCAACATTACATGCCTCTAATCTCATTTACACTCAAAAATTAAATGCTAATCCATTGTGCCAAGATGTTATTCTATGAGTTTGGTCATTACATGAAGGATTAGTCCTTAATTAGAAAAAGCAAATTATCCATTTTTGTAAAGAGCAACTTTATGTCAAGTTTGCAAATCAAGAGGTACAATGCATATCTTCTAGGCACAAGCTATTGGACATATCCCACTGATCAAGACAAAGTTTTGCAGCACATTTGAGGGGTCTAGAGGAGCCTGTAACAACACTTGACATTTTTTGCTTAAGGGAGAAGAAACCTTGCATTTTGAACATCAACACACATTTCTGCCAACACAAGCTTAGACAAACTTGTTGTACACATTCCAAACATAAAACCTGAGCTAAGGCACGAGCTAACCACCTTCCAAACCTCATCATCCATCAAAACACATTTTTTCTGCAAAACAGAGTCATGGTTGCAGATTGACTTGGCCAGCAACATTCCATCGTGCGTTTTCATCCAAACCACCTCAAACACACTCCATACCACCTATACAAACTATCCCAGGCATTGGACACGACATGTAACACCTCTAACCAACTTCACCATTTTCACTTTTTTGTTTTGCAGGTTGACTTCCATAGCTTGATTCATTTGGTTTCAAAGCAAGCTAAAGGTGGGAGAAGCATCCCAGAACTTCAAGCAAGTTGTACAAGTCCTCACATTGCCTTGAAAGTGCCTCCATTGCCAGACACGATCCAAGCTGAACAGGTAAGTTCATAGACTTCTATCTCTCAATCTAGGAAGAGTTAGCTTTAAGTTTATGAATGAAAAGTGTCATACTCATGTCCCTGAAGCCATTCATATCCTCACTTTCCATTTATATTGCATATGCTGAGAGAATTTAAGACCTGAACATTGACAAAAACTTAGGTCAGAAATTGGGGGAGAAGAAATTCTCTCTCATTTCTGAGAGTTAGATCAAGTTTTTTATATGTATGAACTCGTGACATGATGCTCTACATTTTTGGTGTTATGAGTTTTGCTTGAAAGTCCAGGAATCTTGAGATAGCAGGAAGCACGCGTTTGCTCTGTTTTGTTTGTCCAGAGGTTGAAGACAAAGTTCTTCTGGGCTGGGCCTGACCTTTTTCCTTTTTGCACCACTGTTTTACACATGCACCCCCCCTGGCCCATTTTGAGATATATTTGTCATTTTTTAATTTTTTCCTTTTGATTTTGTTTCTATATTTTTATTTAAGCATGAAAAAATATTAAAAATATTTTTCTCCCATTTTTTGCATTTTATTTGATATTTATTTGGTTTCATTTAGTTTTATATGTAAATAAATACATAAGACCTTTTTTATTTAAAAATACAAAAAATAATACAAACACTTTTATTTTCTGATTTTATTTTATTTTACCTTTTGAAAACATTTTATAAAAAAATATACTTTTTTTAAATATTAAATATTTTGTTTTTGTACATATTTAATATATTTAGCATATAATATAAATATTTACATATTTATTAGGATATTTAGGATAAAAATACCAAAAATATACATTTTTATTTTTATTAATATTTAACATCAAAAATACCTTTTTGACAAATATACTTCTCTTTTATTTATTTTTTGTATATAATTAATAAATATTGTATATTATATATATTAAATAACAAATACCTTTTATTTAGCAAAATTAGGGTTTTTGCCCTAAACATGAAAATATTCAAATTAACTCTTTTTATTTATTTTTTTTATTTCATTTATGAATAAAACATACACTTACACAAAAATATTTACTCATACATATTGATTTATTCTTATACATCCTTATATTTACATTTGCGCAATTCGATTTGGTTGTAAACATTGGACACTACTCTCCTATGAAGTCTCATCCCCATTTGAACATTTGTACCCCCATTCCCATGATCATTGTGTAATAACTTAGGACTTTTAATTTCGCATTTAAAAGCTTTCTAAGTATGCCATGATAGAATTAGGGTTTGTATACAAAAATCAAAAACAACAAATAGTTTGACCTAAATTCAAGACAAAAAAGCATGAAAATGGACAACACCAATCACACTTGCACCCCTAGGGTTACTCCACTTGTTGCCTTCAATAATGGGCCATATTGCATGTTAAGTGTCTTTGGCAAAACAAGAACCATTTAAAATGATCGTAGTCCCTCGATGACGCTTTCGAAAGTTGCCTAAAAATGATCAAGTCCCTTAAAGGAAAGATTGCCCAAAGACACTTGGCACTATTGCAATCATGGTCTAAACGATGACCCGCGCCCGTCCCGTTCACATCCTAAAACAAGATTGTCCACCAAATACAATGGTGGAACAAAATTTTTAAAAGGGTTAAAACATAGCAAAGATCTTTGAGAAATTTAGGAGTAGACAACTCTTGGTTACTTGCCAATTTGCAAAAACACTTGCCTCCTTTTCAAAACACACATCACAACACACTTTCAAAACAACTTTCAAAAACATTGAAAACTTTTCAAAAGATATACACCTTTGTATACATCCAAACATGGGTCATTACAAAGGTTGCTACCACATTGGCCTCTTTTCAAAACATTTTCAAACCCACACACAAAGCACCATTTCAAACAATTGAAAATCAAGGCAAGTTGATCTAAGCAAGTAACTAAGAGCCCATGGATAACCATGGATAGAAAGGGTGCTAATACCTTCCCTTTCTATAATCTACTCCCTGAACCCAAGAAAACATCTCAAAGGTTTTTTGCTGTGCGTTTTAACCTTTCCTTAGGATAAAATAAAAAGTCGGTGGTGACTCTTGCTCAACCGAAACATTTGCGAAAACAAACGCAAAACCTCAAGTCAGTTCTCCCACCGTATCACCAGAACTGGCAACTCTGTTGGGGAGAACTTAAAAGTGGAGTAACCTTAGGGCTTAGATCACCTTTGTTTTCAATTGTTTGCTTTGTTTGCTTTTTTATATTTGTGGGCTTTGCATCGGAGTTTCATAGATCCTAACCCGGATCTAGGGAATACCCTTTTAGGTAGCATAATCTGTGAGGGACCTGTCCGGCGTAGACCGACATGGGTGAAGCAGTGGCTACGTTGGTGTGGCACCTTGGTCTGTACCGATATCCCTTGTGTTGCAACGAGGAGAATATGGGTCTTCTAAGGAGTCATTAAGCACCAACCGAACCTAGAACCCTAAATTGACCCAACTTGGCCATAGAACAGTAGCAGTATGCTACACTCATTAAGGCTAAACTCTCGTGATGGTTCTGGCTGCAAGAAAAGATTGCGATGTTGGAGTTATGACCGATTGAGGGTAGTCAATGATATTGAGATCCTCTAGAACCCGGTTACTTTTGATAGGACAGGTTTTAACCAACGAAACTAAAAGAGGGTAATACCTAAACTTCATGCTGGCCTAAACCCTAAGGGTTGTCTTGTGTGCCTTATCATGTTTTCCTTTGTGAATACTTGTGGTGTGCTTCATCATAGCATCATACCATCATACCATTGCATGCATCCTGCATAAGGACTGGCCCATTTCAAAGACAAGAGGGTTTCATCTTTGCTCTGTTTTGTAGGACATCATGATGCCCGTGCGTAGGAATACTATTCGGCTCAACTTTGTTCAACCATCTACTTTGCTCAAGGAATTGGTTGATAGGATTCCAAACACTACTTCCTTCATCAAGAGGCATGGTTCTCTCCTTGGCTTGATCACTTCAAAGTGGGACCAACAACTGATAAGTGTCCTGACCCAGTTTTATGATCCCCTGTATCATTGCTTCACCTTTCAAGACTTCCAGCTGGTCCCTACCCTGGAAGAATTCTCTGATTTGCTTGGTATCCCTGTTTTGGAGCAGACTCCATTCACTGGTTGGGAGAAGACTCTTAGGCCTGAAGAGATTGTTGCAGTCCTTCCCTTAACCAAAGAAGAGGTAGTGGCTAACTGGGAAACTAGAAGCGGAGTTAAGGGCTTTTTGGTTAAATTTCTGGTTGGCAAAGCTAATAGTTTCTGGGATGACTTAGACTTCAAGGCGTACGAAGACATTCTGTCTCTTTTAATCTATGGTCTGGTATTATTTCCAAATCATGATACCTTTATCAATATCTATGCCATAAGGATCTTCATGTCTCGGAACCCTGTACCCACTCTTTTGGGTGATATCCTGCAACAACTCTATGCTCGTACTGCCCGAAGACGGGGAACTCCATGGTGTTGTGCTCCTTTGTTAGTGAGGTGGTTTATTTCGCACCTTCCTAAGTTCGTGCTGAAGAATGAAGAAGGAAAGGGTTGGGCTCATAGGTTAATGTCTCTCACTGATAATGACATCACATGGACTCTCAGAGGTTTGGATGAGGTAGCTGTTATTGATCGTTGCGGAGAATACCCTAATGTTCCATTGATCGGTACCCAGGGAGGAATCTCTTATAATCCATGTTTAGCTCTCTGGCAGTTTGGAAGAGCCAGAAGAGTAGGGCCTCATGAGATGATAGTTCCTCACTTCAGTTTTGAATTTCAGGTAGGCAGTGACAAACTGCGCCATGGATTCATTAAGGCTTGGGACAGAATTCACAAAGCTGACCCACATGAGTTGGGACCGAAGACTTCTCTACCATTGGAACCCTATTGCAGATGGGTCCGCATCCGTGCTCAGAAGTTAGGTATGCCATACGAAGCTGTCAGGCCTATCATTCTTGAATCTCCTGATGAAGACGGGGTTCCTCCAACTGTCCTCCCTCCTCAGATACCCACTGATGTTGATACACTAAAGAGATCTTGGGCGCAGCTACAGGAAGAACGGGATTTTTATCTGGAAAAGTTCAACGAACAAGAACGGAAGATCCAGAAGCTGACTAAGCAATTGGAGGAAGAGCGGATCCTAAATGACTATATCCGTACTGGGAAGAGGAGGCCATGGGAGCACTGATGAGCTTAGAATGTTTCTTTTACAGCTTTTATTTCCTTTTCAGTATTTTCATTTTTTGTAATGCCTAAGGGCAAGTTGTTGAACAATTTAAAGTTTGAATCTAATGAAGTGTGTTTCTTTTTGTCTACAAAGTTGAATCCCGATTGTCTTTGAAAACATAAAACATACGCATCTCATTGCATCATATGCATAACAGGTACCCTTTTTCCACGGGTTGCTTAATCTTCTTCGCTGTTTATTTGAACAGTCATCATGAATCCTGAATCATCCAATGAGCAAGCTATCAAGGCCCTCCAGGCCCAGAACGCCCAGTTTCAAGAGCTGGTCATGAGCTTAGCCCAAGGTCAACAAGAGTTGAAGACTCTGCTCTTGAAGAAGAAGAAGAAGAAGAGGACTGCGTTGTTCAACACTGGACGCAGGTTTGGGAATACACTCCATAATGAGGCTGATCAGGCTACTTCCTCTGCAGAGAAAGACAGTCCCCAAGGGGGAAGGGCTCCTAGTCCTGCAGTCTCCGACAACGAGACGGATTACAATGATGAACAGTACCCTCCTGCTACAGACAGGTACAAACAACTAGAGGACCGTTTAAGTGCCATGGAGATTCAAAATGTGCCGGGGTTGGATTTCGGAGATCTAGGTTTATCTTCTGGGGTGGTGATCCCACACAAGTTCAAGGCGCCTGCCTTTGCAAAGTACGACGGGGCTTCCTGTCCTAAGCTGCATCTTAGATCATATGTAAGGAAGATCCAACCTTACACTGCAGACAAGAACCTATGGATCCATTTCTTTCAGGATAGCCTTTCGGGGTCTCAACTCGAATGGTTCTATCAGCTAGATGGAGCCAGTATTCGAAGCTGGGAGGACTTGGCCACCGCATTTTATAAACAGTATCAGTATAATTCTGACCTCGCTCCCACGCGTACCCAACTCCAGGGTATGTCACTGGGGACGGGCGAAGGATTTAAGGAGTATGCACAAAAGTGGAGAGACCTGGCTGGCAGGGTGCAGCCTCCTTTGACTGACCGTGAACTTGTTGACATGTTCCTAGGGACCCTATCTGGTCCATTCTTCAATCATCTGATTGGTAATTCTTCTGCTTGGTTTACAGATTTGATCTTGACTGGTGAGAGAATAGAAGCTGGTATCAAGTCGGGGAAGATACAGAAGGGTGCCTCCACAAGTACTGAGAAGAAGTCGTTCAAGAAGGAAGCCAGTGCTCTTTATGGTCCCAGAAGACAAATTAAGCCGGAACGCCACCAAGCTGTAAATGCATTGGTAATTTCAAAGCTCGCTGTTGCTCCTCAGCAGTATAATCAACAAAGGGGTGAGAGACCCAAGAGGCAGTACACTCGACTCAACATGACCCTGTCTCAGATTTTGCCGCAACTACTGTCAACCAATCTGGTAACTGTCAAAGAAGCTCCGAAGGTAGTGAACACAACTTCTCCAAAGTACAACCCCAACACCTGTTGCGCTTATCACTCTGATAGCCCCGGGCATACTACGGATGATTGCTAGACTCTGAGGAATAAGGTTCAAGACCTTATTGATGCTAAGGAAATACAGTTTGAGGCGCCCGAAAGGCCCAATGTTGTGACTGCCCCCATGCCCCAGCATGGAGTGAATGTTGTGGAAGAAGACCGATACGTAGCCTCCGTGGAAGAGATTATTACTCCGTTATCGACTGTTAAAAGGAATCTGTTGCTAGCCGGTTTATTTCCGGGATGTGGTGAAGATTGCCTTCTATGTGCTGTTTCGCCTTTCGGTTGTCCTTTGCTGAAATCAGGTATCCAAATCCTGATGGATAGCAAAGAAATCTTGTTCGAGAAGATTGTTGTTCCCGCGGTCCCCGCCGAAGAAGTTTCTATTGTCACTATTTTCAACAAACCTCCCAAGGCTCCTTCAAAGAAGCCTGTCAAAATCATGTCCACTCAGAAGATTGCTCCTATCATTATCACTGTTCCAGGACCCCTCCCTTATACATCCGACAAAGCTGTCCCATGGCACTATGGGGTAGATTTTTATGTGCTTGGAGTGAAGCAAGAGTTTGATACAAGTATCGGTGTCAGTAACATCACCGGGCCTGCCAAAATTACTCGTAGTGGTAGGCTGTTTTCACCATATATTTCGCCACCAGCTATTCAGAAACCCCTTATCATCACACCTGCAAGTGTGCATGTTCCACTTCCTAATCAAGTTCCTGTTTCCGCCCTTGCTGCCGAGTCATCTGACGCTTGGGGCAAAGGGATTGCTACTGATTCGCCTGCCCTGACGGAGGCGCCGAAGACAACCACTGTTGAAGCCTCCCAGCAAGAGATGGAGGAGATCCTCAAGATTATCAAGAAAAGTGATTTCAACGTAGTTGAGCAACTGGGGCACACCCCATCAAAGATTTCTATGCTATCGTTGTTGTTGTGTTCAAAGGCCCATGCCAAGGCCCTGGTTTCCTTCCTGAAGACGGCCCATGTGCCACAAGAAACGTCTGCTGATCAATTTACTGATTGTGTGGCCAACTTGACTGCTGATAATGGTTTGGGCTTCTCTGACGCCGATCTGACTGCAAAAGGAAAGAACCATAACGACGCCCTGTATGTCTCCATTGAATGCAGGGGCACTACTCTTGCCCATGTGTTGGTAGACACCGTTTCTTCACTGAACGTTTTACCCAAGAAGGCCCTAGACAGGTTAGATTGTAAGGGCTTGGAGCTCAAGCCCAGTAACATTGTTTACCGAGCCTTTGACGGCTCGAAAAGGATGGTACATGGTGAAGTTGACATTCCAATCAGGGTTGGTTCGCAAGTTTTTGATTCAACTTTCTATGTGATGGACATCCGTCCATCCTACTCTTGTTTGCTGGGTCGTCCATGGATCCACAAGGCCGGAGCTGTGACCTCCACACTACATCAAAAGCTTAAATACCCAGTCAGAGGGAAAATTGTTACAGTTCAAGGGGAAGAAGAGTATATGGTCAGCCACTTAAACTTGTTCCGGTACATAGAGATGGATGGGGAATTCATTGAAACCCCATTCCAGCACTTTGAAGAGGTGCCTCAGACATTAGCATCAGCTGAAACTGTGATTGAAGACCCTCCTTTGAAGATGGCTTCCTTAAAGGATGCCCGGGCTGTGATCGAGAAGGGTGAATGCGCAAACTGGGGCCGACTTCCTGACTTCACTCCGAAGACCGACAAGTTTGGTTTGGGCTTCACTGCAGAGGCTCAGAAGGCTGTTCGGAAAGCAAGGATTGGAAGACCTCTTGTGTTCATCACCAACCCAGGAGTGAATGCTATTGAAGACGACGTGGAGGAATCTGAATTCGACAGCTGGATCTACCCAACAACCGACAGTGGACCAAGCAACTGGACTGCCAAAGACTTTACACCTATTACTTTTGTCACTCAGTAATGAACTCTTTTGTTTTCAATTTGTAACAAACAATATGTTGAAACTTTTCTGGCTCGGTGTCCTACCCGGGGCACCGTGGCTCCATTTGTGAGGGCTTTTGTATGACATTTTCATATATCATTAATCAAAACATTGGACGTTTGTTGCATTTCAAAATCTTGCGCTCCTTTTATTTCTTTATTATATATTGCAAAACAGCTATGTTTACACACACTCACTTATACAGGTTCCAATCCACTCTAGATCTCACTGGTAACGACTCTGTTACTACCATTTATGACTTCGAAAATCCGATCAACTTAGCCAAAGATGAAGGTGAAGATGATTGCGAAGTGCCTGGTGAACTTGCAAGACTGCTACTCCAGGAAGAGAGGGCCATTCAGCCACATGAAGAGCCAGTGGAAACGGTAAATCTGGGTACTGAGACAGACAGAAAGGAAGTCAAGATTGGTGCCAATCTAGAGTCCAGTGTGAAGCAACGGTTGATTCAGATGCTGCATGACTATGTGGAAATCTTTGCCTGGTCTTACGAAGACATGCCTGGGTTGGATACCGACATTGTGGTTCATCACTTGCCTACCAAGGAAGACTGCCCTCCGGTAAAACAGAAGGTCTGCCGTATGCATCCAGAGATGTCCGAGAAAATCAAAGCTGAGGTTATGAAACAATTTGATGTCGGGTTTCTAGCAGTGACTTCTTACCCTCAGTGGATTGCCAACGTGGTTCCAGTTCCTAAAAAGGATGGTAAGGTCCGAATGTGTGTTGATTACAGGGATTTGAACAGGGCGAGCCCTAAGGATGATTTCCCTCTGCCTCATATCGACGTTTTGGTTGACAATACTGCTCAGCATAAAGTATTCTCCTTCATGGATGGTTTCTCCGGTTATAATCAGATCAAGATGGCTCCTGAAGACATGGAGAAGACCACTTTTGTTACTCAGTGGGGCACCTTTTGCTACAAGGTCATGCCTTTTGGGTTGAAAAATGCTAGGGCAACCTACCAACGTGCCATGGTTGCTTTATTTCATGATATGATCCATCACGAGATAGAAGTATACATCGACGATATGATTGCAAGGTCCCAAACTGAGGAGGAACACCTTGACCATCTACGGAAGCTGTTTGATCGTCTGAAGTTGTACAAGCTGAGGTTGAACCCAAACAAGTGCACCTTTGGGGTGAGATCTGGAAAACTACTAGGTTTCATTGTAAGCGACAAAGGTATTCAAGTGGACCCTGCCAAAGTGAAGGCCATACAAGAGATGCCAGCTCCCAAGACAGAGAAAGAAGTCAGAGGCTTTATAGGACGGTTGAACTACATTGCCCGATTCATCTCACATCTAACTGCTACCTGTGAACCAATCTTCAAGCTGCTGAAGAAAGATCAAGTAGTACGTTAGATTGATGAATGTCAGGCCGCTTTCGAAAAGATCAAAGAGTATCTCCAAGAACCACCCATTCTTATGCCCCCGGTTGAAGGGAGACCTCTAATACTATACTTAACAGTACTTGACAACTCAATGGGGTGTGTGCTGGGGAAGCATGACGAGTCTGGCCGAAAAGAACACGCCATTTATTACCTGAGCAAAAAGTTTACCGACTGTGAGACTCGGTACTCACTGCTCGAGAAAACTTGTTGCGCTCTGGTATGGGCTGCTCGCCGGCTGAGACAGTATATGTTGACTCACACCACTCTGTTGATTTCAAAAATGGATCCAATCAAGTACATATTCGAAAAGCCTGCTCTGTCCGGAAGAATAGCAAGATGGCAAATGATCTTAACAGAATATGACATCCAGTACACGACTCAAAAAGCAATCAAGGGAAGTGTATTGGCAGACCATTTGGCACACCAGGCAGTGGATGATTACCAGTCGTTGAACTTTGAATTTCCAAACGAGGATATCATGGTAGTGACTGATTGTGAAGTACCTCGACCGGATGAAGGACCTGAGGAAGGATCCCGATGGTCTATGCACTTTGACGGAGCCTCGAACGCTTTGGGTAATGGTATCGGCGCTGTGATCATATCCCCTAAAGGCACTCATACTCCACTCACCGCCCGGCTATGTTTCAACTGCACCAACAACATGGCAGAGTATGAGGCATGTATCATGGGACTTCAAGCTGCAATTAACTTAATGTTCAAGTTTCTGAGTGTCTTCGGAGATTCCGCTCTCGTGATCAATCAGGTCAAAGGCGAGTGGGATACGAAACACCCAAATATTATTCCTTACAAGGAGTATGTGTTGACTTTGCTTCCCCACTTCGAGGAGATAACTTTTGAACACTTCCCAAGAGAGGAGAATCAGTTAGCGGACGTGTTGGCTACGATGTATTCTATGTTCAAAGTCAAGTGGGACAACGAGGCTCCCCGGATCATTATCTGGAAATTGGACGAACCTGCATATTGATGCGATCTCGAGACCGAAGAGGTAACAGAAAAACCCTGGTATCATGAAGTGAAAAGGTACCTGGAAGCTCAAGAATACCCCGAAGGCGCATCGGTTAATGACAAAAAGTTTCTGAGAAGGTTTGCGGCAAAGTTCTTCCTCAGCAACGGCATTCTCTACAAACGAAACCATGATTCAACCTTACTGCGTTGTGTGGATAAGACTGAAGCAGAAAAGATCATGGCAGAGCTACATGAAGGTACCTTCGGAACACATTCCAGTGGACATACCATGGCAAAGAAAATCCTTCAGGCAGGATATTTCTGGTCCACAATGGAAGCCGACTGTTATCAGCACGCGCGAATTTGTCATAAATGCCAGATCTATGCTGATAAGGTGCACATTCCTCTGATTCCTCTGAACGTCTTGACAGCACCTTGGCCTTTTGCAATGTGGGGCATTGATATGATCGGCGAGATCCGACCTACGGCAGCCAACGAGCATCGCTTCATCTTGGTAGCGATTGATTATTTCACAAAGTGGGTTGAAGCAGCTTCCTATGCTACCGTAACCAAGAGCGTCGTGGCACGGTTCATTCGGCACAACCTGATCTGTGGATACGGTGTACCTGAGAGGATCATTACGGACAATGGTACCAATCTTAACAACAAGATGATCACTGAGCTCTGCGAGCAATTCAAGATACAGCACCACAACTC
This sequence comes from Vicia faba, assembly GCA_948472305.1. Lineage (NCBI taxonomy): Eukaryota > Viridiplantae > Streptophyta > Magnoliopsida > Fabales > Fabaceae > Vicia > Vicia faba. The sequence continues at coordinate 898,372,773 of OX451738.1, forward strand.
TTCTCCCTATTGGCCGAAGATGAATGGGGCTGTAGAAGCAGCGAATAAGAATATCAAGAAGATTGTGCAGAAGATGACAGTGACCTACAAAGATTGGCACGAAATGTTACCATTTTCTCTTTATGGGTACCGTACCTCAGCACGGACGTCAACAGGGGCAACTCCCTTCTCCTTGGTCTATGGCATGGAGGCAGTCTTGCCTATTGAAGTCCAGATACCCTCTCTCCGGATAATGAAGGATGCAGACTTGAGCGAAGACGACTGGATCCAGACTCAGCTTGATCAATTAAACCTAATTGACGAAAAGAGACTCGCTGCTATTTGTCATGGTCAGACGTACCAGAAGCGGATGATCAGGGCATTTAACAAGAAGGTCAGACGACAGGAGTATCAAGTCGGAGACCTGGTAATCAAGCGCATCATCCTTCCTCAAAGTGATCCCAGGGGCAAATAGACCCCTACGTACGAAGGGCCATTTGTGTTTAAGCACATATTCTCAGGAGGAGCTATGATCCTAACCACCATGGAAGGTGACGACCTTCCTCACCCCGCCAATGCAGACATAGTAAAAAGATACTACGCATGAATAAAAGACCCGCTAGGTTGACACACCTAGGAAAAAATAAGGGCTTCCCAGCGAACCAAAAGGGTTCGGGCAAAAATAAGGGATGAAAAAAAAAATCTGTACACCCGGCAGGTCGAAAACCTGAAAAGGCGGCTTGGGCAAAAATGGGTATCCTGGTGGACTGAAAACCCGAAAGGGCGGTTCAGGCAAAAGTTAGGGATTAAAGCGTAATACTATGTCTCATTGGATCACCTTGCATCCAGAATTCGGCATCAACTATTGGGCTCAGACTTCGGCATCAATCAATCAGCTTCATCTTCAATCAGCTTCAAAGTGATGAGACGCTTGAAGACATAAAGGCAATAGCAGAGTTGGAACCCAGTGGGATTATTTTTCACATAGCTGTTTTTGTTTTCTTTTTCATAAAATTGTATAAACTCTATTTTTCTCGGCGGTGTTCTCTTACTAGGACGTCAGCCTCTTGTACAAAAAACGCCTATTTACAGGCAAACTTCAAAATCAATACAAGTTCAATTTTTTCAGACAAATTATCCATTATTTTTCCTTTTTCTGTTTTGTTTTGCGAAGAACGTCCAATGTTCATTTTTGATATATGCATTTGACATTAATTGCTAATCATAAATGCTTGCATGTGAAACAAAGGATTAATTACAGATGACATCAAAAACAGGGGCAATTTAGAATTGTCTAAGCGATCTAGTTGCTTTGTCCACCAAGGTACCAAGGTAAGTTCAGCTGAAGAATGTAACCAAGTTACCCCGACTCCCCACAGAGTAAGACCAAGATTCCGCAATACTCTCCCCAGGAAGAGTTGGTCACCCCTCAGCCCTAAAAAGGCACAATATTCCCCTAGCAAGTCAGCAGGACATTCCCCAGCAGAGTATAGACGTTCCTCAGCAAGCATCCCCGGCAGTCTTAATATAAGATTGTTCCCCGGCAGAATACCAACACCCTAGTACAGTCTGAAAAGTTTCTCCCATGAGAGTGGAATCCATATCCCCAGCAGGTCTTGAGGCTTATCCCCAGTAGATTCTGGAAGCTTATCCCTTGCTGAGTACGAACGCATCTCTTCGACTTCATTCAAAGGTTATTTCCCCACCAGGATATAACTGGGTTATCCTCAGCTAATAACCACGGAAAGATCGTCCTCGGCGAAGTTCTTTCCTATCCCCAGCGGAGTTCATCAAGTTCCCCAACATAACTTATCAGTGGAACCCCCAGCGGACCTCTCATCAAAACCTCAGCGAAGTATCTCTTCCCACAAAGTAATTCCCCTCAGAGTAATCTCTCCAACAAGTTTATTCCCCAACGGAATCATCTTCTTCTACCGATTTATTCTCACAACCATCATCCCCAGCGGAAGCGAAAAACTCTACTCTTCAACATCAGCCCAGGATTTGATTCCCCGACCAGTCGTCACGGATTTATTTTCCTAGACGAAAATATATTCGCAGACATTTCACACATCCTGCTTACATATATGATAAAGTGCATACAACACTATCTCATTTTGAGCATCATAACATCATGCATTTCATACATCATGACATTGCATACAACTGATGTTTTGCCTTTTCAGGAAAAGGTCAATCCAGAGATGATTACTGTCAACTATCGCAATTCTAGATTCGATTCCTGTATCTAGCCAGGGCACATCTGTGAGTGATTGATTGTAGATTCGATACCTGTATCTAGCCAGGGCATATCTACAAGAAGAGTTTAAAGATCAACCCCTGTAACAGGCCAGGAAATTATCTTTCATTCTCAGGTCATAGGTCGACACCTGTATCCAGCCAGGAAAGCCATCTCTACTAACCTTTCGACAATTCCAGATTCGATACCTGTATCCAGCCAGGGCACATCTGTAGACAACAGTTCCAGATTCGATTCCTGTATCTAGCCAGGGCATATCTGTGAGCAACCAATTGTAGATTCGATACCTGTATCTAGCCAGGGCATATCTGCATGAAGAGTTCGAAGATCAACACCTGTAACAGGCCAGGAAACATCTTCCTTTTTCAAAGTACACAAGTTCTCGCTAAGGAATCTCTTATGCAATCAACCCTTCCAAATGGCATCTATAAGCCCATCCTCCTATCCATCCTATCTCCAAATGGCATCTATAAGCCCATTCCCGCCATCACATTGCTGACACTCCAACATGCGAGTGCAAATTTCCGGGCACTCTAGTGTCCAATCTCCTTTTACCCTCGAGTCGCGAAAAGCAAACTTGCCAATCTAACTCTTCAGGTTCAAGAAGATTGAACAGGGGAAACTGTTGTACCCTAAAATTTGCCCTCCCATTTCCTCAACATTTTCTCATCACAAGACCTTTGGGGCTCAAGATCAAGTTAGGGTTTGCTCTACTCAAGGCTCCTCCTTGCACTGTTGACCCAAATTAGGGTTTGTGTTTGCACAAAGATGTTTTGACCTAAAATTCCCAAGATGACTTTCATGCTTCATGTTGGACTCACAAGTTTATCCATACCAAGTTTCAAGCCTTGATTCCAATCTTTGCCCAGTCAATTGGACAGTTGACCTAGAAATCAGCTGTATTGGGGAAAAAGTCAACTGTGGTCAATTGACAGTCAAACCTCGTGAAATTTGACCCACATCAACATTATGAACTCATATGAACCATTTGGTCAAGTTCGGATCACAATTCCACAAGAAATTTGATCAGATCACCAAAAGGGCAAAATGGTCATTTTTAGGGTTTTGACTGCACAAAGGCAATTTTTGACTGTTTGACCTAGCCAATGGCAAACCAAGCTCACATATGGACTCAAGGACCCAATGGCATTGTCTTGACATGTTCAACAAGTTCAAAAGATCCCAAATGCACAAGACTGACAGATGAATTTTCCAGTCAACTGAGCCAAATTTGACTGTATACTGAAAAGTCAAACTTTGACTTTTTGGTCAAAATCAAGTGTCAAGATTCATTTTTCATCAAGACATGTCAAATTATGAAACTTATTCACCAATAAATCAAAAATCACAAATTAGGGTTTGAAATGAAGAATTTTCACAACTTAGAATTTTTCTAAGTTATGAAAATCCCTAATTTTTTCCTAACTTTGTCCCATTTTTTCATCAAGATACATTTGGATTCAAGGAAAACTCAAAACATGAAAGTTGTAGTCCATTGCAAAATCTACAACTTTGATTCACAAAGTTTCCTCAAAAGAAGCTTGTAGCTCAATTTATGATTTTTGGAACAAGGGTGCAAAACATTCTTAACTTAGAAAAATTTTGACCTATTCTAGGCAGGATTTTTGCCTAACTTCATGGCCACTTTTCACATGCTTCCACTTGGAATTTCAACTTTCATTACAAAGATGGATTGTATTACACATTCCAAGCTTTCCAAAATGTCAAAGAACTCATCAAACAACCTTGTGGTTAGGGAGAATCGAATTTGGCAATATGAGCAAAAGTCACTTTGATTCATGGCCAAAGGCATGTTCATAACTTGTGCATTTTCAAACTCAGCATATGCAAGCTACATTACAGGCCTCTTATCTCATTTACACTCAAAAATTAAATGCTAATCCATTGTGCCAAGATGTTATTCTATGAGTTTGGTCATTACATGAAGGATTAGTCCTTAATTAGAAAAAGCAAATTATCCATTTTTGTAAAGAGCAACTTTATGTCAAGTTTGCAAATCAAGAGGTACAATGCATATCTTCTAGGCACAAGCTATTGGACATATCCCACTGATCAAGACAAAGTTTTGCAGCACATTTGAGGGGCCTAGAGGAGCCTATAACAGCACTTGACAATTTTTGCTTAAGGGAGAAGAAACCTTGCATTTTGAACATCAACACACATTTCTGCCAACACAAGCTTAGACAAACTTGTTATACATATTCCAAACATAAAACCTGAGCTAAGGCACGAGCTAACCACCTTCCAAACCTCATCATCCATCAAAACACATTTTTCCTACAAAACAGAGTCATGGTTGCAGATTGACTTGGCCAACAACATTCCATCGTGCGTTTTCATCCAAACCACCTCAAACACACTCCATACCACCTATACAAACTATCCCAAGCATTGGACACGACCTGTAACACCTCTAACCAACTTCACCATTTTCACTTTTTTTGTTTTGCAGGTTGACTTTCATAGCTTGATTCATTTGGTTTCAAAGCAAGCTAAAGGTGGGAGAAGCATCCCTGAACTTCAAGCAAGTTGTACAAGTCCTCACATTGCCTTGAAAGTGCCTCCATTGCCAGAAACGATCCAAGCTGAACAGGTAAGTTCATGGACTTCTATCTCTCAATCTAGGAAGAGTTAGCTTTAAGTTTATGAATGAAAAGTGTCATACTCATGTCCCTGAAGCCATTCATATCCTCACTTTCCATTTATATTGCATATGCTGAGAGAATTTAAGACCTGAACATTGACAAAAACTTAGGTCAGAAATTGGGGGAGAAGAAATTCTCTCTCATTTCTGAGAGTTAGATCAAGTTTTTTATTTATATGTATGAACTCGTGACATGATGCTCTACATTTTTGGTGTTATGAGTTTTACTTGAAAGTCCAGGAATCTTGAGATAGCAGGAAGCACGTGTTTGCTCTGTTTTGTTTGTCCAGAGGTTGAAGACAAAGTTCTTCTGGGCTGGGCCTGACCTTTTTCCTTTTTGCACCACTGTTTTACACATGCACCCCCCCCCCCCCCCCCTGGCCCATTTTGAGATATATTTGTCATTTTTTAATTTTTTCCTTTTGATTTTGTTTCTATATTTTTATTTAAGCATGAAAAAATATTAAAAATATTTTTCTCCCATTTTTTACATTTTATTTGATATTTATTTGGTTTCATTTAGTTTTATATGTAAATAAATACATAAGACCTTTTTTATTTAAAAATACAAAAAATAATACAAACACTTTTATTTTCTGATTTTATTTTATTTTACCTTTTAAAAACATTTTATAAAAAAATATACTTTTTTTAAATATTAAATATTTTATTTTTGTACATATTTAATATATTTAGCATATAATATAAATATTTACATATTTACTAGGATATTTAGGATAAAAATACCGAAAATATACATTTTTATTTTTATTAATATTTAACATCAAAAATACCTTTTTGACAAATATACTTCTCTTTTATTTATTTTTTGTATATAATTAATAAATATTGTATATTATATATATTAAATAACAAATACCTTTTATTTAGCAAAATTAGGGTTTTTGCCCTAAACATGAAAATATTCAAATTAACTCTTTTTATTTATTTTTTTTATTTCATTTATGAATAAAACATACACTTACACAAAAATATTTACACATACATATTGATTTATTCTTATACATCCTTATATTTACATTTGTGCAATTCGATTTGGTTGTAAACATTGGACACTACTCTCCTATGAAGTCTCATCCCCATTTGAACATTTGTACCCCCATTCCCATGATCATTGTGTAATAACTTAGGACTTTTAATTTCGCATTTAAAAGCTTTCTAAGTATGCCATGATAGAATTAGGGTTTGTATGCAAAAATCAAAACAACAAATAGTTTGACCTAAATTCAAGACAAAAAAGCATGAAAATGGACAACACCAATCACACTTGCACCCCTAGGGTTACTCCACTTGTTTCCTTCAATAATGGGTCATATTGCATGTTAAGTGTCTTTGGCAAAACAAGAACCATTTAAAATGATCATAGTCCCTCGATGACGCTTTCGAAAGTTGCCTAAAAATGATCAAGTCCCTTAAAGGAAAGATTGCCCAAAGACACTTGGCACTATTGCAATCATGGTCTAAACGATGACCTGCGCCCGTCCCGTTCACATCCTAACACAAGATTGTCCACCAAATACAATGGTGGAACAAAATTGTTAAAAGGGTTAAAACATAGCAAAGATCTTTGAGAAATTTAGGAGTAGACAACTCTTGGTTACTTGCCAATTTGCAAAAACACTTGCCTCCATTTCAAAACACACATCACAACACACTTTCAAAACAACTTTCAAAAATATTGAAAACTTTTCAAAAGATATACACCTTTGTAACATCCAAACATGGGTCATTACAAAGGTTGCCACCATATTGGCCTCTTTTCAAAACATTTTCAAACTCACACACAAAGCACCATTTCAAACAATTGAAAATCAAGGCAAGTTGATCTAAGCAAGTAACTAAGAGCCCATGGATAACCATGGATAGAAAGGGTGCTAATACCTTCCCTTTCTATAATCTACTCCCCGAACCCAAGAAAACATCTCAAAGGTTTTTTTCTGTGCTTTTTAACCTTTCCTTAGGATAAAATAAAAAGTCGGTGGCGACTCTTGCTCAACCGAAACATTTGCGAAAACAAACGCAAAACCTCAAGTCAGTTCTCCCACTGTATCACACACCTTCTCTCTCATGGTCTCACAACTAATCATAATCCACGACATCCCAGATATTCCATCTCCCTATCATTCCACTCCACTAAAATCACCATATTCACCCATTATTATCTCTGATTCTCCCTCTCCAATCAACCATCTATAAGATCACCTTCGCACCATTATAGACTTAGAAGCTCTGGACAATCTTGTCTCATGCTCTCAAAAAATTGTCGTACCAAAACCAAATCCAAAAACTACCAAAGCAGATGTTGGTAAAAATTTGATGATTTTTAAAACATAAATACTTGAATAGGTTAACTCTATGAAGCTAGCCTGCTTAGAGAATCTTAATCCCGATGCTTCTGATTCATATTGAAACCAGTTCAGAAAATGGTTCAATTCTGAGTCCTAGAAACTTAAGGAGTTGAGTTATGAAATTTCTCAACATAACTTCTATGATCATCTGAAAGTCTTCAAGGATCAAGTTATGCGTCACTGGGAAAAGAAACCTCTTCTTCTGCTAGACAATGCCCCTTGAGAAGATCACCGGCCTTCAGAATATGATGAACCATCCTCTGATCCTCTGCCTCTGTTTAGGGTTCAAGACAAAGGCAAGAAAGTTGAAGAAACTACTGAGTTAGAATCAGCCGCAGCTTGCTCTGAAAAGGAGGTACCTTCTGTTGATATACCCTATTCATCTCTTATTCTGCAAACTCTGGAGGAGCTAAAGAAAGAGAATGCAATGTTCAAAGAAAGACTAGACAAGCAGGATGACACATGCAAGGAAATCAAATGGATTCTGGGAAAACAAGAAGAGTCAAACAATCAGATTAAGAATTTGTTGGAAGCCTTGTTCACACGACTTCCTCCACCTCAATCTTAGTTTTTGAAAATTTGTTTTCTGTACTGTGTTCAGTTTATTTGTTTCTTCTGAATGTGTTTCTTTCAACCTTTTGAATACAAATCCTCTTTTCTTGCTTATAATTTTTTTATTGTTTTTTTATTCTTGACAAAAAGGGGGAGAACGTAAGATATTTCTAATATAATAGTATCGAGATGCATTCTCAAACATTTTGAATATCATAACTTCTTTTGTTTTTTCTGAAAGCACAACAGGAACAAACTCTGTTAAAGACATAAGTGGATGCATCAAATACTCTGATCAGAACAAACTTTATGGAAGTATTTCTTCTCTATCTGATTACCCAACTCAGGGGGAGACCTTAAATGCCTTATATTCTACATATGTCTATTGAAATATCCAAGTTTTTGTCATCATCAAAAGGTGGAGATTGTTAGAACATAGTTTGATTCTACAACCCTTGTAAGAGTATTGATGATAACAAACACTCAAAGAACAATTATGCTCCCTATATTTGTATTTTGTTTTGCAGAGAAGTTCTGATGGAAGAAGCTCAGAAGATGAGTTAAATAGTTATTTCAACTCTAATTCTAAACATCTCTTAAAGAAGTTCTAACGCTGCAAACAGGACTCCGTGTTTCTGATTCACAAAGCTCTGGAAAGAAGCAACGGAAACTTTCATCTTCTAAAGCAAGCATGTTCTGAACCGTTACAAATCAATTATTATCATTTAAAAAGTAATGAATGGAAGGGAACAAGGATCTCTATTTTGGAAAGCTCTTTAATTATCATTGAACAACATTTCAAAAGCTCATACATGCTTCACCTATTTAAACAAAGTTTAAAGGAGAAATCGTTGACGATTTTCACGCATAACAACGTAGCAATCTTCATAATATTCAAACGTTCAAAATTCAAATTGTGTAAAACATCACTTATGGTATTGTTTTATTAGAAAACATTCTTTGTACACTTTTATTCAATATTGTTTAGTGAATTCCTTAAGAAAACTTGATTGTGGTTTAAACTCAAGAAGAATTTGACGGTTGTCATAGTAGCTTTGTAATCAAGTTTGATTAGTGGATTAAGACCTCGTTGAGAGAGGCAAAATCACCTTGGCGGGTGGACTGGAGTTGTTTGAGTTCAAACGAACCAGGATAAACAACATGTTTTTTTAATCAAGTTTTAAAAACCCCAATTCAAACCCCCATTTCTTGTGTTTTTCCATTCTTCACCATTCGATTCCATTCTTTTCACATTGTAAAGCTTGTGATCTCATCTTTCTAAAGCTTCAAGAATCATGTCCTAAGACTCCTTGAGCTGAGAATGCCATTGATTTGAACTTGGTAACTTGAAACTGAAGTTTCTTTAAAAGACAGAATTTGAAATTCTTGATTTAGCTTCTAAACACATTTTTTTATGCGTGCTTTTGCTTCTAAACACGTTTAGTGAACCTCCGGAAGTTATTAGCATATTAAAACACAATGTTTGGATGAGTTTTGATCAAATTAGAAATCACACTTTTCTTGTTTGCAACTTCACCTTCCTTGAACCTCACTGGAGCTAACAGAAGAAGAATTAAGCTCTAAGACTTCCTAAATCATGCTAGCCAAGTCCAGTTTTCGAGCTCTGCAACTTAACTTCAATAGGTTGATTCCTTCACCAATTCTCTCAAACTTTGATATTGTTATGAAGCTCTCATCATCCTGATTCTAGTCGCAACACTTCTTTTCAACTGGAAGTGCGTTTTGGCCATGAAATTTCAAATCCCTTTTCAAAACTTCTTTTCAAAAACGACTGAGCTACAGTTTATATAAATTTTTCGCGAAGGTACCATTGGAATCATCTTGAAGAGATTAAGCGAATGGTACCGGTCTCGTGTCCTAATTTTACTGTTTCTAGAACTTGCAGATCCGTTGGCTGGAAGTTGAAGATGACCAACGTGTCATCAATCAACCAATGAAGGCATGCCACGCATTTTTCAAAAATCTAATTTAATTGATGATTTCATGCAGTATTCAGTAAAGACCATGATATGCACAACGCGTCTGAGCCATTGGATTAGCTTACTAACGCGTTTTGACTCCCATCCATTGGTCCACATTTTTTTGACTTTATTTTATTTTCTGATTTTTATATTTAAATTGTTTTAAACTTCAAAAAATCATAGAAAATGCATTTTAACTTCAAAAAATCTGAAAAAATTATATAAGATACTTTTGATTTTTCTCTTTCCGGTTATTATTTTTTCACAATTTTATTTTGTGTTTTTATATTTTTTATAATTTTTCACTTTATTTGAATTGTTTTAATTATTTAAAAATACTTTTCTTAATTTTTAAATTCTGGAAAAAAAATATGGAAGGATCCAATGACCTTTTGACAAATATTGGTGACCTCATTTTATTTTTATTTTTGACTTTGCTATTTTTCACAATATTTGGTTTTTTTCCTATTTCTTTTAATTTTAAAAATAGTTTGATTTTAAAAAATTACCAAAAATTTTGTATAAATATTTGAGCTCATTTCTGATTTTTCTATGGTTTTAGTTGATTTTTCTTGTATGTTTTGAATATAATTGTTATTTTCCCCCTTTATTTTCATTTAGAAATCATTTTAAAAATATTTTTCTTTATTTTAAAATACCATTTTATTTTGTATTATACTATGGCTGATCTTAGACTATGAAATTTTGATCATGAGTTTTATTAACATCATTGGATCCATGTTGTTGAGTTTAACTCCACAAAAAATGGATGAATAATTTTAATAATAGTTTGATTAAGTTTTTGGTTCAAATGTGGTTTAATTCTTACCCCATTCCTCTTCATCTTATCCCCTTCTTATTGTACCAAATATTATTGGAGAATGATTTCCATATCATTTCTCAAAACATATGGTACATAGATTTTTACTGGCCGGCCTCAAAATAGGTGCGACTTCTATATAAGTCCACTTACGATTGCTTAACATAACGCTAAATTTTGTCCCGATTTGAGAAAATGACTATTCGTGGCCCAAACCCATGTTTGTAAGCCCAAGTATGTTAATTTGAATCCTTTGATCTAATAACCTTGAGATTCATTGTTAGGAGGGTTTGGTTCTACCAATCCTCTAATGAATTTTCATCAACTTTGGTCAAATTGGATCACTTAAACATCATTGATCATTTATTGTTGCCTTGAGATTTAAATGAATGATATACTTGACAAAAATAAAATGCAACTTGTTATTGAGAGGCTTTGATTTTATCAATCTTCTAATGAGTTCCAAATGCAAGTTTCAAGATGGTCATTCAACTAACCACTAATTCCTAACAATTGAATTTATTTTATGCTTTTACTTTAAGCACATTTATTTTGGCATTTACGTTTCATGCTATTTTCATCTTTGCTCACTTGAGCATTTACTTTTTATGTCATTTTTATTTTTCTCATTTTAGCTTTCTTTTTCTTTTTGAAGATACCTAATAATCAACTTGAACCATAAAAAACTTTAATGTTATCTGGACTACTTGGTTACTATCCTTGGCATTATGGAGTGAGGGACTTCTTGGACTTAGGATTAGAGACCTTGACCTACCTTGAGACCTTGTGACCTTAACTTTTATTTTGTCTGGAGTACTTGGGGTTTACCCCAAGACATTGGGTTGTTTGTTTGTTTGCTTTATGCGCAGGTTATTGAGATTACATGCTTTGTCTGTGATCGAGAATTCATCTGTATACAACTGTTACTCTGCCTAATTTTTGTGAAGACTTAATGCAATTGAAGCTTGGTTTTCTTAAGAGGTTTATTATCTTTGCTTGTTTGGTTTCAAATCCAAAGGATGGGAATTCTACATTGACTCAATGTGTCAAGTGTTGGCTTCTTATTGGTTAGATGGTTCTTTTCCCTAGCTTTTACCTTTTGCTTTAGGACAATCCCTTCATCTCCTCACATCTTCTTTAATTTCAAAAATATTCTCCCTCCTTTTGAAAACTCTTCTTGTTTAAAAACTTAAACCACTTTCACAATAAACCTGGAGTCATGTCTGTGATCGGTGGATCTGGAACTGACTGTTTAAAGCTGGTTCGCGAAATGTCGCGGAAGCAAGAGTCGCCACCGTCTTTTATTTTCTCCAAATGGAAAGGACAAAAGCACAGAAAAATTCCTTAAAGAGATTGCTCTCGGTTCGGGAGGTAGGTTATAGAAAGGGAAGGTGTTAGCACCCTTTCTATCCATGGTTATCCATGGGATCTTAGATACTTGCTCAATGTGTTTTCAAAATGTTTGTTTGCTTTTCAATGTGGGTTTTAAAAAAGTTTCTTTGAAAAATTTCAGTTCGACTCGTACGTCAGAGTGTTTGAAAAAATTTGCTTTGGAAGCTTTTGAAAATGTGTTGGTGTGAAAAGTCTTTTTCGTTTGAAATTAGAGCAAGTATCCTTGAGAACCTACCTACCCTAAGGAATTCGTCTGTGTAAATGTCCTTTAAAGTAGTGCCATCCCACCATTGAGAGGTAGGTAGCACCACCGTTGGAGGTGTTCGGGTCAATTCGAGTTTGTAGGGACATGGTGATCACCAGAGCAATGGGAAGACACCTTAGAAGCTACCCTCATACCAGGTTCCCGGATCATGAGGACTTACTAAGACATCCTCTACTCGACGATCACCTTTCGAGGCAAGGCAACAGTGAGGCGTACCCTAGGGGTGGTGTGTGCGATTCGTGTGTCGTTTTCATTTGCATTTGTCTTTTGTCAAGTTCATTGTGATCTACGCTTAATTTTATTTAAGGCCATACATTCTTTCATGCTTATTTAACAGTTAAAAGTTGCGGAAAAATAAATCTACAACTATTACAAATGGCGCGGGTCCACATCGCCAAAATTAAACCGGACCCGATTTGACGGAAAGTAAATAAAGCGAAAGAAATAAAAGTGCGAGCAATTGTTTACACGGCTTTGGGAGAGATACATAATTATTTGAGCGAAATAAAATAAATATGCGAAATAAAAGAATTAAAAATAATGGACGTTGGACCCTTTTTGCAAAAATTAAAGTTAATGAGGAATTGAAATTAAAATTAACGTTTTTGGTATTTTACTGTTTTTTTAGATTTAATGGAAAAAGAAATAATTAAAATTAAAATAAAATGTCAAACCCTAATTAATTCACATGCAAATTTAATTACAAAAATAAATAACATAAATATTATTATGAAAAAAGAAAATTAAAAGGAATAAAAAATTATTAAACCTAATTCTACATTTTTTAGATTTATTAGAAAAGAATTAAAATTGCAAAAAACCCTAATTAAAACTAAATGATTACATGTGAATTTATTTATGAAAATAATTAAGATAAAAATACTTATTATTTTTTTGGTCTTTTTCTGATTTTTTATGATGTTTTTTATATTTTGTAAAAAAATAATAATTAATTTAAACAAATAAAGAAAATAAAATAACAATAAAAAATAAAATAAGAAAAATAATAGAGAAAGCAAACCAGGGGGGTTCAGGCCCCAGATGTGAGGTATGGACTTAGGAAATCAGGCCCAATGCTTCAGGTCCATTGACTTTTGCCACTAGCGTGTTAACCCTTTGACCAGGCTTATGATGTATATCCAATCTCAGCCTTTGATTGGAATTTGTTAGATACGTGGATGGACGGATGATGAAGGCATATGGTGAACCATAGCGCTGAAGCTGCATGGGAGCATTTTATGAAGAAAAATAAGAAGGAAAGTAAGGACCTGGGTCTCGAACCCAGGTCATGTGGATTGCCAACACACCTAATTGCCACTGGACCATTACCACGCGTTTGTTAACTAAATATACAATGAATAATATAATACAAAACAATGCATCAGTGGCTAAAAGCGCGAAAAATTCAAATTATCCAACCAATGCACGCCACTTCATCGTCTTCCTCAAGATTTCGTTTTGCCTGAAAAATAGAGAAAGGTTAACGGGGGTTTTGAACCCCCTCAAAACAAGCCAAATTCCATAATAGCGATTAGGCCCTCATTGAACATAAATTAGGCGCGAGGGTTGTATATTGACCGTCCAATCGCGCTGGTTTTTTTTTTGGTACTGATGAGTCTCAATTTTACAGCATTATGAAATGCCCAAATCAAAGCTTGTGAAACCCTAGAACATAACCATGGCAAATCTGTATATGGCGCATGAAAACTCAATTAAACATGATGGTTAGTCTCAAAACATCATAAGGAACATGAATATACAATTAAAATGCAATGAGGATGCCTGGAAATCAAAATACGATCATGGATTTTTCTTGGCACAGTTTGAGTTCGTTTTACCAATTCTTTGCGTTTGAGTTGATGGTAGGGATTGGAATACGTTCAGGGATACTTGAGGAAGCCAATGGAATGAATATTAGGGCTTGAATCGACCTCCAATCCTGATTTCAGTTTTGAGTTTTCAAGGAGTTTTTCCAAGTTTGTCTATGGCCTTTTAGCGCAGCATTTTGTCTTTTTAGGATTAGGGTTGTATTCTTGTTTATGTATTGAAGCAATTAGGTCAAGAAAATTGAATAAAATCCATGGCCATAATGGTTTTCAATATTTGATTTCTTAAGGATCTTTTCCATATCTTTTCATGTGCATTTTGCTTTCAATCATGCCAATCAGCTCCAAATCTTTCCCCATTTGTATTTACACGAAATATTGAGTATCAAACAGGCATAAAAAGATTGGTTAAGGCAAGTTTGATATTTTTCATGTATTTAAATAATCTAAATGAATTAATATAAATAATAATTCAAATAAATAAATAAAAAAAATGAGAAAATACTTCCCTTTGGGCCAAGTGGTCGTGCATAGGCTTGGAATGATGCATCATGGAAGAAAAATAGGCCCATTAGCAATTTTAGGTCATTTGAAGTAAAGTTGACCTTTCAAAATTCCCAAAAATTTCCCAACTTCCACAAGGCATAACTTGCTCAATTTTTAAGCTTTTCACATGTTCTTGGACATTTTGGAAAGGTCTTTGAGTCCTCTAACCAATGCCTTTGGTCCCATGTCATTTTGATTTACCAATCTCAAGTTATGGCCTTTGACTTAAAGCCCCTTTTTGTTGACTTTTGAAAATGACCTATAATGTTGAAATTGATAACTTTTTGTGAGAGCATTTCTTGGACTTGTAATATGAAGATGAGTTGTAGGAGATGTCTTTCTCTTCAAAATGAGCTTTGTATGGAATTTTTCTGATAATCCATGTGGAAGTTATGCCCTGGTCAATTTCAGTTGACTTTTTCAACTGTCCAAATATAGTAACTTTTGCATCTTGATGATTTTCTGAGCCAAATTTTGAGAATCATGATCAAGCATTGATCAAATGATGTTTGTGGCTTCAAAATGATATGTTGACCAAAAATTTGAACTTTTGACTGTCAAATGACCATTTTGCCCCTACAGTTGACTGTAGTGCAATTTAGGGTTTTGAATGTGCAATTTTGAGCTGAATGCCTTGAAACTTGATATGAGGATGCTTGACCACATTTGTAAGCATATGAGACTTGATTGGCCCTTTGAAAACTTCATTTTCTTGATCAGAACACAAACCCTAATTTTGACTGTATAGGAGGTCTTTGCACTGTGTAACCCTTGGGAACTTTGCAGCTTGGCTTGGCAATTTCTTGGAGAATATGGGAGGGCAAATTTTGGGGTACAACAGTTGCCCCTGTTCAATATTCTTAGACCTGAGGATGCAGATTGGCTGACGTGCCTTTCGTAATCCGAGGGTAGAAGATGATTGGACACTAGAGTGCCAAGAAATTTGCGCTCACATAGTGGCAGTGTGATGGGGGGAATGGGCTTATAGATGCCATTTGGAGATTACTGGATAGGATGATGGGCTTATAGATGCCATCTGGATGTTGATCGCGTAAGAGATTCCTTAGCGAGAACCTGCATACCTGCAAAAGAAAAATGAGTACCTGACACGTTGCAGGAGCTGATTTTTAGATGCTTGGTATAGATGTGTCCCGACTGGTTACAGGAGCTGAGTCTGGAGCTTCAAACAGTGATGAATGAACCAGAGATGGTTACTGCCTTAACATGAATGGTAAGAGAACCTTGGGTGATTTTAACTTCAACAACGCTCGTTGAGAAAAATCTTAGCGGGAATTACCGTTTTTGCAATATCGGAACGAGAACCATAGGCTATCATAATCTGAAAGGGAATCACCTCACTCGCCGTCGGAGAGGGGAATCATAGGAAAAGGAATTGTCACCTCACTCACTGTCGGAGAGGGAACCATAAGAGACTATCACCTCACACTCATCGTCGGAGAGGGAATCATCTGAAAAAGGAATTACCACCTCACGCACTTGTCGGAGAGCGGACCATAAGAGACTATCACCTCACACTCATCGTCGGAGAGGGAAACATCTGAAAAAGGGACTACCACCTCACACACCATTGGAGAGGGGACCATAAGACTATCACCTCACACTCATCGTCGGAGAGGGAAACATCTGAAAAAGGGACTACCACCTCACACACCGTTGGAGAGGGGACCATAAGACTATCACCTCACACTCATCGTCGGAGAGGGAAACATCTGAAAAGGACTTCTATTGAGTTTTTATTAGAAAAATCTGTTGGGAGTCGATTTAGCTGGACTAGAGAAGGTTTTTTTGATAAGGATGTGATGAAGGAATCTGAGACGATTGCTACTCCAAATCTATGATGAAGGAATCTGGGACGATTACTACCTCAGCAGAATGATGAAGGAATCTGGGACGATTACTACCTCAGCAGGATGATGAAGGAATCTGGGACAATTACTACCTCAGCAGGATGATGAAGGAATCTGGGACGATTACTACCTCAGCAGGATGATGAAGGAATCTGGGACGATTACTACCTCAGCAGGATGATGAAGGAATCTGGGACGATTACTACCTCAACAGGATGATGAAGGAATCTGGGACGATTACTACCTCAGCAGGATGATGAAGGAATCTGGGACGATTACTACCTCAACGGGATGATGAAGGAATCTGGGACGATTACTACCTCAGCAGGATGATGAAGGAATCTGGGACGATTACTACCTCAACGGGATGATGAAGGAATCTGGGACGATTACTACCTCAACGGGAAAAGACTTTTATCTGTTGATCGTTCTTTCCTGAAAAAGTAACGAATTAGTTGTATGCAATGTCATAATGCGTGAATTGCATGATTTTAAGATGTTCTCAAAAATAAATGAGATTGGGGTGATATGATGCGTCTATGCATGCTATAATGATGTATGTGACGTTTTATGAATGTGTTTTTCGTCTAGGAAAGTAAATCCTTGACGGGTGCCGGGAAGTCATATCCTGGGCTGATATTGAAGAATAAGCTTTCGCTTCCGCTGGGAATGATAACTGCAAGAATACCGGTAGGAGAAGATGACTCCGTTGAGGAATAAACTTGGCAAATGGAAGATTCTGTGGGGAGAAAAATACTCTAGCGACCATGCTGGGGAGTGATACTCCGTGGGGAGAGAGATGCTTTGCTGATTGTTGGTAGTAACTTGCTGAGGATATCCTTGTTGTTGGAAGTATTGATGGACTTCGCTGGGGTGAGAAGACTTCGTCGAAGACGCTCTTTCCGTGGCTTTCGGCTGAGGATAACCCAGTTATATCCTGTTAAGGAAGTAACTCTTTGAATAAAGCCGGGAGACGCGTTCGTGCTCTGCGAGGGTAAGCTTCCAGAATCTACTGGGGGTAGGCTTACTGCTTGGGGAGATAGATTCCAACTTTCCTGGGGAACTAGATTGGACTCTCCTGGGGCAGTTCGGATATGCTGGTTAAGTTCTTCAACGGAACCTACCCTGACACCTTGGAGGATATAACAATCAGATTGCTTAAGACCACTCTTTATTGCCCCTGTTTCTATGGGGGAGGCCCTTGTGGGGTGCTGACATTTGTTGATGGACAAACCTTCTTCTGATAGGCAGGGTGGCAAGATGACATGACATAGTCGTACGCTTTTGATCCCTAACTTTTGCCTGGACCGCCCTATCGGGCTTTCAGTCCACCGGGATACCCATTTTTGCCCAAGCCGCCTTTTCAGGTTTTCGACTTGCCGGGTGTACATTTCTTCATTTCGTCCCTTATTTTTGCCCGAACCCTTTTGGTTCGCCGGGAAGCCCTTATTTTTGCCTAGGTATGTCAACCTAGCGGGTCTTTGATTGTGCGTAGTATTTTTTCGACTATGCCCATGCTCTCAGAATGTAGGGAGTTGCCCCTGTTAGAAGTGTCAGGCCACCAGAAAGTGTTTGATCAGGCAAGATTCGTTGTGGGAATGCCCCAAGTGACTCAGGCGGAGATTTGCCTCAGGCTATTTGGCCTTTGAGAGATCCTCCGAATCTTGACTGAATTGCCCCAGCTAATGGACCATGGTCATGTCCTGCCCCTTGATTGGAAGTGCTTCTGTTCACCAGGTATTCATCGTGCGAATTTCCCTGTTGTTCAAACAAAAAGTCATATGCAAACAAAGTTATGTTAAAAATGCAAAGCCTATGTCTGTCTCGAAGATTTTGAAAATGCATTCTTTTTCATAAAACAAGTGAATATTTGTAAACGTGACGTCAACTCCGTATTTACCGTAAGCCTTAAGGAGTCAGGATACCTTTCGTAACTGTATGCTTTCGAACTAACCCATGCTTCAGCTAGGACTTTTAAGGGTTATAACGTGGCTTGGTTCACGGTTTAAGAAACAAAGGATAAAGGCTCAAATTATTTGTACCCACCCGCTCTTCGTGATGTTCTCCAAACCTAAACTCAGTTGATCGTGCGTTAGACCTTGTTTGAGTCTTTGTCCTGATATACCAACGATGGTTCGGATATTGACAGTATATTTTGATTAGGCAGTCATTTCCTTTTTTGTTGAGGTTTCGTAGGACCTCTTTCTTTTTGATTTCGTTATCCCTATTTTATTTTTTTTGCCTGAACTGTTTCCTTTTGGAATTACAGTCAGCCGGATGCCCTAGTTTCATAAGTCCCTTTTTATAGGTTTTGACTTAATGGGTTTTTTATCTTTTGAGATAATGACTGCCTGTCCTTGGCGATTTATTCAGAACCATCACTGTCTTTTGTTTCGTAAGGACTCCTTTGGTGCCATTCGTTATGCACTTGGATCAACTGAGAAGACTACCCTGCCCCGGGTTATGATTAAGGGTTTCATTTTTCGAAAATAAAAAACTCCTACTTCTTTGGCTCAGAGGGGTTGACGAGGGATTATCATCCTTATAACTCCAGTGTTTAGGGAATGAAACAATG
The DNA here is from genome assembly GCA_948472305.1 of Vicia faba. Taxonomy (NCBI): domain Eukaryota; kingdom Viridiplantae; phylum Streptophyta; class Magnoliopsida; order Fabales; family Fabaceae; genus Vicia; species Vicia faba. The sequence continues at coordinate 898,391,872 of OX451738.1, forward strand.
CCTGTACCTCATCAGCGGGATCTGTTCAAAAGCATACTGTAAAGATCGTGGTATCATTTTCGTCATCCTCCCTCAAGAGGCTCAGAATTATTAACCGAGAGTTGACATCAGAAAAAATATGAAAAGAATATAATAAAAATAATTGTATTAATTCCCAGAACAGACATATGCGATGCATTGATAGAATAACAGAGTTTGCTATGACATTAATTGTTTGTATAAGCAAAGAAAAATACAACTCAGAAATTCAAATAAACAAAAGGTCTTCAACGATTGGGCAACGGAGCAGTGATTATGTTCGGAGTCTCTGGCACTTCAAACTGAATCTCTCCAGTGTCAATCATATCTTGGATCTTGTTCTTGAGAGGCCAGCAGTTGTCTGTAGTATGCCCCGGGCTATCTGAATGATATGCGCACCTATCATTGGGGTGATAGTTGGGAGCAGAAGTGTTCGGATTCCGGAGAGGAGCCCTTAAAGTGATCAGCCCTGCCTTCAACATTTGTTGTAGTGCTTGATCCAACGACATGTTGAGTTTGGTGTACTGTCGTTTCTCCTTGCGCTGCTGCCCCTGTCCTTGTTGAGCAGGTCCAGGATTGGAGATCTGGATTGCCCCTACCTCATGACGGCTCTTTTTACCGTGCACAGCATTGGATTCTTTCTTTCCATGATGAGGCTTTTTATCAGAGGGTGCAGCCTCTTGAATTTTCCCAGATCGGATGCCAGCTTCTATTCGCTCTCCAGTCAAGATAAGATCTGTGAATCCAGCAGACGAATTCCCAATTAGGTGGTTGTAGAATGGACCAGACAGGGTCCCCAAGAACATATCGACAAGTTCCCGATCAGTCAGAGGTGGTTGTACCCTTCCAGCAAGATCCCTCCATTTCTGCGCATATTCTTTAAAACCTTCACTTGACCCTAACGACATACCCTGGAGTTGGGTACGCGTAGGAGCAAGGTCGACATTATATTGATACTGCTTGTAGAAAGCAGTAGCCAACTCCTCCCAGTTACGAACCTTGGTCCCATCCAGCTGATAGAACCATTCGAGATGAGTCCCTGAAAGACTCTCCTGGAAGAAGTGGATCCATAAATTCTTGTCCACCGTATATGGTTGAATCTTCCGAACATAGGACCTGAGATGCAGCTTGGGGCAAGACGCCCCGTCATACTTAGTAAAGGATGGTGCTTTGAACTTCCGAGGAATAACCACACCAGTTGACAAACCCAAATCTCCAAGATCCAGCCCAGGTACTTGTTGGATCTCCATAGCATTCAGCCTATCCTCCAACTGTTTGTACTTGTCCTCAGCCGGAGGGTACTGTTCGTCGTCGAAATCTGTTTCATTGTCGGAGACCTCTGGACTGGGCACCCTTTCCTCTTGATGACTGATTTTTCCCACAGATGGGGTTGTCCTCTCAGTTTCAATTTGCGGTGTATTCCCAGATCTGCGTCTAGGGCTGAACAAAACAGTCCTCTTCTTCTTCTTGTCCTTCTTCAAGAGCAGAGCCTTCAGATCTTGTTGCCCCTGAGTCAAATTCATGATCAGCTCTTGGAACTGGGCGTTCTGAGCCTGGAGGTCCTTGATAGTCTGCTCGGCTGATGATTCAGGATTCATGATGATCGGCTGAAATAAACAGCGAGGAAGGGTAAGCAACCTGTCAAAGGGATACTTGCAATGCAATGAGATGTATGACATGCATGTAATGTTTTCAAGGACCTCGCGGGATAAACAGAGAAACTTGTTAGAGTTGGAAACTGGCAACTTGATTGAAGGAACTTCCTGTTGTAGAGAGCCCTTCTTCAAGGGTCAAAGGCTCACCATATCCAGTGGGTCATAGCCCCTGACGACTTTGTCTAGAGGAAAATAAATCCTCTTTGCCCCTTGCTGGGATAATTGCTTCACCATGACCTGCATCACAAGCCCTTGAGATCCTTGAAATGGGTTAGGATGTATGCAATGGTATGATGTCATGCTATGCATGGGGTGATATAGGTAAACCCTGTTATGAGTCCCAATTAAGGACTATAAACAGACCCTGCAAGAAATTCCGTATACTTTGTTATGAGTCCCAATTAAGGGCTATAAACAAAACCTGCAATAGATCTAGTAAACCCTGTTATGAGTCCCAATTAAGGACTATAAACAACCCTGCAAGAAATTTAGTACCCTGTTATGAGTCCCAATTAAGGACTATAAACAAGACCTGCAAGAAACAAGTGTCAGGTAACAAGCACACAGATAGTCAAGTACGAAGGCACACAAGTCACACAAAAGAGCCCTTAGGGTTCAGGCCAGCATGAAGTTTGGGGTACTACCCTCTTGAAGTTGGTGGGTTCATACCTGTCCTAATCAAAAGTAACCGGGTTCTGAGGTTCCCAATATCACGGGATTGCTTTCATTGTTCATCGTTTCGATTTAGCCACTGAACTGGCGACCGAAATATTCCAGGAAAACAACCCTCAATTGAGTGTAGTATCGAGTTTCAACCAACCTCGGACTGCACCAAAGTCAGTTATCTCACTACCCTAAAGAGGCCAAGATAGTTCAATTAAGGTTCCTAAGGTCTGTTGATGCTTCACGACACCACGCGGAGGCCCCGTACTCTCCTTGACTGAACTCAAGGGTTACCGGTACACACCAAAGTGCCACATCAACGTAGCAGACTGTTTCAACCATGTCGGTATACCCCGCACAGTTCCCTCACAGCCTTGTTGCTACTTTCTAAGAAAGGTATCCCCCAGATCCGGGTTAGGATCTATAGAACTCCCAAGCAACCCACAATTTAAAGCACACAAGGAAAGCAATTGAAAACATAGTTATGAGCTAGCCCTAAGGTACACCTCACTTTAAGTTAATGTCCCCAGCAGAGTCGCCAGTTCTGTGATCGGTGGATCTGGAACTGACTGTTTAAAGCTGGTTCGCGAAATGTCGCGGAAGCAAGAGTCGCCACCGTCTTTTATTTTCTCCAAATGGAAAGGACAAAAGCACAGAAAAATTCCTTAAAGAGATTGCTCTCGGTTCGGGAGGTAGGTTATAGAAAGGGAAGGTGTTAGCACCCTTTCTATCCATGGTTATCCATGGGCTCTTAGATACTTGCTCAATGTGTTTTCAAAATGTTTGTTTGCTTTTCAATGTGGGTTTTAAAAAAGTTTCTTTGAAAAATTTCAGTTCGACTCGTACGTCAGAGTGTTTGAAAAAATTTGCTTTGGAAGCTTTTGAAAATGTGTTGGTGTGAAAAGTCTTTTTCGTTTGAAATTAGAGCAAGTATCCTTGAGAACCTACCTACCCTAAGGAATTCGTCTGTGTAAATGTCCTTTAAAGTAGTGCCATCCCACCATTGAGAGGTAGGTAGCACCACCGTTGGAGGTGTTCGGGTCAATTCGAGTTTGTAGGGACATGGTGATCACCAGAGCAATGGGAAGACACCTTAGAAGCTACCCTCATGCCAGGTTCCCGGATCATGAGGACTTACTAAGACATCCTCTACTCGACGATCACCTTTCGAGGCAAGGCAACAGTGAGGCGTACCCTAGGGGTGGTGTGTGCGATTCGTGTGTCGTTTTCATTTGCATTTGTCTTTTGTCAAGTTCATTGTGATCTACGCTTAATTTTATTTAAGGCCATACATTCTTTCATGCTTATTTAACAGTTAAAAGTTGCGGAAAAATAAATCTACAACTATTACAAATGGCGCGGGTCCACATCGCCAAAATTAAACCGGACCCGATTTGACGGAAAGTAAATAAAGCGAAAGAAATAAAAGTGCGAGCAATTGTTTACACGGCTTTGGGAGAGATACATAATTATTTGAGCGAAATAAAATAAATATGCGAAATAAAAGAATTAAAAATAATGGGCGTTGGACCCTTTTTGCAAAAATTAAAGTTAATGAGGAATTGAAATTAAAATTAACGTTTTTGGTATTTTAGTGTTTTTTTAGATTTAATGGAAAAAGAAATAATTAAAATTAAAATAAAATGTCAAACCCTAATTAATTCACATGCAAATTTAATTACAAAAATAAATAACATAAATATTATTATAAAAAAAGAAAATTAAAAGGAATAAAAAATTATTAAACCTAATTCTACATTTTTTAGATTTATTAGAAAAGAATTAAAATTGCAAAAAACCCTAATTAAAACTAAATGATTACATGTGAATTTATTTATGAAAATAATTAAGATAAAAATACTTATTATTTTTTTGGTCTTTTTCTGATTTTTTATGATGTTTTTTATATTTTGTAAAAAAATAATAATTAATTTAAACAAATAAAGAAAATAAAATAACAATAAAAAATAAAATAAGAAAAATAATAGAGAAAGCAAACCAGGGGGGGTTCAGGCCCCAGATGTGAGGTATGGACTTAGGAAATCAGGCCCAATGCTTCAGGTCCATTGACTTTTGCCACTAGCGTGTTAACCATTTGACCAGGCTTATGATGTATATCCAATCTCAGCCTTTGATTGGAATTTGTTAGATACGTGGATGGACGGATGATGAAGGCATATGGTGAACCATAGCGCTGAAGCTGCATGGGAGCATTTTATGAAGAAAAATAAGAAGGAAAGTAAGGACCTGGGTCTCGAACCCAGGTCATGTGGATTGCCAACACACCTAATTGCCACTGGACCATTACCACGCGTTTGTTAACTAAATATACAATGAATAATATAATACAAAACAATGCATCAGTGGCTAAAAGCGCGAAAAATTCAAATTATCCAACCAATGCACGCCACTTCATCGTCTTCCTCAAGATTTCGTTTTGCCTGAAAAATAGAGAAAGGTTAACGGGGGTTTTGAACCCCCTCAAAACAAGCCAAATTCCATAATAGCGATTAGGCCCTCATTGAACATAAATTAGGCGCGAGGGTTGTATATTGACCGTCCAATCGCGCTGGTTTTTTTTTTGGTACTGATGAGTCTCAATTTTACAGCATTATGAAATGCCCAAATCAAAGCTTGTGAAACCCTAGAACATAACCATGGCAAATCTGTATATGGCGCATGAAAACTCAATTAAACATGATGGTTAGTCTCAAAACATCATAAGGAACATGAATATACAATTAAAATGCAATGAGGATGCCTGGAAATCAAAATACGATCATGGATTTTTCTTGGCACAGTTTGAGTTCGTTTTACCAATTCTTTGCGTTTGAGTTGATGGTAGGGATTGGAATACGTTCAGGGATACTTGAGGAAGCCAATGGAATGAATATTAGGGCTTGAATCGACCTCCAATCCTGATTTCAGTTTTGAGTTTTCAAGGAGTTTTTCCAAGTTTGTCTATGGCCTTTTAGCGCAGCATTTTGTCTTTTTAGGATTAGGGTTGTATTCTTGTTTATGTATTGAAGCAATTAGGTCAAGAAAATTGAATAAAATCCATGGCCATAATGGTTTTCAATATTTGATTTCTTAAGGATCTTTTCCATATCTTTTCATGTGCATTTTGCTTTCAATCATGCCAATCAGCTCCAAATCTTTCCCCATTTGTATTTACACGAAATATTGAGTATCAAACAGGCATAAAAAGATTGGTTAAGGCAAGTTTGATATTTTTCATGTATTTAAATAATCTAAATGAATTAATATAAATAATAATTCAAATAAATAAAAAAATGAGAAAATACTTCCCTTTGGGCCAAGTGGTCGTGCATAGGCTTGGAATGATGAATCATGGAAGAAAAATAGGCCCATTAGCAATTTTAGGTCATTTGAAGTAAAGTTGACCTTTCAAAATTCCCAAAAATTTCCCAACTTCCACAAGGCATAACTTGCTCAATTTTTAAGCTTTTCACATGTTCTTGGACATTTTGGAAAGGTCTTTGGGTCCTCTAACCAATGCCTTTGGTCCCATGTCATTTTGATTTACCAATCTCAAGTTATGGCCTTTGACTTAAAGCCCCTTTTTGTTGACTTTTGAAAATGACCTATAATGTTGAAATTGATAACTTTTTGTGAGAGCATTTCTTGGACTTGGAATATGAAGATGAGTTGTAGGACATGTCTTTCTCTTCAAAATGAGCTTTGGATGGAATTTTTCTGATAATCCATGTGGAAGTTATGCCCTGGTCAATTTCAGTTGACTTTTTCAACTGTCCAAATATAGTAACTTTTGCATCTTGATGATTTTCTGAGCCAAATTTTGAGAATCATGATCAAGCATTGATCAAATGATGTTTGTGGCTTCAAAATGATATGTTGACCAAAAATTTGAACTTTTGACTGTCAAATGACCATTTTGCCCCTACAGTTGACTGTAGTGCAATTTAGGGTTTTGACTGTGCAATTTTGAGCTGAATGCCTTGAAACTTGATATGAGGATGCTTGACCACATTTGTAAGCATATGAGACTTGATTGGCCCTTTGAAAACTTCATTTTCTTGATCAGAACACAAACCCTAATTTTGACTGTATAGGAGGTCTTTGCACTGTGTAACCCTTGGGAACTTTGCAGCTTGGCTTGGCAATTTCTTGGAGAATATGAGAGGGCAAATTTTGGGGTACAACAATGTCCATGCATTTTCAAAAGCATTTTCTTAATCAAACTTTATTCAATTTAATAATACTTTGACATTTTTATGAGAAGACTAAAATTCAATCAATCTCATTCAAACCATTTTGCCATTTTGGCTTTTTACTTTAAAATTTTCTCAAAAGATTAGACTCTTGTCAATCCTTGTAGTGATACGAGCTACTATACTCCTATGATATGTAGTGAAGTGAGATATTTTCCACTTGGGTGTTGAGTGAGGCTTTGTTGATTTGAAAATCCAAGATATATTCTCAACCTTGAGATGATGTAAATTCTCCTTTCTCATAATTGTGGGTAGTAAGTATGTTTTCCACTCGGATAATGACGATGACTTCTCGTCTCTTAAAATTAAACCAACACACTTGTGTTTTAAATTTTTTTAAAGATGAAATATGTGTACCCTGATCCTCTATTGCAAGGAAGGTGGTACGTAGGCACTAAAGGTTCACAACCGCGGCGGATGCAAAAATTATAAAAAAAACACTTCTTTTCTCATCTTTATTATCTATTTTTATACAACACTGATAGCTAAAATACATATATTTTCAAAGAGGTTCCTGCAGAGTACCTGGGATGTTTAGGGTGCTAATACCTTCCCTTTGCATAACCAACCCCCTAAATCAAATTCTCTCCCCCTCTTTTTGGGTTATTCGCTCTTTTCCTATTCCTTTGGAAACAATAAAGCATGGTGGAGATTTTTATTTTGATCTGTGCGAGTCGAGTCAGTCCAATGGCTTAGTCTTAACATTTCTACCGCTACAAAAGTCAAGTTGCAGGTTTGAATATTTGGAAATGGAGGACGATAAAGATGAAGTTAAAGTGATGAAACAGGGATGTGGATGAGTTATATATGAGGTATGGAAGCTTTGTGATTGACTTAGAGTGAAAACGCACAAGGGAATTAGGAGTTTGGTGTTCAATGTCAGAAATGACAAGTTATGGAATTTTTTTTTGCATATTCTAGTTTGAGGGAGTATGAGAGAGTTTCAAGGCTTGTTCACTCGTGTTTGGCTTGAAAAATAGTGCCTCTATTTACAGGGAAATGTTGGAGGAAAGGAGAACATCAGGTTTGTAAGTTACAAAGTTATGGCTAGGTGACTTAGTTTTGAAGCAACATTGAGATAACCTTGTTCCAATGCATAGTACAAGGCTTGTAGGGTGGTTGACAGGATTTTAGATGTGTTGCTTCTGGCTTTGAGATTGTGTAAGCTCATAAGAAACAAGTGCAAGGCTCAAGGATAGTGGACTTTATGATTAAAGCCACTTTTCCAAAATGGAAGTGTGAACTTTCTTCCTTAAATGGCAAGTCAACTTGGACAATGATTGAATCACTTGGATAATGGATCAAACATTTGTGTAAAAATTAAATTATTAAGTGATTTGAAAGTTTGAAGGCACGCAAAGCAAGATTGTGCAGCATGCTTGAAGATTGATCATAATGTTCTTCATAAAAATGACCTAAAATTCTAGAATGGATGTCCAACTTCTTCTCTTCGATTATCCTACCTCAAAAATGATATCATCAAGTTATTTGACATTTTAGAAAGCTTGAAACATTGTATACAACCTTCATGTTGACCACTTTGGATAAATCAACTTTGAACTTGGTGAAAAATTTCCAAGAGTTGTGACAAAAAATCTGCCTAACTTGATGAAAATTTCACTAAGTGTTTTAGTAAAAATGTCATGACTTCATGAGCCTATATATTCAAATCTAAGCATTTTTTGGACATCAACCCTAAGGTAAAAATTGTATAATTAATCAAGATCTACAACTTTCATGTTGAAAGTTTTCCTTGAATCATCTTGCATCATGGTGAAAAATTGTCATGAAGTAGTGAAATTATCAAGGTTAAAAACATTTAGAAGTTTTCTAAGTATTAGAAACTTTGACTTTTTATGGACATTCTTGATTTTCTTGATTCTTGATGATTAAGTTTGATATTTTTGAATGTCTTGATAAATTTTGATCTTTGAAATTCAATGTTGACCAAAAAGTCAAAGTTTGACTTTTTGTGTATTAGTTGACTTTTCATTAGTTGATCCAAATTTCAACTATCAATCCATTGATCTTGAGAAATGATTTGAGCCATGAAATTATGTCAAGATATTATGCTTGATTCCTTGAGATCATGCTTCAGGTCATTAGGTCATGTACTAGGTCAAAAGTCACTGATCAATCATTCTTATTCAAAACCCTAATTTTGACAATTTTGCCCCTTTGGTGATTTGAGTGCTTTTCTTGAGGCATTGTGATCAACCCTTGATCAATTGATAAATATGACCTCAAAATGTTGATGTTGGCCAAAAATCATTAAGTTTGATTGTATATTGACCACGGTTGACTTTTTACTCAATACAACTGATTTTCAGTCATCTGGGCAATTGACTTGAGCAAATTTGTGATGCAAGGCTTGAAACTTGGAATGATTATTTTTGGAGACCTATAATAAGCTATGGAAGTCACTTGAGGCATTAAAAGTCCATTTGTCCTTGATAAAACCAAAACCCTAATTTGAGGGCCCAATGTTTAAGAGGTGAGCTTGTCTGATCAACTCTTGAGAACCCTTGAGTATTTGAGATCTTTTGGTAAGATTTGTATTGAGAAAAGAGAGGTCAAATTTTGGGGTACAAAAGCTGCCCCTGTTCAATCTTCTTAAACCTGAAGAGATAGATAGGCTTGTCCTCCATTCGTGACTTGAAGGTAGAAGAGGATTGAACACTAAAGTGCCCAGAAATTTGCACTCGCCTATGTACGAAGTAAACAGTTTGTTGATTATATCGGGAATGGGCCTAAAGATTCCATTTAGAGAGATGATGGAGATTCGTCGGAGATGGGCTTATAGATGCCATCCAAAGGTAATTGTTGATAGAGAAATTAGACTAAGTCTACGCTCGACTTTAACAGGGAGAAGTATCATAATAAATCTTTGGTTGATTTAATTTGATCCAAAAAAGGTCTACTGAGAGAAGTATCAGAATAAATATTTGGTTGATTTAATCTGTGCCAGAAAAAGGTCTACTGAGAGAAGTATCAGAACAAATCTTTGGTGGATTTAATCTGAGCCAGCGGAGGTCTTTAAATCTTTAACTGAGAGAAGTATCATAATAAATATTTGGTCGATTTAATCTGAGTCAGAAAAAGGTCTACTGAGAGAAGTATCAGAAAAAATCTTTGGTCGATTTAATCTGAGCCAATAGAGGTCTTTAAATCTTTAACTGACAGAAGTATCAGAATAAATCTTTGGTCGATTTAATCTGAGCCAGAAAAAGGTCTACTGAGAGAAGTATCAGAATAAATCTTTGGTCGATTTAATCTGAGCCAACAGATGTCTTTAAATATTTAACTGAGAGGAGTATCAGAATGAACCTTTGGTTGATTTAATTTGAGCCAGAAAAAGGTCTACTGAGAGAAGTATCAGAAAAAATTATTGGTCGATTTAATCTGATCCAGAGTTCTTTAAATCTTTAATTGAGAGAAGTATCGGAATAAATCTTTGGTCGATTTAATCTGGGCTAGAAAAAGGTCTACTGAGAAAAGTATCAAAATAAGTCTTTGGTCGATTTAATCTGAGCCAACAGATGTCTTTAAATCTTTAACTGAGAGAAGTATCAGAATAAATCTTTGGTCGATTTAATTTGAGCCAAAAAAAGGTATACTGAGAGAAGTATCAGAATAAATATTTGGTCGATCTAATCTGAGCCAACAGATGTGTGAAGGGATTGTCCATCATGTAGATATTTGCCCCGTCTTGTTCCAGGGAATGTCCTACAATTTGTTTTGAGGATTTGTTGATGATATTGGTTTGTCGATTGATTCTTCCTGAAAAGGTAAAGAGTTAGATGTATGCAATATCATGATGTATGAAATGCATTGCGTAATGATATTCTCAAAATAAATGAGATTGTGCTATATGCGTTTCGTATGTATATGCTATGATGTATGAATGTGAAATGTTATTTTGAAGTGTATCTTTGTCTGGGAAAATAAATCCCTGGCTATTGTTGGGGCTGAAGAGTATGTGTATCTTCAATTTGTTTAGAATGCTTCCGTTGGGGATTCCTGCTTACTTGTTTGAGGAAACTCTGCAAGGGATGTATTGATTTCTATTTGGGGAGTAGAGTTTAGGAACCTTGGTCGTTCGTTGCTCTAATGGGGAGTTTAATTCTTATATATCCTGACTGGGGATAAAAGAGATGGTTCACCTTCCGACTCGTTTGGGAGGATAAAAGTTAACTGGTATCATGTCGGATTCTGGGTTTTACAGCAAGTCTCTAGGGATAGTGATGACTTCACTTAGGAGAGGAACTTTGTCACAAATTTTTAGTAGTCTGAGGAATAGACTCGAGTTGGGAAATTCATAGGCTGTTGGGGAAATAAACCTTGTTTGTCAGAGAATACTCTTATGAGGAAACAAACTCTTCTGGGGAAATTGAATTTTTCTATAGAGAAGAACTCTGCAAGGTTTCTTTTTCAGTTTTGGAGGACCAAACTCGGCTGGGGAAGAAAATTTCCAAGAAGTGTACTGATTGGAAACTTTGTAGGTTGGTGATACTGCTGGGAAAGAGATTATACTTCTTGATCTGTCGGGGAGATTTCAGGGAATGTACCCTTATTTGTGAAGACTACTCTGTGGGGATAATCTTATAAAAGTGACTCTGTGGGCATTTATGGATAGCTTATATGTCATCACAGCTTTTAGAATCTTGAGTAAATGTTTATTCCCGCTCTTATGCATATATTTGTTAACAGTTAATCATGTTCATATGCATATGCTCATTCAATTTTAGTCATTGGACGTTTTTGCGAGCAAAACAGAAAAAACAAAAATTTTGGACTTTAAAGTATATTTGTATTGATAATGCCTATAAACAGGCGATTTTGAACAAAGAGACGAAAATCCTAGTAAGAGGAAGTCGTCGTGAAATAAAAAGAGTACAAAGTGAAAACAAATATATATAGCCATTCGAAAGTGATCTCATTGGATTCCAACTCCGCTATTGCCCCTATGTCTTCGAACATCTCGTCCCTTGCCACCGGAAGAAGTTGAGTGAACCATTTGAACTTTCGACTTTGGTAATAAAGTTTGCATGCAAGTGATCCAACAGGACATAGTCGTACGCTTTTAATCCCTAATTTTTGCCTGGACCGCCTTTCAGGTTTTCAGTCCACCGGGATACCCTTTTTTCCCAAGCCTCCCTTTCAGGTTTTCGACTTGCCAGGTGTACAGTCTTTTGTATATATCCCTAATTTTTTCACGAACCTTTTTGGTTTGCCGGGATGCCCTTATTTTTGCCTAGGTGTGTCAACCTAGTAGTTCATTCTTATGCGTAGTATTTTTTTACTATGTCTGCGTTCACAGGGTGCAGGAAATCTTTGCCGTCCATAGTGGTTAGCATCATAGCTCCACCTGAGAATGCCTTCTTAACAACAAACGACCCTTCGTAGGTGGGAGTCCATTTTCCCCTGGGATCCCCTTGTGGTAGTATGATGCGCTTTATTACCAAGTCACTAGCCTGGTATACCTGATTCTTGATCTTCTTGTTAAAAGCCTTGATCATACATTTTTTATACATCTGACCATGACAGGCAGCCGTAAGCCTCTTCTCGTCTATCAAATTCAAATGATCCAACCTAGTCTAAATTCCCTCGTCTTCGTCCAAGTCTGCATCTTTCATGATTCTTAGAGAAGGAATTTGGACTTCGACAAGCAGGACAACTTCCATACCATAGACTAAAGAGAAAGGGGTTGCTCTAGTTGATGCTTGCGCCGAAGTACGGTAGCCATGAAGAGAAAATGGTAACATCTCATGCCATTATTTGTAGGTCACCACCATCTTTTGCACAATATTTATATTTTTGTTGGAAGCTTCCACTGCGCCATTCATCTTAGGCCTATATGGAGAAGAGTTGTGATGCTTGATCTTGAACTGCATGCAGAGTTCTGTGATCATGGCGCTGTTAAGGTTGGTACGATTGTCAGTGATGATCCTCTCAGCGGTACCATACCGGCATATGAGGTTATGCTTGATGAATCGGGCTACGACATTCTTGGTAACTAAGGCAAATGAAGCTGCTTCAATCCACTTGGTAAAGTAGTCAATGGTGACAAGAATGAAATGATGTCTATTAGAGGCAGTAGGCTTGATTTCTCCAATTATATTAATGCCCCACATTGCAAATGGCCAAGGAGCAATCATGACATTCAAAGGGACTGGAGGTATGTGAACCTTATCAGCATAAATTTGGCACTTATGGCAAGTCCTTGAATGGAGGTGACAATCGGTTTCCATGATCGACCAATAGTAGCCAGCTCTCAGAATCTTCTTGGCCATAGTATGTCCACTAGAGTGAGTACCAAATATACCTTCTTGCATGTCTTCCATAATTTTCTCAGCTTCCTTCTTATCTCTACAACGAAGCAGGGTCGAATCATGGTTGCGCCTGTATAGAATCCCATTGCTCAGGAAGAACTTGGCAGAGAACCTCCATAGGAATTTTTTGTCGTTGATTGATGCCCCTTCAGGATACTCTTGAGTTTCAAGATATCTTCTCACTTTGTGAAACCAAGGCTACTCCTCTACTCAATCAGTGTCAATCTCATAGTAGTGTGTCGATTCGTCAAATATTTCAATATTAATTCTGGGAGCTTTGTTGTCCCACTTGACCTTGAACATGGATGACGTGGTTGCTAAAGCATCCGCCAACTGATTTTCTTCCCTCAGAATGTGTTCAAAGGTAACCTCTTCAAAGTACGGGATCAAGGTTAGCACCAGTTCTTTGTAAGGGATAAGATTTGGATGTTTTGTATCTCATTCTCCTTTAACTTGAATAATTACCAAAGTTGAGTCTCCATATACACTTAAGAATTTGATTCCTATGTCAATAGCAGCTTTAAGACCCAAGATGCATGCTTCGTACTTAGCCATGTTGTTGGTGTAGTGAAAGAAAAGTCTGGCACTGAAAGGCGTATGGCAACCTTCGAGGGAAATGATTACAACACCAACTTCGTTACCCAGTGCGTTGGAAGCTCCATCAAAAACCATAGTCCATTGGGATCCTTGCTCAGGTCCTTCATACAGTCTAAGCTTTTCACAATACGTAATCAGCATGATATTCTCGTTCGGGAATTCAAAGTTCATAGATTGGTAGTCATCCACAGCTTGATGTGCCAAATGATTTTCCAGTACACTTCCTTTGATTGCTTTTTTAGTAGTGTATTGGATATCATATTCAGTTAAGATCATTTTCCATCGGGCTATCCTTCTGGAGAGAGTCGGCTTCTCAAAGATATACTTCATGGGGTCCATCTTAGAGATCAATAGAGTGGTATGAGTCAACATATATTGTCTTAGTCGACGAGCAACCCATTCCAAAGTGCAGCAAGTTTTCTCGAGCAGTGAATATCTGTTTCACAGTCAGTAAACTTTCTGCTAAGGTAGTATATTGCATGCTCTTTTCAACCAGACTCATCATGCTTCCCCAGCACACACCCCATTGAATTTTCTAACACGGTTAAGTACATGATCAGAGGTTTTCCTTCAACTGGTGGCATTAGAATTGGAAGTTCTTGAAGATACTCTTTGATCTTGTCAAAAGCTATTTGGCAGTCGTCATTCCATCTTACTACTTGATCTTTCTTCAATAGCTTGAAGAGTGGTTCACAAGTAGCAATCAGGTGAGAGATGAATCGGGAAATGTAGTTGAGTCGTCCTAAGAAGCCTATGACCTCCTTCTCAGCACGAGGAGCTGGAATTTCTTGGATAGCTTTAACTTTGGCAGGGTCGACCTCAATTCCTTTTCCATTAACGACAAATCCTAGGAGCTTACCAGACCTTACCCCAAAGGTGCATTTGTTGGGATTCAACCTCAGCTTGTATTTCTTCAGCCTTTCAAACAGCTTGTGTAGATGGTCAAGGTGCTCTTCCTCAGTTTGTGATCTGGCTATCATGTCCTCCATATAGACTTATATTTCATGATGAATCATGTCATGAAATAAAGCCACCATATCTCGTTGATAAGTTGTGCCTACGTTATTCATCCCAAAGGCATGACCTTATAACAGAAGGTGCCCTACTGTGTAACAAAAGTAGTCTTCTCCATGTCTTCAGGCACAATTTTGATTTGGTTGTAACCCTAGAATCCATCCATGAAAGAGAACACCTTGTGTTGAGCAGTGTTGTCAACTAAGACATCAATATACGGTAGTGGGAAGTCATCTTTGGGGCTCGCCCTATTTAAATCCTTGTAGTCTACACACATACGGACCTTACTGTCTTTCTTCGGCATTGGAACAACATTTTCAACCCATTGGGGATACGACGTCACTGCCAAGGAACCTGCATTGAACTGTTTCTCTACCCCGACCTTGATCTTCTCTGACATATCAGGACGCATGCGACGAACCTTTTGTTTTATCGGAGAACAACCCTCTTTCATTGGCAGACGATGAACCACGATATCAGCATCGAGCCCTGGCATGTCTTTGTATGACCAAGCAAATACTTCAACATATTCATGTAACATTTGTACCAATCTGCTCTTGACACTCTTCCAGGTTGGCGCCAATCTTGACTTCTCTCTTATTTACCTCAGTACGCAAGTTTATCAACTTAACTGGTTCTTCGTGCGGTTGGATGGCCTTTTCCTCTTGTATCAGGAGTCTGGTGTGTTGTACCCCAAAATTTTACCTCCCATATTTCTCAAAACATTTCAAGAAAGATCCCCAAGTTGCTCAAGGTAGTCCCAAGAGTTGGCCAGACAAGCTCTCTCCTAAGGCATTCTACCCCAAACTAGGGTTTCATGTTGCATCAAGATACTTGATTCCAAGTGGTCCCAAATGCTCACCAATGTCCTAATATGTTCTCAAGATCATCCATGTCAAGTTTCAAGCCTTGCAGAGGAAGTTTGCTTAGTCAATTGCTCAAAGGTCCAAAAATCGACCATGCTAGGGCAAAAGTCAATTGTGGCCTACATACAGTAAAACTTCAATATTTTTGGTCAACATCCTCATTTTGAAGGATATTTCATCATTTTATCAAGGGTTGATCATGATTCATCAAGGATTGCTCACAATTCATCAAGACTCAAAAGTTGCTAAATTAGGGTTTTGCAGGAAACGTCAACTCAACTTTGACCAAGCATAACTTTGTCATACTTTATGATAAATGACCCATCCAAATCTCATTTTGAAGAGGATTAAATTACCTACAATCCATCTTCATATCCCAAGTTCAAAATATGCACTCACAGGAAGTTATGAATTTGGACATTATAGGTCCTTTTGAAAAGTCAGCAAAAACACCTTTTTTGTCAAAGCTTCATACGTGAGCATGGAATATCAAATTGAGATGATACCAAAAGGGTAGATTATAGGACATCTCAATCTTTCTAAAAAATCCAAGAACACCTCCAAAGAGTCAAAATTGAGGAAGTTATGCATTGGTGAAGTTGACCTTTTTTGCAAAATTGCAAAAAGTCAACTATCCCTAAAACTTCAAATTTTGCCAAATGGGCCCAATCTTTTTCACTTGTTTTAAGTTGGCAACCTAGCCCACGTGCTCTAGCGTTTGCCACTTGTCCATATCTTATTTTTATTATTTAATTTGGTTTTTATTTGAATTAATTCAATTTAAATCAAATTAAATCAAATAAAAATCCAAAACATTGATAACAAGGGATTTTGTGATGATTTCAGGTCTTAAATCACAGCTAGCCATCATTCAAATTCGCATCAAGGCTTGTGTGCACAAAAGATTAGAAATAAGCCATGTTTGGAAAGTTGTTAAAAGCAAATCAAATCAAATCCAAAATCATTGATGGAGAAGGATTTGGACACAATGATCAACCCTAATGCATTGTTTGATACATAAGGAGGCCAGGCAAACCAAGAAACGGGTTAGAAGCAAGCGTGAGAGCAAGAACAGAATCTAAAAAAACAAGGAAAAAGTGTGAGATCGAAATCCCACTTAGAGGCAGTCTCAAGGCTCGTGACTTATTCCAATCGTTTCCTGGCACTCTCAGGAACCTAAAGATATCAAAACCAAGCGTTTTCAAGCCCTCCCACGCACTGTAAGTCTGTAACAGCATCCCTATATTCTTGAATTCGAATTGCCTTATTCTTGTATCTATAGTGTAAAATAATTGTACATTCTTGATCACCATGATGTTTGTAAACTTTCTACAATAGCCAATTGCATTTTAATGGACTGAATCGTGAATCACCATTGTTAGGTTTTTTTGGAGTTTTTTAGGGTTTTTGATTTCAGGAACAATTGACCTTGATAAAAGGTACCACTGTGTTCAGAAGAAGGAGACGGTTCTAGCCATGGCCTTGGTGGTCATTTTTATTACCTGTACGAGATTTTGAGAGTGGACAGAGGTATAGAAACGGACATTGTCTGGGGGTATAGGGTCTCAAACCTTTAGCCACGGTGCAGGGAGGAAGAAAAATACGTGGATCCATCTGATTCGCCCATTAAAATTATTGCGCGCATTTTTTATTTGTTTTCCAATATTCTTTTGTTTTACATATTACTTTCAGTGTTTGATTAATGAATAAACAAAACCAAATTCCCCAGTGGTGGCCACGCAGGTTCTTAAGGTGTTAGAGGCTAGAGGTCAGGGGTTCGATCCCTGCCTCCATCATTTGTTATTTTCTCATTTGTTTTCAGGAAATTTTGTATGCGTACAATCCAGAAGACCCACCATACTCCTTCCTCATCAACGCGCCAGATGACCAGATGGCCAAATCTGGTGGCCACCATTGAGAGTACACCATAAGCCAAGTCAAAGATGTAGCACCGGATGGCAAAAGTCAGCGTGGACCATCTCCTAATGGGCCAGAATTCTGACTATTCACACCTCCAATTCAGGCACATCTATCTCTTTTATATTTTTGTTTATATTTCATTTAATTATTTTTATTTATTTACTAACCAATAAAACAATTTATTTTTTATCAAAAATCACCAAAAAATATTTTTTATCCAATTAAAATTAGAATATTATTTTTAGCAATTAATTAATTAATTTAATTAGGTTGATTAATTAGATAACTTTAATTTATTTTTGTAAATAATTAAAATCAATTAGGATCAATAGGTTTTTATTACTAACTTAATCATTTTATTTCTTTCCTAAAATAACAAAAAACCAAAAATATGACATTTAATTATTTTTCATTAATTAATTTAATAAATAATTAATTTAGCATTTAATTTTAGGACTTAATTTCTTTTCTTAAAAAATATTAAAAAACAACAAAAACATTTTCTTTTAATTAAGAGGGTCAAAACCCTAGTTCTCGCATTCGATCTAATTTTCTTGCGCGTTTTATTTTTATCCAATTATTGTATCTGCTCTCGGTTTGTAATAATTTAATTAGGAAATTTATTTATTTTTTTCCGCTTTTAATTTCAAAGGGTTTGTTTTTGGCTATGTAAATACCCGAAGCCTTGTAATAGTTTAGTTTTAATTTCCGCACTATAAATATTTAACTGCTAGATGTTTGATAATAGGGTTTGCATGACAAGAATGAATGACTAAACTTAAAATAATTAGATCACCCTTAATTATGCAAAGATAAAAAATAATCTGAAACTGAATCACTCGCACATGCGCACTCCTAGGATACACTCCCGCTTGGTTGCCTTTGTAAACGGTCATTGAGTATAGGTTGTTTTAGAGGTCGCCCTCTTGTCTAATAGATCATAAGTTGCCTCAAAATGGTTGCCTCAGATATTGTTGCCTTGGATAAATGATCTAAGACATTAGGGTTACTACTAAGACGTCCTAACATTGCTTTAGTGACCGTACGTCCCTTTCGAATTGACCCTCCAAACTCTAACGACGGTGCTGCCTACTCACTAATAGTGGGATAGCATTGTCTAAAGGAAACAAACATAGAACGATTCCTTTTTCGAGTAGGTAGATTAGTTCTTAAGTACTTACTCATCCAAAACAAAGTTTTTACACTTACACTTTTTTACAAACAAGTTTTCAAAAACACTTCATTACACTCTTGAAGACAGAAGCAAGAGTTAAATCGAAATCAAAACAAAAACTTTTCAAAGCCCACAAACACAAAGAAAACAATTTTGAAAATGATGAGCAAGTACCTAAGAGCCCGTAGATAACTACGGATAGAAAGGGTGCTAATACCTTCCCTTTGTATAATCTACCCCCCGTACTCAGAAATATCTTTAAAAAGGAATTTTTCTGTGCTTTTTTCCTTTCCTTGTTGGATAAAATAAAAGGCGGTGGCAACTCTTGCTTACCGCGACATTTTGCGAAAACAAACGCAAAACGCAAACCAGCATTCCAAAAACAGTCAGTTCTTCCACCGTATCACAGAACTGGTGACTCTGTTGGAGAAATGAATAAGTGGGGTGTACCTTAGGATTAGTTCATCATAATGTTTTCAATTGTTTGATTTGTATGCTTTATCTTTGTGGGTTTGAATCGGAGTTACTATAGATCCTAACTCGGATATGGGGGATACCTTTTAGGTAAGTAGCAATAGATTGTGAGGGAACTGTACAGCGTAGACCGATACGGTTGAAGCAGTAGCTACGTTGGTGTGACACTTTAGTTTGTGTTGATATCCCCGTACTCAAATATCTCGAAAAAGGAAATTTTCTGTGCTTTTTTCCTTTCCTTGTTGGATAAAATAAAATATGGTGGTGAATCTTGCTTACCGCGACATTTTGCGAAAACAAACGCAAAACTCAAACCAGCATTCCAAAAACAGTCAGTTCTTCCACCGTATCACATGGTGATTTCTCCAGGTATCTCACAATCTTTTTCACCTTCATCTTCGGCTTAATAGATTGGATTTTTAAAGTCATAAACGGAAATAGCATAATTGTTTTTAATGAGATCCGGAGTGGAAGTGGATCTGCAAATATGTGTGTGTGTGTGTGTGTGTGCATGTAAGGTCACATGGCTATTTTGTAAATGCATTAAAGAAAGAAAAAAAGACAAGGAGTGCAAAATTTGAATGCAAAATCGTCCAATTTTTTCATTAAATGAGCATATGATATATGAAATAACAACCCTTAACAAATGGACCATTGTGCCCCCGACAATACACATGGTTTAAAGTCATTATTTTTAAAGAAATTATACAGACAAACTTCTTAAAGCAATAAAATAGGAAATAGCAATTACTCCTGGATGAAGGAGATTGAGATGAAGTCTTTGGCCTTCTAGTTATTGAGTCTGCCATTAGTAGTTGGGAATATCCAGTCGTCCAATTCACCATCATTATCAGTGTCTTCCAGAGCATTGACTTCATTGTTGCTAATACGGAGAGGTGGTCCCCTAGAACGAGCACGTCGAACCTCTTTCTGAGCCTTTGAAGTAAAACCTACCCCAAATTTTTCGGATTTGTAGGGGATATCATGATGTTGTCCCCAGATAGTACAACCTCCATCTTTTACGACAGCCCTAGCTGTAATCTCAAGCCTCAACTCAACTTTAGTTTTGATGAAAGACAAACAAGCTAGTTTGATGAAAGACAAACAAGCATTATGGAAAGAAGGAAAAGAAGTGGAAATCATCTTAAAGCATCATTCACTCAAAGCTTCAAGGAACTTGGCAAGCAATCAAGTATATCAATTCTCAATTAAACTACATTGATTAGAAATGCTCAAAAATGATATACACACTTGCCACATCACTTCAAGTATATTTCAAAAACAATTTTTAAGTTTTTCTCTGCTGTAAATCGATTAACATCTTGTGTAAATCGATTTACACATGCTTTTTCAAAAACTGTTTGCTCCTGCCAGCAATCGATTTACAGGTTGTGTAAATCGATTGATCACAGAACAAACTGATTTTTTAACACTTGTAAATCGATTGACACTACATGCTAATCGATTTACACTTCAAACTTTTTGAAATTCTGAACGTTACAAACACGTGCAATCGATTTGCATGTTATGTTAATCGATTTGCACATTGAAAATTTTGAAAAATCTGAACTGGTTTCAAGATATCCTTCATACCTTTTCTCCAAAAGTTGCATGATCAAACATTGCATCTTGTCAAGTTTTACAAACAGAAAAGTGTCCTTTTGGAAAGGTATCTTGATTACTATATATTGCAAAATATTTCAAATCATAAAGAACTCTTCTCTTGCAATAAAATCTGAACTTTGTAAAATATTCAAACTTCATATTTCTTAACTTTTAAGAACAAAGATTTTCTGCACTTTCACACATATAAAGAACAGAAATCTTTGAGCATTATCTAACCATTGTGTTACAGTTTGAATTGCTTACAAGAGAAGAAAGAAGAAACTTCAAAGAAGTCACTCTATGTGATCAACATCTTTCAAGAAATCATACTTCATAAAAACATACAAAGTGTAACTTATTTCCAGGATTGTTGGAATTAAGTATTAGATTACTTTTGTTCCTTGTTGTCCATTATTGGAAACAAGAGGTATCTTTTAAGAGGATTGTTCTCATTAGACTTATTGGAAATCCAAGAGGGTGTTCTTGGTTATTTGTTAGGTTCTTTAGTGGATAAGACTAGGAAGAGTCTTGTAAAAGTTCTAACAATATAGTAAAATCTCTTGCGTGTTTGCAAGGGGACTGGACGTACTTCCGGGTTGTGGAAGGAACCAGGATAATTCTCCGTGTCTCTTTACTTTCTGCACTTTACAGTTTTCAAAGCACTAAATCAAAACCAGAAAGTATAAAATAAGTCAAAAATCGACCATCACCTAATTCACCCCCCCTCTTAGGCGCAATCTTAATCTTACAATTGGTATCAGAGCAGGTTATAGGTAACCTGCTCCTAGAGATCCAGAATGGCTTCCGCAAATCATCAACCAGTTTTCAGAGATGGTGGTAGTAACAACAAGCCTCCTCTATTTTGTGGTGAATATTTTGACTTTTGGAAAATACGCATGAAGGCGCATTTAGAAGCACAAGGAGAGGAAGTATGGGATGCTGTTGAAAATGGTCCATTTATCCCAATAACGGTAATCAATGGCGTTGGGTCTGCAAAGCCCAAAACTGTATGGGACGACGATGATAAAAAGAAAGTTCTCTATGACAAAAAGGCAATAAACCTTCTTCAAGGTGCTCTCAGTATGGACGAATTTTTTCGTGTCTCAAACTGCAAAACAGCAAAGGAAATTTGGGATACCTTGGTTCAAACTCATGAAGGAACGGCTGAAGTAAAAAGATCAAGGCTAAATACCTTGAGTCAAGAATATGAACTATTTCGAATGCAGCCCGGAGAATCCATTCTTGACTTACAAAAGAGATTTGTGCATTTGACAAATCACTTAATTGCTCTTGGTAAAACCCTGTCAAATGATGAACTCAACTTGAAAATCCTTAGATCATTGACTAGGGAATGGCAACCAAAGGTAACGGCAATCTCGGAAAAGAAGAGTCTCTCCGCAATGACTTCCGCTACATTATTCGGCAAACTTCAAGAATACGAAACGGAACTCGGTAGACTTGAAAAACATGAGAATCTAGAAAAGAAGTCCAAAAACATTGCCTTAAAAATTGATTCAAAAGAAGTGGTAAAAGAAGACAATCCGGAAGAAGATGAAAATTTCATGCTTCTAGTGAAAAGACTTGGAAAGTTTTTTGGCAGAAATGACAAAGGCGGATCTCATGCACATAAGAGAAAGCACTTCAAGAAAAGAGAAGCCTCCACATCAACTCAAGATGTCTCATGTTATGAATGTGGAAAGCAAGGACACATCAAGCCAAACTGTCCAAATCTCCCAAAGAAAAATGGATTCAAAGGAAAGGACTCAAAACAAAAGAAAGCCTACATAGCATGGGAAGATAATGATATGAGCAGTTCATCGGAATCGGAAAGCGACGAATGTGCAAACTTAGCCTTAATGGCATCGCATCACTCCGACAATGAAGAAGAGGTTAGTAATGAATTTAATCTTTTTGATGATGATGTTCAAGGTTCAATTGATGAACTCTTGAAAGAATGCAAAAGTTTATACAAAAAGGTGTCAAAACAAGAAAAAGAACTTCTAAGTTGTCTAGAAAAAATTGACACCATGACTAAAGATTTTGATCTTCAAAAACAAAATTTTATAAAAGAAAAGGAAAACTTTGCATGCTCCAAGTGTGAATCAAATGTCTTTCAAATTGTTCAATTGAAAAGAGTCATTGAACGATATGAAAAAGGACAAATAGGATTGGAAGGATTACTAAGCCAACAACGTTATCCTAATGATAAAAGAGGTCTTGGTTATGTGAATACTAAGAAACCAAGTAACAATCCCACTGTTTTTGTAAAGGCTAGTAATAGTTCCAATCCCAAGAAAATAGAAAAGAAGCAAGTTGTTCATAATCATCAAAAGAAAAGGGCTAATGTATCTAAAAGAAAACAAATTCCTAGATACAAGAGCAAATTTGTTCCAAACTGTTCTTACTGTGGTATTATTGGACACACACCAAATGCATGCTATATTAGAAATTTCAGTATGGCTAGTGGACATTATGCATGGGTGAAAAAGGGAACTAACTATGAAGGACCCAAGGCAACTTGGGTACCTAACAAGAAATAATTTTTTTTTGTAGGTATGCTTGAAATCCACTTCAAATGTTTGGTATCTTGACAGTGGATGTTCAAAGCATATGACAGGAGATGTACACCAATTTTCATATCTAGTACATAAAGCCAAAGGGTATGTCACCTATGGAGACAACACCAAAGGAAAGATTCTTGGCGTTGGAATAGTTGGCACACCTCCATCCATTCAAATTGAGGATGTTCTCTATGTTGAAGGATTAAAGCACAACCTTCTTAGCATAAGCCAACTTTGCGATAGAGGGTTCAAGATCAAATTCAACAAAGAAGAATGCCTTATTATGGATGAGGCAACCAATGAGGTAAAACTCAAAGGTATAAGATCTAACAATATTTTTGTGATTACTCTAGATGATTTGTCTATGAAGGTACAATGTCTTATGGTAAACAACAATGACGCTTGGTTATGGCATAAGAGGATTGCTCACATTCACATGGAGCACTTGAACAAATTGGTTAAGCATGACTTAGTTATTGGTCTACCAAAGATGAAGTTCATCAAAGACAAATTATGTAGTGCATGCCAAAAGGGCAAACAGACCAAATCAACTTTCAAACCAAAGAATGTGGTTTCAACAACAAGACCACTTCAATTGTTGCACATGGATCTTTTTGGTCCATCTAGAACAAGAAGCTTCGGAGGTAACATTTATGCATTAGTTATTGTAGATGATTTTTCCCGTTTCACTTGGACTTTGTTTTTAGTACACAAGAATGAAGCATTCAAGGCATTCAAGAGATATGCAAAACAAGTTCAAAATGAGAAGTCATCAAAGATAACATCAATCCGAAGTGATCACGGTGGAGAGTTCCAAAACAGTCTATTTGAAGAATTTTGTGAAGAAAATGGGATCTTCCACAATTTTTCAGCACCAAGAACTCCACAACAAAATGGAGTAGTTGAAAGGAAAAATAGGTCTTTGGTGGAACTTGCTAGAACCATGCTAAGTGACTCAAGTTTGCCTAAATATTTTTGGGCGGATGCGGTAAGCACGGCATGTTATGTAAGCAATCGCGTGATCATAAGACCTATACTAAAGAAAACTCCATATGAGATCTACAAAGGAAGAAAACCAAATATCTCTCACTTTCATATTTTCGGGTGCAAATGTTTTGTCCTTAACAACGACAAAGACAATCTCGGTAAGTTCGATGAAAAATCGGATGAAGGTATCTTTCTTGGTTACTCCCTTTCTAGCAAAGCTTTTAGAATTTACAATAAAAGAACTTTAACTATAGAAGAATCAATGCATGTTTCTTTTGATGAATCTAACACCTCCAAGGAGGAAGTTGCTATTTGTGATGATGATGATTCTATAGATTTATCTCATGAGATTTCCTGCGGAGATGGCAAAATTGTCAATCCGGAACAAACACATGAACTTTCACATCAAAATGAAAATGATGATGATCTTCCTCAAGAATGGAGAACTCATCGTGATCATCCAATTGACAATATGATTGGAGATATTAGCAAAGGAGTATCTACTCGACTAAATCTTAAGGATGCATGCTTAAATATGGCGTTTGTATCTCAAGTTGAACCTACTAAAGTGGCTCAAGCACTAGAAGATGATCAATGGATCCTTGCCATGCAAGAAGAGTTAAACCAATTCGAGCGGAATGAAGTTTGGGAACTTGTTCCTAATCCAGGAAATAAACGTATCATTGGAACCAAATGGGTTTTCAAAAACAAGATGGATGAAAATGGAATAATCACTCGAAACAAGGAAAGACTAGTTGCTCAAGGATACAACCAAGAGGAAGGAATTGATTTTGAAGAAACTTTTGCTCCGGTAGCACGTTTGGAAGCAATAAGACTATTACTTGCATATGCATGCTCATTGGACTTTGAACTTTTTCAAATGGATGTAAAAAGCGCATTTCTCAACGGATTCATAAATGAAGAAGTCTATGTAAAGCAACCTCCCGGATTTGAAGACTTCAAACATCCTAATCATGTCTTCAAACTGAAGAAAGCTCTCTATGGGCTGAAGCAAGCACCAAGGGCTTGGTATGATAGACTAAGCGCATTCCTATGTGAAAAAGGGTTTGTAAAGGGTAAAGCTGATACCACTCTCTTCATAAAAAATGTTAATCATCATACCTTACTTGTACAAATCTATGTAGATGATATTGTTTTCGGTTCAACTAACCAAAATATGTGCAAGGAATTTTCGTCTATGATGCAAGGAGAGTTTGAGATGTCTATGATGGGAAGATTGAATTTCTTTCTTGGTCTTCAAATTAAGCAACTCAAACATGGTATCTTCGTAAACCAATCAAAATATTGCAAAGACCTTATAAAGAAGTTTGAGATGGAAAGTAGCAAAGAAAGTGCAATTCCTATGGGATCCGGCACCTATCTTGACCCAGATGAATCAGGAAATTCTATTGACATAACTAAGTATCGTGGAATGATTGGCTCACTCCTTTATTTAACAGCAAGTAGACCTGACATTATGTTCAGCGTTTGCCTATGTGCAAGATATCAAGCCAATCCTAAAGAGTCTCACCTTGCAGCAGTCAAGCGCATAATAAAATATCTCAAAGGAACAACCAACGTCGGATTATGGTATCCAAAAGGTAGTATGTGCAATCTAGTTGGTTATTCTGATGCTGACTATGCAGGTTGCAAAACTGATCGCAAAAGTACAAGTGGAACATGTCACATTCTTGGAAATGCCTTGGTTTCATGGTCATGCAAAAAGCAAGCAAGCGTAGCTCTCAGCACTGCCGAAGCAGAATACATTGCGGCTGGAAGTGGATGCGCTCAAATTCTTTGGCTAAAACAACAATTACTTGACTATGGAGTAAACCTTGGATGCATTCCTCTTCGATGTGATAACACAAGCGCGATCAATATTACGAAAAATCCAGTTATGCATTCCCGGACGAAACACATTGACATCAGACATCATTTCATCCGAGACCATGTACTCAAAGGAGATGTCGAGATCACATTTGTGGACACTCAAAATCAACTCGCGGACATCTTCACAAAACCACTTGCAAAGGATGCATTTTTCAAAATTCGTCGTGAACTTGGAATCCTCGATGAACAAGATATTTAAGGTGCACTCAATCCTTGACTATACCCTAATGTACATATATATGTGGTTAGACATTGTTTCAAATGTTAAAAATAATGATGTTTTAAATTTTCTCTTTAAGTAAATCGATTTACACCATATGTCAATCGATTTACTACTGAAGCAAATCATTTCTTTTAATAAAATCTTCTGTGTAAATCGATTTACACAATATGTCAATCGATTTACTACTGAAGCAAATCATTTTTTTTTAATAAAATCTTGTGTGTAAATCGATTTACACAATATGTAAATCGATTTACCACTGAACGAAAATTACTTTTTATGAAAAATGTTCTGTGTAAATCGATTTAACCAAGGGGTAAATCGATTTACCACAGAATCTGAAGCATTTTTATGTATTTTCTCTATGCAATGTATTTTGTTTTAACATGTGATACTTGTAATGAGCTTTTAATACATTGGTCAAACATTCATTGTCTCTCAACCTCCCACCTTTCTATTGCCCAATCAATGAAACCTTGACCAAAATTACAAAATTAAAACCTCATAAAACCTCACTTACCCTACTATACTATTTAATCTCACCAAAACTCCCTCACTATCTCATAACACCAACACACTCTCTCACATAACAACACAAAAGCACTCTATATCTCTCTTTTCAAAACCCTAACAAGATCCATGGCTCCCAAGAGAAAAGCCTCTGCCTCAGAGAAAGGAAAGAAGCCAGCTTCGTCAACATCTGAAAAC
The DNA here is from genome assembly GCA_948472305.1 of Vicia faba. Taxonomy (NCBI): domain Eukaryota; kingdom Viridiplantae; phylum Streptophyta; class Magnoliopsida; order Fabales; family Fabaceae; genus Vicia; species Vicia faba. Next base: position 898,418,812 of record OX451738.1, read on the forward strand.
TCTGTGCTCGAGTACCTCACGGATCCACAGCGGGACAGATTTCTCAAGCATTTTCAAAAGAAAATCGTCTCTACTCCAAAGTTTGGTATGTTATCTACTTTTCCAGATGAATGCTTCTCATTTCAAAGAGATTTCATTGCTTATGGGTTAGAACCATTAATATCTTCACATGGTTTCTATTACCCGGATCTGGTTAAAATTTTCTACAGCAACATGTGCTATGACAACAACAAATGTTATACATATGTCCTTGGAAAAAGAATCCCTCTGTATTCCAAAACTCTTGGCAGAATCTTGAACATTCCATATTCTGGAAGTACCCTCTATGATCCAGAAGATGCTGCTTGGGAAAACTATCAGAAGCGAGAATTTTTCTATAGCATTGGAAGGTTATCCGAATCTGAATACCGTGCCAAGCGGATTCGCAGTCTTGGCGGGGTTACTCCAGCTAGGGACACATGGAGTGCTGGAAATTTCCATATTGATGATAGGTTGTTTCACTACTTTCTGGTGTATATTTTGTTTCCTAGAGCAGGGAATCATTGTACGGTGACCGACCTAGAGCTTCAAATCATCTATGCAAGGAAAAATGGAATCCCGGTCAATTGGGCAAAATTGATTGTGATGCATATGCTGAAAGTTGCCGCAAGGGCCACCTTTCTACCATATGCATATTTCATTACAAGGATTATGGAAGCTTATGATATAGATTTCACTGGATTTGAGCGGATTGAAATGGATCCCAACACCACTAGGATCTCCATCAAAAATGTTGATTCAAGAATGGGTGTTCATTTCAATGCTGAAGCAAAAACCATAACTTACATTGGAGAAGATGTGGTCGGCGATGAAGGTCATAATGCAGATGAAGAAGACCATGAAGTTCCTCCTGCTGCTGCTTCTGGTCCCACAAATCAAGATGTTATGGATTTCATGACGCAACAGTTTGCTTCTCTGAATTCTAACATCAATGCTCGATGGACGGAGATAAATGACTCTACCTCATCTCGGATAGATGCTTTTCAGAATGATGTGAACCAACAATTTTCATATCTCTATTCACATCTTCATATCCCTCCATACGACCCAACCAATCCTGCACCTCCGCCTCCTCAATACACCGAACCACCTCTTCAACAACAATTTCCTTATCAAGGACCATTCTAAAATGTTCTTGATCAATGTTCTTAAATTCTTAGTATAAGTATCATTATGGATTTTGTCTTGTTTTATTCTGTTCATCTTATGTATTGTGTTCTTAAAACTTTGTTCGATAATCTTGAAAGTTTTGTGTTTTTCATTCATGTTCCTATACATTTCTTTCTGGTATACTTTCTTGTTGCATCTTTCCCTTCTTTTTGATAATGTCAAAGGGGGAGAAGGATGTAATAGCACTTTATGGTTGTTTGTTTTCATTGTCTTTACAGAGCAAACTTTCAAATCTTTTTCTCCATAGGGGGAGAAATCTTCTCAGGGGGAGAAAACACCTTTTGCTCAAATACTGATCAACACATAAAGGAAAATGGTTTGTCATCATCAAAAAGGGGGAGAATGTAATCTCAAGCCTCAACTCAACTTTAGTTTTGATGAAAGACAAACAAGCTAGTTTGATGAAAGACAAACAAGCATTATGGAAAGAAGGAAAAGAAGTGGAAATCATCTTAAAGCATCATTCACTCAAAGCTTCAAGGAACTTGGCAAGCAATCAAGTATATCAATTCTCAATTAAACTACATTGATTAGAAATGCTCAAAAATGATATACACACTTGCCACATCACTTCAAGTATATTTCAAAAACAATTTTTAAGTTTTTCTCTGCTGTAAATCGATTAACATCTTGTGTAAATCGATTTACACATGCTTTTTCAAAAACTGTTTGCTCCTGCCAGCAATCGATTTACAGGTTGTGTAAATCGATTGATCACAGAACAAACTGATTTTTTAACACTTGTAAATCGATTGACACTACATGCTAATCGATTTACACTTCAAACTTTTTGAAATTCTGAACGTTACAAACACGTGCAATCGATTTGCATGTTATGTTAATCGATTTGCACATTGAAAATTTTGAAAAATCTGAATTGGTTTCAAGATATCCTTCATACCTTTTCTCCAAAAGTTGCATGATCAAACATTGCATCTTGTCAAGTTTTACAAACAGAAAAGTGTCCTTTTGGAAAGGTATCTTGATTACTATATATTGCAAAATATTTCAAATCATAAAGAACTCTTCTCTTGCAATAAAATCTGAACTTTGTAAAATATTCAAACTTCATATTTCTTAACTTTTAAGAACAAAGATTTTCTGCACTTTCACACATATAAAGAACAGAAATCTTTGAGCATTATCTAACCATTGTGTTACAGTTTGAATTGCTTACAAGAGAAGAAAGAAGAAACTTCAAAGAAGTCACTCTATGTGATCAACATCTTTCAAGAAATCATACTTCATAAAAACATACAAAGTGTAACTTATTTCCAGGATTGTTGGAATTAAGTATTAGATTACTTTTGTTCCTTGTTGTCCATTATTGGAAACAAGAGGTATCTTTTGAGAGGATTGTTCTCATTAGACTTATTGGAAATCCAAGAGGGTGTTCTTGGTTATTTGTTAGGTTCTTTAGTGGATAAGACTAGGAAGAGTCTTGTAAAAGTTCTAACAATATAGTAAAATCTCTTGCGTGTTTGCAAGGGGACTGGACGTACTTCCGGGTTGTGGAAGGAACCAGGATAATTCTCCGTGTCTCTTTACTTTCTGCACTTTACAGTTTTCAAAGCACTAAATCAAAACCAGAAAGTATAAAATAAGTCAAAAATCGACCATCACCTAATTCACCCCCCCTCTTAGGCGCAATCTTAATCTTACACTAGCATCCTTCAGAGAGGCCATTCTTGGTGTGTCTTTAGAGATTTCAGGAGTAGTAGGAGTAGCAACAACAATCATTAGAGGGATTACCTCAAACATCTGGCAGGGGGTTTTAATGAATTCTCCATCCATTTCAATATACTTGAAAGAATTCAAATGACTGACCATATATTCTTCCTCTCCACAGACTGACAATCATCCCTTTCATTGAGTATTTCAGCTTTTGATGCAATGTAGAGGTAATCGCCCCTGCCCCATGAATCCATGGGCGTCTGATCAAGCAAGAATAGGTCAGGTGGATATCCATTACATAAAATGTTGAATTGAAGACTTGAGATTCCACCTTAATTGGAAGGTCAACCTCTCCGTAGACCGTCCTCTTGGAACCATCAAAGGCTCTTACCATAATATCGCTGGGTTTCAGCACCAGCCCTTCACAGTCCAATCTATCCAAAGCACCTTTGGGTAAAACATTGAGGGAGGACCCAGTACCTACCAACACATGTATTGGGGTGCTACCTTTGCATTCAGTAGAGATGTGTAGAGCCTTGTTATGATTCTTCCCCTTCAGAGTTAAATTTGAATCAGAAAATCCCAAGCCATTATCAGCAGTTAGGCTTGCAACATAATTCTAAAATTGATCAGCAGTGGTCTCTTGTGATACATGGGCATTCTTCAGGAATTTTAATAGAGCTTGGCCATGTGCTTCGGAGAACAACAAAAAGGACAACATGGATATCTTTGAGGGTGTCTTCCCCAGTTTCTCAACTATTTTGTAGTCACTTTTTTGGATGATCTTCAGAATTTCTTCCATCTCTTGTCTAGATGGTTCTTCAATTCTCACTTCTTCCAGAGGTGCCTCTGTCAGAGCATGCTCAGTAACTTTCTCTTTACCTCGGGCATTGGCAGTTGGCCCAACAGCAAGAACGCGAACATGTGTTATAGTAATTGTTAGAGGAGAGATCTCCGGAGAGAAGATCCTTCTTGTCCTAGTGACCTTACTAGTTCCAGCAATGTTTGTAATTTTAAGATCTTCACTTTCATTAATCCATGGCTCTTTCTTAACACCATGATAATAAACTTTTGCCCCATAGTTCCATGGCACAGCTTTGTCAGATGAATAGGGGAATAATCCCGGTGTAGTGATAATCAGGGGAGCCACTCTTGGCTCAGCAGGAATCCTTATGGGGCCTTTAGAGGTGATCCTAATGGGAGTATTTAAAATGGTGATTATGGAAACATCTTCAAGTCTCAGCTCTTGGAAAGTACTTTCAGGAAAACTCTTCACAGACGGATTTTTCTCGAACAGAATTTCATGGCTATCAATCAGGCGTTGGATACCTTTCTTCAGCCACATACAACCATTAGTTTGAGAAGCACAATGGTAACAATTTTCAAGGCATCCCGGAAGTAAACTGGCTCTTAACATATTCTTTCTAACGGTCATCAAGGGAGTAGTCAAATCACTGATAGAGGAGACATAGGAAGCATTGTCAACAACATTAACACCTTTACCATGACTAGGGATGGGTGCGGTGATCACATTTGGGGTCTGTGGAGGGTCAAACTGAATCACTTTGTTGTCAATCAAATCTTGGATTTTTCTTTTTAGGGCCCAACAATCATTGGTGTCGTGCCCAGGGCTATTGGAATGGTATGCACACCTTGCATTTGGGTTATACTTCGGAGATGAGGTATTGGGATTTTGAGGAGGATCCCGCAGCGTTACCAAATATGCCTTCAACAGATGTTGTAAAGCTTGAGACAGTGGCATGTTGATCCTAGTGAACTGCCTCCTCGAGGAATCTGGCCTTTTTTTATTGTTTTTTCGTTGTGATCGTTGAATTGGGGTTGGGTTAGAAATCAACATTGCATTCACCGATTGATGACGATCATTTTTGATATGGCTCCTTTGTCTATAAACAGGATTAGTCTCTTTCTTACCAACAAATGGTTTCTTTACAGCAGTAGAGGTCGAGGATATTGGGATCTTCCTACTTTTTATTCCACTTTCAACATGTTCACCAGTCAAAATCAACTCAGTAAACCCTGATGAAGAACTCCCAATCAGCAAATTAAAGAATGGACCAGTCAAGGTACCCATGAACATGTCCACTAATTCTCTATCAGTCAAAGGGGGTTGCACCCTTCCATCCAGGTCCCTCCATTTTTGAGCATACTCCTTAAAACCTTCGCTTGAGCCCATATTCATATTTTGTAATTGCACGCGAGTTGGTGCAAGATCAGCATTGTATTGGTATTGTCTGTAAAAGGCAACAGCCAGATCCTTCCATGTGGGGATATTAGTCCTTCTAATTGATAGAACTATTCCAATCGTGTCCCAGATAAGCTCTCTTGTAAGAAATGAACCCATAACTTCCTATCGGCGGTGTGTGGTTGAATCTTGCGGACATAAGACCTCATATTCATTTTGGGACAGGAGATTCTAGCATACTTGGCGAAGACATGAACCTTGAATTTGTGGGGAATGACCATCCCAGGGACCAAACCTAACTCTCCAAAGTCCAAACCAGGCATTTTTTGGATCTCTACAGCCTTAAGTCGATCTTCTAACTATTTGTATTTGTCCTTCGCTGGTGGGTACTGCTCATTGGATTAGTCTTCGTCCTCATAAATTTGGTTATTTCCTCCCCCAGCCCTGGTGCTTCTAACATCCTCGTCTTGATTGTCTTCCTCCTCAGAAGAAACCTCTTCTATTTGAGCGAGTAGAGCGGGCCCCTTAAACCTTCTTCCCATGTTGAGAACAACAGCCCATTTCTTGGTCTTCTTTTTGGTGGCAAGGAGTGCCATCATTTCTTGTTGTCCTTTAGCTAAGTTGAGGAGAGTCTCTTGGAACTGTGCGTGTTGAGTTTGCATATCTTTGACGGTTTGCTCTAGAGCTATTTTATACTTAAATAAACAGTAAAAGGATGAGGAAACCTGTATCAGAAAACATGCTTATGATATGATGCATGCTATGTGAGTACAATGTTTACAAGAACCTCAGGAGATTTAAAATTTCTAGCCAAAAAAGAAAACAGAAACAACAATTGTATTAATAAGTTCAAAAGTTACAATTTTCCATTGGGCTTACAATAGGAAAGAGAAAAGGTCTCAAAGAGATAACAAAACGAACTCCTAAAACAAAAGACTCAAGTCTCCCACGGGCGTTTCCTCTTTGTGTCGAGGTAGGCATTCAGGCTTTTCTCCTCATGAAGTTGCTTGGTGAGCTCCAACACTTTCTTCTTGCTTGCATAGAATCGAGCTTCAAAGGTGTCTCATTCCCCCTTGAGTTGAATCCATGATTTCTACAATTCTTCGAGGTTGGTAGGCATGTCAGGATGGAGAATGGTATAAGGAATATCTCCCTCAGCAACAGGCTCCACAACTATTATTAGGATAGTTGGATATGGCATCATGAGATTTTAAGCGCGAACTTGCACCCATTTGAGATAAGGATCCAAAGGGATGGATTTCTTATGTTTTAAAGTCTTTCTATCAACCTTGTTTACCATTCCCCAAGCTCGTACAAACCTTTGATGATAAACTTGGACATTGTTCTCGTAGTCGAATATAATTCCATGGATAAGTGCATCATGAGGACCATCTCTTCATGCATAACAAAATTGTCGTAGAGCCAGAGAAGGGTTATAAGTAATACCTCCCTTAATGCCAAGGATTGGAACATTAGGGAACTCCCCACAATGGTCAATGATAGTAACATCCTCCAGATATCGGGAATCCCAAAAGATATTAGAATGAGAGAGCGACATCATCCTTTGAGACCAAATCAAACCTTGTTAATTCTTCAAAATTGATCAGGGAAGGTGCAAAATAAACCACCTAGATAGCAACGGTATGCAACACAAAAGAGCCCCCCTCTTCCTCATGATACGAGTGTGAAGAGTATGCAAAATGTCTCCGAGCAAAGTAGGCACGGGGTTATGAGAGAGGAAAATTTTGACAGCATTCACATTTATGAGTTGGTCTAGTTTAGGGAATAATACTAACCCATAGATTAAAAGAGCCAAGACTTCTTCAAAAGCTTGCAAATCCATAGCCTCCCAAAACAATAGAGCCTTCTCTAACAGAAACTTAGCTAGAAAACCCTTGACTCCACTCCTTGTTTCGCAATTATCTATAATGCCAGACCTCTTCAAATGTAAGGCCTTGGCAATAACTTCAGGTTTTGGAGTTACATCTAAACCAGTGAATGGAATTTGATCAAGGAATGGTATTCCTAATAGTTGAGAGAACTCTTCCATTGTGGGCACCAATTGATAATAGGTAAAGGTGAAACAATAATGTATAGGATCAAATAATTGAAAGAGCACACACATCATGTCTTCTTTAAATCTTGAGGTAACCAAATTGAGAAGTTGACCATGAGGAGGCACCTTTACAAAGTTGATTCGGATGGTATTTCTATGAGCGGAAGCCATGTCCTACAAAATAGAACAAAGATAAATCCTTAGGTCCTTGAAATGGTTATTGAAAATTCTATGGCATGATGTCATGATTTTTATGATGTTATGAACAAATAATCATATACAAACAAAACACCCAAATCCTTAGGTTTAGGCTTGCATGGGATTTATAGTTAAGTACCCTCTTGAAGTTTTAGTTTGTTCAACCTATCCTAAGAAGTAATTGGGTTCTAAGGAATCTCAATATCATTGATCTTTCTTCATCGGGCATTGTTTCAGCACAAGCAATTTGTTTTCGCGACCGAAATATCTCGAAAGTTTGATCTTAATGAGTGTAGTATCGAGTATCAACCAACTTCAGTCTTGCACCAAAGCCATCTGTTGTACCCCAAAATTTGCCCTCTCATTTCATCAACACTTTCTCATCACAAGACTCCTAGAATTCAGGATCAAGCTAGGGTTTGCTCTTGCACTGTTAACCCAAATTAGGGTTTGAGTTTGCACAAGGATATTTTGACCTATAATACCCAAATTTACTTTCATGCTTCATGTTGGGTTCACAAGTTTTCCCATACCAAGTTTCAAGCCTTGATTCAAATCTTTGCCCAGGCTATTGGACAGTTGACCTAGAAATCAGCTGTATTGGGGAAAAAGTCAATTGTGGCCAATTGACAGTCAAACCTCATGAAATTTGACCCACATCAACATTATTAACTCATATGAACCATTTGATCAAGTTTGGATCACAATTCCACAAGAAATTTGATCAGATCACCAAAAGGGCAAAATGGTCATTTTTAGGGATTTGACTGTACAAAGGCAATTTTTGACTGTTTGACATAACCAATGGCAAATCAAGCTCAATCATGGACTCAAGGACTCAATGACATTGTCTTGACCCATTCAACAAGTTCAAAAGATCTCAAATGTATAAGATTGACAGATGAATTTTTCAGTCAACTGATCAAAATTTGACTGTATACTGAAAAGTCAAACTTTGACTTTTTGGTCAAAATCAAGTGCCAAGGGTCATTTTTCATCAAGACATGTCAAATTATGAAACTTGTTCATCAAGAAACCCAAAAATGCAAATTAGGGTTTAAAATGCAAAAATTTCATAACTTAGAAATTTTCTAAGTTATGAAATTTTCTTATTTTTTCCTAACTTTGTCCCACTTTTTCACCAAGATACAAATGAATTCAAACAAAACATGAAACATGAAAGTTTTAGTCCATCATAACTTCTACAACTTTGAGTCACAAAGTTTTCTCAAAAGAAGCTTGTATCTCAAGTTATGATTTTTGGAACAAGGATACCTAAAACTTTTAACTTAGAGAAAATTTGCCCTAATTTAGGCAGGATTTTGACCCATCTTCTTGGCCATTTTTCACATAGTTCCACTTGGAGTTTCAAGTTGAATTACAAAGAGGGATTGTAGTACATGTTCCAAGCTTTCCAAATTGTCCAAGAACTCCTCAAACACCCTTGTGGTTAGAGAGAATCGAATGCTTGAAGTTGGCAAAAACTCACTTTTGTCCATGGCCAATACATGTTCATAACAACTTGCAATTCTGATCTAGCTAGCTTGGTTCAACATTACAGGTCTCAAAACCAATTTGCACTCCATAATTTAATGCCAATCCATCAGTCTAAGCCTTTGTTTTGCTCACTTGGACATTATACACAAGATTAAGCCTTAAGTAGAAAAAGGCAAATTGCCATTTTTGCCTAATTTCACTTTATGTCAAAACCAAATCCTTGAAGCATATGAGCCAGATCTTTGAGGCAAGATCAAGTCCACTAATTCCAGTAACCAAGAACAAAAGTTGCAGCATGATAGGAGGGCTAGTACAGGGCTATAACATCATTTCCATTCTCTTGCTTCAAGTAGAAGAAAAGTGGCAAAACATAGGCAATCACACATATCTGTTAACACAAGCTTAGAAGAACTTGGTGAACAAATTCCATTCCTCCCAACAAGCCTAAAGCACTACCCTTTCATCACTAAAACCTCCTCATACTCAGAATCACTGTTTTTCTGCAAAACAGAGCAAGTTCTGCATCTTGCAAGCCACAACCAATTTCCATCGTGCGTTTTGTCCCAAGATAGTTCCAACACCTTCCAATCAACTCACTTGAACTATCCCAAGCCCCCATTGCAAGTTGTAACACCTCTAACACACTTTGCCATTTTCATTTCAAATCTCTGCAGGTTGAGTTCTACAGCATGATTCAAGTTGTTTCAAAGCAAGCCAAGCATTGGAGAAGCTTCCTTGGACCTCAGGCAAGCTCAACAGAAGCTCAAACACCATTGAAGGTTGCTACATTGTCCAGCTCGAAGTCAACTGAAACAGGTATTTCATGGACTTCTATCTCTCTATTTAGGAATGGTTAGGTTTAGGTTTGTGAATGAAATATGTTGTACTCATAGCCCTGAAGCCATACATATGCTTAGTTTTCATTTACATTAATCGTGCTGAGAGAATTTCACTCATGAACTTTCTGAAAAAACTAGGTTAAAAATTAGGGCCAGAGAAATTCTCTCTGGTCTTTGAGAGTTAATCCAAGTTTTTTATATGGTTGAATTCGTTGTTTAATTCTCTACAATGTTCATGTTATGAGTTTTGTCAAAAAATCAAAGAATCAGGAGTTGGCCATTGATACACAGAAGCGCGTGTTTTGTGAGCAAGAGGAAGAAGAAGAAGTCTGGTGGGCTGGGCCTGTTGTGTTTTCACTTCTAACACCCATATTTTCTGTTTACACCCTCATGGCCCATTTGTTTAATATTTATCATTTTTTATATTTTATTTTTTTATCTTGACTTTATTATTTTTTGTATAAATATAAAAAATGCCAAAAATAATTTTCCATTTTTTTTCATATTTATTTGATATTTATTTTATTTTACTAAGTATATATATGTAAATAAACTATTTTCTGTTTTAATAAAACTCAAAACTAATACAAAAAATATACTTATTTTCATTTATTATTTTTATTTATATTTGAAAACAGTTTCTTGAAAATATCCATTTTTGTAAATAATTAATTTTTATTTTGTACATTTAATATGTTTAATAAATATATAAATATATATATATATATATATATATATATATATATATATATATATATATATATATATATATATATATATATATATATATATATATATATATATATATATATATATATGCTTATATACTTGTTATTAAATAATTAGGTTAAAAAATACAAAAATATCACATGTTTATTTTTATTAATATTACATACTAAAAATACCTCTTTTACAATATACTTTTTATTTATTTTTTGTACAAATTGATATATATTTGTAAATAAATAATAAATAATTCTAGTTATTTAAGAAAATTAGGGTTTTTGCCCTAAATGAAAAAATAATTAAATTTGACTTTTTCTTTATTTATTTTTACTTCATATATTAAAAACACTTTTCTTAACATATATAAAAAAAAAACATTTTGGCATAATACATTTTATTTACATTTATTTATTGCATTTATTTCAATTATTGTACAGTTAAATGTTGTATCTTGTACATTCGATATGGTTGTAATAACTTAGAATTTATTTTCTTGTCAAAATATCCCTAATTCAAATTTGTACCCCCCTCCCTATATCATGTTGTAATAGTGTAGCTTTTAAATTCTCGCACATTTAAAAAGCTTTCAATTATGTCATGCTTAGACCTAGGGTTTGTATGCAAATAAAATCAACAACTAGCTTGACCTAATCCAAGATAAACATGCATGAAAAACAAACACAATGCACACTTGCACCCCTAGGGTTTCATCCACTTGTTGCCTTCAAAAATGGGCCATGGTTGCATGTCAAGTACTTTGGCAAAACAAAAACAAACAAAAATATCATAGTCCCTCGATGACGCTATCTAAGTTGCCTAAACAAAAATGATCAAGTCCCTCAAGAAAATTTCCAAAGATACTTGACACTATTACTATCATGGTCTATACAGTGACCCGCGCCTGTCCCGTTAAACATCCTAACACAAGTTTGTTCACCAAATACAATGGTGAAATAACACTGTTAAAAGGGTTAAAACATAAGAAAGATCTTTGAGTAAAATAGGGTAGATAGTTCTTAGCTACTTGATCAAGCTTGCAAAAACATCCTTGCTACTTTTCAAAACACACTCCACAACACAGTTTCAAAACCCTATTTTCAAACATTGAAAACCTTTCAAAAGACAAAAACACCTTTGTATACATTCAAATAAGAATTATTACAAAGGTTGCCACAATGATGGCCTCTTTTCAAAACATTTTCCAAAATCACACACAAAGCACCATTTCAAACAATTGAAAATCACCATTTCAAACAATAGAAATACAAAGCAAGTGATCTAAGCAAGTAACTGAGAGCCCATGGATAACCATGTATAGAAAGGGTGCTAATACCTTCCCTTTCTATAATCTACTCCCCGAACCCAAGAAAACATCTCAAAGGTCTTTCCTGTGCTATTTGACCTTTCCTTAGGATAAAATAAAAAGTCGGTGGCGACTCTTGCTAAACTGAAACATTTGCGAACACAAACGCAAAATCTCAAGTCAGTTTTCCCACCGTATCATACCATCTATCTCACTACTTTCTAATGGCCAAGTTGTTCAACTAAGGTTCTACAGTCAACTAGTGCTTTATGATACCACTCAGCAGCCCCGTATTCTCCTTGATTTAACTCAAGGGACACTGGTACCCACAAATGTGTTTCACTAACGTAGCCATCGCTTCAACCATATTGGTCTATGTCGTAAAGTTTCCACGATCTATTGCTACTTACCTAATATGCCCCAGATTCGGGTATGAGATCTATACAAGAAATAAACCCAAGCATAACCCAAAATGTAATGCAAACAAGGAAAATAAGTAAAGCAAATAAAGGTGATCTAGCTCTTAAGGTAACCCCACTTTTAGAATTAATCTCCCTAGCAGATTCTCCAGTTCTGTAACACGGTGGGAGAACTGACTTAGGTGTTTTGCATTTATCATAAATGTTGCATATAGCAAGAGTCGCCACCAACTTTTCTTTTATCCAATAAAGGAAAGGGTGAAAAGAACAAGAAAGAACTTTTGAGATATTTTCTTGAGTTCGGGGGGTAGGATATGAAAAGGGAAGGTGTTAGAACCCTTTTCATCCAGTTATCTACGGACTCTTAATTGCTTGATCACTTTAAAAATGCTTTGTGTTTGTGTATGTTGAAAGATGTTTTGAAAGTTTTGATTTTGTGATGATTCTCGTATCATTGAGAATGTATACAAAATGTTTGTTTTGGAAATATTTTGAAAATGCCTTGGTGCGGCAATTTTGCAATGATTCTCGTATCGTTTAGAATGTATACAAAATATTTGTTTTTGAAAATATTTGTTTGAAAAGAGAGTGTTTTGAAAGTGTGAGGTATGGAAATGGTTTTAGTTTGTGAGCAAGCAATTACGAGCAATCTACCTACTCAAAAAGTCTTTGTTCTTTTCCTCCTCCTTTAGATAGTGCTATTTTACCATTGGTTAGTAAGGAGCTGTATCATTGGATGTGAGGGACGAGCGTGGGTCATCGTACAGTCATAGAAGGTAACTTATAATATGTTTTAGCAATTTTCGTAAGGGACTAAGATCATTTACCGAAGGTAATATTTTGAAGGGTCATCGAGGGACTATGATCTCTTTAATCGAGGGTCTTTGCTAAAACATCCCACGTTCGAGGGACATGATTGTTTATATTTGAGGCAACACGTGTGGGTTACCCTAGAGGTGCATGCGTGCAAAGTGTTTTGATTCAATTATTTTGTCTTTGAATAAGGGTTTTCTATGGTTTGATTTTAAGTCTTGTCATGTAAACCCTAATTACTAGAAATAATAAGGAAAGTGATAAATTCATAATTTAAATGCCCCACGCTATTACAACGCTTTGGGAATGGGGAGTACAATTTTGTGAATAGGGGGAAGAAAGCAATAAAGTCCTAATTATCTATTACAAACCATATACATGAATAATGATAGAATGCACAAAATGTAAAGAGGAAGAAAGAGATTGTTTTTTTAGGGTTTTTGATATAAAGGTTTAAAGATTAACCTAATCAACTCATTGATTTTAATTACAAGAAAAGTTAATTAATCATTTAATCAAAACCTAAAATCTAAGTTAATTAAAATAAAACCTAAGTCTAATTTAATTTATTTAGAAAATAATTTAAATGTTAATACTAATTTGTAAAAGAAAATAAAATTCAATTTAATGAAATAAAATGCCTAAATTAAAACATTTTTAATTTAATTAAGAAAATATATTTTTTTTGGTATTTTTTGGTTTAGATAAAACGAATAAATAAGTGAAAATAAAGAAAATATAAAAGAAATAAAAATAATTGGGTCGGGTGTCAAAAGAAAAATGGCGGCTTAAAAGTAGCAAACATGCCCAATTTAGTTTTTGATTTGAATCAGAAAATAATTAAAAAAAAGAAGTGGGCTTGCGTTGTGTTTAGTAAAAAGGGGGTATTAGGAAGAAATCCAGTCAAAGGCCCAGAAATAAAGTCCAAGCGCTTGCTGATCCTGTGGGGATGGCCTTCTGAGGTGCATCATGGGCTTGCTCGTGTAATGCGTTGGATCTGCTTGTCCAATGATCAGATGGTATTGATATGAAATCCATGGTAGGCGTGTGTGGCTTGTATGCACTGAATCTCAAACAAATAAATGTGAAACAAATAAAAGGGTACCACTAGGGCTCGAACCCAGGTCCCTATAGATCAATGCCTTACGCGCGCTTCTTCTGCCACTGGGGTGGCTGTTTCATCCATTAATAATATCAATTGCAATAAATTTAAGATAAACGCGTTCCTGAACACAACTTCATCTTCTTCCTCGCGCCAGCTTCCATTGTTACATTTTCAAATTTCTGAACTTGCTCATTTCTCAATCATTTTCAAAAATGTAAACCTGAAAGTTGCTCCATTTTCAACATGAATTCAACCATGTAAATAACTAAAACTATAAATCAAAGATGAACATGAATTTTGTTTGGTACCAAATAAAACCTAATTTTTTCAGAAAGTTCGACTTCAAAATTTACATCACTCAGGCAACATAAATTAAAACTAAAGGCATGGTTAGCTTCAACGCTATGATGTCTATATTTTTCATTCACAAAGTAACCATTAATGATGCTAGTAGAGAGAGTTCAAAGTTGAGAAAACTTACCTCAAAAATGGAAATTGTGTATGGAGTTTGAGCACCCCTGGAAGTGTGGTGATGATCTGGATAGCTTCACTGGAATCCTAGGAATCTAATGCAACTCTTACTTTGTGCTGAAGGTGCCTTAATCGTGTTGGAGAAGTTAAGTTGCAGGTTTGAATATTTGGAAATGGAGGATCATGAAGATGATGTTACAGTGCTGAAACAGGGATGGGGATGAGTTATATGTGAGATATGTAAGCTTTGTGATTGACTTAGAGTTAAAAAGAACGGGGGAATTATGAGTTGGGTGTTCAAAGTCAGAAATGACAAGTTATGGAGTTTTTTGTGCAAATTTTGGTTTGAGGGAGTATGAGAGAGTTTCAAGGCTTGTTCACTTGTGTTTGGCTTGTAAGATAGTGTCTCTATTTATAGGGAAAGGTTTGAGGGGAGGAGAACATCAGGTTTGTAAGTTACAAAGTTATGGCTAGGTGACTCAGTTTTGAAGCAACATTGAGATAACCTTGTTCCAATGCATAGTACAAGGCTTGTAGGGTGGTTGACATGCTTGTAGATGTGTCTCTTCTGGATTTGAGATTGTGTAAGCTCAGAAGAAACATGTGCAAGGATCAAGGAGAGTTGACTTTGTGATTAAAGCCACTTTTCCAAAATGGAAGTGTGAACTTTCTTCCTTAAATGGAAAGTCAACTTGGACAATGCTTGAATCACTTGGACAATGGATAAAACAATTGTGAAAACATTAAATTATTTAGTGATTTTCAAGTTTGAAATCCCGCAAAGAAAGATTGTGCAACATGCACGAAGATTGATCATAATGTTCTTCATAAAAATGACCTAAAATTTAATAATGGATGTCCAACTTCTTCTCTTCGATTCTCCTAGTTCAAAAATGATATTTTCAAGTTCCTTGACATTTTGGAAATCTTAAAATATTGTCTACAACCTTCATGTTGACCACTTTGGCTAAATCAAATTCTAACTTGGTGAAAAATTGGCAAGAAGTTGGGACAAAAAATTTGCCTAACTTGATGAAAATTTCACTAAGTGTTTTAGTAATAATGTCATGACTTCATGAGCCTATATCTTCAAATCTAAGCATTTTTTTGGCATAAACCCTAAGGGACGTAGTTGTAGAATTCATTAATATCTACAACTTTCATGTTGAAAGTTTTCCTTGAATCATCTTGCATCATGGTGAAAAATTATCATGAAGTAGTGCAATTATCAAGGTTAAAAACACTTAGAATTTTTCTAAGTACTATAAACTTTGACTTTTTGTGGACTTTCTTGATTTTCTTGATTCTTGATGATCAAGTTTGATATTTTTGAATGTCTTTATGAATTTTGATCTTTGAAATTCAATGGACTTTTTGTGTATCTGTTGACTTTTCGTCAGTTGATCCAAATTTCAACTATCAATCCATTGACCTTGAAAAATGATTTGAGTCATGAAATATGGTCAAGGTATTTTTTTTGAGTCCTTGATATCATTCTTCAAGCCATTAGGTCATGTAGTAGGTCAAAAGTCATTGATCAATCATCCTTAATCAAAACCCTAATTTTGACAATTTTGCCCCTTTGGTGATTTGAGTGTTTTTCTTGAGGCATTGTGATCAACCCTTGATAAATTGATGAATATGACCTCAAAATGTTTATTTGGGCCAAAAATCATGAATTTTGACTGTATATTGGCCATAATTGACTTTTTACCCAATATAGTTGATTTTCAATCATCTTAGCAATTGACTTGAGCAAATTTGTGATGCAAGGTTTGAAACTTGGCATGAGTATTTTTGGAGACCTATAATGAACCATGAAAGTCACTTGAGGCATTAAAATTCCATTTATCCTTGATAAAACCAAAACCCTAATTTGTGGGCTCAATGCTTATGAGATGAGCTTGTATGATTAACTCGTGAGAATCCTTGAGTATTTGAGATATTTTAGTGACAGATGTCTTGAGAAAAGAGAGGGCAAATTTTGGGGTACAACAATTATGAAATAAGAACAACCTATAGGCAAGAAAAGCAAAGATATCCTCAAAAGCAATTGCACTCTTCATCCTAGCTAAGTAGCGAGCTTTCTCTAATAAAAACTGAGCGGGTAAGCCTTTGATTCCTCCTTTGGTAGTCATGTTAGCCTAAATCTCACACTTCCCAAAATGAATCATGGCAGCAATCTCATGAGACTTGGGCTCTCCCTCTAAACTGATGAAAGGAACACGATCGGTAATAGGTAAACCCAGTAGGTAAGAATACTCCTCCGGTATAGGCATCAGCTGATAATCATGGAAAGTAAAACACTGATACAACGGATCATAAAACTGGACCAAAGTAGAAAGAATACCCTCCTTTATCTTGAGCTTCATAAGAGAAATAATGGATTCATACTTCTTTTGAAAAATTATAGAGCTCTCGATCTCGGGAATCAAACTCATTAATTCCTCTATCTTAGGATCCTTTAAACTGTTCTTTTCGACCCTTTCTTTAAACTGTACCTGAGATATTTGCAAAAAGTCAACTTTAAGTCCCTTGAAACAATTGTTTTAAAGTATGCTTATGGGTGCATGAATGCATGATGCAACAATCACACACGAGATCACAAAGATGGGGATTCATAGGTTCGACGTCACGAGCATGAAGTCAAAGGCACTACCCATAAGGTATGGACTAATAGTTTATCACCTGCTGAACAAGGTCCTAAAAGGTTCCCAGAGTCTACATTCTTCCTTCAGATGTTACCAATGTTCCGATTAACTCGGTAATTAGTAATATTCTCAGGAAAAACTCGTCTGAGTGTAGTATCGCGTGACAACCATTTCCGGACTACTCCGTCATAGTTTCCGCACTACACCTAAAAGGCCAAGATGAGTTAAGGGTTCTATGGTCCTCAACTTCATCAGGCTCCCAGGTCGAAATCAGCACGTCTTCTCGATTACTCAGTAAACGATACTACAACCAAAGTTAACATGACTATACCACCCAACCTATCTTAAGTTTGCCCAAGTCCGAGTAGAGGACTTATGAGAAATCACCAAGCACCCTGAAAACTAGAAAAAACCAGACAAACATATATACAACACATAATATACAACCAATAACAACACCTACACATATAAACAAAGATAGGCTCAACCCACTTAAGAATGGACCAGCATTTGGTCGAGTTTTCCCCAGTGAAGTCGCCTATTTTTCTATAGCGGTAGAAATGTTGAGACTAAGCCATTAGATTGACTTAACTCGCACAAATCAAACAAAAATCGCCACCGCGCTTTACTATTTCCAGAGGAATGGGAAAAGAGTTAATAACCCAAAAAAGATAGGGAGAGAATCTTAGGTACGGGGGTTGGTTATGCAAAGGGAAGGTATTAGCACCCTAAACATCTACGGTACTCCCTATGAACCTCTTTGAAAATTTGTCTTTTTTGGCTATAAGTGTTGTATACAAAAATAGATGTGGGGATGAGAAAAGAATGTTTTTTTTTTTAATTTTTGCACCCGCCGCGGTTGCGAACATTTAGTGCCTACGTGCCACCTTTCGTGCAATAGGGGATCAGGGTACTCGTAGTTTACCTTTAAAAATTTTAAAACAAACAAGTGTGTTGGTTAATATTAAGAGACGAGACATCATCATCATATTCGAGTAGAAAGTATACTTACTACCCATGATTATGAGAAAGGAGAATTTGCGTTATCTCAAAATGGAGGATATAGCTTGGATTTTAAAATCAAAAAATCCTCATTCGACACCCGAGTGGAAAATATCTCACATCACTACATATCGTAGAAGTATAGTAGCTCGTATTACTATAAGGATTGGCAAGAGTCTGGTTTTTTTTATAGAAAATTTTAAAGTAAAAAGACAAAAAGGCAAAATGGTTTGAATGTGATTGATTGACTTTTAGTCTTTTCACAAAAATGTCAAAGTATGATTAAGTTGGTTAAAGTTTGATTAAGAAAATGTTTTTAAAAATAAGCATGGACCTAAGTCCGAGTTTATTATGAAAGCGGTTCAAGTTTGGAAACAAGAAGAGTTTTGAAAAGGAGGGGGAAGATTTGAAAATTAAAGAATATGGGGTAAGATGGAGGGACTATCCTAAAACATAAGGTAAAAGCTTAAGAAAATAATCGTCTAACCAACAAGAAGCCAACACTTGACACAATGAGTCAATGTAGAATTCTCATCCTTTAGATTTAAACCAAGCAAGAAAAGATACTAAACCTTTCAAGAATACTAAACTTCAGATGTATTAAGTCTTCAAAAAAATTAGGAAGAGTAACGGAAGTATACAAATGAATTCCCAATCATAGACAAAGCATATAATTAGGACAACCTGCACACAAAGAAAATCAACCCAATGTCTTAGGGTAAACCCCAAGAGCTCCAGACAAAATAACAACAGATTCACAAGGTCCCAAGGGTAGTCAAGGCTTCTAATCCTAAGTCCAAGAGGTCCATAACTCCATAATTCCAATGATAGTAACCAAATAGTCCAAGTAAAATGCTCAAGTGAGCAAAAAAGAACATAAAAACAGACATAAAGATAAATGCTCAAGTGAGCAAAGATAAAAATAGCATAAAATGTAAATGCTAAAATAAATGGTGCATAAAAGTAAAGGCATAAAAAATAAAAGCATAACATAAAAGCACAAAGTAAAATTTAATTGTTAAAGAATTAGAAATTATAGGTTAATTGAATGACCGCCTTTAAACTTGCATTTGAAAACTTATTAGAAGATTGATAAAATCAAATCTTCTCAACAACAAGTTTCATTTGCTTTTTTTCAAGTATATCATTCATTTTAAATTCTCAAAACGACAACATATGATCAACGATGTTTAAGTGATTCACTTAGACCAAAGTTTATGAATATTCATTAGAGGATTGATAAGACCAAAGCCTCCTAATAATGAACCTTAAGGTTATTGGATCAAAGATTTCAAATTAACATACTTGGGCTTACAAACATAGGTTTGCGCCACGAATGATCATTTCTCAAATCAGAACAAAATTTAGTGTTATATTAAGCAATCGTAAGTGGACTTATATAGGTGTCGCACCTATTTTGAGGTTGGTCAACAACAATCTATGTACTATGTGTTGGGAGAAATTATATGTATATTATTCTCTAACGACATATAGCACATGTAAGAAGGGGAAAAGATGAAGAGAGAGGGAATATATATATATATATATATATATATATATATATATATATATATATATATATATATATATATATATATATATATATATATGAAATTAGGGTTTCAAATATCATCAATATCATTCATCTATTTTGGTGGATTTGGTTTTTCAACCTATCAACACTCAAGATCCAATGAGGTTGAAGAACTTATTCCCAAAATAACATCCAAACAAAAATGACAAAATAATATTTAATAAAACAAAATTTAAATGGTTAATTAAAGGGAAATAATTGGTAAAATACACAAAGTATATTAAAACACCAAATAAAAATCTCAAAAAAAAGTCAGAAGTCAAATATAAGTTGATTAGTGTTGACAAATTTTTTGGAAAATTTTTAAAGTCAGAAACTATTTTTAAAATTTAAAGAAACGTGCAAAATAAACAAAAAAACTGTAAAGAAATCAAAATTAGCAATAAAAATAAAACAAAGTCACCAATAATTGTCAAGAGGTCATTGGATCCTTCCATAATTTTTCTAGAATTTAAAAATTAAGGAAAGTATTTTTAATCAATAAAACAAGTTAATTAAAGTGAAAAATTATTTTAAAAAAATATCATATCACAAAATAAAATTGTTAAAAAATAAAAATCAGAAAGAGAAAAATCAAAAGTATTTTTAAGAATTATTTCAGAATTTTTGAGTTAGAATTATGAATTTTTGAAGTTTAAAACAATTAAGTATAAAAAATCAAAAATAAAAATAAACTCAAAAATATGTGGACCATCTAATCATTGTCAAAACACGTTAGTAAGATAATCCAACGGATCAGACGCGATGTTCATATCATGGTCTTCAGAAAATAACACATGTGATCCATTATTTAAACAAATTTGAAAAAAAAGCATGGCAACTTATTATTGGTTGAAGACAGACATGTAGGTCGTCTTAAACCTTCGTCTACGTAATTTACAGGTTCATGAAATGGAAAAATTAGAATTCGAGACCAATTTCATTCGCTTCGTGTCTTCAAGACGATTCCAATGGTACCCTCGCGCCAAATTTATATTTGCCATAGCGTAATCAATTTGGACAAAACCAGAAGATATTTTTTGAGAAGGGATTTGAAAACAGACGTATCAAACTCAATAACAGTTTAAAACAAAGGATACCACGAGCATCATAGAACCAAGTGCTACATTCTAGGAACAAAATTGATGCGAATTGGTGGAGACAACTACCTGTTCAAACTCAAATATGTAGCTCTGAAACTGGACTTATGGAGCTTGATCCAGGTTACGATTCTTGAAGGTGAGAGTATGGTTAGCTTCAGAGAAGTCCAACGAAGCTAACTGAAAAGAGTTTTTAGTGATTTGAAGTGTGGAAAAGAAAAAATGAATTCAAGCTTTAAGAGTTCAAATGAGATCTTAGCAGGGGTCAATTGGCTATCAAAAGCTTGTGGAAATAGGTGGAATGTGTATCTTACTAATATGAGAGGATGAGGCAATGCTCAAGCATGTGAGTGGGAGGATAAATGAGTGAATTCGTGTGAATCTAAAACATGAGCAATGTGTGACTTCTTTTGCATCAAAACTCGGCCGAAACTTGTGTTTCAAGGTGCTAATTGCTTTTGGGAAGTTGATAAATATGATTAGAAGCAAAAACACGTGAAAACTTTATGTTTAGAGGCCAAACTAATCCAAACTAAATTTGACTTTAAACTTATAATCATTTTCAGGAAGTTAACTTTACAGCCATGGTGCCAACATTGTAAGGCACTATATGATGTGGGTTTTGAAACATTGGAGAGGTCTCAAGTCAAGCTTTTCAATATGAAAAGAATGGTTGTATTTGGTGTCTTGGATCAAAAGTTGTGTCTCTTTGAAATTAGCAAAAAGACACGGATTTTCTACACTTAGAAAAAAATTTAAGCATGGCATTAAAAGTGTCTTGTAATGTTTTGCATGCAAACATGGCCTTCCACTCAAAATTTTCTTTTGATATTTGAAGATGACATGAAGTAGACCTCTTTAATTTAAGTGTGGAATTGAGATCACTCAGAAATAATTTTAGAAAATGAAAGATTTATGATCTTTGGAAAATGATGAACAAATTTGGGAAAATTCATAAAATACCTATAATCTTTTCCAATTTTTAACCACTTTCTAAGCATGTTCATGTCTTGCTCATAAAAATAAAGTTATAGTAGACATCCCAAAGATTGTTGTGGAAAAATAATGACCTCAAGGAGACAAAAATTTACCAAGTTATGAGCATTTGAAGTCACATAAGGGGACTTGATGGCCTATCTAGAGGACTTGTAATCTTTCTCAATCATTAGTGATCTTTCACACAAAATTTGCTTGAACCCCTTAAAGTGATTTGTTGATAACCCCTTAAAGAGAAGCATATCTTTGGAGTCACTCCAAAATCTCAAAATATGAACAAGATATAGCCCTTAGAAGTCCAAAAACCATAACTCCTAGAGCATCAAAATGACTTGGAAACCCCTTTCAATTTTGACAATCTTTCTTGTAAAAATACTTCTGCTATATGAAGAGAAGTTGTTATGGATTATATTAAGAACCTATAGAAAAAATAAACACTTCTGCTATTTTCAACCGAGACTTGGATCAAGGATTAATTCAAAATATTTCCACAATTCATAAAAAAAACAACCAAACACTACGAACTACGAATGGGACTCTGATGCCTCATAAAAGGATTCGTAGGCATACGACTTAAAAACTGTGTGAGTTCCTCTAATTAATAAAAATTAAAACCTTGTCCTACCCTTTTAACTTAAACCCTAGGACTTCCTTGAGAACAAGGTAGATGAAGGGTGCCTAACACCTTCCCTTAGTCTAAAGTGAATCGAGAACTTAGAATCTTTGTAGAAATTAGGGTTATTCCATTATTCACCCATCGTTAGGACAAAAAGTAGTGGTGGCGACTCATTATTTTTTGCCGGTTACGATAAATATATAAACAGAACATAGAACCCAATAATAAATCATGTAAAATGAATGAGTTACATGATAACATGGTAGAAAAATAACATCTAGAAGCATATTCAAGTGAGACATTGTAACACGGTGGGAGAACTGACTTGGGTATTTTACGTTTGATCATAATTGTTGCGGATAGAAAGAGTTGCCACCGACTTTTCTTTTATCAAATAAGGAAAGGTTAAAAATAACAGGAAAGACCTTTCAAGATTATTTCTTG
Source organism: Vicia faba (assembly GCA_948472305.1). Lineage (NCBI taxonomy): Eukaryota > Viridiplantae > Streptophyta > Magnoliopsida > Fabales > Fabaceae > Vicia > Vicia faba. Next base: position 898,441,707 of record OX451738.1, read on the forward strand.
AATTCGGAGGGTAGGTTATAAAAAGGGAAGCTATTAGCACCCTTTTCATCCGTAGTTATCTACGGGCTCTTAGTTGCTTGCTAGATCACTTGCTTTTGTTTGAAAATTTTCTTGTGGTGTGGGTTTTGAAAGTATTTTGAAAAACGTCTTTGTAATGATTCTCATTTCTATAAGAACACGTACCAAGTGTTGTTTTGAAAATAGTTCAAAGAGGTGTTTGTGGAATGTGTTTTTGAAAGTGATTTTGAAAAGTGTCTTTGTAATGGCTCTCGTTTCTATAAGAACGCGTACAAAAAGCTTTGTATTTTGAAAATGTTTCAAAATGAAAGTGTTGTTGTATAAAATGTTTTTGTTGTGAGAAAGAGAGCAACTAGGAGCATCCTAACTACTCAAAAGTTCTTAATGTTCTTTTCCTCATCCTTTAGATGTTGCTATCTTACCATTGTTTTGGCAAGAAGCCCCGTCATTAGATGTGAAGGGACGGGTGTGGGAGGTTTGTATAGTCATAGAAGGAAACCTATTGGACGTTTTAGCAATGTCGTTTAGGGACTAGATTGTTTACCAAAGGCAACATTGAGGGTCATCGAGGGACTACGATCTTTTATCGAGGGTATTTGCTAAAACGCCCATATTTGAGGGACATGACTATTTTTTCCGAGGCAACAAGTGAGATTATCCTAGAGGTGCATGTGTGAATAGTGTGTTTGATTTACATGCATTTATTCTTTGAATTTTAGGTTGTCTACTTTTTGGTTTTTATCTTTCCATACATCCTAATTACTAGCATTTATACAAAAGTAATAAAAATGCAGAAAATAAATCCTACACTATTACAACCATATTTAATAGTATGAAATATAAAGGCAAAATAAAATAAAGGAAAGAAAAAGGGGTCTTTCAATTTAGGCGGAAGCATCCTTCGATTCTGCTTCTCTAGCTCCCTTTGATTTAGCCTGGAAGTAGTGAAGGTGTTCCTTTCGATTAGGTCTGGAAGTCAGTGTGGGCGTGCCTTTCGATCCAGGCTTATCCTGAGGCATGAGATACAACCTTCGATTCTACCTTGCTGCCTTCTTCGACTGGGGGGTGGAATCAGCATGGCCATCCTTCTGGTTTCCTCTTTCGTTCAGCATGGAGCATCCTCTTCACCTTAAGTCCTTTGCTACCTCCTTCGATTGGGGCTTGGTAGTCAGTGTGGAAAGCCTAAGGCTTCGTTTCATACCTATTTCCTCTTGTTTCTTTCGTTTAAGATTTTAAATAGCAACATGGCCTAAGGCCATGCTAGCATTACCTTATGGCCAGGTTAGTTCTTCAAGCATATTTAACAAACTAAGAAACAAAACCAAAATGAGCAACAATAAAAACAAATTAAAAGGGTAGAAATGAAAAGGAAACAAATACTATGTACATGCTTCAAATGAAGAGTTTAAGGTCAGAATGACTTACCTTGTTTGAAGCTAGAACGTTTGGTGGACCTTGAGTGGATTCCTTGAGTGCTTCTGGATTCGAAGGGAGGAAACATGGGTTATGCCTTTGATACTGGATTCGAAGAAGAACAACAAATGTGATGTTCCTTCTACTGGATTCAAAGGAAAACAAAGTATGGGGATTTTTCAGATTCAAAAGAGGCAAGTGTTTAGATTATGGGTTTGTGTTTGGTGAGTGTTTGAGTTTTTGAGAGTGTTGAAGATTTATTCCCCACAGTCCTTGGATGTGTGTCCAGCCCTTATGCATGTTATAGAGCCTCTTATTTATAGGCAAAGTTGGCTGAAGTTTTTGGATGGAAAACAAAACAATTTGAACAATTTGAGTAAATGGCTTTTTGTAGCTTTCGAGGGGCAGTATACGTATGCCATTTTGGTGCAAGAATGGGGCAGTGTTTCAGGACTACTGTGCAGCACTTTTGGCCAGTGTACCACGCCTGAACTTGGCAGCAGACATCTTTTGAATATTTCATCTTTCGTTTTGACCAATCTTCAACCAGATCCTTCTTTCAGCAATGTTATTTGATTTTTCTTCCAACAAGCGTCCTTCGAATGGGTCACTTTTGTGCATCCTTCGAAGGAGCCAAAAGTATACCCCTTGGATGGATCACAAAAGTATGCCTTAAGGTGGGTCTTGTCAGTCCTTCGAGTGGGTCATCAAAAATGTCCTTTGAATGGGACACCCAGGCATGTTCCTTGAATGGGTCATGTATGTATCTTTGAAAGGACCAAATGTGTCCTTCGAATGGACTAGTAAGGTATATCCTTCGACAGGGACTCCTATGTATGCCTTTCAAGTCCACCACTATATGTCTTTTAAAGGGGGCCACCAACCATGTGTGCTAAAGTTCATCAAGGATGGAATTGCAGCATACTAAAGAGAAATGTTATCCAGTCGAAGCTACTACAAACATAGCCAATGTCTTGCCGAAGCCTGCATGCAGGAGGTCTAAACTTTGTGACTCTAAGCAAGCATACAAGAGGCCAATGCTCAAACGAAGACTTGCATGAAGGGAGCCACATGCCTAAACAAAAGAGGCATCCAGGAGGCAAAAATACCCATATTCGAAAGAAGCATGTAGGAGGAAAATTATGCAATCGAAGGATGCCAAATGGAGGCTTTTTGCCTTGGAATCGAGGGAGTCTACAAGAGGCTCTTTCCTTGTGCCTGCTGGCCTTGTGGGCGCCTCTTGCATGCAAGAAGGAATCTGTGGCTCAAACGAAGGATAAATATAACCATCCATCACTTTGTGAGTCAAGCATGAAGGGGAACATTTGTCCAGTCAACACAGGCATGCAAGCATCAAACATCTAATCGAAGCAGGCGCATAGACATTCATTGATTGTGAACCATGTGAGGCCAAAGATTCAATAGAAGGTTGCATGTATGAAGCTCCTTCCTTGTGAATCAAAGCCAGCGTGCCAGAGGCCCACGCCCAGTCGAAGGATGCAAGCCAAGCTTGCATCGAAAGAGACCAAAAGGCCAATCGAAGGAGGTAAATCGAAGAAGACTTATTTTTCTCCAATTTTGTCAAAAATATTATTTTCATTTGTTTTCCCCTTTTTAACAGTTTCCTCTTTAACTTGATGCTGGAAAATCCAATTGTACTTATGCAAGCTTGAGTTTTGAGAATCATTGTGAGAAATGCCTTGAGAAATGAGAGGGAAAATTTTGGGGTACAACAGACATAATATCATAATTCTCCCCACAATGGGAGACATCCAACTTTGAGAGAAGACCATTCACTGAAAGTGTTTGTTAGGATTCTTCATCTTGGTTGATGTATAGATTTAGATTTATTTTTCTATTTCAGTTTCCTTAAGTTTATATGTTTTAGAAAGCCTTCCTCGGGTTAATAAATATGTAACTCAAGAAATTATTGAAGCTCTCTCATCATAGACATTTCCAATTAATTATGCACCATATCAGGAAAAAAAACATTTCATAAGGACTCATTAGTAGCACTGAATATAATACCATTAGTAGCACGGGATATGATATCATTGCAAAAGAAAAATTTCAAGATCAGTTTTCTTAATGAAAAGTGTTGCATCAAACTTCCCTCTTTGAAAACTTTTTCAAGCATAAACTTTCTCAAACTTTCATAGAAATATCTAGATGATTGTTTCATAGCATATAGACAGTGTTTTAGTATAAGGGCATGATTAGGAAAAAAGAAGTTTAGAAACCCAGGAAGTTGATAAATATACACTTCCTCTTGGATTTGACCATTCAAGAACACCGTCTTTACATCCATTTGGAATAGTGTAAACTTTAAAATCCTTGAAAAACAAATAGCATTTGGATGGCTTTAAATCTAGATACATGGGCATATATTTTATCGAAATATATATCTTCCTCTTGATTGTACCCTTTTGTAACGAGCCTTGCTTTATTTCTTAAAAAAAACAATTTTCATAAAGCTTGTTGTGAAAGATCCATTTGGTTACAATCACAACATAAGATAAAGTTTTTGAAACACATGTTGTTTCTCTCAAATTTATTTAACTCATCTTATATAAAAAGAGACCAATGTTTTTTAATGAGAGATTTATAGATGTTCTTTGGCTCAATTTGGGAAATGAGATCCATAAAAATAGATACCTGATTAAGGGAGTGTCGAGTTCTGATTCCCTTAGAAATATCCCCTATGGCATTTTGATTTTGATGATATTTACTTTACCTTCATTCTTAGAGTTGATCTTGATGATCATTGCTTGATTATTTGTTTAGACTAATTTTAGTTTTATTATTATCTTCTTGATCTTTAATTTCATCTTGATCTTGTTAGACTAGAGACTTCACACATATGAGGGCATGGGGGTGAATTGTCTGGTTAGGAAAAACTTGGTTTTAAAAACTTTTGAAATTCGGGTACAGCCAACACATACAACCAAAAACTATCTTAATAGCAGAAGATGTCAAGACAGTGAGACAAAAAACTGCAGAAGGATAAATAACACATGAAGATGATAACCCAGTTCGGTGCAACGTCACCTACTCTGGGGGCTACCAAGCCAGGAAGGAAGTTCACTATCAACAGTATTAGTTCAAAGCTAAATTCCCATGTTTACAACTTATCGTCTAATCCCTACCCAATGCTACTTCTACCTAGGTTCTTCCTAGATATGAGAAATCGAAATCCCACTTCTAATCACCGCAGTGATGAAAGACATATCCAAGTCACAAGAGATGTATATAAATACAACTCAATTAGAAGATCATTATTCCATTACAATAACTCAAACTCTTATTAAAATCTTCGAGTAAGAACAATACTCAACTCATTACCGAAACGCTTCTGATTGAGGATAATAACTTGACTAACAGTCAAGCGATAATCAGTCGACCACATAGTATCAAAAGATATACGGGTGACTTACAATATACAGGAGAGACTCTCAAAACCTAAGACTTAATATTCCCCTAATTTTACAATTGTTGAAAAACTTAAAATACATTAGGTTAGGATTCTTCTATTTATACACCTATGTAGTCCATGGGCTTCAATATTCTAATCCAGAAGTTTCTTGATCCATAAGCTGAGTGATACACCTATTATGCAAACAATATCCTTCAATCTTAGAACAAACTTATACATAGTTTCCTAATTTGTATCAAGGCCCAAATCGGTATCTTTTGTACAACTGGGGATAAAATCTTGTTCCAAACCAAATCTCTTGACCTGCGAAAATCTTTGATACATATCAAAAGGAAATAAAACAGAAACAAATCAAATTTGTCAAGATTTAAAAATACAATAGCGCCTTGACTACTACACACCAGAACACGATGTCATGACATCCTGTTCGACATCTGGTTAGAACCATATTTTAGGCAAAAGTTGCCAATCCCAAAACCATGTTACTAACAATCTCCCCCTTTGGAAAATTTTGGCTAAAACATCATGAGTAAAATTCTTTTATGCCTCGTATGTGTGCTTGTCGGCATAAACCCTAATGTCATATTATATAGTATTAGGCCTAGTCAGCTTGATTTCTATATGTATTACAAGAAGGTTATGGGTGACAGGCGCATAGGTTGTGGGAGTCCTAGAACTCGAAATGTGGAACCGAAACTGGAGGTTGGTAATGAAGTAAATAACTGGCCCTAGCTCATGCAATAGATGCAGCAACAACAAAATCAGTTTATGCTGCAAATGATGCACCAGATGCAAGGGCAATCCCAACCTAAAACCACTCTATAAAATGTTAGAAGTGCAGGTTTACATGAGTTATAAACCTACCAAATTAAAAGGTGGTCTGACTCCACTCCTGGCACATGATTGGTTAACCGGCATGGAGAAAGTGTTCCAGGTGGTGTTGTGTAGTGAGGAGGACAAGGTGACTTTTACAGCGCACGTGTCACAAGGTCCCGCGGTAAGGTGGTGGATGAATGCTTCAGTCCGTATGACTAACCAAGGAATTCCTAAGGTCTGGGAGAGATTTAAAGTAGTTCTTCTTGAACTTTATTTTCCTGACAGTTTGCGAGCTCAGAAAGAGTTTCAGTTCCAGCAACTCCGTCAAGGAAGTATGTCTATAGTTGATCATGTGAAGAAGTTTGAAGACATGGTTGCCTACTCCAATCAAGCCTTGTATGCCCCAAATAAATATTGGAAGATAAATTAGTTCGTGTTTGGTCTTAGAGGAGAAATTAAGCATACTATTGCACAACTAAGGTTTAACACTTATGCCGAGATGTTACAATAATGTTATGTTGCAGAGAATATCTTGAAAAAGATTTAGGCTGAGAATGAGAAAGCTAGGCAAAGACACAAGGAGAATTGGAGGACAAGTCACCAGCTGAAACCTCAAGGATCTCCATCAAAAGGAAATCAATATCAAGGTGGAATGCCATTGCAACCACCTTAGTGTGCCAACTGCAAGAGGAACCCTTTCGGGAAGTGTAAGAAGGAATTTTGGAGATGCTACCTGTGTAATAAGAAAGACCACATGGAAAAGGATTGTATATCTCAGGGGACACAAGGAAAAGGTACTAATCAAGTTTACACCTTGGATGCTAAAAAGGCCAAGGGTAGTATTGACCTAATTGCTGGTACGTGTTATGTGAATAATCAACCCTAGTTTTTTCTGTTTGATTATGGATCATCTCATTCATTTATTTTTACCAAGTGTGTGCAACAACTTGGGTTAGAGGCTATTTTTTTGTCTCCAATGGTTATAACCAAAGCAATTGATTACAGTGTAGAGATTCGTTATATTTCTGAAAATTGTTCAATATCCGTGAATGGTCGAGTTTCTCAAATTGATCTAATTTTCCTGCCTTTTAAGAAAATTCATGTAATCTTGGGAATGGATTGATTATCTTCCAATTCCATGTATATCCACTGTAAGGAGAAAGATCTTTTCATTCCTACCAAAGAAGTTATTCCAGATAACGCGATGACCACACTTTTGGAAGGTATGGTTAATATGATCAATTGCATGTTCGCTAAAGAAATTTTTGTTCTTTTAATTCTCGCCATGGATTCAAATGAGAAGACGAATATCTCGGAAATTCATATAGTATGTGAATTTCCTGAATTTTTCCTAGAGGATGTCACTTCTCTACCTCCTAAAAGAGAAGTGGAATTAGGTAATTCTCGGTCCAAATCAGCCTTACCAGATACTTTGTGATTCTTCAAAGAAGGGATCAGGTGGCGTGCATATGAAGAATGGTCATGTTGTAGCATATGCATTGCCAAAATTAAAATCTCATGAAGGCAATTATCCAATCCATGATCTCAAGCTAGCTGATATTATCTTTTCACTCAAGGTGTGGCGACATTATTTGTATGACATCCACTTTGAGATGTCCAGTGATCATTAGAGCCTGAAATATCTCTTTGACCAGAAGGAGTTGTATATGCATCAACAAAGATGGATGAAGTATCTTAAGAATTATGACTTCGAGCATACCCTCTGAGTAGGAAATAAATGAGTATAGGTGAACTGATGATGTTATAGCATGATCTGATGGAGAAATTTTGGAATCTTGACTTCTAGTTTACGTGGACTCATGTCAGAGTCTTAATCGGTAATCTGAGTATCACATGTGATATGAAGGAAATAATTCGACAAGGTCGATTAAAGGATGTTTAATTGTAGTCTAGAGTAAATAATCTTGGTTTCACCCGAGCCCCAAATAGAGTCCTTCTGTTTAATCAAAGAATGTGTGTACCGATTGATTCAGAGTTAAAAATAAGTGTGATTACAGAATATTAAAAACACACTGGACATTGATTCTTCTCTTTAAAACCACTTCTCACCTATCATTTTCTCCCACTTACTTCAATGATAAAAATACTACCGATCATGTAGTTTGTTTTTTTTGTCTTAGAAATTCTTTAAGAATGTGCTTGGATGAAATATTTTAATGAGGAAAAGTTTTTTTTTTTAATTTTGAAAGGACTTGATCAAAATTCATTGTTTGGATAAAAAAATATAGATAATTGTTAAAACAATTTATAAAGTATTTTATTCAATTTAAATTTAACAAATTTTAAAAGACACCAAAAAATAAAGAATTTTAAATTGCTCCTGCACTATATATAATGCAAATGTTAAATTGTTTATTATTAGTTTTTCAAATTTTGTAAGATGGTCTTTATCATATTCCCCTAAAATTTTAAAAAATGGCATATAAGTCTCTAATAATATTCAAATTTTACAAATTAATCCCTTTAAATTTTTAAAAATTGTAAGTTGGTCCATATTTTTTATATTTTAAATTTGGCTCAGAAGTTTTAAAATTTATGAAAATGACTCCAAAAATTTGATAATGAATCATTTTAATACTCCGTCCAAACAAAAAAAAAGAATTTTAATTGAATCATTTAAATTATTTAGAATTTTGAATTCTTTAAAAAATTCTCAATTACCTCGTCCAAAAACACCCTAAATTTTTGAAACATGGGATTTATGTCTTCATCATTTTCCTTTTTGGTATCACTTATCTTCTGATTCCATGGCTTTGACCTCTATAACTTTAAGTGCAATGTTTTTCCTTCTTTTGACATCTTTTTCATTCTCACATATCCTTTTTAATTTCATTTCATGTTCCTAGAATTTTTCAATCAAAGTAGTCAAATCCATATGAGACAAGTTATTAGATTCATAATTCACAACGATTCTAAGTTGCCAACTACAGTTTAAACATCTAATAACTTTATAACTAAATCCTCATTTTGAAAACTTTATCCAGAGTTCTCATATGATTTACAATGTGAATAAATCATTTTCCATATTCTGAATGTTTTCTTTAGGTTTTATTCTAAAAAGCTTGTACTCATGAGTCAATGTGTGCTTCATAATTCTTTTTACCTCATTTATATCTTCATGTGTAACCTGAAGAGCCGAATTTTTTCTTCAAATAACTATTTTTTTCAAAAAAAATTCTCAAATAACCAAATTTTTAAAAATTTTACCAAACTTACCACTTTTCAAACAAAAAAAATTTATCACACAGAAGAATAGTCACTCTGTGGCGCATGCATATATTTTCAGAGAGGAGGCGCCATCTTTCTTGACTTGAGAGTGATTGTGAATTGGTTCTAAGGGAGCCGATCTTGCAAGGAGGCGCGTGCATATAATTGGGCAACTAGGAATTTAATTAAAAAAATCTGAAGAGCAGTGTCAGTATTAGGAATTTTAGATTGTCTAGACAAAAAAAATGTAACTGCTAAATTTAGACAGCTTGTGTTCATCTGTTTTAGTTTTCACTCTATTTTTATTAATTTTGCTATTGATTTTGTTTAAAAATTAATTAATAAATTAAAATAATACAAAAAAAATAAGAGTTGAATATAAACGTGTGCCCAGATTCATTAAACTATAAATTCATTAAACTATAAAACCGTCTCTATTATGTAGTGTCCAACATCTCTTTTATATTACACAAAAACTAATTAATATCTAAAATAGTAATGATAATAATTTTTACTTTTAAATGTGTTAATTGATTTTTTTTTTCATTTGAAAAATAAAAAGGCGAAATTGGATAGAATGTGCTTTTTACTAATGACTTAAATACAATTAGATCATTTTCTTCTTATATATTATCAATCCAATATATTTCTTTTATATATGTGATAATTTTGAATGAGTTCTTAATAAAGATATACTTTAGTATAAATAATTATTTTTTTCTTTTATATATTTTTCTTGATTATGTGTAAAATGTTCGATACATCACTCATTCATTATCAAACTAAGAGAATAATAACTTGACTTTAAAACTTTGAATAACACAATTTAAATTTCATTTAGAATAGTAATAAGTTAATTACTTATGACATCGTTATCAATATGTCTTTTATCCAATATATAGAGTAAATAAACTTCATGCAAATCATCAAAGAATAAAATCACAAGCAATCATAATAACCATGTGCAAACAATTATACATCCATAAATAGTGCTACAACTTCATGTTAATCACACCTCTTACTTATAACCTTCTACAACAGTAAAGTTATTCCTCCACGTCTTGTGCATTAGATTCATTGCAACGTGTAACCATGTGCACATTCCACGTACTACATAATCATCACTTCTAAACACGTTGCTAACCCTAATTAAGACCGACATTAATAAGAAGAAGGTCGTTATAATGGGCCCCACATTGGAATGAAAGCACTCAAAAGCCCATATTGAACAAGGAAGGATGGTGGGCCCATGTGACCACAAACAATAATTTACGAGATGGAGAGTACTACGTAACAAATAAACATATCTACTCACGTCCACTTCTTGGCTTTTTTTTTTTTGTTTATTAATTTAATAGCTTAAATTATTATTTTTATTTTAACTTTTTTTAATATACATCCATTTCTTTGGATTAGATAAGCATGTGCAAGTGGAGTTTATATAAGTGTGTTTGAAAATTTTCTCATCCGAAAGGACCACAATGGAAAATCAGTCATAACTATTCACACTTTTTTTTTAAATAAGTGGGGGGCATAAATTAATTTGTGATTGGAATTGTTCTCTTGGACAATATATGGGGTTTTGGTAATCCTAAATGTGTGTGTGGGCTCTTGCTTTAAATCAGTGTTGTGAACCTATGATGTAGGTTTGGGACCAAATGGAACAGTTCTCCAACAAGCATAGTGATTTTAGTTGTGTATAATCTCTTAGGTCGTGGTTGGATCTTTTATGCCAGTTCATATTCTACTAACACTCTTGTACAACTTTGATCGGTAACAAACAATCACGTTGCTTGGTTGAAAAATTATAAAACAATAATTAAGGCATTGAATTTGTGTGTGTGGTGTCTATTTTGATATAGGCCAAGGTCTAGGAAATGGGAGTAAGACAGATTAGAAGATGATTATGTTATATAAATATGCTATAACAGACAGTCAAATTATAAGAATTTGTAAATTTTAATGAGATATAGGTTTTACAATTAATCCAATCAACTTGAAAAAATACGTTGGTCTTAGTTGATGAAGTAAATGACTCGAACATAACTTCAATATTAAATTTATAAAACAAATAAATTTAATTTAATAGAATAGAATACTCATGCGTTTACACGAATATTTATGTAGTATATACGTTTTTATTTTTAAAAATATAATAAAAATATAATAAAAATATAAATAATAAAAAATAAAATTGTTTTAAAAAAATTTATTTTTTTTAAAATAAAAATATGTTTTAGAATTATTTTATATCAATAATATATATTTTAAATTTCAATAAATTAAACTTGTACGGTAACACAGATTTTGATATGATTATACATGCTTTCACACGGTACTGATATGTTAACAGTGTGATTGCACGGATACAATGCCATACACACGCTTCTGTTATCAAAATGTAATAAAAATATAAAAAGAAAAATATTTTTTTATCAAAATAATATTTTATTTTTAAAAGAAAGACATCTTTTTAAAATAAAATCAAAAATATTTTAATAATTTTTTTTTACATCAACAATACATATTTTAAATTTATATATATTATCTTTAAAAACTCTGAATTTTAAATTAAAAATAATTTTATAATAAAAATGTTAGATTAAAAAATAATTAAAAAATAATATATTTTTCTCGTGTATTGATTAATATATTATTTTTATTTTTTGTTTTTTTAATTGTATAAAAAATATAATAATTATTCTGTCCACACGAATTTTGGTGTTTAAGTACATTTGTTTTAATATATGAAAAAGTTATCATAAACAACCCCCTACAAATTCTCATGAATTTACGAAGCATACTAATGTTAAACAAAATACACATCATGATAACCAAAAGAAAGCAAGCTTACTTGTGTAGTATACCCACTAAACTCCTGTCTTGAGTATGAGTCGTCCAATCTTAACAATATCTTTGAATTCAATTGACTGGTAAAATGTTTTTTTTTTTAAAAACAAAAGTAGAAAGTTAATTAATACTCATGAAGCAAACGATGATAAATGGCATTAAAAATAAACCAATTACAACACAAGTGTCTCCATTTTATTAAGACTTATGTGTACTATGAGGTCTAGTGTAAACTACTAAAGTTCCTGTCTAACCAAGATAACACTTGAGTTAACAATAGTGAGGGTGCACTGTGTTGAACTAATGAGCATAACTTAAATAGAATTTTTTTTGAATAACTATGTATTAAAAAAAAATCGCAAATAACCGCGTTTCGGAAAAAATTACGCAAATAACCATGTTTCAGATGACTTCTCAAAGGAGGAGCCATCTGAATTGGCGCCTACTCCCATTTTTTAAGGGGATGCGCCATCTCACTTGGCGCCTATGTGCTTAGGGCATGCCCTAAGCCAAGTGAGATGGCGCCTAGGTGTTATTTTAGGGCAAATTTTGAATTTTTTTTTGTCTGGTGCGTTGCGTATTGGATACAAGATCAACAAAATAGACTTTTTATTTAAAAAAATAATTACATCCAACTGTATTACATTAAAAAAATAGATAAAAAAAACAGATAAAAAAATATAGGAAAAAAAAACAGATAAATCAGTGATCCCCAGGAACCCGGTAATGACCCCCGGTTCCGCATCTCCGTCCTCGTCTTTCCCGTGCTGGATGTCGTCGTGTTTCCTGCTGCGGCAGGGTCGATGGCCCAGCGAAGTCAATGCGGTCCGGATCCATAAAATCAGCCAGATCTCCATATCTAGAAGATCCGCTTTGGTACAGTCGGTTACCCATACCCTCAAAGTTTGGTCGTGTTGGCGGTGGGTGGGGTTCCATGGTGGGTCTGTAGCATTGATCGTCTGAGTACGGTGGGTAGAAAGGAAATGGATCTTGGGGTGTTTGGTATTGAGGATGTTGGGTGGTTTGGTGATATTGTGGTTGATGGTAGGCTGGGTCGGTTTGTTCGTAATCTTCCGACATTCCCATATCAGGGCTAAGGCTGGATGTTGAGGGGCCCATATTAGGATATACGGAAGACTGAAAATGTGTGGGGGGTATGCGGGTGTGTTGGTATTGGGGTTGGGTGTGAGGCATATCGGGGTATTGGTAGTGAGGTGGTGATTGTGGTTGGTTGTGGGGCATTTGAGTGTAATTGTGTTATGGTGGAGACTGTGGTTGGGTGTTTGTGGGTCTGTTTCTTCTTGGGGGTTGGAGGGAGGTTGATAGGTTTTGGGTTTGTTGTTGGGGAAACGAGGGTTGTGCCCATTGTGTGCGTGGGTCAGCCAAGTACCTTGGATGAGACACGTGCATTTCAGGGTTACTAACCGACCTGTACCAAGATAAATAGTGATCTGTGTGTCGCATATTACCATGATTAAGGAAAACCAGGAATTGCAAGACATAGCGGTGACGCCTCTGCCACATCTTACACCATTCTGGAGCGAAGTCTTTCCAGTTGGTAAGACCCCACTGGACGTCGACCCTTTTAAGATACCATGGGGACAAACAAGTTGGATCACTTGGTATCTCTTGATGCATTCTGAACTGCATCTTCACACGGTCGTTGTGGTGCATCTCCACAATGTTGAACAGAATTATTGCAGTCTTCGCGTCCAAATTGCTGCATCCTTCGGGTTTGGATCATGGCCCAAACCCAAATATGGTCTCCAGACGAACTGCGATAAAATTTAAATCAGGTTAACGCAAAAGTAATGTATAAATAATTTAAATGAAGAAAAGTTTAAAGCTACGATGTACGTCATCCGGACCTAAGTGATCCAACAGATTGCGATATAGTGCGACATTGAATCTTGGATTCTTGCCGTAATCCATACCCCTCACGCAGTACCTAAAGGAAATGAAAAACATTTTATTCTTAGCATATATTTGGTGAAGAGATGAATAGTAATAAATGATATAACTTGATGACTTACTTTGTTGCGTACGGGAAAACGAAAGTGTTGTCGTTGACGGGGTTTAAGGACTCCATCCTCCACCAACCCCAGGCTTGTAGTAAAAAAGCGCACCCATAAAATGTACATTTTTCCTTGACTTCATTTTTGCACAAGGAACTGTATAGGTGGGCTAAAACTGCAGAACCCCAACTATATTTTCTTGTTTTTTCAAAATTTCGTAGTAAATGTAAATACATAAAATTTACACTATTTCCCGTACTTTCGGGAAATAAAAAGGTATCAAATAGTATCATAAGATAAGTTCTGGATTTTACTACCCTGTCTTGATCGGAGGAATTTTCGTTTAATTCCAAACTTGCATAATGACTTTTAAGCTCAGTGAGTAGAATTCCCTGACCTCTCGCACCGCCACCTTCAACCATATCCCTGCCCAACAGTTCTTCACACTGAGAGTTGGGTTGTTGAACCGACCCGTTCACGGCCTTACCGTCGACAGGGAGACCTAGTAGCATGTACACATCCTCTAGCGTGATAGTACATTCACCTATTGGTAGGTGAAATGTATGTGTCTCTGGTCTCCACCTTTCCAACATTGCAAGAATGAACTTCGAATCAATTGTGCAATTTGAGATCTTTATGACATGTCCAAAACCTGCGTATTTCAGATATGGTACGATAAATGGGTCGGGAGCCAGGTAGTTGTGAGAACGGATTCTGAATCTTTTGGTGTCCTGAGTTCATAATGTAAAAGGTGTAAGATTAAGTAAGATGAACAAAGCATTATCTAAAATATGAAAAATGTATAACCAAAATAGAAACTTACAAATGCGGCAATGTTTTCCCTTGTGCCTCTGTAAGAATCGCCCATTATTAAAAGAGCCATTGTTTAAAATGCTTGAGATTATGAAAGACTTAGAAAGAGTAAGAGAGTATGAAAGACTTAGAAAGTGTAAGAGATTATGAAAGATTTCGTAGCAGAGAGTGAGACTTGTGTGGGTTTGAGAGATGTATGATATGGTATGTATTTATAGGCAAAAAAATTTCATATAGTGGTTGTTGGTGCTTGCATGCATGCGAAGTGTCACTCTTGCAGGCTAGGTGACATCCTAGGGGGTTACATATATGCATGCATGTACAAAAATGAAAGGTGTCACTCTTGCAAGCTAGGTGGCAGCCTAAGGATGTATCACAATTGGACAGTAAGGGAGGCTCCATTGGACTTGGCGAAAGAGTACAAAAATGAACGGTGTCGCCATCCCAATTGGTGAATAAGAGGTGTCCTTGGTTGCAGGCTAGGCTCAGGCTACGTGACACAGCCACAACTTCATTGTGAAAGAGACAATCGACCACAACGAAGGCCTGCCAAGACAAGAATATAGGGTCATGCTACCTTCTCGTTGGTGCGATTGTGGCAGGTTTCAAGCATTTCGTATGCCTTGCTCTCATGTCATTTCCGCTTGTGCTCATACCCATCAGGACGCGCTGCAACTTCTGTCAAACATTTACAAATCTGAAACGTTGCTCAACGTTTACAACAACAACTTTCCTTTGGTAGCAAAACCAGATTATTGGCCTGCATACGATGGCGAAATAGTGTGGCACAATGACCAAATGTGAAGGAACAAGAAGGGTCATCCCAAAAGTAAGCGCATCACAACAGAAATGGACGATCTTGACAAGTTGGAAAGAAAGTGTGGTTTATGCCGTCAGGTTGGACACAATCGCAAAAATTGTCCGAATCGGGCGTCTACCTCGACCACATAAAAATTGTAATACATAAAATCTTTCCTTAATTGTGTTGTAAACATTAGGGTTTTCCGTTAACAGATTTTGCTATAATTAATAAAACGCGTACAAGAAAAATTAACGATATTCCGTCTACGAAATTACAACTGTTAACACAATTTCATCTGACCCATGCATCATCAACATTACATCGCTGTCTGTTTTGACTTCCTCCAACCATACATTAGGTCTTCCTGTCGCATGTGAGGTTGTTGTTCGTTTTCGCTGGATCCTTCGAATTTTCCCCCTCCGCAATGTCTCCATCTAGCCATCGCATCAACTCCCGCTTCAGACGCTCCATGGAGTGAATGTGCCAGAATTTCATTTTCATCGCAGGTTTCGTGACGGAGAATATAACATAACCATCTCTGCTAAAAATCATAGGCGACGTCGTGACGCAAATAACAGAGTAAAAAATAAAAATACAGTGCGAGAAAGTGTGTGAAATTTCAGAGAAACGGACAAATTATTTATAAAACAGCATTTTGCCCTAGTTTTGCCCTAGGAGCTAAGTGAGATGGCGCCTCCTCTCACTTTTAAGGAGCATGCGCCATCTCACTTGGCTAAAAGTGAAGGGAGGCGCCAAGTGAGATGGCGCCTAGGGCAAAAGTAGGGGCGGAGGCGCCAATTCAGATGGCTCCTCCTTTGGGGAGTCATCTGAAATATGGTTATTTGCGTAATTTTTTCTGAAACGCGGTTATTTGCGAAATATTATTTTAATACTTGGTTATTGTAAAAAAAAATCACTTAAATACAGGTAAATATACTGGAATATTAAATCCAATTTTCTTAGTTTGAAATTGTTTGGTCAATTGCGGTACAGAAATAATTCAACAAACTACAGATTCAAACAAGATATGACATTAGAAAACATATCAAAAGAACCTGCATGAATAGGCACTCGTTTCAGCTAGACCAAATAGATTTATCATATTAGAAATTATGTTAAGAAAGAAACATCATTCAACATATTTAACAATTCGACAAAACCTTATAATCTAATAATATAATTAATAATAATGATATAAATATTAACTACCAGAGATTGATTAACAGTGAGAATTGAATTGAATGATGAAACAGAAGAGGAAGAAGACTATAAGAAGAGGAATGAAAAGTATTGGTAACCTTGAATGAATGTTATTTGGAGAAGAGACAGAGACGAAAGACCGAAAAGTACCACCACTACTGTCTTTTCTGATACTACATAAAATATGTCAGATTGAATATCTCATGTTGTCTAGAAAAAAACCATGAGAAAAAGTTATGGATTTTGTTTTGGATTAGGCATGTGCTTGTCCCAAACAGTATACAAGGTCCAATCCAACTATGTTGCGGGTAGATCAGCAAGAATGAGGTTGTCCTTGACTATGTCGGGCAGCGACTCCATCCTTGTACCAATGACATGTCTCCTGAATCTTCCTTGCCATAGGGCTGTCGAGGAGTATTAACGACTCCCAGGAGGTCTTGACGGGCACCCTCCTTGTAGGGCAGACGCCCACGTCTCTGAATATTCCAGAGTATTTTTTATCCCAAAAACACCGCAACCACGTCCTCCTAGTAATTCGGAGCAGTCCACTCAGGAGGAAGACCACGTGCTGGTCTCCACTACTCACGTAGATCCTGACAGTCTACATTTTGGGACCTGCTCTATCAGCCTAATATAGGGACCTTGGTGCAGCGCTGGGAGCTATAAATACTCTCTCACTTGAGAGGGTCAAATATTCATTCATTCTTTCTACCTCACCTACTTTACTTGCTCTCGCTCTAAACCTCACTTTGGCATTGGAGTGTCTTGCAAGTACCCCTTTCTCCACTTCACATTCAACCATTGTTCAACTTGAAGCTCGTGGGCCTTGACGATCTCTTTAGATCAGGTACGATCAATGACGTCGTCTGTGGAAACAAGGTTTCCCCGTCTTTCATTCATGTAAGATCAAAGCAACATCTTCAACATTCAAGTGAAAAATATCAATCACTTCACAACATATTGTAGAAGTATAGCGGTTTGCGTCACTACTAGAACAGACTAATATCCAATCTTTTGAAAAGGTTTTTAATAAATGTACAAAAGCGCAAAAAAAATTGATGAGGTTTGTCTTTTTTATAAGTTTTGAAAAGAGTTTGAATATGCTTAAGTTTTTTTAGCATTTATTAAGAAAAAGAGAGTTTCGGGATCACTTGACAAGGTCAAGGTTTATTAAGAAAATATTTAAAGTTTGAAATAAAAAAGTTTATAAAATAGGGAGAAGTTTTGAAAATTTAAGAAGTGGGTAGGAGATGAACTGACTATCCTAAAGTATAAAGGTAAATGACATGAAATAGAAGGTATCATTGTAAGATATCCCAAGAGAAAGCCTTTGTTTGTGCAAGTTATTAACCACAAGACAGAGCAAGCATTTGACATTGGTCAAAATGAACATTCATTTCCCTTTGGATTAAGCCACAAGATAAGCTAATTACATAAGTAAGCACATAAGCAGATGAATAATCAGGATAAAGCAATAAAAGTAGATAAACATCAATATATCCAGATTAATGTCAAGGTCACAGAGCTATAGAGAGAATCACAAGTCTTCAAGCAAAGATCAAAGTTATCTCAGAATAAGTCCAGGTCTTGAATTGAAGTTCAAAGTTCCAGATGAATCATGAAGGTCTCACATACAACCACTCAAATCAAAGGAAAGCACTAAGTCTTAAATTACAAAAAGGTCCAAAATACTCCTCAAGCAAAGGATAGTAACACAAAGTCCACATGATCAGATGAGAGTATTTTTAGGGTTTTAGCCATTTTATTAATGTTTTTGTTCTTTTTGAAGCAATAAAGCAAGAGAAACAAGAAGATAAAAGACATAATGTAAAAGGAAAAATAAATTTGTAATAATGTAAATGGTATAAAATTAAATTGGAATAAATATAAAAAGCTTAAAGTAAATGTTAGCACAACTAATATAACAATGTTAGTGTTAATGAGTAATCAACCGGGTCGATACAGTTTAGTGCTATGTTAATCAATCGTAAGTGGACTTATGTAGAAGTCACACCTATGTAAGGCCGATAAATAGATATTTATGTATTAAACATGTTAGAGAAATGATACAAAAGCATCCTTCTAAAAAAATGTCACACAATGATCAAATTAAAAGCAAAAAGAAAGACATGAAGAATGAGAGATTATCAACACAAATTGAAATGTGACATGGGATCATCCATCATCAAGTTCAAGTTCACAATACAATGGGATAAACTTATGATTAATCCAAAGTACAAAAAAAGATCAAATGATCATTTAAATGTTAAGTTTAAAATGATAAAAGTTCATTCAACCAAAGCATCATTCAAAGACCAATTGAAATTAATGAAGTATTGATCAACCATGTCAAGATCCAAGAGTCAATAAAAGTCAAACAAAAATAGATCCAAAATATAATTAAAAGTCGATTTAAAATGAAAGTTAAATGGAAAATTTCAAAGAGGCGTCAAAACATCAAATAAAATGCCACAAAAATTTGAGAAAGTTTGAAATATTCCAAATAGTTTGATCTCAAAAGTTGGAGTGAAAAATGTTTCAAAATATATGAAAATTAATTGTTAAAAAAATTTAAAATAAAATAGAAAGAACATAGCAAAAAATTCTAAAAATTATTTTAAAAATCTGAAAAAAATATATATATGTGATAGAAAATATTTTTTATGATTTATGAAAAAAATTGGACTAAAATATATTAAATGAGCTATTAAAAATAAATAAGAAAACAAATAATTAAAAATAAACTAAAACAAAAAGAAAATAAAAAACACAATGGCTAGGAGGCGTGTCAAGTTCTGATTGGTTGGAATTTAAATTCTCCCACCAAAGTGCGTGAAGCTCTGCATCGTCTTCAACCTTTGGACAATTTTGCAAATCCATGAACTCAGAGTTTTAAGCTCAAATAACACATGGTTAAGCTTCTACTCATGTCTTCGTTCATGTCTCTCTGTATTAGAGCCATTGTTTGGCACTAAACAAAGAGAATTTACTCAAAAACCCAGAAAATCCTAAGTGCTTCAAAGTAAAATTAAATGACAAATACGGATAAATTCGAGGTGAGTGAGGGCTTTGAATCAGTGAATCAAGATGAAGAGAGTGGTAACTTGTTTGTTCGGAAAGTTAACTCATGTCTACCTTTCCAGTTTAAGTTTCGAAGGTCAACAATGGTGAAATTGAGTTGAAGGTTGCAGGTGGTTTTAAACTTTTGTAATAGTTCAGTTAGCTTCAGAAGGTGTCGATGAGTGATTATGGACAAAGATTTGAAGTTAAAACAAGCTTAAAATTAAATGAGGATTTTTGGTTTTTGAAGCTCTTCGGGAGTGAAAATGGCAGAGGTTTTGTGTTTGTTCAAGCTTGCAAATGAAGGCAAAATGATCCTCTATTTATAGAAAACACAATGAGGTCATTGTATGTGCGAAATTAGATCTAGAACATGTGAACCAAGTAGATAAATTCTAATTTGCAATCCGTTTGAGAATAGGGGTGAGATGCGTGACTTGAGCATGAAAAGAGGTCGTTTTACACTACACTCTACGAATTTTACATGGACAAATAATTTGAACATGTGCTTGTGATCTCAAATGAAGGTTTGGACAATTTCTAATTACAAGTCAAGCGCAAAATGCAGAGTTCATGGCACCATATTGGAGCTTAGGCCAAATGAGATTCACTTATGCATTTTGAAATATTTTTCGTTCCAATGATCTCCTCATGATGGAGAATCAAATGCAAAAAGAATCGTATCAAAAGGATGCTTGAGCTGAAAATGACATGGATGATAAGTTCAGGTCATGATCTGATTTCTAGATCAGGCAATAGGTCGAACCAAGTTTTGGACCAGCTCTTGTGCACACATGGTCATCTTGGAAATTTTCAAAATTGAGGTCCTTAGAGGTAAAATTGATGTTTGACCCTTGAAACAAAGTTATAGATGAGTTCAAATGTGACATTTGACTCGAAGTAGATTCTAAAAATGTTGAGAAATGAGAGAGTTATGGTGTTTGGATCAAGTGACATGCCATTCTTGATTTTAGGTCAATCAAACATGTATCAACTTATGATTTTTTTAGATTTTCTTGCATCCAAAGGCCCAATGATGAACATTTAATTACCCAATGAAAGAATCTTGATTGTCTTGAATAATGAGAATTACTTGAGAATTAGATGGAGATGGCATTGAAATAAACACATGAATCATTCTTGAATCAACTTTGAAATTATACACTAACTTGAACTTCTTTTGACCAAATGATGTTGAAAAGTTTGACATGAATATGACCTAAGATTATAGTTCATGCCTTTAAGTGAAAACTCTTGAGGACCACTTATTGACCAAACTTTGACCTTGAGAACCAAAACCCAAATTTAGAAACTAAGTTTGATCTATTGATTGCAAATTCCTACCTTTTTCAATAAGAAAAGAAAGCAACTCATATTTTGTATTTTGAATAATTTTAGTCAAGGAAACAAACATAAATGCAAAAAGAAACACAAATAAGTGCTTGGTGGTCTACCACAAAGATTGAACCAAAAGGATCAAGGTTAGGAGGATGTCATGTTTGTAATATTGAGTTAGATGCAAATGATATGATAGATAAAATCTTAAGGGGTAAAAATTAGTATATTGACACATAACCTAAATGACAACTAAAAATAATATTTTAAGCAAGAATTATCGATTGAAATTCCTTTATAACACATAATTATAAATCAATATACAATTGGCTAGAAAGTAAAAATAATTAACCAAAGATCAAAATAAATCATACATGAATAATAAAATATCAATTACAAGATTCAATTTAGAATACACTGGTTATTCAATTACAGGACCTCGTCCCTAACGCTAAGGATTTTAGCTACTTATAGTTCTAACAAAATAATTGCATAAGGTATACTCAACAGCAATCTCTTGACTCATCTTCTTGCTTTTTCTTTGACTTTCTAAGACCTGTAAAATAGATCAAAATCCTCCAAAACGGAAAATTAAAGTGGAAATTAACATTTACATAAATAATATTTAAATATTCAAATTATAATGAAAATCCTAATTAACTAATAATATAAAAAGGTTAAATATGTTTTTAGTCTCTATAAATATTATCAATTTTGTTTTTAGACTCTTGAAAAAATTTCTTCAAAGAGTAATTTATTATACTTGAGACTTCACACACAAGAGGGGGTGAATTGTGTGATTTAGAAAAACGTAATTTTCAAAACTTTTTCTAAAATCTATCATAGTTTAAAAATAATTTCCAAAACTTAGCAGCGGAATATAAATATATATATCAAAATAAAATGCAAAAAATAAAAGAGTTAAGGAAAGAAGAAAAACATCGGGAGTTATAGAGGTTCACTCATAATAAAAGCAATCTACTCCTCTCCCCAATAATTGATCTTGAGAGTTTCTTTTATATACTTGAGAGCTTTTAGTAGATAAAGCTCACGAACCCCCTTATACAAGGAGATTATGGTTGTCCTACAACTGAAGTATTACAAGACGAAAGATAAGATCATTTGTGTCTTCTCCATTGAAATTGTTGAGACTGAAGTGGCCAAGCTTCCTTCCCAACTGTAGATTGAAGCGATTAGTCTTCTCTCCACAAAAATAACTGAGCTCAATTTATTTTGATAAGATAACCAATAACCTCTTGAGATTTTAACAGATTGGTCTTCTAACCCATAGTTTTAAACAGGCTAACCATGAAGCAATAATTGTTGGAACAAAATTTGTTCATACTCCTTTGATTTTGATGATAACAAATTACTTAAAGAATAATAGGGTTACTAATATTTATTTAAGTGTGCATGATCGTTAAGCTTGTAATTAACTTGGTTTTGACCTAGTTAAAAGGCTTATTAAGAAGAAGCAAGTAACTTAGATTCTAATGGATAAGAATATGATTGTTACATAAAATCTCAACGCCTATTGACTCAGGTTCTGATGAGCTGGAAACATAGTACTACACTTTTATCTGTACTCTGTGTAAAAGCAGCTACATCTAATCAACTGCCAGAATTATGGAGAAAATCCACTAGGGTTTTAGCGCAAGGCTCAAGGTCGTTTGACATGATTTATTCAGTCTAATTCAACATGCTTATAGATGTCTTACTTGAGAAAGACACAACGGATAAAGAGATTATTCATAAGAGAAAGGTCTAATCGTACCTACTCCAACGTCTCTCTCTTGGGAACTGCTTCTTCAGCAAAGATACTTGTGCAAAGTAAGCTTTCAATGTCTCTTTTGTTCCCTATATATAAAGAGTTGAAGATTCAAAATAAGATACACCAATATATACAACAAGAACAAGAATTATTTATCTTTCTAATCTTATATATATATATATATATATATATATATATATATATATATATATATATATATATATATATATATATATATATATATATAGTTGTATCTTGAGAGTTTCTTACACTTGTATATCTTAGAAATCTCAAATAACAAGGTATTTGTTGTATTGTATTATTTGTACCTCTGATTGTTTATCAGGTACATCTTGTTGTAATCCTAAACAAATTGTTTAGGATTTGCAAAAATCTCAAACAGTGTGTTTGAGCAAGAAAGTCTCGGACTGAGTGTTTGAGCAAGGAAGTCTATTTCAAGTGTGATTGAGCGAGGAAGTCATGAACTGGGAGTTTAGAAAAGGAAGTTGATAGAACAAGATTAATTCTGATCTATCTCAGAGTTTTGATGATAACAATAAATTATATTTTAGATAATTTATACTCTGATAAACGTATTTGAATGTTTCAGATAATATTCTGACAGAAGCATTTTGATATGCTGAGCTAAAAATTATATGAAGAAGTTCTTTAAATAAAAGAACTATTTGCTTTAAGCGCAACTGCTGTTGCTGGCTCTAGTAAGACAAATTAATTTAGTTGTATCTTCTAACACTTAGCAGGATTCCTTGTTCAGAATATTACTTGAAAGCAAGTGTTGTTCAGAAGTTTATTTGAAAGCAAGCGCTGATCAAGTTCTTAGCAAGCAAAGCTTTGTTCAGAAGATAAGCAAAGCATGTTCTGAATTTAAGACGTTGAAGCAAGTTCTGAAAGAATTGCAAAATCCAACTTGTCTTGTCAAGCTTCAGGAAACATGTTCTTACAAGTGTTGTTAGCTCATTTAATGCAAAGACGGCTGCAAGCACTCAAGTATCTATGCTAGTTCTTGGAAAATGGAATAATGCATAGAAACGCGTAAGCATTTAATGCTCTCCACTTTTTGAAGGTAGCAACAGTCTTTTTGTTCTTACTATATATAGAAGGACATTTATTGCAAGCCTATTAACAAATCAATTTCAAAAAAAGGAAGCGAGAAACTACGTAAAAAAATCTGGGCTCACAAACTCTTTGTTCATACACTTTGTGCAATTTATTCTAAGTGAAAAATCACAGTTGTGATATAGCTTGATTAGAAGCAAATTTTATTTAACTATCTGTAAGATTAAACTCTTGTAATTATTTCTTGAGAGACCAAGTTTGGTCAGATTTCTCAAGTAGACTAGGACTAGATTTAAGTCTTAGTGGTGTTAGTCACTTGTAAGATTACTTGTGCATTGTTAGTCACAACAGTTGTTGCGTGTTTGTAATCAGTTGATTATAGTGGATTAAGTCCTTGTTGAGAAAGGCGAAATCACCTTGACGGGTGGACTGGAGTACTTTGAGTTCAAACG
Organism: Vicia faba; assembly: GCA_948472305.1. Classification (NCBI taxonomy): domain Eukaryota; kingdom Viridiplantae; phylum Streptophyta; class Magnoliopsida; order Fabales; family Fabaceae; genus Vicia; species Vicia faba. Next base: position 898,465,990 of record OX451738.1, read on the forward strand.
AACCAGGATAAAAATAACTTTGTCCTTCCATTATTGTTGAGCTTTGTTTTGAAAAGAAAAAAGTCACTTATTCAACCCCCCCCCCCCCCCCCCTTCTAAGTGTTTTCTTACCCCTTCAATTGGTATCAGAGCTTGACTCTGAACACAACACTTAATCGTGTCAGGAAAAGATCCAGAAGAAAACACAATGGCTGTTGAACAAAATAATAATAGTTACAACAAACCTCATGTATTTGATGGAGAAGACTTTGAGTACTGGAAAGATAGACTAGAAAGTTTCTTTCTAGGTCATGATAGTGATCTTTGGGATATAATCTTGGATGGTTACACACATCCTACAAACTCAGAAGGAAACAAAGTGGATAGAAAAAATATGGATAGACAACAAAAAGTTGATTTTAAAAATCATCATAGAGCTAGAAATATTTTTCTAAATGCTATCTCTAAAGTAGAATATGAAAAAATCACTAATAGAGATACAGCGCATGATATGTTTGAGTCTCTTAAAATAACTCATGAAGGAAATGCTCAAGTGAAGGAGTCTAAAGCTCTGGCTTTAGTTCAGAAGTATGAAGCCTTCAAAGTTGAAGAAAGTGAGTCTATAGAAGCAATGTTCTCTAGGTTTCAAACTCTGATCACTGGTCTGAGAGTTTTGAACAAGGGATATACCAAAGCAGATCATGTGAAAAAGATCATCAGAAGCTTACCCAGAAGATGGGCACCAACGGTCACTGCTTTCAAAGTTTCAAAAGATATGAATAACGTGTCTCTGGAGGAACTCATCAGCACTCTCAGAAGTCATGATATTGAACTGGATGAGCACGAGCCTCAGAAGAAAGGTAAGTCTTTGGCCCTTTAATCAATTAAGAAATTTGATACTAACACTTTTTAGGCTGAAGAGGAAAACTCTGAAGAATCAGTGTCAGAAGAAGACGAATTATCCTTGCTCTCCAGAAGGATCAATCATCCGTGGAAGCACAGAGAAAAGAAGTTCAGGAACTTTAAGAAGTCAGAAGATAAACCTGAATCTTCTGGACACAAAAAGTCAAACAGAAGAGAGATCATTTGTTATGAATGCAAAGAACTTGGTCACTACAAAAGTGATTATCCAAAGCTTCAAAAAGAAAAACCAAAGAAAATGTTTGGTAAGAAGAAAGGGATGATGGCAACCTGGGATGACTCAGATTCTTCTGAAGATGAAAATGCCAACCTAGCTCTGATGGCTACCACAGCAGATGACTCAGACTGTGAGTCAGAACCAAGAGAGGTATTTTCTGAATTTTCTAGAGATGAACTTGCTGATAGTTTATCAGAACTTCTGGAAAACTATAGTAAGCTCAAAATCAAATACAAGAAACTCAAGAAGAGTCTTGCATCTGATATTGAGAAACATGAAGCAGAAAAATTTGAACTCTTAGAAAATAATTTTAAACTTAAAAAAGAAATTCAAAATGTTCAAAAAATTTCTAGTTCAGAATCTGTGTCTAGTTCAAAAGATATTCTGAAAGAATATGACTATAGCTTTCAAACTTTTCTAGCTAAAGGCATAGATAGAAGCAAAATGGCTTCAATAATCTATGGAGTTAGTGGGAAAAACAGAAGAGGAATTGGATATGAACCTCCCAAAGGGAAGGAGACATACATACCAAAACCTGCTGCTAAAATGACTTTCACTTATAAACCTCTGAATAAACAATTCAAGTTTGGATACTCACATGATATAAAATATACATCACATTCTGGAAACTCTTATGCTAACCCAAAAGGACCCAAAAAGATATGGGTATCTAAGGATAAAATAATATTTGTTGCAGATGTCCTTAACAGCTCAATTGAGACACCTATCATGGTACCTGGACTCTGGGTGCTCACGACACATGACAGGAAAAAGGTCTATGTTCCAAAGCCTGGAATTTAAAGCTGGAGGAGACGTGAAGTTTGGAGGTAGTCAGAAAGGGAAGATTATTGGTTCTGGAACCATTGGAAACGGTAACCTTCCTTTATCTCTAATGTTTTATTAGTAGAAGGATTAGCTCATAATCTGTTATCCACATGTCAATTAAGTGACAATGGTTATGACATTATCTTCAATCAAAACTCATGTAGAGCTGTGAGTAAAAAAGATGGATCAATCCTCTTTTCTGGCAAGAGAAAGAACAACATATACAAAACTGATTTATCAGATCTTAAATCTCAGAACATTAAATTCCTTTTGTCTGTTAGCGATGAGCAATGGGTATGGCACAGAAGATTAGGACATGTCAGTCTTAGAAAAATCTCTCAACTAAATAAATTAAATTTAGTCAGAGGACTTCCCAATCTGAAGTACAACTCAGAAGCTCTGTGCGAAGCATGTCAAAAAGGAAAATTTTCAAAACCTTCCTTTAAATCCAAAAATGTTGTCTCTTCCTCTAAGCCATTAGAATTACTTCATATTGATCTGTTTGGGCCAGTTAAAACTGCATCCATCAGAGGCAAGAAGTATGGAATGGTCATTGTTGATGACTTCAGCAGATGGACATGGGTAAAGTTTTTAAAACACAAGGATGAGTCACATTCTGTGTTCATTGACTTCTGTACCCAAGTGCAAAACGAAAAAGATTTTAAAATCATAAAAGTCAGAAGTGATCATGGTGGTGAATTTGAAAATCATTATTTTGAAAAATATTTTAAATAAAATGGTATTGTTCACAATTTTTCTTGTCCTAGAACTACCCAACAAAATGGAGTTGTAGAAAGAAAGAATAGAACATTACAAGAAATGGCCAGAACCATGATCAATGAAACTAATATGGCAAAGCACTTTTGGGCAGAAGATGTGAACACAACGTGTTACATTCAGAATAGAATCTCTATAAGATCTATTCTTGAAAAGACTCCCTATGAATTGTGGAAAACAGAAAACCCAACATTTCTTATTTCCATCCTTTTGGATGTACTTGTTTTATTCTGAACACTAAAGAAACTCTGAACAAGTTTGATTCTAAAGCACAAAAGTGTTTTCTGCTTGGATATTTTGAACGCTCAAAAGGCTATAGAGTATACAACACAGAAACTATGATTGTTGAAGAATCAATCAAAGTCAGGTTTGATGATAAGCTTGGCCAGCAACAGCCAAAGCAAATTGATTTTTCTGTAGGTACAGAAGATCATCCCTCAAACTCTGAAACTTCAGAAGCAAAGGAAGACTCAGCAGATCATCCTCTTGACAATGCTCTGGACAACCTCAGAATCTCTGATCAACCCACTTAGAAAAGGTTTCCTAGAATATCTTTAGCTCACAAAGAAGACGTAATCATTGGAAGAAAAGAAGATCCCATCAGAACAAGATCCTCTCACAGAATCAATGAAGAATCTTTGTTTGGTTTGGTTTCTCTGATTGAGCCAACTTCCATTAATGAAGCTCTGGATGATAATGATTGGATCTTAGCAATGCAAGAAGAACTCAATCAATTCTCCAGAAATGATGTATGGGATTTAGTTCCAAGACCCAAAGGATTCAACATTATAGGAACCAAATGGGTTTTCAGAAACAAACTGAACGAGCAAGGAGAGGTGATCAGAAACAAAGCATGACTGGTTGCACAGGGTTATAGTCAACAAGAAGGAATTGATTATAATGAAACATTTGCCCCAGTCGCCAGGTTAGAGTCTATAAGATTATTAATTTCTTTTGTTGTACAAAATAACATTTCATTATATCAAATGGATGTTAAAAGTGAATTTTTAAATGGCTATATTGAAGAAGAAGTTTATGTCCATCAACCTCCTGGATTTAATGATTCAAAACATCCAGAACATGTTTTTAAATTAAAAAAGTCTTTGTACGGTTTAAAATAAGCTCCCAGAGCTTGGTATGATCGTCTGAGTAATTTTCTTTTAGAAAAAGATTTTACCAGAGGGAAAGTGGACACAACTCTTTTCAGAAAGACATTTAAAAATGATATTTTAATTTGTCAAATTTATGTTGATGATATAATTTTTGGAACCTCTAATATTTCCCTTGGAAAAGAATTTGCTGAGACCATGCAGGCAGAATTTGAAATGAGCATGATGGGAGAATTGAAGTTCTTTCTGGGAATTCAAATCAACCAGACTCCAGAAGGTACTTACATACATCAGACGAAGTATTTTAAAGAACTTCTGAAGAAATTTCAGATGTCAGAAAGCAAAAATGCCAAGACACCTATGCATCCAACCTACATTCTGGGAAAAGATGAGGTAAATATGAAGGAATATCAGAAGCTCTATAGAGGTATGATTGGATCCCTTCTCTATCTGACTACATCTAGACCTGATATACTATTCAGCGTGTGTTTGTATGCTAGATTCCAATCAGATCCTAGAGAATCTCACTTAACAGTTGTTAAGAGAATTCTTAGGTATCTGAAAGGTACTACTAATCTAGGTTTGTGTTACAGAAGATCACAAGATTACAAACTAGTAGGTTATTGTGATGCTGACTTTGCTGGAGATAGAATTAAAAGAAAGAGCACCTCTAGAAGCTGCCAGTTTCTGGGTGACAATCTTATCTCGTGGTACAGCAAGAAGCAAGCAATAATTTCACTTTCAACCACAGAAGTTGAGTATATATCTGTTGTTGGATATAGCTCTCAGATGATTTGGATGAAAAGTCAGCTAGAACATTTTAATCTTTATGAAAGTAAGATTCCTATCTTCTGTGACAATACTTCTGTTATTTGTCTTTCTAAGAATCCAATTTTACATTCTAAATCCAAACATATTGAAATTAAATATCATTTTATAAGGAACTATATTCAGAAGGGAATTTTAAATTTAATTTTTGTAAAAAACAGACCATCAATGGGCTGACATTTTTACCAAACCCCTTTTAGAAGATAGATTTAATTTAATTTTGAAAAATATTTGTATGGAATTATGTCCTGAATAAAATGATATTTATCTTCTCTGTTTGACTTCAAAATATTCTGAAATGAATGCTCTAATTAACAACTCTTCAGAAGTTAGAAGAGAAGTTATATCAGAAGTTATATGAAAAGTTCTGAAATGTTCTAACGTTTCATTTCTAAGTATAGTTCAAAAATTCATTAGAACAAATAGTCGTTACATACATCCTTCAGGAAATGAACACGTGGTGTGTTTCTGAAAGGTCACGCGTGCAAAAGCTACTGACGCCATTCTAGGTAACTGTTATGATTAGCTAATCTCATGTTTTCCCTTAATTTTGGCAAAATCATTAAATGCACGTAATGATGAGATTCATTTTAAATTCTTTAAAAATTCTTTTTTAATTTTATTTCTAAACCTATTTCTGAAATTGTTGCATATAAATACTTTTTGAAAAACCCTTTTTCATTCTTTACCGTCTCTTTCAAACTCAAACGTTTCTGTACTTTTTCTCTAAAACCCTTTTCTTCATCTCTCATCTCTAAGAACTCCAATGGCTTCTTCCTCTACCCATTCTGAGAATATTCACTCTAAGCAATACATCATGCCTGAGAGAACAACTCTCATTCCTGTAGACAGCTTGGAAGTTTTAAATGAGTTAATGGTAGATTTTGAGAATCTAAGAGAAAATGGTTTTGACTTGTTTCCTGCTGTTAAGTTTCAAGGTTGGGAAAACTTTTTTGATCGTCTCATTGGTTCAGTGTTTCCACATCTGGTGAAGGAATTCTGGATACATGATATTGCAACCCCTAAGGTTATCCTCTCTTTCGTAATGGGCAAGGAAATATCCATTACTGAAAACCTAATCAGAAAGTTGCTAGGTTTTAAAGGACTTGGAGTAACAAGTATGCGAAGCGGAAGAATGGAAATGTCAAGGGTCTACTCAGATATTTTCACAAATGGTCAAGGATCTTCAAAAGTCAGGGACTTGAAAGATAAATACAAGATTTGGGCAAGAATTATCCATAGATGTATTCACCATAGGAAGGACACCAGCTCTCCAGATTACATTAACGTTGATCAACAATACTTGTTGTTTTGCCTTGGAACAAATGTAAAAATTGATTTTCCTTATTTGCTGTTTGAACATCTCTGGAACCATGTAAAAGAGACTAGGGAATATGAAAGGATGAAAAACCTAAAATCCAAAAGGAATTGGATTCCTATGGGTAGATTAATATCAGACATTCTGACTGAGAATGGTCTGATTTCTCACCTAGATGAAGCCAATCTTCTGGGAGAGCTAGAACCTACTTGTGGTAAGACTATGACTGGGAAGAATTTACTGAAAAGGAAAATAATTGACAAGCTGCTGGTGGAACCAACTCCGTATGTGTCAGCTTCTGTGAAGAGAAGAAGGATACCTATTGCTGACTTCCCTCTATTCAACTCAGGAGATCATCCACATATCATCCTGCACTACATTGAAATCTGCAAAGAGACTGGAACACCTATTGATCTAGCTTGGCTCCAAGGAAGAAATCAAGTTGCTCTGGATGTTGTTCTTCAGGAATCTTTGAAGAGGAAAGCTGTTGAAGGACCTTCTACCACGCCTCAGAAGAAGAAAAAGAAGACAGGTAAACCTGCTGAAACTATCACTGTTTATGATTCTGTCAATGTATCTACATCTGCTAAACCCTCCCAAACCTTAGGAGATATAGATGTTGATATTGAACTGACCTTACCATCTGACTTTCTTGCTGACAACCCTCATAGAAATCAAGTTTTATCAGACTTGAGTGACTTTGACTCTGATGAACACTCTGAAACCCAGACAGAACCATCCCAATCTGAACCGTCTTACTCAGAACAATCTGAACCATCTGTTTCTCAACCAATTCCTGCTGAACACTTTTCAAGACCTCCTCCCAGACTATTATCACTCAGACCTACTGGATGGTATGATGCTGGTTCTTAGAGAATACCAGGGATAAATGAACTTCTGGCCATTATAAAGCCCCCATTCACCTTACCATTTGAAAACATTTTTGCAATGAATCGGCCACAACCTCAGAACCTCATTCCCACTACTGAAAATACAATCATTATCTCACCTGACATCACACCACCTACTTCACCACAACTTCCAACACTAAACTCACCTATACTCTCACCTCCTCATATTCCATAACACCAATCTCATGAACCACCTGAAACATTTGAACCTTCTGAAACTCATGAATCATCTGAACCTCATGATCAATCAGCACCACCTAACCTTGTTGACCAACCTGACCATTCAACCACTCTTGAACCAACCAAAAATCCTGAACCTGCTAACTTTTTAAGAACTGTAGTGAATTATGAATCTCTACAATTTTTGAAAAACAAAACTTTCAAGAAGGTTGTACCAAAACCTGTTCAACCAGATGTGAATACATTGTTTCAAAAAATTTAACAGATGTTCAAGCATGGTTGAATCTACTGAAAGAAGATTGTTCCAGAAGTGTGAACCCAGCTGCAACGGATCTTCTATGGGAAACCTTCAGAAGAACTTTTAATACTGAGTCACTGAAGCTATAAGACTTATGTCACTTTCAGGTGCTGGACAACTTTTCCAAACTTCTGCATGCTTTCAAGTCAGAAGATGCTGACATTTGGAATAAGAAGTCTTCTCTAATGATTGTTGATACACCAACTGATACAATGGACATATCAGAAGAAGAATCTGAAGATGCCTCTGACGATTCAAACCCTATGGCTATTGTCCTATTGAATCAATCTTCTGTTAAGGCAGCTCCTGAACTAGTGCCAACTCTTGTAATGGATTTGGGCACTCTACTTTCAACCTTCGTTCGTTCTGACTCAACGGTTGCTTCTCCAAAGTCTGTTTCTGCTGAAGCTTTGTCATCCTCTGCTCCTACCTCACTTATCATGGATACTTTGAATGAGCTCAAGAGGGAGAATGAAGTCATTCATGAGCGCTTAGATAAGAAAGACCAGACAAATCAAGAAATAAGGAACTGGATGATGAAACAAGAAGAATCTGCCTCTGAGATCAAGAATCTTCTGATGGCTCTTGTTACTAAGAAATCCTAGTGTCTTTCTGTTTCTTGTCTTTTGTTTGTTGTTTTGTACTTCTGGATATCTTTTGCTATTTTTATAAAATCCTTTTTAATCTCTTCAACTATTTTTTATATACTTTTTTATTATGCCAAAAAGGGGGAGAAAATGAGTATTTTGATCTAATCTCTGATTAACAGTTATGGGACTAAGTCTCAGACATTCTAACAAAATACAAGATTTCTTTCTATGTGTAAAAGAATTTTTTGCAGGTATCACTTTAACTCTGAAAGAGTATTCCAGCTGAACATTATCCTCATAAAGAAGTTCTGAAGAAATCCAAGAAGATTTTTTTTTCATTGCTCTGATAAATAATCTCAAGAAGTTTTTAGAAATATTCATTTCAGGGGGAGATTCTTATCTCTTTATTATATTTTATTTCTATATCTGAATAATTTTTGTCATCATCAAAAAGAGGGAGATTGATAGAACAAGATTAGTTCTGATCTATCTCAGAGTTTTGATGATAACAATAAATTATATTTTAGATAATTTATACTCTGATGAACGTATTTGAATGTTTCAGATAATATTCTGACAGAAGCATTTTGATGTGCTGAGCTAAAAATTATATGAAGAAGTTCTTTAAATAAAAGAACTATTTGCTTTAAGCGCAACTGCTGTTGCTGACTCTGGTAAGACAAATTAATTTAATTGCATCTTCTAACACTTAGCAGGATTCCTTGTTCAGAAGATTACTTGAAAGTAAGTGTTGTTCAGAAGTTTATTTGAAAGCAAGCGCTGATCAAGTTTTTAGCAAACAAAACTTTGTTCAGAAGATAAGCAAAGCATGTTCTGAATTCAAGACGTTGAAGCAAGTTCTGAAAGAATTGCAAAAGTCAACTTGTCTTGTCAAGCTTCAGGTAACATGTTCTTACAAGTGTTGTTAGCTCATTTAATGCAAAGACGACTGCAAGCACTCAAGTGTCTACGATAGTTCTTGGAAAATGGAATAGTGCATAGAAACGTGCAAGCATTTAATGTTCTCCACTTTTTGAAGGCAGCAACGGTCTTTTTGTTCTTACTATATATAGAAGGACATTTATTGCAAGCCTATTAACCAATCAATTTCAAAAAAAGGAAGCAAGAAACTACGTAAAAAAAATTGGGATCACAAACTCTTTGTTCATACACTTTGTGCAATTTATTCTAAGTGAAAAATCATAATTGTGATATAGCTTAATTAGAAGCAAATTTTATTTCACTATCTGTAAGATTAAACTCTTGTAATTTTTCCTTGAGAGACCAAGTTTGGTCAGATTTTTCAAGTAGACTAGGACTAGATTTAAGTCTTAGTGGTGTTAGTCACTTGTAAGATTACTTAAGCATTGTTAGTCACAACAGTTGTTGTGTGTTTGTAATCAGTTGATTATAGTGGATTAAGTCCTTGTTGAGAAAGGCGAAATCACCTTGACGGGCGGACTGGAGTAGTTTGAGTTCAAACGAACCAGGATAAAAATAACTTTGTCCTTCCATTATTGTTGAGCTTTGTTTTGAAAAGAAAAAAAGTCACTTATTCAACCCCCCCCCCCCCCCCCCCCTTCTAAGTGTTTTCTTACCCCTTCAGAAGTTGCTTTCAAGTATGATTGAGCAAGGAATTCTTGAACTCTGGGTTTAGGCAAAAAAGTCTCTTTCAAGTGTGATTGAGCATGGTAGTCTTGAACTGTGAGTTTAGGCAAGAAAGTCTCTTTCAGTTATGATTGAGCAAGAAGTCTTGGACTAATGTGTCTAAGCAAGTTATAATCAGGTTCTGATTATAGTGAAAAGATCTTGTGTGGCAAAGGGACTGGACTATCCTCGTTATAGAGAAACCATAATAATCTTTGTGTGTGATTAACTTATTGCTTCTGCACTTTAAATTATTTTGTTGTTGCTTACTCTTGATGAGAATCTGAACTTGGTCAGATTTAGAAGTTATTGTTCTTAAAAGAAAAAGTTTTATCAAAACAATTCACACACAAAAAAGTGTGATTGAGCATGGTAGTCCTGAACTGTGAGTTTAGGCAAGAAAGTCTCTTTCAGTTATGATTGAGCAAGAAGTCTTGGACTGATGTGTCTAAGCAAGTTATAATCAGATTCTGATTATAGTGAAAAGCTCTTGTGTGGCAAAGGGATTGGACTATCCTCGTTATAGAGAAACCATAATAATTTTTGTGTGTGATTAACTTATTGCTTCTGCACTTTAAATTATTCTGATGTTGCTTACTCTTGATGAGAATCTGAACTTGGTCAGATTTAGAAGTTATTGTTCTTAAAAGAAAAAGTTTATCAAAACAATTCACACACAAAAAAGTGTGATTGAGCATGGTAGTCCTGAACTGTGAGTTTAGGCAAGAAAGTCTCTTTCAGTTATGATTGAGCAAGAAGTCTTGGACTGATGTGTCTAAGCAAGTTATAATCAGGTTCTGATTATAGTGAAAAGCTCTTGTGTGGCAAAGGGACTGGACTATCCTCGTTATAGAGAAACCATAATAATTTTTGTGTGTGATTAACTTATTGCTTCTGCACTTTAAATTTTTGTGAGTAAAACCCCTAATCACAAAAACAATGATGAGTAATGGAGAGATTGAGAAAGTGGGAGAATTGGAGAAAATTAGGGTGAAAATTTGACATTCTAACATTAATGACCCATCATAGATATTGAAATTATCATACAAAACAATAAAGTTAACCAACTACCTAGATAAGCAACCTGATGCGTATTTAGTGTAACTGGTTGCTCTAAATTTGTCTCAAAAAATACAAAAATTGGAAGGGTGTAATCGGTTGCATATTTAGAGCAACTATTTGCTCCAAATTGTGCCTTGTATTGAATGTTGCAAAATAAAGGTGTATCATGTTGCTCATTTACTACAATCTATTGCACTGACTTAAATTATATTATTTTCTCAAGACATATTAGCCATAGCTATTTTTAGTTTCTGGATGAAAACTAATTATTGTTGTTGTTCTGGTATGTTTAATGGCCCTCCATTCTTGGGATTAGGATCCTCTCTTTGATATTATTGTTGAGATGAGTAACTTTGTTGAAATTAGGATCCTCTCTTTGATATTATTGTTGAGGTGAGTGACTCTATTGAAGAATTGATCGTCTCTTGCATGAATTTAGAGAAAATATTAAGTGAATGTTATAAAAAGGAAACATATGAGTTTTGAGATAGGAGCCATAGAAGATAGAGGAAGTAGAGGAAATAATGTAATTTGGAGTGACGAGTTTTAGTTTTAGAATTGTCTTATGTTTTGAATTGTCAAAAAGTTATGAATTTCTTATTTTTTGTTCACATTTTTCTAAGGCTTAGAGCTGGAATTGATCAGCTAACTCAACAAAACAACATGTAATTTATTGTTCATATAATACTTGGTTCAACTATAAGAGTTCTTATTTATGTTCCTTTGGTTCAACTATGAGAAAAAACAAACTTGTCTTATATCAACTCATACATGAAAATGCTTGCAAGAACCACCCGAAAAAATAGACTACATTTAATGACATAGAAAACAGATTACATGTGCTTCTTGTTCTGCATATATTATTCTGCTTATTTATGTAAGCAGAATAATATATGCATCTGTTACATATATGAAACAACAGACAATATATAATACGAAAAACATAGGCACCAAAATATCGGTAAAGCAATCATCAAGCAAAAATATTACTATCTAGAGTTACCAAATTACCGATTAAAAGTCCATTCTTCGACTAAACATATTACAACATCTTACTAGAAACAGCAAAAAAGACAGAGTTTGCAAGATTGCTGACCTAGTTAAAGTTGATTCCCATTTCCTTTCGCTTCAATTCTAAAGCCATGCGTTCATTTTCAAGCTTCATTCTTTCATTTTCTAGACTCATCTTCTCCAATTCCCGGTCCTTTTTTTCACTAAATCTCTGCCACTTGAACCTTTGTTTCTCTAATTCCAACGTCTCCGCCTGAATTTGTAGCTTTTGCTCTTCTAATTGAACTTGGCGCATGTCAACCCATTGCTTCTGTAACCATGCTCCTCTCGTGTTTTCAGGTAAAACTTGGTTACCGTCAGAATGAGTCGTTTGCCCGTGTGGATGTGAACCTTGGTTGAAATGATCTTGACAATTTGAAGTATTACCAAGAATGTTCCCATCTTCTTGGCCTTGGATTTGTTTCAAGTTCTTCGTATAACCATCGCGGGAAGCACAGTGCACTTTAGAATCATCGCGTTCCTCAATCTCAACATCTTGCTCATCATCATCATGATCCTCGACATGGGACATTCTGACATCATCATTATCATGATCGTGATCATCCCTATTTCGGAGAGCTAACTGCATCGAACATTGCAATGCAGGATCATGCGGCAAATGCAACCTATTACTATTATGATAAGAACACATCTCTTCATAAAACAAGTGTTTCGAGCTTAATATTTTCCGAACATCATCCTTTTCTTTCTCAGATAGAAAATTAATAACACCCAAGAGTGACGGATTCTCAACAACCTCACAAGAAGTTCCTCTCCCTAACATATCATTAAGCTTTTTATACCTTTTATTAAGATCATTGAACTTATCCTCGCATTGTTGCGGCGAAACATGATAACCTCTTTCAGCCATAACCTTCGATACAGATTTCCACTTACCCTTTTTCTGTAAAACCGTAAATTTCCTTCTTCCATTTCCACCACCATCAGAAGTTATATCCTCACCTATATACGAAACAGCAGTTATCATAAGCCTCACCATCTTATCAGTCCACTTCACACGCTGCCAAGGCGAAGACGGTCCCTTTTTCCCTCTACCCCCTTCTTGTTGACTCTCTAAACCATCCTCATTAAAACTCGGCTCATCCTCATCACTAGTCGAGCTTTTGCTTCTCTCTCCCTTACTGTAATCCGTCATCGAAACAGTTTGATCACAGTTCTGTAAGAGAGAAAACCCATCATGAACCGATGAATGTAGCAAAGACCCTTGACGCGCATGCGGTTGAGGTTGATGCTGATGAATGGTGTGAGGATGATGTGCTTGATGATGAACATGAATTGATCCAGGTAAATCAAATCCACCAAAAGAATTTCCAACACCACCTTGTGACAAATTCACATCCATTTTTTTTCTCACAAACAAAACAACAACCTAGATCAAACTACCAAACCCATTACACATCAAAACCTAAACTTTTCAAAACCCCTAAATTTTTTCACCTAATCTACAATCAAATATAATCAATCACCAATTTAACCAGAACAAAAAAAAAAAAAACATCATTAAAAAGTGACCAATACAATACCTCTAAAAAACAAAAAGGAACTAACTTTTCACACAAGAAGAAAGAGACAAGGTTCAAAATCAATAACCCATAAGCAAAAAAAGGGAAATGATTAAAGGGTCAAGAAAAAACAGAAATAAAAAAGCTTTTCTTGAAGGGTACTCAGTGAATGAAGATAAAGTACTTATCTGGTGCAAAATTGCATGGAATTGGTGACTGAGAAGCTGGAAAGACGGAGGTTTGAGGAAGAAAAGGCGAAGAGAATCGAGACACTGCAGAGAAAAGAGGAGTTAGGTTGTTGAAGGGTCTGAAAACTGAAAAGAACCCCGGCAAAAAGGAGGATACAGAGACAAGGTTAACAACCTAGGAAAATACAAAGTGCTGTTCTGTAGGAAAATAATTTTTTATTTTATTTTTTTGTGAGCTTTTTTCAAAATAAATTATAAATAGATAAATATTTAAATATTTTTTATGATTAATTTGAATGATAGAGAATATGAAATAATAAATTTTGATGTACTAAATATTTAATTTGTTTTAGTCAACTTAAAATAATCAAATTTAGTATAAGATAAATTAAAGATTTGGTTTTCTCTATTTAAATAAACTAATCAATTTTAGTCAAATTTGAATAAATAAAGCAAATTTATTTTTCAATCAATTAAAAATGTGTTTTTTTATTAGTATAATGAAAATCATCTTTTAAAATAAAAAAAAACTGTTAAAAGTAACTTTTAAAACAGAGTGAGTTGAATAGATTTTTTTACAAAAAGTTCTTTTGAATTTCATTCTTTCATAAAAGAATAATAAACAGACAAAATAATATTCTAAGAGTACTTAATTTAAAATAAATGTATTCTTAGAAATGATTAACAGAGGTATCTATATTTTAACAAAAGTTTTGTTAATATGTGTTTGTAAAATACTTATTAAAAAATAAAAAAAAATACAAGTTTATAATATAATATTTTTATAGTTATTTTCTTAATAAATATCAGTAGGACATTCATGACATTCTAGAGAACTTTTAGCTCAATCGAAAAACAAATAACACTCCTTTTCTATAAATAATATTTAAAAAGTTGTTCAGTTTATAATAAATTATTATTATTTAAATATTTTTATAAAATAGATATATGAATATTTTGCTAGTATAATAAATTAGAAAAATGCGATAAAGTTTTTTTTTGACACATCTTTTTTATAGTATAAAATAGTACGCTAAAATTGTATCAATTTAAATCGGATAAGCTCAAATCTTCAATTTAAAATTATTGATTTTATATTTTAAAATAATAATTTAAAAAAAATAAATTTGTAATTTTAAAAAAAATGAAATTCTATTAATTCAAAGCTTGTAAATTAGACAATGATCTTAAATGTTGTTTTTTGTAAGAGTTTTTTTTATCAATAGTTTAAAAGCTTGATTTACATGTTTTTTTTATTTAAAGATAATGTTAATAATAAATATATCGGGAATATTGAATATATATATATATATATATATATATATATATATATATATATATATATATATATATATATATATATATATATATATATATATATATATTATTTATTATATTGAAAATTACTTTATTTTATATTCTAAAATAGTTAAATTATTATATATTTTAGAACACTTATAGATTAAATATATAATTTAATAGGTCATGAGCATGAGACATGAAAGAAAAAAAAAACTTAACAGGTTCAGTGTATGGGAAGATCCAGTGGGTCCATCTGATGTCATACTCAAAAAATAATATAATTGAAAGTAACGCCACGCCAAGCATATAATATACTCACTCTGTTTTAAAAATGTTTTAAAAAGAAGGTTGTTTAAAGATTTTATATAGAGATTAAAAAATGTAATAGTATTATCACAATATATTATATTTTTATTAAATTAACTATGAATATATTGAAAGTAGTTAAAGAATATAATTTAAAAAATTATTATTATTACTATATTAAAAAATAAAAATAATATTTATTTTAAAATACATTTTATTTGTTAAAATGACATTTATTTTAAAATAGAGGAGTACAAATTAGACACAAAAATGCAATTTGATGGGAGAATTGGGCTCCTTTTTTGTTGCAAATTACACATTTGTTAGAAGTCTATCTAATGGTAACATCTAACTAATTTTAAATGACACTTAAAATTATACGAAAGAATAGTTTAATTAAATTTTTAAAACAACATAATCAAATATTGTCTCGAGTGGCACTATAAATTTATGTTAAAAATAAAGGTTTAGAAAGTACTGAATAATCGAGAAATAATATTTAACCACTATCATTATCTTTTGATAGGAACTCTAGATTATTAGAGTTTTATTTCTTTAAAAATTAGAGTGTACAAAGAAAAGAAAAAAAACAACAAAACATGAAAATGATATTGTGTTTTTCAGTTGAAATAACAATAATAGATTGATGTTTCGAATTTGAAGTTAAAAATAATATAGTTTAGTTGTAATTTTAGTCTTTCTATTTTTATATTTTTTTTAGTTTTTGTCTCCTACTTTAAAGTTAAGGATTTGGGTCCTCTATTTTGGTTTTTTCAAGATTTTAGTCCTCCATTATATTTTAAAATTATTTTTTATGACATGGCAGGTAGGAGTGGCAAAATGGATTGAGTCTGTCGGGTTGATCCGTTTGATCCGCCATTTTTAACAGGCGGGATTGAGGTTTTCAGCTTGGTATTTTAAGTTGGTCTGTCCCGTCTAATCCGCTTAAAAAAGAGGGTCGAAGCGGGACAGGGTAGGTTTTCTCTGCGGGCTTTTTGTTAAAATTTTTACTCTTTTTATTAAGAATTAAAACAACTTTAATTATAAAAAAACACTTATCTCTTAGATTGTATTATAAATTATGATCATATCTGATCAGAATAGACCGTCACAACTAGCTCGAGCAGAAGTTGAGAGTGAAATGGGGGTACCTGCAAGACACTCCCATGCCAAAGTAAGTTGCGGAATGAGCAAGCAAGCGTGAGAGTTAGAAAGTGTTGAATATTTGGCTCTCTCGAAAGAGAGGGTATTTATAGTCCCTAGCGCTGGGCCAAGGTCTCTACATTGGGCTGGTCAAGCAGACCCAAAGTAGAGACTGCCAAGTCCTACGTGAGTAGTGAGGACCCGCACGTGGTCTCCTACCTGGATGACGTCCTCCGCAAGGTCAGGAGAATATGGATGCGATCTTTCCGGGGCCACGAAGACTATGTGATATCTGGAGACGTTGGTAGTCAGCCCTACGAGGAGGATGCTCGGGAGGAGCATCTGCCCGTCGTAGGTGATCCCCGCCATACGCGAGGTCGAGTGAGGGGACCAGCCTTGGTTGACGAGCTAGTAGGGGTGTCCTCGAAGCCTTCATGGTCGGAGGTGACCGTCCTTAGTCTACTCAGGGTGTTATCCCCGTGTGGTGAGGTTGTCTCCTCGCGGGGAAAAGGTGGTATTTACCTGCCGTGTTCGAGGATAGAACCGGTCAGTGGTGCAGGTTGACATACTTGGATTGGGCCTCACTAGGAGTTGGGCCAAGGGCAGGCCTAGTCCAGAACAGGAGCCCCCCAAGTCGTTGCTCCTGATGAAGGAGTTATGACTTAGTTCTAGTTTTTCATTTTACGAGGTGCGTTGATCGACATGGAGCTTTTATACCACAGACTGGGAACATCGTCGATTCAAGATTTTACCATGAGCAGCAGTCGGAGTGGGTTTGAGGAGGACTCGCGGGGAGAAGACGATGCACTTGTCAGACACGTGACATGGCTCTTGGGAATAGTAATGATGACCTAGGGAGTATGGACCATCATTGCCTGTACATGTAGGTGTCGAGGAGAAAGGCGGCTTATGAGTTGCCCTACGCGACGTTTCGCATTCCACATCAGCTCTATAAATAGGGCTTTAGGGATCATAATTTACTTTCATATTTTCGCGCTCTCCACTTTCTCCGTTGTCAACACCGTGCCGTTTTCCAGAATCTTTGAAACTACCGCACAGTCTGCCGCGAACTTTTCCTCAACCGTTGTCGTTCTTCATCTATTTTTCAAGTAAGCGTTCTTTTTCCTTTATATCCTATGTGTAGATAGATTTTGATGATGTTTAGTAGTAGGATTTCGCATCAGGGGGGTTCTGCCCAAGGAATTCATGCGTTTAGGCATATGATTTGTGATTATGCCCGTGATATTCATCCTTTCGTCGATACTTAGGTTAGTCTTCCCCGTGATCTCCATGTGTTTGGCTAACAAATTTATGAACTTAGTCGTGAGATTCATAATCTGCTCGCAATATTCTTCCTGTGCCTGGTACATTTATGAAAAACAAGTGTTCGTCGTTAGGATCGTCGTGTGATCCTAGAGGATTTGCATGATTTTCATGGGCCGGTCGAGGTCCCCGTATTTCCCCTTTTTGTGTGGATGACCGTCAACTTGATCTGGGCGTTGTTTATCCTTTTCATCTGCATCGTCGAAAAGGGGGATTTGGATTTGCTGTCGAATTCACTGGTTTCCTTTGCTTTGTAGGTAAAGGCCAACACTCCTGAATCGTCAGAGAATATAGAGGTCGAAGGGACCAGCGCCACCGAGAAGAACATTAATTTGGTCGACGTAATTGACGACCCTGAATTGGATTAGGTCGGTGCCGAGCCCCGAGGGATAGCATCGATCTACAGTCACAGCCAGAGGCAAGCCTTCACAGTCGCCGAGTACGGAGCCGGCCAGGAAGGCTTTCAGAGAAACTTCAAAATCCTGAGACCGGCGCAAGATGCTCGCATATGCTCGGAGTACACTGAGGACGCCTTCCCCATGTATAAGGTCATGTTCAAAGACCTTGGGCTTCGGCTTCCCTTTAATGACTTCCAGATGGGGGTGTTCAGTCATTTGAACTTAGCACCCTCCCAGCTTCATCCCAATGTGATCGCCTTTATCTGAGCATTCGAACTTACATGTTGATTCCTGAGGATCAGGGCGACCTCCCCTGTTGTTTAGGGTTTTTCACTTGCAACGGCAGTCCCGAGGATGGAAACATAGTTGGGTATCCCTTAAACAATCGAAGAGGTTGTTTAGGATGTATATGGATTTTGTCCGGGACTTTAAGGATAAGTGGTATATCTTGCAACCATCTACCCAAACAACCTTGGATTCTCTGTTCGACTCGGCTACCATTGTGGGCGAGGATGGAGAGTCGTGCTTGGACGCTGTTGTACCCCAAAATTTTCCCTCTCAATTTCTCAAGATATTTCTCACGAAAATTTTCAAAAGCTCAAGTTTGCAAAGCAGATCAAAAGGAGTGACTGCAGACAATAGTTCGAATTTAAAATCTGGCAAATGGCCTCCTTCGATGCAAGCTTGATTCACCAGCTTTCGATTGGGCATCTGGCCTCCTTCAAATTCCCAAGCTTCGATTGAGGCAATGGCCTTTTGCATGTTTTCTTTACACAAGCTTCGATTGAACAAATGGTTATCTTCATGTTAGCTTCGACTGGACATTATTTCCCTTTGAAATAGCTTCCTTCGATTCAGAAGACAAGGGCCTCATGTTGGTGTCCTTCGATTCAAAAGTCAGTGGCTTCCTACTTTCTTATTTCGATTAATAAGGCAATGACCTTCTGAAATTTTCCTTCGATTCGGAAGACAAGGGCCTCCTGTTGGTGTCTGATTCAAAAGTTAGTGGCTTCCTACTGGCTTCTTTCGATTAAGAAGTCAATGACCTTCTGAAAGTTCCCTTCAGTTCAGAAGGCAATATCCTTCTGAAGGCTTTCCTTTGATTCAAAGCAGGGACCTCCTGCATGCAAGCTTTGATTGCCTCATTGGCCCCTTACATGTTTGCCTTTGATTCACAAAGCAGGAGCCTCCTGCATGCAGCCTTCGATTGGACATTAGCTCTTCATGCAATCCTTCGTTTAAGAAATGGCCTCTTGTATGCTCGCTTGGAGTCACAAAGCAGTGACCTCTTGCATGCAGCCTCCGATTGGACATTGGCTCTTCATGCAAACCTTCATTTGAGCAATGGCCTCTTGTATGCTTGCTTGGAGTCACAAAGCAGTGACCTCCTGAATGCAGCCTTCGATTGGACATTGGCTCTTCATGTAAACCTTCATTTGAGCAATGGCCTTTTGTATGCTTGCTTGGAGTCACAAAGCAGTGACCTCATGCAGGAAAGCTTCGATTGGACAAGGATTACCTTCTCACAAAGCTTCGATTGGAGTATGGGTTTCCTTCGAAGCAACATACTTTGAATCCAACTCTGAATCCTTCGAGCAAGCTTAGTTGAAGAACATTGATTAAATCTTATAGCCTTATCCTCCAAATCTCATTTGTCAGGCTATGTTGCTTCTAAATCTTTACATGATCAGAGGCTTACGCAAGTTTGTGATACATTACACAAAGATGCGAAGCTTTATCCACTGGATAATACCATTCTTGGATGAAATGGCTAAAAGTTATGTACCCTTTTTTCATAAAGAGTACTTTAATCACAATGTTAGCTCCCAACCTGATTTTTGTCTAAAAACAAGCAATGTCAAAAGCATAAGTCAAATCTCCTTCTCCAACAGACATCAGGCCCCTACTTGTACTTGAAACTTGGGAACCACGAAAATTGACTAAACTTGTTTTCGTTTTCAACCAAACCATGGTTTGTTATCTCACCAATCTGGTTACTCCAACATCTCTAACCTTTTTTCTATAAATAGAGAAAACATTGGCAAGCTGAAGCATATTTTTGGTTGTGTGGGAAAATCATCAAACTATCAAACTCTCAAACACTCTCAAACACTCTCAAGAACGTTCAAACTCTAAAAATCTCACCAAAAAAATCTCAGATCCCTTCATACATTAGTGAACCCTTCGATTCATTCCCTAACAACAATATAACAGTCTTTCGATTCACTCCCTGGACTGCTATATAACAACCTTCGATTTCCTCATAACTACCACGTACCAACCTTTCGATTGAAGCATATAAGTGGTCCCATTAGTTTAAGGAAGGTTCCAGCGAAGCTCAATCTCTCATCAAGTATGAGTCATATAGAGGTCCTTCGATTGGCACTTCAAAAGGTAAGTTTCCTCTAAACTTGGAACTTTCCATTTAAATATCATTTGTACATACAAATAAAAGAAAAAATGTAGATATCATATCTAGGAAGTTGACCCTGCTTTTAGCTTCGATTATCATTGCCTGTATGTTGAGAATCTCAACTCTGACTAGTTAGCCTTTGATTTTGGGGCCAAATAAGCTTGTACTAACCCCTGGCCTGTAGCTTTCGAAAGTTACATTTTTAGATTCATTTTCAAACTTTAGGCAGGTTGTGCATATCTTTCGATTGGCTGAAGATTGAAGCCTTTCAAATCTCAACATGGGAGTCTTACACTCCTGCAATTGAAGGAAGAAGCTGGGAATTCCAAACCTTCAGAAATAAGTTCATCTTGTACCCAATCGAAGCTGCCTTATGAACAAACGAAACAGACCACCCCAGTGGTACAAACAGCACGAGCGGAATGCATTTTTGTGTAGGGTCCTGGGTTCAAACCTTGGCAGGACCAGAACAATTTTTATCCTTTGTTTGTTTCCTTTTCTTTTTTTAACAAACTTCAAACAATTTTTCAACCAATCAAAACAACTCCTTTTAAGTTGATTTTTTACACACTATTTATTTACAAGTTTTATTTTATGAATATATAAAAATATTACAAAAAATATTTTTTTTCATCATTATTTTAATTAATCAAAACCTTTCTCTAACAAAAATCAAAACAAAGTTCAATTTCTTTTCATTCCAATTCTTGTACATTTATTCACATTCAATATGGTTGTAATAATTAATTAGGATTTAATTTCTTGCAATCCCCATTTGCACATTTATATCCCCATCCCCAAGTGATGTAATAGCATAGTAAATTTACTTTCCGCAATTATCGCTTTCATATAAATGTTAGTAATTAGGGTGTGTATGGCAAGATTAAAACCAATGCTTAGAAAACCCTAATTTAAGACAAAATGCATGCAATCAAACACACCATTCACACACATGCACCTCTAGGATAATGTCACTTGTTGCCTTGGAAAATAGTCATGTCCCTCGAA
Source organism: Vicia faba (assembly GCA_948472305.1). Lineage (NCBI taxonomy): Eukaryota > Viridiplantae > Streptophyta > Magnoliopsida > Fabales > Fabaceae > Vicia > Vicia faba. The sequence goes on from OX451738.1 coordinate 898,487,306, forward strand.
TATGGGCGTTTTACCAAAAAACCTCGATAAAAAGATCGTAGTCCCTCAATGGTCCTTAATGTTGCCTTCGGTAAACGATCTAGTCCCTAACGAAAATTGCTAAAACGTCTCATAGGTTGCCTTCTATGACTATACAAACGACCCACGCCCATCCCTTCACATCCAATGATGGGGCTTCTTATCAATCAATGGTAAGATGCAACATCTAAAGGAGGAGGAAAAGAACAAAGACCTTTCGAGTAGGTAGGACGCTCGTAGTTGCTTACTTTCTCACAACTAAAAAACCATTTTCACACCAACACTTTCAAATTGAAACATTTTCAAAAGTCAAAACTCTTTATACGCATTCTTATAGAGACAAGAATTATTACAAAGGCACTTTTCAAAATCACTTTCAAAAAACATCTTCCACAACAAACATCTCTTTAAACTATTTTCAAAACCAACACTTTGTATGCATTCTTATAGAGACGAGAATCATTACAAAGACGTTTTCAAAATATTTTCAAACACACACCACAAGCACATTTTCAAACAAAGCAAGTGATCTAGCAAGTAACTAAGAGCCCATAGATAACTACGGACGAGAAGGGTGCTAATACCTATCCTTTTCATAACTTACCTCCCGAACTCAAGAAAACATCTCTAAAGGTCTTTCCCGTTCTTTTCACCCTTTCCTTATTGGATACAAGAAAAGTCAGCGTCGACTCTTGCTATCCGCGATATTTGCAATCAAACGCAAAACAACCAAGTCAATTCTCCCACTGTATTACAGAACTGGCGACTTTGCTGGGGAAAAACTTAAAAGTGGGGTTACCTTAGAGTTAGATTACCTTTACTTGTTTTCCTTGTTTGACTTGCTTGCTTTACATTATGGTTCCTTGTTTAGGTTTGTATTGATCCTTCACCCGGATCTAGGGCACCTTTTAGGTAAGTAGCAATAGATTGTGGAAATTGTACGGTGTAGACCGATATGGTTGAGGCAATGACTAAGTTAGTGTGACGCATTTGTTGGTACCGGTATCCCTTGTGTTGAATCAAGGAGAATACGGGGCCGCTGAGCGGTGTCCCGAAGCACTAAATGACCTTAGAACCTTAATTGAACAACTTGGCCATTAGGAAGTAGTGAGATAGCTGACTTTGGTTCAAATCTGAAGATTGTTTGATACTCGATGCTTCACTCATTGAGATCGGACTTTTGGGATATCTCGGCCGCAAGAAAAGATTGATTAAGCAGAGACAGTACCTAAAAGAAAGGTCGATGATATTGAGATCCCTTAGAACCCAGTTACTTTCTAGGATAAGTTGAGCCAACTAAACTTTAAGAGGGTACTTACCTATAAACCCCATGCAAGCCTAAACCTAAGGAATTGTTTGCTTTGTGTGTATATGACTATAACGACTTGTTTGCTTTGCATACTTGTACATAACATCCTAATATCATACCATATCATTTCAATAACCATTTCAAGGATCTCAAGGGCCTGTGATGCAGGGTCATGATAAACCAGACGTCCATCAAGGGGCAAGAGGATTTATTTTCCTCTAACCAAACATTGTCAAAGGCCAAGCACGGTAACCAGAGTCAAGGTCTATGACCCACTTGAAATGGTGAGCTTGATTCTCGTGGAAGGACATCCACCGATACAAAGTTCTCCAATCAAAGTTGTTATCAAAATAAAATTTCTAACATCTTCTTGTGTTTACTCCGCGAGATCCTTGAAAACATGCATCCACATAACATGTATCATAATAGGTTTTTCCCCCACATAAGTTTCCTTATCTTTCTACTGTTTATTTCAGTAATATGGATATGGAACAAACAATGAAGGATATTCAAGCATAAAATGCTCAATTCCAATAAATGTTCTTGGCTATGGCTAGGGGCAAGAGGACCTGAAGACTCTCATTCTCAAAGACAAGAAGAAAAAGACAAAGAAGTCAGTGGGCGTCCTGAATTTGGGAAGGAGGTTCAGAGGACCAGCAGAGTGAGCTCTAGAATTCGCAACTCCGTCAACTGAGGTAGACAACCAGACAAAATAAAGGGACCACAGTCTGGAGTCTAACAAAGAAGAGGATGACTACACTGAAGAACAGTATCCATTAGCGGATGAAAGATACAAACAGCTTGAAGACAGATTAAAGGCTGTTGAGATCCAAGTTGTGCCTGGATTGGACCTTGGAGACTTGGGCTTGGTTCCTGGCATGGCCATTCCCTACAAGTTCAAGATCCATGCTTTTTCCAAGTATGATTCGGTCTCTTGCCCGAAACTCCATCTAAGGTCTTACGTGCGTAAGATTTAGCCACACACTACTGACTGAAAGATCTGGGTCCATTTCTTTCAAAACAGTCTAGTTGGGACTAAACTTGCATGGTTCTATCAATTGCAGAGTTCCTGTATCCATACTTGGGAGGATCTATCTGCTGCTTTCTATAAGTAGTACCAATACAACGCTGATCTTGCACCAACTCGTGTGCAGTTGCAGAATATGACCATGGGTCCTAACGAGGGCTTCAAAGAATATGCCTAAAAGTGGAGAGACCTGACTGGCAGGGTGAAGCCACCCTTAACTGACAGGGAGCTGATTGAAATCTTTATGGGAACTTTGACAAGACCTTTCTTCAATCACCTAATCAGAAGCTCCTCGACCGGGATCACCGAGCTAATACTGACTGGTGAAATAGTAGAGGTTGGCATTAAGAGAGGTAAAATACAAAGGGGTGCATCTTCAAGTGCAGGTAAACAACCTTTCAATGGGAAGAAAGTGTATGATGCTGCGTACGGTCAAAAAGGCCATAACCAGAGTAACCACGACCAACACATAGGGGCAGTTCTAATCTCTAATCCTACATCGGTGCAACAATGTCAACAGGGGAATCAGCGTAAGGAGGTTGCACCTAAAAGATAATTCACCAAGATCAACATTCCACTGGCTCAAGCATTACAACACATGTTGAAGGCAGAGCTGATTACATTAAAGGCTCCTCTCCGGAATCCCAATACTTCTGCTCCTACTTATCATCCCAATGAAAGGTGTGCATACCATTCCGATAGTCTTGGACACGACACAAATAGTTGTTGGGCTCTGAAGAACAAGATTCAAGACATGATTGATGCCAACGAGATTGAATTTAATCTTCCTGAAACTCTCAACATGGCCACTGCTCCCATGCTAAATCATCAAGCATCCATTTTATTTTGAATTTTCAATTGTAATTTCTTTGTTTGTTCAAACACTTATCTGTATGTCAGACTTTGGTTACTTTCATTAATGCATTGCATATGTTTGTCTTGAATTAATTTATTTGTCTTCACTATATTTAAACTGTGTTTTTGTTCCTTGTTTTTTGTGATATTCAACTCTCGCTAAAAGTTACAAGCCTTTAGAGGGAGGATGACGAAAACAATGTCATAATCTCATACAATATGATTTTGGACAGACCTTGCTGACGATGTACAGACATTTGTTTCAATTCCTAAACACTGGAGTTATAAGGAAGATAATCCCTAGTCAACCCTTTTGAGCCAAAGAAGTAGGAGTTTTCTTTTTCACACAAATTGAAACCTTTAATTAAAACATGGGGCAAGGTAGTCTCTCATTTAATTCAAATACGCGTTCAGTCGCAAGCTTTCACTTCATACACAATGAATGACAATGAAAACTTCCTTCTGAATCAAAATACGACGATGGTTCCCTATCAAATAGGCAGTCATTATCTCTCAAAAGAAAAGCCCGCTAAGTTAAAACCTATAAAGGAGACTTAAGAAAACCTGAGGCATCCTGTTGATTGTAATCTCAAAATAGCCAGGCAAAAATTAGGTACAATAAATCAAAAGAGGATGCTACAAATCCTCAACAACATGAAAAATGTTGCAGGAACGACTGCCTTCACAAATAAACTTCCAAATTTCTGAACCATCACCAAAATGTCATTCAGACTCAAGTGGAATTCAAACGCACAATTAACTGAGTTAGGGACTGAAGAACATCACGAAGAACGGGCGGGTACAAATACACTTTGAGCCTTATCCTTTGTTTCTTAAATCGTGAACTAGACTACAATACAACCCTTCAAAAGTCCTAATTGAAGCATGAGTTAGTTCGAAAGCATACTGTTACCAAAGGTATCCTGACTCCTATAAGGCTTACTGCAGATCATGAGTTGAATTCATATTCTTACAAAACTCTTTACTTGCTAAAACGCATTTTCAAAACTTCAAGACAATCATAAACTTTGCATTATTTGAATATCGCTGTTTGCATATGGCTAATTGTTTGACAACGGAGAAATTCACACAATGAATATCCAATGAACATAAATTCTCAAGAAACAGAACCACTTCAAATGAGAAGATACTTCCAATGACAAATATCCTATAAGCAAGGGAGCATGGCATGTCATTGTCAAAACTCATCCGGGGCAGTTGAGATTCCAAAAATATCTCAAGAAGTGTTGAATAACCAGGGGCAGGTTTGCATTTGGATCACTTGAGGAATTGAGCATGAATTCTAACAAAGGGTTACGTACGGCCAAGCAAACATTTCCTGGAAGTACTATAACACTTACTACTGAGGGTAGTGACAAGTTCCCACAAAGTCCTTTTCATAGGGTGTTCCCCAGTCAAGTCCCCACAGAGTCATCTCTACAAGGTTATCCCCACAGAATAATCTTTACGGATAAGGGTACAAACCACTCTATGCCAAATTCATGGATATCTCCACAAGGTTGGATTCAGGCAATCCCCAGCCAGAGTTTCAATATTCGGAAAACCTTCTTCCCAGCTGAGTTGGTCTCAAGAAGAATCCTCGAGGAGTTCTGCCAAAAGAAAACACCTCCCAAACAATTTGTCAAATATTCTCTTCAAAAAGGGTTTATTTCCCCAATAAACTATAGATTCCCCAACCGGAGTTTGCCTCTCACATTTTTACAAATTGAAGGACATAACTCCTAATCCCCAGTGAAGTCATCAATAAATCTTCTCTTCCCTAGTAGAGCAACAGACAACTAAAACTCCTGAACTCTTTTTCCCCAGGCAAAAATCAACATTCTCCCTCAAACAAATTCAATATTCCCCAACGGAGTTCTCCTCAAACAACAAAACAGGAATCCCCAGGGGAAACATTCTAAAACAAGGTCTGATGGTGTACATACTTTTCATCTCCAACAACATTCCAGGATTTAACTTCCCAAAGCTCCCCAACACTTGTCAAGGGAAAAAACACATTTCAACAAATACTTCTCATTCATACATCATATTACATACATGATAAATACATACAGCATAATCTCATTTATTTTGAGAACATCATCAAGCCATGCATACATCTGCATGCAACTAACCCTCTTCCTTGCAGGGAAAAGTCAATCAACAAAATTCCTTTTTGGAAAATACCACAACCATTTCTCAATACGTCAGAGATTAATTCCTGAAACCAGACAGGACAACTATCTCAATAACCGACAAAAGCAAGTTCCAGATTAATACCTGAAACAAGATAGGATAACTATCTGTGAGCGACTGATTATAGATTAATACCTGAAACCAGATAGGACAACTATATCAACGACTAACAAAAACGAGTTCCAGATTAATACCTGAAACAAGATAGGACAACTATCTGAGGACAACAGATTATAGATTAATTCCTGAAACAAGCCAGGGAAACTATCTACACGACCAGCTGAAGTAATCCTACACGAGCTCCTTCTCATACACTCTTCTAGAAACAGTTCAGATGCGATCCAGATACGACTGACATTCTGATACTTACTCCAGATTCCTTCTAGAAATGGTTCAGACGCGATCCAGATACGGACGATATTCTGATACTTATTCCATATTCCCTCTAGAAACATTTCAGATGCGATCTAGATACGACTGACATTCTGATACTTACTCCAGATTCCTTCTAAAAATAGTCCATATATGATCCAGATATGGACGACATTCTGATACTTATTCCAAATTCCTTCTAGAAACAGTTCAGTTGCGATTCAGATACAGACGATATTCTGATATTTACTCCAGATTCCTTCTAAAAATGGTTCAGATACGATCCATATACATATATTATTCTGATACTTACTCCAGAATCCCTCTAGAAACAGTTCAGACACGATCCAGATACGAATGTCATTCTGATACTTATTCCAATTTTTTCTCCTAGAAACGGTTCAGATATGATCCCGATACGGATGTCATTATGATACTCATTTAGTTTCTTTCAAATATGAGTCAGATATGATCCATTTGTGGATATTATTTTGATACTCATCCCACTACGTCTATTGTTTCAGTATAAATCAACCAAAGATTTATTTTGATACTTCTTCCAATTCCTACCAATAATCACCTTTGGATGGAATCTATAAGCCCATCTCTGACAACTCTCCATCATGGTTTATTTAAGCCCATTCCCTACACAATCAACCACCACATCATCGAGTGCAAATTTCTGGGCACTCTAGTGTTCAATCATCTTCCACCTTCAAGTCACGAATGACGGACTCACCAATCAAACTCTTCAGGTTTAAGAAGATTGAACAGGGGCAGTTGTTGTACCCCAAAATTTTCCCTCTCAATTTATCAAGATATTTCGCACGAAAATTTTCAAAAGCTCAAGTTTGCAAAGCAGATCAAAAGGAGTGACTGCAGACAACAGTTCGAATTCAAAATCTAGAAAATTCCCTCCTTCGATGCGAGTTTGATTCACCAGCTTTCAATTGGGCATCTGGCCTCCTTCAAACTTGCTTCAAATTCCCAATCTTCTATTGAGGCAATGGCTTCTTGCATGTTTGCTTCATACAAGCTTCGATTGAACAAATGGTTATCTTCATGGTAGCTTCGACTGGACATGATTTCCCTTTGAAACAGCTTCCTTCGATTCAGAAGACAAGGGCCTCCTGTTGGTATCCTTCGATTCAAAAGTTATTGGCTTCCTACTGGCTTCTTTTGATTAAGAAGGCAATGACCTTCTGAAAGTTTCCTTCGATTCATAAGACAAGGGCCTCTTGTTGGTGTCCTTCGATTCAAAAGTTAGTGGCTTCCTACTGGCTTCTTTCGATTAAGAAGGCAATGACCTTCTAAAATTTCCCTTTGATTCAGAAGGCAATGGCCTTCAGAAGGCGTTCCTTTGATTCAAAGCAGGGACCTCCTGCAGGAAATCTTCGATTGCATCATTGGCCACTTACATGTTTTCCCTTGATTCACAAAGCAGAAGCCTTATGCATGCAGCCTTCGATTGGACATTGGCTCTTCATGCAAACCTTCATTTGAGCAATGGCCTCTTGTATGCTCGCTTGGAGTCACAAATAAGTGACCTCCTGCATGCAGCCTTCGATTGGACATTGGATCTTCATGCAAACCTTCGTTTGAGAAATGGCCTCTTGTATGATTGCTCGGAGTCTCAAAGCAGTGACCTCCTGCATGGAGCCTTTGATTGGACATTGGCTCTTCATGCAAACCTTTGTTTGAGAAATGGCCTTTTATATGCTTGCTTGGAGTCACAAAGCAGTGACCTCCTGCAGGAAAGCTTCGATTGGACAAGGATTACCTTCTCACAAAGCTTCAATTGGAGTATGGGTTACCTTCGAAGAAACATACTTCGAATACAACTATGAATCCTTCGAGCAAGCTTAGCTGAAGAACATTGATCAAATCTTATAGCCTTATCCTCCAAATCTCATTTGTCAGACTATGTTGCTTCCAAATCTTTACATGATCAGAGGCTTACACAAGTTTGTGAAACATTACACAAAGATTTGAAGCTTTATCTACTGGATAATACCATTCTTGGATGAAATGAAAAAAAGCTACGTACCCTTTTTTCATAAAGAGTACCTTAATCACAAAGTTAGCTCCCAACCTGATTTTTTTCTGAACACAAGCAATGTCAAAAGCATAAGTCAAATCTCTTGCCCAAACAGACACCAAGCCCCTACTTGTACTTGAAACTTGGTGTTGTACCCCAAAATTTGCCCTCCCATATTTCTCAAGACATTGCAAGAAGAATCTCCAAGTTGCTCAAGATTGCTCAAGAGTTGGACAGTCAAATCATCTCCTAAGGCAGTCAACCTCAAATTAGGGTTTTGAGTTGCATCAAGGTCATTACATACAAATGACCTCAAGTGCTCACCAATGTCCTAATATGTTCTCAAGTTCATCCATGTCAAATTTCAAGCCTTGCAGAGGAAGTTTGGTCAGTCAATTGCTCAAGAGGTCCAAAAATTAATTGTGCTAGGGCAAAAGTCAACTGTGACCTACAAATAGTCAAACCTCAAGATTTTTTGTCAACATTCTCATTTTGAAGTATAATTCATCATTTTATCAAGGGTTGATCATGATTCATCAAGGATTGCTCAAGATTCATCAAGATTCAAAAGTTGCTAAATTAGGGTTTTGTAGGAAAAGTCAACTCAACTTTGACCATGCATAACTTTCTCATACTTTATGAGAAATTACCCATCCAAAGCTCATTTTGAATAGGATGCAATTTCCTACAATCCGTCTTCACACTCCAAGATCAAGAAATGCACTCAGAAAAAGTTACAAATTTGGACATTATAGGTCATTTTTGAAAGTCAACAAAAACACCTTTTTTTTTCAAAGCTTATAACTTTAGCATGGTATATCAAAATGAGATGAGACGAAAAGGGTTGGTTAGAGGACATCTCAAGGTTTCTAAAAAGTCCAAGAACACTTCCAAAAATTCAAAATTGAAGAAGTTATGCATTGTTGACGTTGGGAATTTTTCCAAAATTGCCAAAAGTTAACTATCCCCAAAACTTCAAATTTTGTCAAAAGGGCCCACTTTTTTCCACTTGATTTGATCTTGTCACACCCCAATCGTGTCCTATCTTCAGCCTTGTGTCCATTCATTGATTTTTCTATTTTATTTGATTTTTATTAATTTCATTCATTTTAAATCAATTTAAATCCAAATAAAATCCAAATATTGATGAAATGGGATCTTTTTGATTGATACAGTTTTCAATTATCACCAGGGACATGATCAAACTCGTATCAAGCTATATCATGCACAAAATATTGGAATTTGGACATTTTTGGAAGCTTTGTAATGGAGGATCATATCAAATCTTAAATCATCAATACACAAGGATTCAAAGCCCAAGACTTGACCTAATTCACTCCATGATACTTATACAATGCAAAGGCACGAGTTTCAGGACCCGGAGGCTGCAAAATCACAAAAGCAAAAAACTTGAAAAAAGCATGAAAAAGTTGGAAACTGAAAACACATCTAGAGGACGATTCAAAGCAAAATCCCCACGCTACTCAATTGCTTGACATCCTCTGAGTCAAAACCAATCCTTTACAAGCTCTGAAACCTCATCAAACACGCTGTAAGTATCCTTGAAACCCGCCTTTCAGTTGAAAACGCATCCTCTTATTCTTGCATTTTTCCCCAAAATTTTACACAATCATGCTAATCGGTCCATTTAGAGACTTTCTGCATTAATCAATTGAGTTTTCATGGCCTGTAATACCATACCCGAAACTAGGGTTTTTTGTTCTTGTTTTTAGGCGTTTTAGTTTCAGGGAAAATCAAAGCAAATAATGGACATAGCCTTGTTCAGGAGGGAGAGACGAAGCGAACCATGGTCTTAGAATCAATTTATATGGCCTACAGTTGATTTTGGGAGCAAGCCACGAATTTAGATGCAGATAAGAATCCGCAGGTAAATATCCAGGGGCCAACAAAGAAGACGATTACATGGTCATGTCCCATTCGCTCATTCAAATATTTCGCGCTTATTTTTTTATTTCCAGCATAATTACGCTTTTCCATATATTATGATTAGTGTGTATTCCACTAACAATCAAAAGGCCTTGGTCCAGTGGTAAAGGCGTGTATGCATTGGCTAATGGGACCTGGGTTCGAATCCTAGGTCCCCCACATATTTACTATTATTTTCTTGCAGATGATCCAGCGTATCTCATATATTGCCATGCACCATACTCCCTCAAATCTTGAAGCGCCAGATGGCCCCAAGCCAGATCTGGTGGTCAGGAATGCACGTCCATCATGGTCTCAAGTCAACCAAGGCATATAGAATCTGGGAAAGTCAATACAGGCCAACGTGAATGGGCCTAAAAAATGCCAATCTCACCTCCTGATCAGGCCCAACACCCCCCTTTGGTTATTTCTTTCTATTTCTTTTTTATTTCATTTTATTTATTAGTTTTGTTTAATTATTATTATTATTATTTAAACTAACCAATTAAAATCTTTTTCTCATAAAATCAAAAAAACCAAAAAATATATTTTACTTATTAAAATTAATTTCAGCATTTTATTTTTGTAAATAAATTAATTTAATTGATTTAGTTTAATTAGGTATAATTTCAATATCTTTTGCAAATAATTAAAATTAATTTAGATTATTAGGTTTTACTAACTTTAAATCAAATTTATTTTATTTCCTTAAATATCCAAAAATCCAAAAAAATATCTTTTATTAATTAATTAATTTATTTATTTAATTAACTTAGATCCAATTTCTTTTTAATTTAAAAAATAACAAAAAAATCACTTCTTTCAAAAAAGGGTCAAAACCCTAAATTTCGCATCCGATTTAATTTCTTGCACGCGATCTATTTTACCATATTGATGTATCTCTTTCCCAGGATGTAATAGTTTTTTAATTAGGACTTTATTTATCGCTTTATTTACTTTCCGCATTTTAATTTCAAGGGTTTGTTTTTGGAGATGTAAATACCCGACGCCTTGTAATAGTTTAGATTTAAATTCCGCAATTTAATTTCCGCAAAACTATACACTGTTAGATGATTGATAATAGGGAATGCATGACAAGATCGAATGTATGAACTTAAAATCAACATAGCTCACCCATGACATGTACAAAGATAAAGTTAACCGAAATAACACACTCGCACATGCGCACTCTTAGGGTACACCTCACTTGATTGCCTTTGAACATGGTCATTGAGTATAGGAAGTTTTAGAGGTCGCCCTCTTGTCCAAAGATCATAGTCGCCTCGAAACGGTTGCCTCAGAAAAATGATCTAAGACATTAGGGTTACCGCTAAGGCGTCCTAACGTTGCTTTAGTGACCACACATCCCTTAATAGAATTGACCCTTAAAACTCCAACGAAGATGCTACCTACTCATCAATAGTGGGATAGCATTGTCTAAAGGACATTAGTACAGATTGATTCCTTTTTCGAGTAGGTAGATGGTTCTTAAGTACTTGCTCTTTCTAAAAACAAAATAAAACTTTTTGCACTTACACTTTTCAAACAAAAACTCTTTTCAAACCCATAAACACAAAGAAAAGCAAATTTTGAAAACACTTTGAGCAAGTACCTAAGAGCCCGTGGATAACCACAGATAGAAAGGGTGCTAACACCTTCCCTTTCTATAATCTACCCCCCGAACCCGGGAAACATCTCGAAAATGGAATTTTTCTGTGCTTTTTTCCTTTCCTTGTTGGATAAAATAAAAGTCGGTGGCGACTCTTGCTTACCGCGACATTTTGCGAAAACAAACGCAAAACGCGAACCAGCATTCCAAAAATAGTCAGTTCTCTTCCACCGTATCACAGAACTGGCGACTCTGCTGGGGAAATTAATAAGTGGGGTGTACCTTAGGATTAGATCATTGTGTTTTCAATTGTATGCTTTGTATGCTTTATATTTGTGGGCTTGTATCGGAGTTTCTATAGATCCTAACCCGGATCTGGGGATACCCTTTAGGTAAGTAGCAATAAACTGTGAGGGAACTGTACGGCGTAGACCGATACGGTTGAAGCAGTAGCTACGTTGGTGTGGCACTTTAGATTGTACCGATATCCCTTGTGGCGCAACGAGGAGAATATGGGTCATCTAAGGGGTCATTAAGCACCAACTGACCTTAGAACCTTTAAATTGACCAACTTGGCCATAGAACAGTAGCGGTATGCTACACTCATTGAGACTAAACTCTCGCGATGATTCCGGCCGCAAGGAAATGTTGCTAAACTGGAATTATGACTGATTGAGGGTAGTCAGTGATATTGAGATCCTCTAGAACCCGGTTACTATTTTTAGGACAGTTTTAAACCAACTGAACTGAAAGAGGGTAGTACTTAAGCTCCTTGCCAGCCTGAAATCTAAGGTCTCTTTGTGTGACTTATGTGCCTTTACCATGTTTGCCATTTGTGGATACTTGTGGTGTGCTTACTATCATGACATCATGACATTATAACATTGCATACATCTTGCATAGGACTAACCTATTTCAAAGACAGGAGGGATTCATCTTTGTTCTGTTTTGTAGGTCATCATGATGCCCATGCGTAGGAATACCATCCGGATCAACTTGGTCCAGGTTTCCCACTGTGCTCAAAGAGTTAGTTGCAAAGATGCCTGGCACTACTTCCTTCATCAGAAGACATGGGTATCTTCTCAGTTTGGTTACCTCCAAATTGGACGAGCAGATGATGAGTGTTTTGGTCCAATTCTATGATCCACTGTACCATTGCTTTACTTTCCAGGACTACCAGCTGGTTCCCACTTTAGAAGAATTCTCTGAGCTGCTTGGTATCTCTGTTCTGGAACAGACCCTGTTTACTGGTTGGGAGAAGATTCTTAGGCCCGAAGAGATTGCTGCAGCCCTTCATTTGACCAAAGATGAGGTAATGACTAATTGGGAGACTAGAAGTGGAGCAAAAGGATTTCTGACTAAGTTCTTGGTTGGTAAGGCTAACTATTTCTGGGATAGCCTAGACTTCAAGGCATTTGAGGATATTCTGGCCCTTCTGATATACGGCTTGGTATTGTTTCCGAACTCTGACTCCTTTGTTGATGTGAATGCGATAAAGATCTTCATCTCTCGGAATTCGGTACCCACTCTCTTGGGTGACATTCTTCATCAACTCTATGCTCGTACTGCCCGAAAGCGGGGGACCTTGATATGCTGTGCTCCGTTATTGGCAAGGTGGTTTATTTTGCACCTTCCCAAATCAGTGTTGAAAAATAAAGAAGGCATGGGCTGGGCTTATAGGGTCATGTCTCTCTCTCACAGTGATATCATTTGGACTCTTAAGGGTATGGACGAGGTGGCCGTTATTGATTGTTGTGGGGAATATCCTAATGTTCCGCTGTTAGGAACCCATTGAGGAATTTCTTACAACCCATGCTTAGCTCCACGTCAGTTCGGGCGTGCCAGAAGAGAAGGACCTCATGAGATGCTAATGCCTAGTATCATCTTTGATTTTCAAGGGGATAGCGACGAGCAATATCGCAAATTCATAAGGGCTTGGGATAGAGTTCACCAATCTGATCCACATGAGATGGGCCCAAAGACTTCACTTCCAATGGAGCCATATCTCAGATGGGTCCATATCCGTGCCCAAAAGCTGGGTATGCCATATGAAGCTGTCCGGCATGTCATTGTTAAAATTGCCAATGAAGAAGGGGTTCTTCCAACCATCCTCCATCCTTACATGCCCACTGACATTGGGGCACTGAAAAGGTCTTGGATGCAACTGAGGGAAGAACGGGATTCTTACTGAGAGAAGATCAACGAGCAAGAGCAGAAGATCTAGAGGTTGACTAGGCAGTTAGAGAACGAGCGGATTCTCAACGACTATGTCCGCACTGATAAGAAGAGACCATGGGAGCGTTGATTGACCTTTGATGTTTTCCCTTTCCAGTTTTATTTACTTTTCAGTATTTCCATTCTTGTAACGCCCTGAGGGCATCAGTTGAACAATTTGAATTTTGAAGTTTTTCTAATAAAGTGTGTTTCCTTTCTTGTTTACAAATTTTAATCTCCCGATTGTCTTTGAAATCATAATCATACGCATTTCATCCCATGCACTTCATAAACAGGTACCCATTATAGGTCTCTTATCTTCTTCGCTATTTATTTCAGCACTCATCATGTTTGCTGAACCTTCAACTGAGTAAGCCATCAAGGCCCTCCAGGCCCATAATGCCCAATTTCAAGAGCTGTTCATGAATCTAGCCAAGGGTCAGCAAGACCTGAAGACCCTGATTCTGAAAGAGAAGAAGAAGAAGAAGAAGAGGACAATCCTGTTCAACACAGGGAACAGGTTTAGAAACAGGCTACAGAATGAAGTTGATTTGACTACCTCATCTGGAGGGAAAGACAGCCAAGAAGAAAGGAGGGCTCCTAGCCCTGTGATCTCCGACAACGAGACGGACTTCGATGAAGAACAGTATCCTCCTGCTGAGGATAGATACAAGCAACTGGAAGACCGGTTGAGTGCTATGGAGGTTCAAAAGGTGCCTGGTCTAGACTTTGGTGATCTAGGTCTATCATCTGGGGTGGTGATTCCCCACAAATTCAAGGCACCGGCCTTTGCTAAGTATGACGGAGTTTCTTGTTCGAAGCTGCACCTCCGGTCATATGTGAGGAAGATTCAGCCTTACACCGCTGATAAGAACTTATGGATCCATTTCTTTCAAGACAGTCTCTCAGGGACTCAGCTTGAGTGGTTCTATCAGTTGGACGGAACCAGTATTCGCAGTTGAGAAGACTTGGCTACTGCTTTCTACAGGCAGTATCAGTACAACTCTGACCTCGCTCCTACGCGTACCCAACTCCAAGGTATGTCAATGGGAACGGGTGAAGGATTCAAAGATTATGCTCAAAAGTGGAGAGACCTCGCCGGAAGGGTGCAACCACCATTGGCTGATCGGGAACTTGTGGACATGTTTCTGGGGACCTTGTCTGGCCCATTTTTCAACCACCTGATTGGAAGCTCCTCGTCTGGGTTTACAGAGCTCATTTTGACCGGTGAAAGGATTGAGGCTGGTATTAAGGCCGGGAAGATACAGAAGGGTGCCTCATTAGGCACCGAGAAGAAGCCCTTTAAGAAAGAATCCAGTGCTGTCTACAGTGCGAGAAGACATAATAGACCTGAACACCGCCAAGCTGTTAATGCGGTTGTTATTTCAAAGCCTGCTGGTGCTCCTCAGCACAACAATCAACAGAAGGACGAGAGAACTCGAAGGCAATTCACCCGTCTCAACATGACCTTATCTCAGATTTTGCCACAGCTGCTGAAGACCAATCTGGTGATTCTAAAGGAAGCCCCAAAGAATTCAAATACAACATCACCAAGGTATAACCCTAATGCTTGCTGTGCTTATCACTCTGATAGCCCGGGGCATAATACAGATGATTGTTGGACTTTGAAGAATAAGATATAAGACTTGATCGATGCGAAGGAGATTTAGTTCGAGGCGGCCGAAAGACCCAATGTTGTGACCGCTCGTATGCCCAAGCATGGAGTAAATGCTGTAGAGGAGGACTCATTTATTGTTTTTGTAAATGATACTGCTACCCCTTTGATGACTGTAAAGAAGAACCTTTTGCTAGCCGGTTTATTTCCGGGCTGTGATGAAGGTTGCCATATGTGTTCTGTTCTACCGACCGGTTGCCATCTCTTGAAGTCAGGTGTCCAACGCCTGATGGATAATAAGGAGATTCTGTTTAAGAAGACTGTTGTTCCCTTAGTTCCTTCTGAAGAAATTGCCATCATTACCATTTTCGACAATTCTTCCAAGGCTCCCTCGAGGAAGCCTGTTAGAATTACATCTGTTCCGAGAATCGCACCTGTGATCATCACTGTTCCGGGGCCCATCCCCTACACCTCTGATAAAGCTGTCCCTTGGCACTATGGGGCTGATGTTTATTTTCATGGAGTTAAGCAAGAGTTGGATGCTGATATTGATGTCAGCAATATTGTTGGACCTGCTAAAGTCACCCGCAGCGGAAGACTTTTCTCGCCCGATATCTCTCCACCCACTTCCTGAAGACCTGTTGTTATCACACCTGCCAGTGTACCTGCTACCATTCCTGTTCAAGTTCCTATTCTTACCCCCGTTGCCGAGTCATCTGACACTCGGGGCAAAGGGATCACCACTGATGTGCCTGCCTAGACGGAGGCACCGAAGACGATTACTGTTGAAGCTTCTAAGCAAGAGATGGAAGAGATCCTGAAAATCATCAAAAAGAGTGACTACAATGTAGTTGAGCAGCTGGGGCAGACCCCATCCAAGATTTCTATGTTGTCACTACTGTTATGCTCAAAGGCCCATGCCAAGGCTCTGATTACCTTCCTGAAGACTGCCCACGTGCCACAAGAAACATCAGCTGATCAGTTTACAAATTGCGTGGCTAATTTGACTGCTGATAATGGTTTGGGTTTCTCGGACGCCGACTTGACTGCTAAGGGAAGAATCACAATGATGCCCTGCATGTCTCCATTGAATGCAGGGGAACTACTCTTGCACATGTATTGGTGGATATTGTTTCCTCATTGAACGTTTTGCCGAAGAAAGCTCTAGACCGGTTGGATTGTGAAGGGTTAGAGCTGAAGCCAAGCAATATTGTTGTTAGGGCCTTTGATGGGTCTAAAAGGATGGTGCATGGAGAGGTTAATATCCCGATCAAGGTTGGTTCTCAGGTCTTCAACTCTACGTTCTACATGATGGACATTCAGCCATCTTATTCTTGTTTGCTGGGTCGTCCATGGATCCATAAAGCCGGGGCCGTAACCTCAACGCTCCACCAGAAGCTAAAGTACCCGGTCAAAGGGAAGATTGTGATAGTACAAGGAGAGGAAGAGTACATGGTTAGCCACCTCAACTCTTTCCGATATGTAGAGATGGATGGGGAGTTCATTGAGACCTCATTCCAACATTTTGAAGAGGTTCCCCAGACGCTGGCGTCAGCTGAGACTGTTGTTGAAGATTCTCCTATGAAGATGGCTTCCTTAAAGGATGCCTAGGCTGTTGTTGAGAAGGGTGGGTGTGCAAATTGGGGCTGACTCCCTGATTTTACACAGAATACTAATAAGTTTGGTTTGGGTTTCACTGTAGAAGCTCAAAGGGCTGTTCGGAATGCACGAATCGGAAGACCTCCCGTGTTCTTCAGCAACTCGGGAGTGAATGCCATTGAAGACGATGTGGAAGAATCTGAGTTCGACAGCTAGATCTACCCGACTGTCAACGGTGGACAATGCAACTGGACAGTAAAGGACTTCATCCCTATTACTTTTGTTACCCAGTAATTTGAAACTTTTGTTTTGAATATGTAACAGACAATGTTTTAAAACTTTATGGCCCGGTGTCTTACCCGGGGCACTGTGGCTTCGTTTGTGAGGGCTTTATGTGTGTCATTCTCATATATCATTAATAAAAGCATTGGACATTTCTTGCATTTAAAATCTTGAGCTCCTTGTTTTTCTTTTATTATATATATATATTGCAAAACAGCTATTTTACACACACTCACGTATCATGATCTACATCCACTCTAGATCTCACTGGTAACAACTCTGCTACTACCAGTTATGACTTCGAAAATCCGATCAGCTTAGCCGAAGACGAAGGTGAAGATGATTGCGAAGTGTCTGTTGAGTTTGTTAGACTACTACTTCAAGAAGAGAGGGACATACTACCTCCAAGCCACCAATTCTGAGGCCTCCAATTACAGGAAAACCGTTGATCTTATAAGTGCTGGATCATACAAAGAGGTACGCGCTGGGGCAGCATGACGAGTCTGGCCGAAAAGAGCATGCTATTTACTGCTTTAGCAAAAAGTTTACCGACTGTGAGACATAATACTCACTGCTCGAGATAACTTGCTACGCTTTGGCATGGACTGCTTGCCGGCTGAGACGGTACATGTTGGCTCATAATACCTTTGTTGATACCAAAAAGGTGCACATACCTCTGGTTTCTCTAAAAGTCTTGACGACACCTTGGCCTTTTGCAATGTGGGGTATTGATATGATCGGCGAGATCAAACCTACGGCATCTAATGGGCATCGCTTCATCCTGGTAGCGATTGATTACTTTACAGTGGGTTGAAGCAACTTCCTTTTCTACCGTAACCAAGAACGTCGTGGCACGGTTCATTCGACACAATCTGATTTGTCGATACGATGTACCAGAGAGGATCATTACAGACAATGGTACCAATCTCAACAACAAGATGATCACTGAGCTCTACGATCAATTCAAGATACAACATCACAACTCTTCTCCCTACCGGCCGAAGATGAATGGGGCTGTCGAAGCGGCTAATAAGAACATTAAGAAGATTGTGCAGAAGATGACAGTGACATACAAAGACTGGCACGAGATGTTACCATTTGCTCTTCACGGGTACCGTACCTCAGCACGGACGTCAACAGGGGCAACACCCTACTCCTTGGTATATGGCATGGAGGAAGTCTTACCCATTGAAGTTCAGATACCCTCTCTTCGAATCATGAAGGATGCAAGTTTGAGTGAAGATGACTGGATCCAAACCCGGCTTGATCAGCTGAACCTAATCAATGAAAAGAGACTTACTGCTATTTGTCATGGTCAGACGTATCAAAAACGGATGATCAAGGCATTTAACAAGAAAGTCAGATGACAAGAGTATCAAGTTGGGGATCTGGTAATCAAGCGCATTATCTTACCTCAAGGTGATCCCAGGGGAAAATGGACCCGTACTTACGAAGGGCCATTTGTGGTTAAGAACATTTTCTTAGGAGGAGCCATGATTCTAACCACCATGGATGGTGACGACCTTCCTCACCCCGTCAATGCAGACATAGTGAAAAGATACTATGCATAATCAAAGACCCGCTAGGTTGACTGGCCTAGGAAAAAATAAGGGCTTCCCGGCGAACCAAAAGGGTTCGGGCAAAAATAAGGGATGAAAATGAAAAAATTTGTACACCCGGCAGGTCAAAAACCTGAAAAGGCGGCTTGGGCAAAAAAGGGTATCCCGGTGGACTGAAAACCCGAAAGGGCGGTCCAGGAAAAAATTGGGGATCAAAGCGTAATACTATGTCTCATTGGATCACCTTGCATCCAGACTTCGGTATCAACTATCAAGCTCAGACGACACTAATCAATCTGATCTACCTTCAACCAATAGCAAAGTGATGAGATGCTTGAGGACATAAAGGCAATAGCAGAGTTGGAACCCAGTGGGATCATTCACATAGTTGTCTTGTTTAGTTTTTCACAAATTGTGTAAATTCTATTATTCGACAACGTTCTCTTACTAGGACGTCAACCTCTTGTACAAAAAGCGCCTATTTAACAGGCCAAACTTCAAAATCAATACAAAATCATTTTCAGACAAATTTCAAACTGTTTTTCCTTTATCTGTTTTGTTTTGCAAAGAACGTCCAATGTTTGTTTTTGATATATGCATTTGACATTAATTGCTGATCATAAATATTTACATGCGAAACGAAAGATGAATTACTGGTAATATCATAGACAAGGGGAAAATGAGAATTGTCCAAACTGTACAGTTGCTCTGCCCACTAGGTACAAAGGTAAATTCAGTTGAAGGATATGGCTAAGATATCTTTCACTCCCGGCAGAGTAAGGCAGTAATGATATCTCTCCCAGCTAAGACTTACAACCGTGAACAGATCAGCAATACCCTCCCCAAGCAGAGTTAGTCTACCATCAGCACTAAAAGGGTCTTAATATTCCCCAGCAGAGTGTAAGAATATTCCTCAACAAGTATAAGAGTATCCCCGGCAGTCTTAATATTCCTCAACGGAGTATAAGAATGTTCCCTGGCAGAATACAAGATACCCTAGTGGAGTCAATATTTTCCCAGCACGGTCTGAAAAAGCTTCCCCAATGGAGTTGAAACATCATCCCTAGTAAACTCTAGAAGTTTACCCCCAACGGAGTACAAAATAAATCTCCCCAGCCAAATTCAGAGGGTTATCCCCACAAGAGTCTAACAAGATTATCCCTAACAAGTTGCGACTGAAAGATCATCTCCCAGCGAAGTTCTTTCCTTTCATAAGCAGGAATTCACTCCTCAACAGACCCAGTATCACTAGCAACGGTAATCCATCCCCAGCGGAGTTTATCAGTGGAATTCTCAGCAGAGAATCTCTTCCCCACAGTAATTCCCCTAGGAGTAATCTCCTCATCAGTTTATTCCCCAACGGAGTTATCTTCTCCTACAAATTTATTCTCACAGTCATCTTCGTTCGTCATCCCCAGCGGAAACGAAGAATTCAACTCTACTCTCCAGCTATCCGGGATTTATTTTCCCCAGCTAAAACATTACATTTCCATACATCATGATACATGCATATACGCATCATACCGTACAATCTCATTTATTTTGAGAACATCATTGATTGATCCATATCATGCATTGCATATGACTGACCTTTACCTTTCAGGAAAGATGCAGTTAAGTTCTCAACTATGTCAAAGGAGACAAAACCAGTTAAATCGATTCCTAAAGATTTTTCTGATGCGAACGCAGTCAAAGGAGACAAAACCAGTTAAATCGATTCCTAAAGATTTTTCTGATGCGAACGCAGTCAAAGGAGACAAAACCAGTTAAATCGATTCCTAAAGATTTTTCTGATGCAAACACAGTCAAAGGAGACAAGACCAGTTAAATCGATTCCTAAAGATTTTTCTGATGCGAACGCAGTCAAAGGAGACAAAACCAGTTAAATCGATTCCTGAAGATTTCTCTGAGGCCAATCCAGTCAAAGTAGACAAGACCAGTTAAATCGATTCCTAAAGATTTTTCTGAGGCTAATCCAGTCAAAGGAGACAAAACCAGTTAAATCGATTCCTAAAGATTTTTCTGAGGCCAATCTAGTCAAAGGAGACAAAACCAGTTAAATCGATTCCTAAAGATTTTTCCGAGGCCAACCCAGTCAAAGGATACAAAACCAGTTAAATCGATTCCTAAAGATTTTTCTGAGGCCAACCCAGTCAAAGGAGACAAAACCAGTTAAATCGATTCCTAAAGATTTTTTTAAGGCCAACCCAGTCAAAGGAGACAAAACCAGTTAAATCGATTCCTAAAGATTTTTCTGAGGCCAACCCAATCAAAGGAGACAAGACCAGTTAAATCGATTCCTAAAGATTTTTCTGATACCAATCCAGTTAAAGGAGACAAAACCCCCTCTGGTCCAGTTGAATCGATTCCTAAAGATTTTCCTGATGCCAATCCAGTCAAAAGAGACAAAACCTCCTCTGGTTCAGCCAGATCGCTAATAAGATCTCCCTGATTCATATTCCAGTTGAAGTTTAGACCACCTACCAACAATCTCCAAATGGCATCTGTAATCCTATTCCCGACATCACAATGCTGATACCACTTCATGCGAGTGCAAATTTCTGGGCACTCTAGTGTTCAATCCTCTTCCACCTTTGGATCACGAAAGGCCTGAAGGCCAATCTATATCCTCAGGTTTAAGAAAATTGAACAGGGGCAACTGTTGTACCCCAAAATTTTCCCTCCCATATGTCTCAAGACATTGCAAGAAGAATCTCCAAGTTGCTCAAGATTGCTCAAGAGTTGGACAGTCAAATCATCTCCTAAGGCAGTCAACCTCAAATTAGGGTTTTGAGTTGCATCAAGGTCCTTACATCCAAATGACCTCAAGTTCTCCCCAATGTCCTAATATGTTCTCAAGTTCATCCATGTCAAGTTTCAAGCCTTGCAGAGGAAGTTTGGTCAGTCAATTGCTCAAGAGGTCCAAAAATCGACTATGCTAGGGAAAAAGTCAACTGTGACCTACAAATAGTCAAACCTCAAGATTTTTTGTCAACATTCTCATTTTGAAGGATAATTCATCATTTGATCAAGGGTTGATCATGATTCATCAAGGATTGCTCAAGATTCATCAAGATTCAAAAGTTGCTAAATTAGGGTTTTGTAGGAAAAGTCAACTCAACTTTGACCAAGCATAACTTTCTCATACTTTATGAGAAATGACCCATCCAAAGCTCATTTTTAAGAGGATGAAAGTTCCTACAATCCATATTCACACCCCAAGATCAATAAATGCACTCACAAAAAGTTACAAATTTGGAGATTATAAGTCATTTTTGAAAGTCAACAAAAACACCTTTTTTTTCCAAAGCTTATAACTTGAGAATGGAATATCAAAATGAGATGAGACAAAAGGGTTGGTTATAGTATATCTCAAGGTTTCTAAAAAGTCCAAGAACACTTCCAAAAGTTCAAAATTGAAGAAGTTATGCATTGTTGAAGTTGGGTATTTTTCCAAAATTGCCAAAAGTCAACTATCCCCAAAACTTCAAATTTTGTCAAAAGGGCCCACTTTTTTCCACTTGATTTGATCTTGTCACACCACACACGTGTCCTATCTTCAGTCTTGTGTCCATTCATTGATTTTTCTATTTTGTTTAATTTTTATTAATTTAATTCATTTTAAATCAATTTAAATCCAAATAAAATCCAAATATTGATGAAATAGGATCTTTTTGATTGATACAGTTTTCAATTATCATCAGGGACAGGATCAAACTCATATCAAGCTATATCATGCACAAAATATTGGAATTTGGACATTTTTGGAAGCTTTGTAATGGAGGATCATATCAAATCTTAAATCATCAATACATAAGGATTCAAAGCCCAAGACTTGACCTAATTCACTCCATGATACTTATACAATGCAAAGGCACGAGTTTCAGGACCTGGAGGCTGCAAAACCACAAAAGCAAAAAACTTGAAAAAAGCTTGAAAAAGTTGGAAACTGAAAACACATCTAGAGGCCGATTCAAAGCAAAATCCCCACGCTATTCAATTGCTTGACATCCTCTGAGTCAAAACCAATCCTTTACAAGCTATGAAACCTCATCAAATGCGCTGTAAGTATCCTTGAAACTCGCCTTTCAGTTGAAAACGCATCCTCTTATTCTTGCATCTTTTTGCCAAAATCTTTGCACAATCATGCTAATCGGTCCATTTAGAGACTTTCTGCATTAACCAATTGAGTTTTCATGGCCTGTAATACCATACCCGAAACTAGGGTTTTTTGTTCTTGTTTTTAGGCGTTTTAGTTTCAGGGAAAATCAAAGCAAATAATGGACATAGCCTTGTTCAGGAGGGAGAGACGAAGCGAACCATGGTCTTAGAATCAATTTATATGGCCTATAGTTGATTTTGGGAGCAAGCCACGGATTTAGTTGCGGATAAGAATCCGCAGGTAAATATCCAGGGGCCAACGAAGAAGACGATTACGTGGCCATGTCCCATTCACTCATTCAAATATTTCGCGCTTATTTTTTTATTTCCAGCATAATTACGCTTTTCCATATATTATGATTAGTGCGTATTCCACTAACAATCAAAAGGCCTTGGTCCAGTGGTAAAGGCGTGTATGCATTGGCTAATGGGACCTGGGTTCGAATCCCAGGTCCCCCACATATTTGCTATTATTTTCTTGCAGATGATCCAACGTATCTCATATATTGCCATGCACCATACTCCCTCAAATCTTGAAGCGCCAGATGGCCCCAGGCCAGATCTGGTGGTCAGGAATGCACGTCCATCATGGTCTCAAGTCAACCAAGGCATAGAGAATCTGGGAAAGTCAATACTGGACAACGTGAATGGGCCTCAAAAATGCCAATCTCACCTCCTGATCAGGCCCAACACCCCCCTTTGGTTATTTCTTTCTATTTATTTTTTATTTCATTTTATTTATTAGTTTTGTTTAATTATTATTATTATTTAAACTAACCAATTAAAATCTTTTTCTCATAAAATAAAATAAAAACCAAAAAATATATTTTACTTATTAAAATTAATTTCAGCATTTTATTTTTGTAAATAAATTAATTTAATTGATTTAGTTTAATTAGGTATAATTTCAATATCTTTTGCAAATAATTAAAATTAATTTAGATTATTAGGTTTTACTAACTTTAAATCAAATTTATTTTATTTCCTTAAATATCCAAAAATCCAAAAAAATATCTTTTATTAATTAATTAATTTATTTATTTAATTAACTTAGATCCAATTTCTTTTTAATTCAAAAAATAACAAAAAAATCACTTCTTTCAAAAAAGGGTCAAAACCCTAAATTTCGCATCCGATTTAATTTCTTGCACGCGATCTATTTTACCATATTGATGTATCTGTTTCCCGGGATGTAATAGTTTTTTAATTAGGACTTTATTTATCGTTTTATTTACTTTCCACATTTTAATTTCAAGGGTTTGTTTTTGGCGATGTAAATACCCGACGCCTTGTAATAGTTTAGATTTAAATTGCGCAATTTAATTTCCGCAAAACTATACACTGTTAGATGTTTGATAATAGGGAATGCATGACAAGATCGAATGTATGAACTTAAAATCAACATAGCTCACCCATGACATGTACAAAGATAAAGTTAACCGAAATAACACACTCGCACATGCGCACTCTTAGGGTACACCTCACTTGGTTGCCTTCGAACGTGGCCATTGAGTATAGGAAGTTTTAGAGGACGCCCTCTTGTCCAAAGATCATAGTCGCCTCAAAACGGTTGCCTCGGAAAAATGATCTAAGACATTAGGGTTACCGCTAAGGCGTCCTAACGTTGCTTTAGTGACCACACGTCCCTTAATCGAATTGACCCTTAAAACTCCAACGACGATGCTACCAACTCATCAATAGTGGGATAACATTGTCTAAAGGACATTAGTACATATTGATTCCTTTTTCGAGTAGGTAGATGGTTCTTAAGTACTTGCTCTTTCTAAAAACAAAATAAAACTTTTCACACTTACACTTTTCAAACAAAAACTCTTTTCAAACCCACAAACACAAAGAAAAGCAAATTTTGAAAACACTTTGAGCAAGTACCTAAGAGCCCGTGGATAACCACAGATAGAAATGGTGCTAATACCTTCCCTTTCTATAATCTACCCCCCGTACTCAGAAATATCCCGAAAAAGGAATTTTTCCGTGCTTTTTTCCTTTCCTTGTTGGATAAAATAAAAGTCGGTGGCGACTCTTGCTTACCGCGACATTTTGCAAAAACAAACGCAAAACGCGAACCAGCATTCCAAAAACAGTCAGTTCTCTCCCACTGTATCACACTTGGGAACCATGAAAGTTGACTAAACTTGTTTTCGTTTTCAACCAAACTGTGGTTTGTTATCTCACCAACCTGGTTACTCCAACATCTCTAACCTTTTCTCTATAAATAGAGAAAACATTGGCAAGCTGAAGCAGATTTTTGGTTGTGTGGAAAAATCATCAAACTATCAAACTCTCAAACTCTCAAACTCAAAAACACTCTCAAACACTCTCAAGAACGTTCAAACTCTAAAACTCTCACCAAAAAAATCTTAGATCCCTTCATGCATTAGTGAACCCTTCGACTCATTCCCTAACAGAAATATAACAGTCTTTCAATTCACTCCTTGGACTGCTATATAACAACCTTCAATTTCCTCATAACTAGCATGTACCAACCTTTCGATTCAAGCAGAGAAGTGGTCCTATTAGCTTAAGGAAGATTCTAGTGAAGCTTAATCTATCGTCAAGTCTGAGTCATATAGAGGTCCTTCGATTGGCACTTCAAGAGGTAAGTTTCCTCTAAACTTGGAACTTTCCATTTAAATATCATTTGTACATACAAATAAAAGAAAATATATAGATATCATATCTAGAAAGTTGACCCTGCTTTTAGATTCTATTATCACTGCCTGTATGTTGAGAATCTCAACTCTGACTAGTTAGCCTTTGATTTTGGTGCCAAACAAGCTTGTATTAACCCCTTGCCTGTAGCTTTCGAAAGTTACATTGTTAGATTCATTTTCAAACTTTAGGCAGGTTGTGTGTATCTTTCGATTGGCTGAATATTGAAGCCTTTCGAATCTCAACATAGGAGTCTTACACTCTTGCAATCGAAGGAAGAAGTTTGGCATTCCAAACCTTCAGAAATAAGTTCATCTTGTACCCAATCAAAGGTGCCTTATGAACGGATGAAATAGACCACCCCAATGGTATAAACAACGTGTGCAAAAGGCATTTCTATGTAGGATCCTGGGTTCAAACCATGGCAGGACCAGAATAATTTTTATCCTTTGGTTGTTTCCTTTTCTTTTTTAACAAACTTCAAACATTTTTTCAACCAATCAAAACAACTCCTTTTGATTTGATTTTTTACACACTATTTATTTACAAGTTTTATTTTATGAATATATAAAAATAGTACAAAACATATTCTATTTTCATAATTATTTTAGTTAATCAAAATCTTTCTCTAACAAAAATCAAAACAAAGTTCATTTTCTTTTTATTCCAATTCTTGTACATTTATTCACATTCAATATGGTTATAATAATTAATTAGGATTTAATTTCTTGAAATCCTCATTTGTACATTTATATCCCCATCCCCAAGTGATGTAATAGCGTAGTAAATTTACCTTTTGCAATTTACCGCTTTCATATAAATGTTAGTAATTAGGGTGTGTATGGCAAGATTAAAACCAATGCTTAGAAAAACCCTAATTCAAGACAAAATGAATGAAATCAAACACACCATTCACACACATGCACCTCTAGGGTAATTTCACTTGTTGCCTCAGAAAATAGTCATGTCCCTCGAATATGGGCGTTTTAGCAAAGACCCTCAATAAAAAGATCGTAGTCCCTCGATGATCTTTGATGTTGCCTTTGGTAAATGATCTAGTCCCTAATGAAAATTGCTAAAACGTCTCATAGGTTGTGTGATGCGTTGGGAGAACTGACTTGAGGTTTTGCGTTTGTGTTCGCAAATGTTTCGGTTTAGCAAGAGTCGCCACCGACTTTTTATTTTATCCAAAGGAAAGGTCAAAAAGCACAGGAAAGACCTTTGAGATGTTTTCTTGGGTTCGGGGGGTAGATTATGAAAAGGGAAGGTGCAAGCACCCTTTTCATCCATGGTTATCCATGGGCTCTTAGTTGCTTGTTTAGATCACTTGCTTTTGCTTTTCAATTGTTTGAAATGGTGCTTTGTGTGTGGTTTTGAAAATGTTTTGAAAAGAGGCCATCGTTGTGGCAACCTTTGTAATGATTCTTGTTTGAATGTATACAAAGGTGTATTGTCTTTTGAAAAGATGTTTCAATATTTAAAAGTTTGTTTTGGGAAATGTTTTGAAATTGTGTTGTGATGTGATTAGCGAGGATGTTTTTGCAAGTTTTGATCAAGTAAATAAGAGTTGCCTACCCTATCTACTCAAAGATATTTCCTACACATTTTCAATCCTTTTGACAATGTTGTTTTACCATTGCATTTGGTAAATAACCTTGTATTTGGATATTAAACGGGACATGTGCGGGTCATCGTATTGACCATGATAGCAATAGTGCTAAGTATCTTTAACAATTTTTTTGAGGGACTAGATCATTTTGTATAGGCAACCAAGATAGCGTCATCGAGGGACTATGATCTTTTTGTTTTGTTTTTATTTTGCCAAGATACTCAACATGCATAACATGGCCATTTTTTTAAAGGCAACAAGTGGATGAAACCCTAGGGGTGCTTGTGTGCATTATGTTGTCGATTTACATGCTTTTTGTCTTTGTATTAGTCAAGCTATTTGTTTGATTTTGGATTTTTACATACAAACCCTAATCTCTAATCATGGCATATTTGAAAGCATAAAATGCATAAAATAAACCTAAGCTATTACAACATTGATATGGGGAGGGGGATACAATTTTTGAATGGGGGGTATTTGCAAGAAAATAAAACCCTAGGATTTACTATTACATCCAAATTGAATAAATGGTACAAATAAAAAAATTGGCAATAATTAAACAATTTAAATATAAATATACAAAATATTATAAATATGTAAAAATGTTTTTTGTTGTTTGTTTTTATGTGTATTTAATGTATTAAAAAAAAAGAAATAAAAAGATTTATTTTTATTAAGGGCAAAAACCCTAATTTTCTTTTAAGAAAGTAAATATATATTAATTATATTATTCATGTACCATAAAATAAAATAAAATATATACAAAATAAAAATATATTTAGAAAAAAAATATTATTTAAGTATAAATAATAAAAAATAAAGGTATAATATTTTTATGTATTATTTTCAAGTTTTCATTAAATAAAATAAAAGTATATACTAATTAATAATTATTTTTATGCCTAAAAAAAATAAAAAAAATAAAAAAATAAAAAGTGAAAATTTATAAAAAATGTTTTGATATTTTTCATGTTTAGAAAATATAAAATAAAATCAGAAATGAAAAATAAATTGAAAAATACAAAAAATATAAAGAAATGGGCCAGGGGGTGCAATCAGTAAAGAGGGGGTGTCAAAAACAAGGCCAGAACCAAGCCCAGCCCACTGAACTTCATCTTCAACCTTTGTCAACCAAAAACGCGCGCGCCTGACTCATATGTGGAAAACCTGCATACGTGCTCTAATGCAAAACTCATAACACCAAAGTTGTAGCATTTGTCAAGATGATTTCAACCATATAAAGAACTTAATCTAACTCTCAAAGACCAGAGAGAATTTCTCTGGCCCTAATTTCTAACCTAATTTTTTCAGGAAGTTCATGAATCAAATTCTCTTAACACGTTTAACTTAAATGAAAATTGAGCATATGTACAGCTTCAGGGTTATGAGTACTACATTTTTTATTCACAAACCTAAGCCTAATGATTCCTAAATAGAGAGATAGAAAGTTTCCAAATAACTGTCTCAGATGAACTCGTGTATGGCAATGTGGAGCTTTTCAGTGAGGCCTGAGATGTTTGGGAGCTTGCTTGAACTTCCTCTGACCTTCCTCAATGCCTAGTTTGCTTTGAATGTGCTTGAACAAGCTTGTAGAACTCAATCTGCACAAGCTGAAAACAGAAATGGTGAAGCTTGCAAATGGAGTTACATTCAGTGTCTAATGGTTGGGATAACTTGGATAAGTTATATGGAATGTGTTTGAACAGGTTTGGGGCAAAATGCACGAGTGGTTTGTGAGATAGAACTCAAAGTGCAGAAGCTGCCCTATTTTGCAAGAGGAAGGTGATTTTGTGTTTTGGAAGGTTTGAGGGATGAATGGCTTGTGTTTCTGGCTCAAGGGAATGTGTAAAACTTGTTTCAAATGCTTGCAAGAGTTGGTTTTAACAGATGTGCAAGTTATGTGATTTTGGCAAGTTTCTTGGTTATGAAGCAAAAATGAGAAGTGACAAAGAGCAGGCCTGTACAGGCTAGCTCTAACCCTGCATAAATTGTGTAAGCTTGGCCCCAAGTTAGTGGATTTGGTTTTCTGTACAAGATTTTGGTTCAAGGCTCAAGAATGCAATTTGACATAAAGCAAATTTGACAAAAATGGCAATGTTGCCTTTTTGCTATTTTTGGATTAATCTCTTGTGTAATCCTCCCATGATCAAAACAAAGCCCCAAACTAATGGATTTGCATTTAATTATTGAGTATGAAAGGGTTTAGGGACCTGTAATCAAGTACAAACAATTCTGGATGGAAGTTGCAACTTGTATCAACATGAAAATGCCATGGATCAAAAGTGAGTTTTTGCCAAATTCAAACGTTCGATTCTCCCTAACCACAAATGATTTTGGAGAGTTCTTGGACATTTTGGAAATCATGTAACATGCTCTAAAATCCATCTTTGAAATGAAGTTTTAGATTCCAAGTGGAACTATGTGAAAAATGGTCATGAAGATAGGTCAAAATCCTGCCTAAACTAGGGCAAAATTTTACTAAGTTAAAAGTTTCATGGACCCTTGTCCCAAAAATCATAACTTGAGATCAAATCTTCTTTTGGGAAAACTTTATGAATCAAAGTTGTATACTTTGTGGAGGAATACAACTTTCATGTTGGAAGTTTTGTTTTAATCCAAATGCATCATGGTGAAAATGTTGTGCAAAGTTGGGAAAAAATAAGAAAATTTCATAACTTAGAAAAATTCTAAGTTATGAAAATTTTCAATTTTAAACCCTAATTTGCAAAATTAGGTTTCTTGATGATCAATTTTCATGTTTTGACACAACTTGATGAAAAATGACCCTTGGCACTTGATTGTGACCAAAAAGTCAAAGTTTGACTTTTCAATGTGCATTCAAATTTTGATCAGTTGACTGGAAAATTCATTTGTCAATCCAATGCATTTGAGATCTTTTGAACCTTGTGAATAGGTCAAGATGATGCCATTGAGTCCTTGAATCCATGCTTGAACCCAATTTGCCATTGGCTAGGTTAAAAATCAGAAATTGCCCTTGTGCAGTCAAAACCCTAAAAATGACCATTTTGCCCTTTTGATGATCTGTTCAAATTTCTTGAGAAGTTGTGGTCCAAACTTGATCAAATGGTTCATATGAGTCTATAATGTTGATGTGGATAAAAAATAATGAGGTTTGACTGTAAATTGGCCACAATTGACTTTTTCCCCAATACAACTGATTTCTAGGTCAACTGTCCAATTGACTAGGCAAAAATTTGATTCAAGGCTTGAAACTTGGTAGAGGAAATCTTATAGGTCCAACATGAAGTATGAAAGTCACTTTGAGTATTAAAAGTCCAAAATTCCTTGTGCAAACTCAAACCCTAATTTAGGTCATCAGTGCAAGGAGATGTCTTGAGCAGAGCAAAACCCTAATCCTGTATGAAGTTCAAAGAGTCTTGTGAGGGGAAATCCTAATAAAATGAGAGGGAAAATTTTGGGGTACAACAGCTGCCCCTGTTCAATCTTCTTGAACCTGAAGATTTAGATTGGCGAGTTTGCCTTTCGTGACTCGAAGGTAAAAGATGATTGGACACTAGAGTGCCCGTAAATTTGCACTCGTCAAAATGTAAATGAGGGAATGGGCTTAAAGATGCCATTTGGAGATGGTAGAATCTTGCTGGAGATGGGCTTAAAGATGCCATCCAAGACTGTTTGTTGAAAATCAGGAGAATGAACATCAAAATGGTATCCGTATCTAGAACGTATCTGAGTTGTATCTGGAGATTGGATTCGTATGAGCAAAGGAATTGCGTCCATGTCTAGAGCGTATCCGAGCTGTAACTGTATTTGATTCTTGAATGAATATCAGAATGACTACCGTGTCTGGAGTATATCTGTATTGTATCTGAATTCTGAATGGGCGACAGAGAAACATTTGTGTATGGAGCATCTCTGGGCTGGGGATAAATTTCGAATGAGTGACAGAATGGCAACCGCGTCTGATGCGTATCTGGACTGTATCTGAAGTTGAGATCTGTATGAGTAGAAGAATGACTTCCGTGTCTGGAATGTATCCGTACTGTAATTGGGATCTGGACAAGTGACAGAATGACGTCCGTGTCTGGAGTGTATCCGAACTTGAAGTTGATAGTTGGATCTGAATGAGAAATAGAATGGCTTCCGTGTCTGGAGCGTATCTAGTATGTA
Organism: Vicia faba; assembly: GCA_948472305.1. Lineage (NCBI taxonomy): Eukaryota > Viridiplantae > Streptophyta > Magnoliopsida > Fabales > Fabaceae > Vicia > Vicia faba. The sequence continues at coordinate 898,518,514 of OX451738.1, forward strand.
TCTGATTGCTGAAGTCTGAATGAGTAGTAGAATGACCGTCGTGTCTGGGGTGTATCTATACTGTATCTGAATAAGAGATTCGAATGAGTAACATAATGACTTCCATGTCTTGGAGTGTATCCGTACTGTATCTTAAATCTTTGAATATTTGTTAAAGATAGATTTTGATCTCATCCTGAAAAGGGTAAAATGTTAGCTAAAACACAAAGTTATGTTGCATGACATGTATGATGCAATAAAATATGATTTATCAATGTTTATGATATATGAATGTAATGGATGCGCATGTAAGCTGATTAGATGTCTTGCTGAGAAAAATAAATCCTTGATAGCTGGAGATAATGAAATCTTTGACTGCTGCCGGGGTAAATAAACCCTTGACTGCTGTTGGAGATTCAAAATCTTTAATTGCTGAGAATGAGAAATCCTTGGACCACTGTTTGGGGATTGAAAATCTTGGTGACTTGTGGGGATTAACAATAACTTTGACAACTTCTGTGGGGATGTGAGAATCCTTCATGACTTTCCTAGGGAATAAGGAAAACTCTGACGATCTCTACTGGGGAATTAAAACCTGGGAGGCTTCAACGGGATAAATGAGACCGAGAATCTTCGATCTGTCGGGAAATAACTCTGTGGGGAGAATTTTTATTCTATTGGAGAGTTATCAAAGGCTTGGGTTGTATACCAACACTCTGAGGAATTATCTGAAGCTGTTGTCTAGTTTCTAAGATAACTTGTAGGGGAATCTTCTGATTTTAAGACAAATCTCCGGGGAATTGGAGGAAACTGGATGGTCTTCCACCGGGGTTTAAGGGTTGAAGTTTTTGACTCCGTCGGGGAATAAAGTTTTATCTTCACTGAGGTTTGGCAGTTCAAAGTTTTCTGGCTCCGCTGGGGATTGGGGGTTTGAAAACTTAGTTCTGATGGGGATTTTGAAACTTAACTCCATTGGGGATATGTATTTCAAGGCTTTAGCTCTGTTGAGGATCTGAATGATATACTGCAGGGGATTTCTTCTGGAGTAGCCTAAAGACGTTTTCCTATATTTTCAACCTATCAGTAATTATCCTTTCTCATTTCATTTTATTTGTAAGCAGTGATTATATTCAAATGCATATGCTCATTTAATAAATCATTGGAAGTTTTCAAATAAAACATAAGTGTAAAAAAAAAAGGCAAACAATTTTCTGCGCTTTGAAGTATCTTTGTATTAACTTTGTGTAAGTATTTTGTACAAAGGAGACAGACATCCTAGTAAGAGAATGTTGTCATAAAATTGAGAAAAAAATTATACAAAGAAAGATGGCTATGTGTAACAATTCCATGGGGTTCCCATTCTGCAATAGCCTTCGTAACTCTGAGTATCTTGTCCATTCGTTGCTTCATCCGTAGATGATTGAATTAATCAGAAGCTTGGAGCTTGTCCGTGAAGAGATTGTCCTTAAAGTGATCCGACGAGACATAGTCATACGCTTTAATTCCCTAACTTTTGCCTGGACCGCCCTTTCGGGTTTTCGATCCACCAGGAAACCCTTTTTTGCCCAAGTCGCCCTTTCGGGTTTTCAACTTGCCGGGTGTACAGATTTTTTTTTGTTTATCCCTAATTTTTGCCTGAACCTCCCTTTAGGGTTTTTGATTCACCGGGATGCCCATTTTTGCCCAAGTCGCCCTTTCGGGTTTTCAACTTGTCGGGTCGTTTATGCGTAGTATCTTTTGACTATGTCTACGCTCGCAGGGTGCGGTAGATCATCGCCGTCCATGGTGGTCAGGATCATTGCCCCACCAGAAAAGATGTTTTTAATCACAAATGCTCCTTCGTAAGTAGGAGTCCATTTGCCCTTGGGATCACTTTGCGGCAAGATGATCCGCTTGATTACAAGGTCCCCGACTTGATATACTCGTCTCTTGACTTTCTTGTTGAAGGCCTTGATCATAAGTTTTTGATACGCCTGACCATGGTGTTGTACCACAAAATTTTCCCTCCCATATTTCTCAAGACATGTCAAGAATCATCTCCAAGTTGTTCAAGATGGCTCAAGAATTGGATAGTCAAATCACCTCCTAAGGCAGTCAATTCAAAATTAGGGTTTTGTGTTGCATCAAGTTCCTTGCATACAAATGACCTCAAGTGCTCCCCAATGTCCTAATATGTTCTCAAGTTTATCCATGTCAAATTTCAAGCCTTGCAGAGAAAGTTTGGTCAGTCAATTGCTCAAGAGGTCCAAAAATCGACTGTGCTAGAGCAAAAGTCAACTGTGACCCAAATACAGTCAAACCTAAATATTTTTTGTCAAAATTATAATTTTGAAGGATAATTCATCATTTTATCAAGTTTTGATCATGATTCATCAAGGATTGCTCAAGATTCATCAAGATTCAAAAGTTGCTAAATTAGGGTTTTGTAGGAAAAGTCAACTCAACTTTGACCAGGCATAACTTTCTCATACTTTATGAGAAATGACCCATCCAAATCTAATTTTGAAGAGGATGTAATTTCCTACAAAACATCTTCACACCCCAAGATCAAGAAATTCTCTCACAAAAAGTTACAAATTTGGACATTATAGGTCATTTTTGAAAGTCAACAAAAACACCTTTTTTTCCAAAGTTTATAACTTGAGCATGGAATATAAAAATGAGATGATACCAAAAGGGTTGGTTAGAGGAAATATCAAGGTTTCTAAAAAGTCCAATAACACTTCCAAAAGTTCAAAATTGATGAAGTTATGCATTGTTGAAGTTGGGCATTTTTCCAAAATTGCCAAAAGTCAACTATCTTCAAAACTCCAATTTTTGACAAAAAGGGCCCACTTTTTTCCACTTGATTTGGTCTTGTCACACCACACACGTGTCCCATCTTCAGTTTCATGCCCATTCACTAATTTTTCTATTTTATTTAATTTTTATTGAATTAATTCATTTTAAATCAATATTAATTCAAATCAAATCCAAAAATTGATGGAATGATATCTTTTTGATCATTATAGCTTTCAATTATCATGATTCACATAATCAAATTCGTATCAAGACTTATTATCACAAAAAATCAGATTTGGACATTTTTGGAAACTTTATCAATGGTGATCAAATCATATCTCAAAATCTTCAATGCACATGGATTGGAGGCCCAAGATTTGACCTAATGCAATCCCTTATACATACATAAGCTATACACATCAAGAACACGACCTGAAGCTGCCCAAAAACAGCCAGATCAGAATTGAAAAAGCTTCCAAAAGTGTGAGATCAAAACCTTGGTTAGAGCACGATTCAATCCAAGATCTCAACGTAGCTTCCTTGCCTGACATCCAGTGGAGCTAAAGAAATCAAAACCAGGCCTTGAGACCTCCTGAATTGCGCTGTAAGTGCCCACGAACATAGCTCTGAACATGGAATCGTGAATCCATGTTCTTGCATTTTTTTGCCAAATCGTTTGTACATTCATGCTTGCCATTCAATTTCTAAGCATTATGTATTATTTAATTTTGTTTTCATGGCTTATAACGCTGGATTCGAAGCTAGGGTTCGTGTTCTTGTTTTTAGGCATTTTTGATACAGGCAAAATTAGGACAAATAATTGGTACAGGGATGTTCAGGGAAGAGAGACGAACACGATGATGATCTCAGCTTGCGTTTACATGGCCTGGAAATTATTTTAGAATGATCCCACGGATCTTCCTGCGGATAAAAATCCGCAGGTAAGAAAACCAGGTTTTTGGTGAAGAAGACGATTAGGTGTCTTCCTCTCATTGGCCCGTTCAAATCAATTTCGCACATTTTTTTTCCAGTATATTGCTTGCGTTTCTTTTATAATATTATTTGTCCATTATGTTAACAATAAGGCAGCATGGCTCAGTTGGTGGAAGCGTGAGTGGAAAACCCCTTGGGACCTGGGTTCGAATCCCAGGTCCCCCAAAACATTTATTTGATTTTTCTTCAGGTGATTCTATGTGATATCCGAAGGGTGATCCACCATACGCTTGCAAATATCAACCTGAAAGATGGCCTCCAGGCCAGATCTGGTGGATAGGAATGAGGGTCTACCATATACTCAAGTCAACAAGCATGCATTGGATGGGAAAAGTCAAACGAGGCTGACAACTATTGGGCCTGGAAAATTGCAAATCACACCTTCAAATTAGGCCCAAACCCCCCTGAGTTTGTTTCTTTTTTATTTCTTTCATTATTTTTCTTATTTTCATTTATTGTTATTTATTTGTTATTTTTAATTACTAACCAGATAATAATTTTCTTCATAAAATCAAAAACACAAAAAAATATTATTTTTGTTAATTTCACTACTTTATTTTTGTAAATAAACATTAATCAATTAATTTAGTTTTTAATTAGGGACAATTTTAATATTTTTGCAATAAATTAAAATTAATGAAGAATTAGGTTTTTAACTTTTAACCATTTTATTTTATTTCCTTAAATATAAAAAATCCCAAAAAATTAAAAAAAACATATTTTTATTTAATTAATTAAGTAACTTAGGTTTAATTTAATCTAATTCAAAAATAACAAAAAAAATCCTTTCTTTAATAAAAAGGGTAAAAACCCTAAAAAAGGCGCCATTTCAATTTCTCGCACGCGATTCATTTGATCCAATATTGTAATTGCTTCCAGTATGTAATAGTTTTTTAATTAGGACTTTAATTTGTTTACCGCTTTATTTTACTTTCCGCAATTTAAATTAAAGGGTTTGTTTTTGGCGATGTAAATACCCGACGCCTTGTAATAGTTTAGATTTAATTCCCGCAATTTAATTTCCGCACAATATTAACTGTTAGATGTTTGATAAATAGGCAATGCATGACAAGATCAATCTTTAACCTAAAACCAATATAGCTCACCCATGACATGTACAGATAAAATTAACCGAACTAACACACTCGCACATACCACTCTTAGGGCACACCTCACTTGGTTGCCTCGAACGTGGTCATTGAGTATAGGAAGTTTTAGAGGTCGTCTTCTTGTCCAAAGATCATAGTTGCCTCGAAACGGTTGCCTCGGAAAAATGATCTAGGATATTAGGGTTACCACTAAGGCGTCCTAACATTGCTTTAGTGACCACACGTCCCTTAATCGAATTGACCCGAAAACTCCAACGACGATGCTACCTACTCCTCAATAGTGGGATAGCATTGTCTAAAGGATATTTGTACAGACTAATTCGTTTTTCGAGTAGGTAGATGGTTCTTAAGTACTTTCTCCTTTTAAAACAAAACAAAACTTTTCGCACTTACATTCTTTTCAAACAAAAACTATTTTCAAACCCACAAACACAAAGAAAAGCAAACTTTTGAAAACACAATGAGCAAGTACCTACGAGCCCGTGGATAACCACGGATAGAAAGGGTGCTAACACCTTTCCTTTCTATAATCTACCTCCCGAACCCGAGAAATGTCTCAAAAAGGAATTTTTTTGTGCTTTTGTCCTTTCCTTGTTGGATAAAATAAAAGACGGTGGCGACTCTTGCTTACCGCGACATTTTACGAAAACAAACGCAAAACGCAAACCAGCATTCAAAAACAGTCAGTTTTCATTCCCACCGATCACAGAACTGGCGACTCTGCTGGGGATATAATAAGTGAGGTGTACCTTAGGATTAGATCATTATGTTTTCAATTGTATGCTTTGTATGCTTTAATTTTGTGGGCTTGTATCGGAGTTTCTATAGATCCTAACCCGGGTCTGGGGGCACCCTTTAGGTAAGTAGCAATAAACTGTGAGGGAACTGTCCGGCGTAGACTGACACAGTTGAAGCAGTAGATACGTTGGTGTGGCACTTTAGTCTGTACCGATATCCCTTGTGTTGGAACGAGGAGAATATGGGTCTTCTAAGGGGTCATTAAGCACCAACTGACCTTAGAACCTTAAATTGACCAACTTGGCCATAGAACAGTAGCAGTATGCTACACTCATTGATACCAAACTCTCGCGATGATTCCAGCCGCAAGAAAAGGTTGCTAAACTGGAATTATGACCGATCGAGGGTAGTCAGTGATATTGAGATCCTCTAGAACCCGGTTACTATTTCTAGGACAGGTTGAACCAACTAAACTGAAAGAGGGTAATACCTAAACTCCATGCCAGCCTAAACTTAAGGCTGTTTGTGTGACTTGTTTGCCTTCAAACTTGATCTACTTGCACATTCTTGTTATCTGACAACATGAGTTCCTTGCAGGTTTTGTTTACAGTCCTTATCCAATAATTTGGATTTATTGCAGGGTTTACTTACATCACTTCACACTTTTGCTTAAACTCATAGCATACACATCATAACATCATGCCTTAACATTTCCTTAACCATTTCAAGGATCTCAAGGGTTTGTGATGCAGGTTATGGTAAATCAAATGTCTAGCAAGGGGAAAAGGGGATTTATTTTCCTCTAGCCAAGGTTGTCTAGAAATCAAAACACGATAACTTGAGTCAGGGGCTATGACCCACTCGATATGGTGAGCTTGACTCTTGAAGAAAGATTCTCAATGATACGAAGTTCTTTCAATCAAAGCTACAAGATTCAAATTCTAACAGTTTCTTGTTTACCCCGCGAGATCCTTGAAAACATTGCATACATATATCATACATATCATTGCATAACAGGTCTTCCAGTACAGGTCTCTCATGTTCTCCCTGTTTATTTCAGCAATGGCTTTCCAACAAGACAACAGAGATCTTCAAATTCGAGAAACCCAGTTCAGAGAAATCTTCCAAAACCTATCCAAGGGGCAGGGAGAGTTGAAAACACTCCTCGTTGGAAACTTGGTCAAGAAAAGTCCTGAAGAGAATAAGGACGAATGGCTGAAACATCTACAAGCTGAGGTAGATGCAATGAGAACCCAGATGTTGGGGCAGATGGCTCTTATCCAAGGCCTAACCCGGGAACAAGAAGAGCTGAGAACCATTATCAACCAGCTTCATCAAGACCGACACAATCGTATGAAGCAAACAGTCAGGGCCGGGGACCAAGTCATTGGTCAGCCTCCAAGAAGACAAGGGTCTGGTATGGTGAAGAATGGACCTCTCCAAGTTGCTACTACCTCACGGGTCCAACAACGACCTCGCCAAGAACAATAGGTTGATCAGAGTAAGCCAAACATGCCCAGGAGGCAATTTACCAAGCTCAACATGCCGCTGTCTCAAGCTTTACAACACCTGTTGAGATTGAATCTGGTGACGTTAAGGGACCCTCCTAAGAATCCCAACACAGCCTCCCCAAAGTACAATCCTAATGCAGGGTGTGCATATCACTCCAACAGCCCGGGGCATGATAGTAACATCTGTTAGGCGTTGAGCAACAAAATTCAAGACCTGATTGATGAAGGAGCATTGAAACTCACACAAGACGGTCAGATTGAATTCTTTTTCCATCCCCCAAGGTTCACCATTTGAAGTGACAAGTACTGAGACAAAAAGACTTTTTGCTCATTAGAATTTTCAAGTTGTAATTTTCTTTTGATTGTTCGAACATTTATTCATGTTAAACTTTATTACTTTATCAATGCATTGCATATGTCTGTTTTGAATCAGTCCATTCATATTTCACTATATTCAAATTGCTTTCATTTTTTGTGATGATCAACTCTCGATTAAAAAAATTCTAAGCCCTTAGAGGGAGGATGACGAAAATGATACCAAAATCTCTACAGTATGCTTTTGAACAGACCCCGCTGACGAGGTACATGCATTATTTCAAATCCTAAACAGTGGAGTTATAAGGAAGATAATCCCTAGTCAACCCCTTTGAGCCAAAGAAGTTGGAGTTTTTCTTTTCACAAATTAAAACCCTTAATTATAACTTGGGGCAGGGTAGTTTTCTCAGTTGATCCAGGTGCACAATGAATGGCATCAAAGAAGTCCTTCTGAAACAAAAGACGGTGTTGGTTCTGTATAATCGTAAGGACAGGCAGTCATTATCTCTCAAAATAAAAGATCATTAAGTCAAAACCTATGAAGGAGACTTACAAAACTGGGGCATCCCGCTGACTGTAATCACAAGAGAAACAGTTCAGGCAAAAGACAGGGATAATAAAATAAAAAAGAAAGAGATCCTACAAACTCTCAACAAAATGACTGCCTGTTCAAAATAAATTGTCAGTATCCGAACCATCACTGGAATATCAGAGCAAAGACTCAAACAAGATCTAATGCACGATTAGCTGAGTTTAGGATTGAAGAACATCACGAAGAACGGGTGGGTACAAATAAAATTTTAGCCTTTATCCTTTGTTTCTTAAACCGTGAACCAGGCCACGATATAACCCTTAAAAGTCCTAGCTGAAGCATGGTTAGTTCAAAAGCATACTGTTACAAAAGGTATCCTGACTCCTGTAGGGCTTGCTATAAATCTTGAGTTGACGTCACATTTTACAAAATTTTCCTATCTTACTGAAAAATGTATTTTCAAAAACTTCAAGACAGACATAAGCTTTGCATTCTTAAAATAACATTGTTTGCATATGACTATTTGTTCAAACAGCAGAGAAGTTTGCACGAAGAATATCTAGTGAACAAAAACCTTCTCAATAAAAAGGATCACCTCAAGTGGAAAAACACTTCCAATCAAGGGGCACGGAATTATCATTGTCTATCATCTGGGGCAGTCAAGTCAAGATTTAAGGAATCTCTCAAAATTCCAAATAGCCAGGGGAAAATCTCCACCTGAATCAGTTGGGGCATTGGACATGAATTCTAGCAACGAATCTTGCATGATCAAACGAAGATCTTCTGGTAGTATGGCAACACAACACTACCGACAATGACACCTCCCTACATCCTGAGAGCGTGGACATAGTAAAAAAAGTACTACGCATAATCAAAGACCCGCTAGGTTGACTGGCCTAGGCAAAAATAAGGGCTTCCCGGCGAACCAAAAGGGTTCGGGCAAAATTAGGGATGAGAATGAAAAATTGTACACCCGGCAAGTCGAAAACCTGAAAAGGCGGCTTGGGCAAAAAAGGGTATCCCGGTGGACTGAAAACCCGAAAGGGCGGTCCAGGCAAAAATTAGGGATCAAAGCGTACGACTATGTCTCGTCATCTCGTCACTGGGCTACCATAAGAAGACTTTTCATTTTGACCGAAAGATACCAAGCACCTCATAGGGGGTATAATACTCGATCCACAGGGCCTCCGCAGGCACCTTCTCCCGCAGAAACAGGGGCATTAAGAATTGTCCGAACTGTACAGTTGCTCTATCCACCAGGTACCAAGGTATATTCAGCTGAAAAATATGGCTAAGATACCTTCACTCCCCGCAGAATAAGGCAGTAATGGTAGCTCTCCCAACTGAGACTTGCAACCGTGAACGAATCAGCAATACTCTCCCCAAGCAGAGTTGGTCTACCATCAACACTAAAAGGGTCTTAATATTCCCTAGCGAAGTATAAGAATATTCCCCAGCAAGTATAAGAGTATCCCCGATAGTCTTAATATACCTCAATGGAGTATAAGAATGTTCCCTGATAGAATACAAGATACCCCCAGTGAAGTCAATATTTTCCCAGCACGGTCTGAAAAAGCTTCCCCGACGGAGTTGAATCATCATCCCTAATAGACTTTGGAAGTTTACCCCCAGCAGAGTACAATAAACCTCCCCAGCCAGGTTCAAAGGAGCATTCCTAGCAGAACTTAGAGGTTTATCCCCATAAGAGTCTAACAGGATTATCCCCAGCAAGTTGCAATTGAAAGATCATCCTCCAGAAAAGTTCTTTTTCCCCCCAAGCAGGAATTCAATCCTCAACAGATTCAGTGTCACCAGCAACAGTAATCCATCCCCAGCGGAGTTCATCAGTGGAATCCCCAGCGGAATTTATAATTGAAATCCCCAGCGGAGCTTATCAGCAGAATTCCCAGCGGAGTTTATCACTAAAATCCTCAGCAGAGCATCTCTTCCCCACAGAGTAATTCCCCACGGAGTAATCTCTTCATCAGTTTATTCCCCACCGGAGTTCCCTTCTCCCGCAGGTCTATTCTCGCAATCACCTTCGTTCACCATCCCCAGCGAAAACGAAGAATTCAACTCTATTCTCCAGCAGCTCCGGGATTTATTTTCCCCATCTAAAACATCACATTTCCATACATCATGATACATGCATAAATGCATCATATAATACAATCTCATTTATGTTGAGAACATCATTGCTTGATCCATATCATGCATTGCATATGACTGACCTTTACCTTTTAGGAAGGATGCAGTTAAACTCTCAACCAAGTCAATGGAGACTACCCGTCAATAGAGACAACCCGTCAATGGAGACAACCCGTCAATAGAGACAACCCGTCAATGTAGATAACCCGTCAATAGAGACAACCTATCAATGGAGACAACCCGTCAATAGAGACAACCTGTCAATGGAGACAACCTGTCAACAGAGACAACCTGTCAATGGAGACAACCTGTCAATAGAGACAACCTGTCAATGGAGACAACCTATAAATGGAGACAACCTGTCAATAGAGACAACCCGTCAATAGAGACAACCTGTCAATGGAGACAACCCGTCAATAGAGACAACTTGTCAATGGAGACAACCTGTCAATGGAGACAACCTGTCAATGGAGACAACTTGTCAATGGAGACAACCCGTCAATAGAGACAACCTGTCAATGGAGACAACCTGTCAATAGAGACAACCTGTCAATGGAGACAACCTGTCAATGGAGACAACCCGTCAATGGAGATAACCCGTCAATGGAGACAACCCGTTAATAAAGACAACCCGTCAATGGAGACAACCCATCAATAGAGACAACCCGTCAATAGAGACAACCCGTCAATAGAGACAACCTATCAATGGAGACAACCCGTCAATGGAGACCACCCGTCAATGGAGACAACCCGTCAATGGAGACAATCCATCAATGGAGACAACCCGTTAATGGAGACAACCCGTCAATGGAGACAACCCGTCAATGGAGACAACCTGTCAATGGAGACAACCCGTCAATAGAGACAACCCATCAATGGAGACAACCCATCAATAGAGACAACCTGTAAATGGAGAAAACCCGTCAATAGAGACAACCCATCAATGGAGACAACCCGTCAATGGAGACAACCTGTCAATGGAGACCACCCGTCAATGGAGACAACCCGTCAATAGAGACAACTCGTCAAAGGAGACACCCCGTCAACAAAGACAAAACCACCTACCAACAATCTCCAAATGGCATCTGTAAGCCCATTCCCGACATCACAATGATGATACTAGTTCATGCGAGTGCAAATTTCTGGGCACTCTAGTGTTCAATCATCTTCCACCTTCGGATCACGAAAGGCCCGAACGCCAATCTATATCCTCAGGTTTAAGAAGATTGAACAGGGGCAACTGTTGTACCCCAAAATTTACCCTCCCATATTTCTCAAGACATGTCAAGAATCATCTCCAAGTTGTTCAAGATGGCTCAAGAATTGGACAGCCAAATCACCTCCTAAGGCAGTCAATTCAAAATTAGGGTTTTGTGTTGCATCAAGGTCCTTGCATACAAATGACCTCAAGTTCTCCCCAATGTCCTAATATGTTCTCAAGTTCATCCATGTCAAATTTCAAGCCTTGCAGAGAAAGTTTGGTCAGTCAATTGCTCAAGAGGTCCAAAAATCGACTGTGCTAGAGCAAAAGTCAACTGTGACCCAAATACAGTCAAACCTCAAGCTTTTTTTGTCAAAATTATCATTTTTAAGGATAATCCATCATTTAATCAAGGTTTTATCATGATTCATCAAGGATTGCTCAAGATTCATCAAGATTCAAAAGTTGCTAAATTAGGGTTTTGTAAGAAAAGTCAACTCAACTTTGACCAGGCATAACTTTGTCATACTTTATGAGAAATGACCCATCCAAAGCTCATTTTGAATAGGATGAAATTTCACACAATCCATATTCACACCCCAAGATCAAGAAATGCTCTCACAAAAAGTTACAAATTTGGACATTATAGGTCATTTTTGAAAGTCAACAAAAACACTTTTTTTCCAAAGCTTATAATTTGAGCATGGTATATCAAAATGAGATAAGACCAAAAGGGTTGGTTATAGGACATCTCAAGGTTTCTAAAAAGTCCAAGAACACTTCCAAAAGTTCAAAATTGAGGAAGTTATGCATTGTTGAAGTTGGGCATTTTTCCAAAATTGCCAAAAGTCAACTATCTTCAAAACTCCAATTTTTGACAAAAGGGCCCACTTTTTTCCACTTGATTTGGTCTTTTTACACCACACACGTGTCCCATCTTCAGTTTTATGTCCATTCACTAATTTTTCTATTTTATTTAATTTTTATTGAATTAATTCATTTTAAATCAATATTAATTCAAATAAAATCCAAAAATTGATGGAATGATATCTTTTTGATCATTACAGCTTTCAATTATCATGATTCACATAATCAAATTCGTATCAAGCCTTATTATGCACAAAAAAAAAATCAGATTTGGACATTTTTGGAAACTTTATCAATGGTGATCAAATCATATCTCAAAATCTTCAACGCACATGGATTGGAGGCCCAAGATTTGACCTAATGCAATCCCTTATACACACACAAGCTATACACATCAAGAACACGACCTGAAGTTGCCCAAAAACGGCCAGACCAGAATTGAAAAAGCTTGCAAAAGTGTGAGATCAAAACCTTGGTTAGAGCACGACTCAATCCAAGATCTCAACGTAGCTTCCTTGCCTGACATCCAGTGGAGCTAAAGCAATCAAAACCAGGCCTTGAGACCTCCTGAATTGCGTTGTAAGTGCCCATGAACATAGCTCTGAACATGGAATCGTGAATCCATGTTCTTGCATTTTTTTGCCAAATTATTTGTACTTCATGCTTGCCATTCAATTTCTAAGCATTCTGTATTATTTAATTTTGTTTTCATGGCTTATAAACCTGGATCCGAAGCTAGGGTTCGTGTTCTTGTTTTTTAGGCATTTTTGATACAGGCAAAATTAGGACAAATAATTGGTACATGGATGTTCAGGGAAGAGAGACGAACACGATGATGATCTCAGCTTGCGTTTACATGGCCTGGAAATTATTTTAGAATGATCCCACGGATCTTCCTGCGGATAAAAATCCGCAGGTAAGAAAACCAAGTTTTTGGTGAAGAAGACGATTAGGTGTCTTCCTCTCATTGGCCCGTTCAAATCAATTTCACGCATTTTTTATTTTCCAGTATATTGCTTGCGTTTCTTTTATAATATTATTTGTCCATTATGTTAACAATAAGGCAGCATGGCTCAGTTGGTGGAAGCGTGAGTGGAAAACCCCTTGGGACCTGGGTTCGAATCCCAGGTCCCCCAAAACATTTATTTGATTTTTCTTCAGGTGATTCTATGTGATATCCGAAGGGTGATCCACCATACGCTTACAAATATCAACCTGCCAGATGGCCTCCAGGCCAGATCTGGTGGATAGGAATGAGGGTCTACCATATACTCAAGTCAACAAGCATGCATTGGATGGGAAAAGTCAAACAAGGCTGGCAACTATTGGGCTTGGAAAATTGCAAATCACACCTTCAAATTAGGCCCAAACCCCCCTGAGTTTGTTTCTTTTTTATTTCTTTCATTATTTTTCTTATTTTCATTTATTGTTATTTATTTGTTATTTTTAATTACTAACCAAATAATAATTTTCTTCATAAAATCAAAAACACAAAAAAAATATTATTTTTGTTAATTTCACTACTTTATTTTTGTAAATAAACATTAATCAATTAATTTAGTTTTTAATTAGGGACAATTTTAATATTTTTGCAATAAATTAAAACTAATGAAGAATTAGGTTTTTTAACTTTTAACCATTTTATTTTATTTCCTTAAATATAAAAAATCCCAAAAAATAAAAAAACATATTTTTATTTAATTAATTAAGTAACTTAGGTTTAATTTAATCTAATTCAAAAATAACAAAAAAAATCTTTTCTTTAATAAAAAGGGTCAAAACCCTAAAAAAGCCGCCATTTCAATTTCTTGCACGCGATTCATTTGATCCAATATTGTAATTGCTTCCAGTATGTAATAGTTTTTTAATTAGGACTTTAATTTGTTTACTGCTTTATTTTACTTTCCGCAATTTAAATTAAAGGGTTTGTTTTTGGCGATGTAAATACCCGACGCCTTGTAATAGTTTAGATTTAATTCCCGCAATTTAATTTCTGCACAATATTAACTGTTAGATGTTTGATAAATAGGCAATGCATGACAAGATCAATCTTTAACCTAAAATCAATATAGCTCACCCATGACATGTACAGATAAAATTAACCGAACTAACACACTCGCACATACCACTCTTAGGGTACACCTCACTTGGTTGCCTCGAACGTGGCCATTGAGTATAGGAAGTTTTAGAGGCCGCCCTCTTGTCCAAAGATCATAGTTGCCTCGAAACGGTTGCCTCAGAAAAATGATCTAGGATATTAGGGTTACCACTAAGGTGTTCTAACATTGCTTTAGTGACCACACGTCCCTTAATCGAATTGACCCGAAAACTCCAACGACGATGCTACCTACTCCTCAATAGTGGGATAGCATTGTCTAAAGGACATTTGTACAGACTAATTCCTTTTTCGAGTAGGTAGATGGTTCTTAAGTACTTGCTCCTTTTAAAACAAAATAAAACTTTTTGCACTTACACTCTTTTCAAACAAAAACTCTTTTCAAACCCACAAACACAAAGAAAAGCAAACTTTTGAAAACACAATGAGCAAGTACCTAAGAGCCCGTGGATAACCACAGATAGAAAGGGTGCTAACACCTTCCCTTTCTATAATCTACTTCCCGAACCCGAGAAATGTCTCAAAAAGGAATTTTTATATGCTTTTGTCCTTTCCTTGTTGGATAAAATAAAAGACAGTGGCGACTCTTGCTTACCGCGACATTTTGTGAAAAAAAATTCAAAACGCGAACCAACATTCAAAAACAGTCAATTCTCATTCCCACCGATCACACATGGCAAACAACAGTAAGTCGCTTTTCATCAATCAAGTTAAGTTGATCAAGCCGGGTTTGAATCCAATCGTCTTCACTCAAACCAGCATCCTTCATGATTCTCAAGGAGGGAATCCGAACCTCGATAGGTAAAACAGCTTCTATTCCGTATACCAAAGAAAAGGGTGTTGCCCCAATTGAAGTGTGTGCCGTGGTACGGTACCCGTGCAGAGCAAACGGTAGCATCTTGTGCCAGTCCTTGTAGGTGACTGTCATCTTTTGAATGATCTTCTTGATATTTTTGTTCGCGGCTTCGACAACATCGTTCATCTTAGGCCGATAGGGAGATGAATTGTGATGTTGAATCTTGAACCGCTCGCACAGAGTGGTGATCATAGTATTGTTCAAATTTGTACTGTTGTCAGTGATGATCCTGTCGGGGATACCCTTGGCATATGAGGTTCTTCTTGATGAAGCGAGCAACCACATTCTTTGTGACAGAGGCGAAGGAAGATGCTTCGACCCACTTGGTAAAGTAATCAATAGCCACCAGGATGAAATGGTGTCCATTGGATGTTGTAGGCTTGATCTCTCCAATCATGTCGATTCCCCACATTGCGAATGGCCAAGGAGCTGTTAAGACATTGAGAGGAACTGGGGGAATATGTACCTTGTCAGCATAGATTTGGCATTTGTGACAAGTACGAGAATGTTGATGACAATCAGCTTCCATGGTAGACCAGTAGTAGCCTGCCCTTAGAATCTTCTTAGCCATCGTATGACCGCTTGAGTGGGTGCCAAATGTGCCATTATATAGTTCAGCCATGATCTGCTCAACTTCAACCTTGTCCACACAACGGAGTAGGACACAATTAAGATTGCTCTTGTATAGGATACCATTGCTCAGAAAGAACTTGGCAGCGAACCTTCTTAAGAACTTTTTGTCGTTGACCGAAGCTCCTTCAGGATATTCTTGTGCTTCGAGATACCTTTTGACGTAATGAAACCAAGGTCAGTCCACTACTTCTTCGGTATTAATCTCGTGACAATGTGCAGGTTCGTCCATCCGTTCGATGGTGATTTGAGGTGCCTCATTATCCCAATTAAGTTTAAACATGGAGGACATTGTAGCTAGCGCGTCTGCTAGCTGATTCTCTTCTCGTAGGAAGTGCTCGAAGGTAATCTGCTCGAAGTGTGGTAACATTGTCAAGACATGTTCTTTGTAAGGGATGAGAATAGGGTGTTTAGTATCCCACTCTCCTTTGATTTGACTGATAACCAAAGCTGAGTCCCCAAATACAATCAAAGATTTGATTCCCAAGTCAATAGCAGCCTTGAAACCAAAGATACAAGCTTCATACTCGGCCATGTTGTTGGTGCAGCTGAAGTAGAGTCTAGCAGTAAAAGGTGTATGGAAACCTTCTGGAGAGATAAGTACCGCGCCGATACTGTTTCCAAGTGCGTTGGAGGCACCATTAAAGTACAGGGTCCATCGGGATCCTTGTTCAGGTCCGTCATACGGTCTATTTTCTTTAATGTTGCTCAAAGTCATGATATCCTCGTCGGGAAATTCGAACCTCATGGATTGGTAATCTTCAACAGCTTGATGGGCTAGATGATCGGCTAGCACACTCCCTTTTATAGCTTTTTGGTTTGTGTACTGTATATCATATTCGGTGAGGATCATCTGCCATCTAGCGATTCTTCTGGATAGAGCAGGCTTCTCGAAGATGTACTTGATCGGATCCATCTTAGAGATCAGTAAAGTGGTATGTGTCAACATATACTGCCTTAAACGGCGAGCAGCCCATACCAAAGCGCAACAAGTTTTCTCGAGCAGTGAGTAGCGAGTCTCACAGTCGGTAAAATTTTTGCTAAGGTAATAAATGGCATGCTCTTTTCGGCCAGACTCGTCATGTTGGCCCAGTACGCACCTCATTGAATTCTCCAGGACAGTCAGATACATGATTAAAGGTCTTCCTTCGACAGGAGGCATTAAGATAGGAGGTTCCAGCAAATACTCCTTGATTTTATCGAAAGCAACTTGATAATCATCATTCCATTTAACCACCTGATCTTTCTTCAACAGCTTGAAGATTGGTTCACAGGTAGATGTTTGGTGAGAAATGAACCTTGCAATGTAGTTTAGGCGTCCCAAGAAACCTCTGACTTCCTTCTCAGTGCGAGGGGTAGGCATTTCTTGTATAGCTTTGACTTTGGCAGGATCAACCTTGATGCCTTTGTTACTGACGATGAATCCCAAAAGTTTACTGGACCTGACTCCGAAAGTGCACTTGTTAGGGTTCAGTCTGAGCTTATACTCTTTCAATCTGACAAACAGCTTTTGCAGATGGTCGAGGTGTTCTTCTTCTGTCTGTGAACGGGCTATCATGTCGTCTACGTAGACTTCAATCTCATGATGTATCATGTCATGAAACAAAGCTACCGTGGCTCGCTGGTAGGTTGCCCCGACATTCTTCAGTCTGAATGGCATCACTTTATAGTAGAAGGTACCCCACTGCGTAACAAAAATAGTCTTCTCCATGTCTTCGGGGGCCATTTTGATCTGGTTGTACCCTGAAAATCCATCCATGAAAGAGAATACCTTATGTTGAGCTGTATTGTCAACCAAGATGTCAATGTGCGGTAGTGGAAAGTCATCTTTAGGGCTAGCCCTATTTAAGTCTCTGTAATCTACGCACATTCTGACTTTGCCGTCCTTCTTAGGCACGGGAACAATGTTAGCAACCCATTGTGGATAGGAAGTAATAGCAAGAAAGCCAGCATTGAACTGCTTCATCACTTCAGCTTTGATCTTTTCAGACATGTCGGGCCTCATGCGGAGAAATTTCTGTTTAATCGGTGGACAATCTTCTCTTGTAGGGAGACGGTGAACCACAATATATGTATCCAGTCCCGGCATGTCTTCATATGACCAAGCAAAGATCTCCACATATTCATTCAACAGCTGAACTAAACGCTTTTTGACACTTGGCTCCAGGTTGGCACCCACTTTAACCTCTTTTCTGTCTTCCTCTGTTCCCAAGTTGATAGTCTCTAACAACTCCTCGTGAGGTAGAATAGCCCTTTCTTCCTGTTGCAAAAGTCTGGCCAACTCTCCAAGCACTTCACAGTCTTCATCACCTTCGTATTCGGCATGATTGACCAGATCTTCAGAGTCACCGAAGGCCATAGCATAATTGTTACCCATGGAATCCGGAGTGGATGGGTATCTGCATTTTATGAGTGTGGGTGTGTGTAAGGGATAGCCACCTTTAAACAAATAAAAATGTAAAAGGAAAGAAAATGAACACAAAAGTTTAGATATGAAAACATCCATGATTCATTAAAAATGGCATATGAAAATGAAGAAATCAAGCCCTTACAAATGGACCTATATGCCCCAGGTAAGGCATAAGGCAAAAAGTGTATGAATTGTTTAAAAATTATTACAGACCAACGGAAAATGTTCAAAAGATAAATTACTGATTGATGAAAGTAATGGGAACGAAGTCTTTTGCCTCCCAGTTGTTCAGTCATCCTTCAATAGTTGGAAAGATCCAGTCTTCTAAATTGCTTTCTTCTTCTTCATCCTCTAAAGCATGAACTCCATGATGAGTGATTTTTAATGGCGGTCCTCCAGCCCGGGAGCGACGCACAGCCTTCTGACTAGCAGTAGTGAAACCCAAGCCGAACTTATCCGTCTTGTAAGGAAAATCTGGCAGTTGACCTCATATTGTGCTTCCTCCTTCCTTGATCACAGCCTCCACATCTTTAAGGGATGACATCCGGGACACAGGTTTGGTAATGATGGGCGCAGAAGTCATTATCTTGGCTACCGCAACTTCAGGAGAAACCTCTTCAAAGTGCTGAAAGGGGATCTCGATGAATTCACCATCTAATTCAACATAGCGGAATGAATTCATATGGCTTATCATATACTCCTCCTCGCCACGAACTGTCACAAATTTCCCCTGGACAGGGTACTTAAGCTTCTGATGCAGACTGGATGTAACGGCCCCAGCATGATGAATCCATGGTCTTCCTAACAAGCAGAAGTAGGAGGGACGAATATCCATGACATAAAATGTGGAGTGGAAAGTTTTGGTACCCACTTTAATTGGGATGTCCACCTCCCCGTGGACCATCCGCTTAGAACCGTCAAAGGCTCTTACAATGATATTGCTGGGCTTTAAAGTCAAACCTTCACAATCCAATTTGTCTAATGCTTTATTTGGTAGGACATTTAAAGACGACCCGGTATCAACCAGAACGTGAGCAAGTGTGGTCCCTCTGCATTCCACCGAGACATGCAGCGCATCATTATGCTTTCTTCCCTTAGATGTTAGATCGGCATCAGAGAAGCCAAGACCATTGTCGGCGGTAAGGCTAGCTACACACTCTTGAAACTGATCCGCAGAAGTTTCTTGAGGCACGTGGGCCGTCTTTAGAAATTTGATCAAGGCTTTGGCATGAGCTTCGGAGCAGAGTAATAGGGCCAACATAGAGATTTTTGAAGGGGTTTGCCCTAGTTGTTCTACGACATCATAGTCGCTTTTCTTAATTATTTTTAAAATCTCCTCCATCTCCTTTTGAGTGGTCTCGGGGATAACCAAAGGCTGAGCCCTCGTCCTGACGGGCGCTTCTTGGATCCCCTTACCTTTATCAGCAATAACAGTAGAGGGTACAACTTCGGGAGTAACAAATTCTTCAATAACTGGACTTCATACAGATGTGTTGACTGGCACCGGAGTAACCTTGGGAGCACTTGAGGGTCCTAAGACTTCCCTTGGAGGAGCAATCTCCAGAGATAAGATTCTTCCGCTGTGGGTGATCTTACTTGTCCCCACAATATTTCCTACATCAGGAGTCTCTTCATCGGAACTTTCTTTGACTGATTCGATCTGCTTAACACCGTGGTAGAAGATCTCTCCTCCATAATTCCACGGTATTGTCTTGTTGGACTTATATGGGATAGGCCCCGGCATTGTTATCTTCAGAGGTACAAACTTTGGGTAAGGTGTAATCTTAACAGGTCTTTTGGAGACCTTGGAAAGATTGTCGGAAATTGTGATTATAGCAACATCATTGATTGGAGTAACAGGAGTAACAAAAGTTTTCTTGAAGAGGATTTCTTGATTATCCATCAGGCGTTGGATGCCTGACTTCAAAAACGGACAGTCGGATTGCAAGGTCGAACAAAGGTAACAATCTTTTTTGCAGCCCGGGAAAATCCCGGCTTTCAACAGATTCATCTTGATCATTGGCAATGGAGTCATTAAGTCATCAACAGTAGTAACATAAAGATCTTCTACAATAGCATGGACATTGTGACCATGTTTTGGCATTGGAGCGAATATCACATTAGGTTTTTCAGGTGCATCAAACTCCACTTCCTTGGCATCTATTAAATCTTGGATCTTATTTTTAAGGGCCCAACAATTGTTGGTGTCGTGCCCCACACTGTCCGAATGATATGCACATTTTGCATTTGAATGGTAATAGGGAGAAGAGGTATTTGGGTTTTTCGGCGCTTCTTTCAAGTTTGTAAGGTTTAACTTCAATAGACGAGGGAGAACCTGAGCAGGTGTCATATTGATCCGGGTGAATTTCCGTGCAGGCCTTTCCACCCTTGCTTGGTTAGCTCTGGGTTGACTGCTTCGAGGTTGATCGGCTGCAGAGTTCTGAATCATCACAGCTCCCACCGCTGGTCGGCGCTCCATTCTTCCTTGGTTTTCTCT
This sequence comes from Vicia faba, assembly GCA_948472305.1. Classification (NCBI taxonomy): domain Eukaryota; kingdom Viridiplantae; phylum Streptophyta; class Magnoliopsida; order Fabales; family Fabaceae; genus Vicia; species Vicia faba. Next base: position 898,539,197 of record OX451738.1, read on the forward strand.
GGGAGTAAATAGTTGAGATCTCCTTCTTGGCTGGAAAGGTCTTCTTGATAGCAGCGGAAGCAGATGTATCCTTCTGAATTTTACCGCTCTTAATGCCAGCTTCGACTCTTTCACCGGTCAGAATTAGTTCGGTGAACCCTGCAGATGAGCTCCCGATCAAGTGATTAAAGATTGGACCTGACAGGGTCCCCAAAAACATATCAACAAGCTCTCTTTCAGACAATGGTGGCTGCACCCTTCCATCCAAATCTCGCCACTTCTGGGCATACTCCTTAAAGCCTTCATTAGAGACCATACCCATACTCTGTAATTGAGTACGAGTAGGTGCTAAATCTGCATTATATTGATATTGTCGGTAGAAGGCAGCAGCCAAATCCTCCCAGTTATGTGCATCAGATCTTTCAAGCTGATAGAACCAATCCAATTGCGTACCCGACAAACTATCTTGAAAAAAGTGGACCCACAGATCCTTATTAGAAGAGTGAGGTTGGATCTTTCTGACTTAAGACTGCAGATGCATCTTCGGATAAGACAAACCATCGTATTTAGAAAATGTAGGCACCTTGAACTTAGGGGGAATCATGATCCCAGCAACCAACCCTAGTTCCTCGAAATTCAGCCCAGGTACTCTTTGTACCTCCATGGCTGCCAGCCGATCTTCCAGATTCTTATACTTGTCGTCCGCAGGAGGATACTGCTTCTCAGAGTAATCTTTATCCTCTTCTTCTTCTTCTTCTTCAGCCTTAGACTCGGAAGGTCCTGCAGCTCCCTTTCCTTTACCAACCCCTTCATCAGACGTCGAGGGGAAATCCAAGACTCTTCTAGCTTAGTTCTCAAATCTTCTTCCCATAGTGGCCACACCAACTCTTTTATTTTTCTTTTTCTCCTTTTCTTTTTCCTTCTCTAACAGTGCTTTAAGGTGCTCCTGACCCTTTACCAAGGTCATGAGGAGTTGTTGTAATTGTGAATTATGTTCCTGTAAATCTTTGACCGTTTGCTCTATATCCATCTTGCTGAAATAAACATCAGAGAGATAATGAAACCTGGTCTGAAGACCTGTTTATGCATATGATGAATGATATGTATTCATGTAATGCATTCAAGGATTCAAAAATTCAAAGTTATTGCAAACAAAAAGAACACCTGTCATATTAATAAGAAGAATTTTGTTAGTACATAAATGCCCCATGGGAAAATCAAATACAAAATTCTAATGTAAAAAGACGTTGCGCATCGCCTTTAGTGCGATGTAGGTGTTGAGAGTCTGCTCTTCATGGAGTCGACGAGTAAGTTCCAAGACCTTCTTCTCACTGGCGTAGAAGTTGGCTTCAAAAGTATTCCGTTCTTCCTTGATCTGTATCCAACTCTTTTGTAAATCTTTCAATGATGTTGGCATGTCAGGATGTAGGAAGGTGTATGGAACCTCTCCTTCCATAACAGGCTCTTTGATCATAGGCAGAATGTAGGGGTAAGACATCATAAGACTCTGGGCGTGGGTTCGTACCCACTTGAGGTAAGGCTCAAGGGGGATGGAATTCTTGTGTCCCAGTGTCTTACTGTCCACCTTGTTGGGCATCCTCCAAGCTCGGATAAACCTTTGTCGAAGTCCTTGAGCGTCATTGTCGAAGTCAAAAACCAAGTCTGGAATCAGCATGTCATGAGGGCCATCCCTTCGGGCATACCCAAACTGTCTCAGAGCCAAACAAGGGTTGTAGGTGATGCCTCCCATAATGCCAAGTAGTGGGACATTAGGTAATTCTCCACAACGATCAATGATGATGACATTTTCTCTGGACCGAGAACACCAATGAACATCAGAATGTGTAAGAGTCATCAATCGTTGTGACCACCTCAAACTTGCTCATTCTTCAAGATTGATTGGGGAAGGTGAGAAATAAACCACCTTGCTAGAAGAGGAGTACAACACATGAGAACACCTCTTTTCCTCATTGTTCGTGTGTGAAATGAGTGTAGGATGTCCCCAAGCAATGTAGGCATAGGATTCCGGGATATGAAAATCTTGACAGCATTCACATATATAAGCTGATCAGGGTTTGGGAACAAGACCAACCCATAGATGAGAAGTGCTACAATCTCCTCAAAAGCTTGCAGATCTAGAGAGTTCCAGCAGTCTTGTGCCTTCTCAAATAGAAAATTTGCCAAGAAACCCTTGACACCACTTCTGGTTTCCGAATGACCTCTGATATCAGATGGTTGCAAGTGTAGGGCTTGAGCAATATCTTCAGGCTTTGGTTCTCTTTCCGTACCGTTGTAGGGTAGTTGATGGAGAATAGGAATCCTCAGGAGTTGAGAAAATTCCTCCAAGGTAGGCACTAGTTGGTAATCAGAAAATGTAAAGCAATGGTGTAGGGGGTCAAAGAACTGGAAGAGAACTTTCACCATGTCTTCTTCAATGTTGGAGTTGACCAAGTTGAGAAGTCTACCATGTCTTTCACTGAAGAGAGAATTCTATGGAATCTTGGAAGCAAGCTCCTTGAGTTGAGGAGGGATTCTCACAAGGTTGACATGTATTGTTTTTCTGTGGAGTGATTCCATAACCTACAAAACAGGAACAAAGATGAAGATCCAAACCCTTGAAATGGTTAGTGGATGCAAATGATTCTTTATGATGTTCATGATGTATGCACAAGTATATGTACAAGCAAGTCACACAAGTTCCTAGTTTCAGGCTTGCATGGGGTTTCATAGGTAAGTACCCTCTTGAAGTTAGTTGGCTCAACCTGTCCTATAAATAGTAACCGGGTTCTAAGGAGCTCAATATCACTGGATTATTTTTTGTGTTCATTGTTTCAGTTTATCCACTTAACTGGCGACCGAAATATTCCAAGAAAATAACCCTCAATGAGTGTAGTATCGAGTATCTACCAACTTCGGACTTCACCAAAGTCGGTCATCTCACTACCCCTAAAAAGGCCAAGATGGTCAAGTAAAGGTTCTAAAAGTCCATTAGTGCTTCATGACATCACTCAGCGGCTCCGTATTCTCTTTGATTGACTCAAAGGCTACCGGTACCCACAAATATGTTGCACTAATATAGCTATTGCTTCAACCATGTCGGTATACCCCGCATAGTTTCCACAACGTATTGCTATTTACCTATGAATGTTTCCCAAAAATGCGGGTAGAGGATTTCAAACCCAAACAATAGAACCAAATGTAAAGCAATCAAAGCAAACAAAGTAAGCATGTAAAGGTGATCTAAACCCTAAGGTAACCCCACTTTTAGATTTATTTCCCCAGCAGAGTCGCCAGTTCTGTGATGCAGTGGGAGAACTGACTTGAGGTTTTGCGTTTGTGTTCGCAAATGTTTCGGTTTAGCAAGAGTCGCAACCTACTTTTTATTTTATCCAAAGGAAAGGTCAAAAAGCACAGGAAAGACCTTTGAGATGTTTTCTTGGGTTCGAGGGGTAGATTATGAAAAGGGAAGGTGCAAGCACCCTTTTCATCCATGGTTATTGTGATACGGTGGGAGAACTGACTATGATTTTGCGTTTGTTTTCGCAAATGTTTCGGTTGAGCAAGAGTCGCCACCGACTTTTTATTTTATCCTAAGAAAAGGTTTAAAAAGCACAGCAAAAACCTTTGAGATATTTTCTTGGGTTCGGGGAGTAGATTATAGAAAGGGAAGGTATTAGCACCCTTTCTATCCATGGTTATCCATGGGCTCTTAGGTACTTGCTTAGATCAACTTGCCTTGGTTTTCAATTGTTTGAAATGGTGCTTTGTGTGTGGCTTTGAAATTTTTTTGAAAAAGATGCCTTGTCTAGGCTACCCTTGTAACAATTCTTTACTCGAATGTTTTACAAAAGGTGTTTGTCTTTTTGAAAATATGTTTCAAGGTTTTTGAAAGTTTGTTTTGAAAGTGTGATTTGAAAAATAGGCAAGTGTTTTTGTTTTGCAAGTTGACAAGTACTTAAGAGCTATCTACCCTAAAGTTCTCAAAGATTTTTGTTGTGTTTTAACCCTTTTAATCAATTTTGTTCCACCATTTCATTTGGTGGACAATCTTGTGTTAGGATGTGAAAGGGACGGGCGCAGGTCATCGTTTAGACCATAATTGCAATGGTGCCAAGTATCTTTGGGCAATTTTCTTTAAGGGACTTGATCATTTTTAGGCAACTTTCGCAAGCGTCGTCGAGGGACTATGATCATTTCATTGTTTTGTTTTGTTTTTGCCCAAAGAGACCTAACATGCAATATGGCCCATTTATTGAAGGCAACAAGTGGAATACCCTAGGGGTGCAAGTGTGATATGTGTTGTCCATTTTCAAGATAATCAAAGCATGAAACGGGGTGTGAAAAGAAGTAGCAAAACAGGCCTGTTGTACCCCAAAATTTGCCCTCGCATTTTACCACAAGAAATCTCAGCTTCAGGCATTTCCTGATTTTTCAAACTGGCTCAAGAATCGGACAAACGGACTTTTCTCGTCAGTCAAACAAAAATTAGGGTTTTATTGATTTTTCAGGGCTCTGGATTTTTTCACACAGTTGGCTTAGGGTTCTGGTTGATTCTGGCTCAATTTTGATCAGGCGAATGCTCTTTGGCATTTAATCAGGAATTAGGGTTTGTGCGCGCATTCTCAGAAGGATTTAAATTCCACAGCACTTTGCAAGTTATTCCAAGATTCAGGTTGAATTCGCTTTGTTTTGATTTAATCAGTAAAAGAAGGCAGTTAGTTTGAATTCACCAGTCAAAAGATATACGCAGTTTGGAATTACAGTGTTTGTTAAAAATCAGTGAAAAGAGGGAATGCGTCTGATCAATTGTTGTGATTAACTGTTATTTCGCTTTGAACATTGGAAGCGTCGAGTTTAATTAATGGATCAGTACTGAAATATTGTTTAGTTAATTATTTATTATTCTAAAGATTAAATGAGTTGGACTTTATTTTCAATTTATTTTAATTTAAAGAACTATAAATAATAAATAAACAATTAAAGAAGAGAAGAATTAATTAAATGAAAAGGCTTTTTTTATTTATCTTTAAGTCATTTGTATAATTGTTTTTGTTTACAAAATGTTGACAAAAATAATATTACATTTATTTAAAGCTAAATAAAAGATTATCCTAATTATTTTTCTAATCTTCAAATCTTCATCCGCTATCCCTCGCTCTGGTGCTCCATTTTTCATCTGCAAAAGAAAAGAGAAAAGTCAAATAACAGTTAAGTTAAATTGAAAAGACAGATAAAATTGCAGTCATCATTAAAGGCCACTGATTGGGATCAGTTAACCCTCTCTGCAAATCACGGAATTTCTCCCGGTTCACAAAGAGGGAAGAATTTTATTTGATCATGAATGCAAAGTTGAGAAAAAAAATGCAAAGTGCCAAACTACATAAATTCAAAAATCTCAAGCAAACTGCACAGTTCAAACCCAACTGAAAAAAATCCAAATTGCAACTTTCTGTCAAAATGCAAAGTGTCAAACTTGCTGTCAAATGCCAAAAGGTACAAGTTACTGCACAAAGCTGTCAAAGAAGAGAAACATATACAGGAAGCAAAAAAAAACACAGTAGAGAGGGAGAGAGCAAACCAACACAAAAAGAAAATATACAAACTGTTAAGCCTGAAGCTTAACTAAAAAACCTGTGGAGGCCAAGCCTGTACCTGCTACCTCAAACAATAACCTGTAATAAGCCATACCAGCATACAGACCCCTGTAAAACATAAAACCTGCCTAAAGCTTTGAAGCAAGCCTAACCTGAAGCATAATAAACCAGCTGAAGCAAGTCAAAAACTTCATAACCTGTCAACAAGTTCAGAATCCCCTACATCAAACACGATTAACCTGCTAAAGCTCAAAAAGATCTGCCTATCATAAAACTCAACTTCACAAGCCAGAACCATACCAGCACATACCCTGTCAAACAAAAAACCTGAACAAAAGAACCTCCAAACACATAACCTGCATCAGCATAAACCTACATCAGCATAAACCTGTCAAGCCCTTAAACTCTAAGAGCCAAAAACCCTTAAACCTGCTATTTCACAAACCTTAAACATTCAAAGCCTAATCATCAAAAACCAGCATATACCAAAAAAAAACCTTGTGCCTACCATCCCATTCAAAACAATTAGGCTACTCAATGTCAAAACATAGGTTCCTAAACCTTTCAAAGCCTAAAGGCTCCAAAGAAGTTTGAACCTGTCTAAGGCAACCAAACCCTCAAGGCCCTCAGAGCATCCATCATAGGGCGTTTTCTAATAAACACAAAGGCATATTCAACAGCATACACAAGCATTCAAGGTATACAAGCCCTCAGAACCCTAGATTCATCATGGGGCAGGAGAGAAACATGTCAAATTAGGCGACAGAAAAGCGTACAAAAGCATAGCTGAGAAGAAGAGGAAAAGCAATAAGCAACCAAGGCAACACAAGTCAGAAGAAGAGAGAAAGTCTAAGGCAACAAATGTTCAAGGCAACAAGCGTTAAAGGCAACACAAGCAAGCATTTCAACAAGCGTTTAAGGCGACGAGCATACAAAGTCATAGCAAGAGAAGAAGAAGAGGAAGGAATACGCAAACCGGGGTTTTCAGTCTATATCATCATGAAACCCTAAACAAAAAGGGTAGTACAGAAATACCAGGAAGCTCAAAGAGTCCAGCATCGCGCCTCCGCCTCTCCCTCCACCCTTGGCCTCCTAGCTTTCCTCATCTCCCTCCTCCATCTCCAAAGGTAACCCTTTCCTTCTTTCTTTTTTTTCAAAACCTCCAACAACCATTAACAAACGAGGAAATCAGGATCGAAAAGATGAACAAATCAACGCATGTAAAACCAAAGCGAATAAGAAAATGAATGTACCGTATATCCATTGCCCCCTAGCGTCCGGTTGAAGAGAGGAGGAAGATGGAGAACCGGTGGCCGAGGCAGGAAGGATCAGAAGCAAACGAGGAAGACGAAGATGAACGAAACCCCAAGATGAGCGCCGCTGTACACGAACCCTAAAGCTTTCCCCCAAATGAAAACACAAGCGAAACCCTAAAAATGTCTTGAGTCCAAACGTGGGCTTTGCCCGTTTCTGCATACCTAAAGCCCATTAAAATGCTTACCCCTTTTATTTCATAAAACAAGTTATTTTGATTAATTAACTAGGCATAATCCATTTTTTATAAACAAGTCTTTTATTAATGAATCAACATTGACTTTTCATTTTTTTTTAACATCCTTAAACAATATATTTTTCTAACTTAATATATTTTTACCATAATACTTTAATAATGAAAATACATTTTTTAAATATGTAAAATACTTTTCATTTAATTTGTACATAATAAATAAACAAATACTTTTTTATACATAATATGATTAAATTGAAAACATTTTCTTTTCACTTACTTTTTGTACATAACAAATAAAAGTACATTTTTCTAATATTAAATTCTTAAACATTTAATTAAAATACTTTTTGTATATAATAAACAAAGATACATTTTTATACATAATCTAATTAGAATTTAAGGCATTTGATTAAAACATTTCTTTTTGTACATATTAAGAAAATACAAGATTAAATAGATATTTAATTTTTCTTTAGGTCAAAACAAACAAATACCTAACAATACTTTCTTAAATTCATATTGTCGCATCTGTAAATAATTACATACTTACACAATACATCTCACACTTACACAATACAAATACATTTACTTTGCTCCTATACACATTTGTTTATCTTATACATTGATATACGTTATTTACATTTGAGTGCGAATTCGATTTGGTTGTAACTTATTGGATGCTATAAGTCTCATCCCCATTCATCAATTTGTACCCCCACTCCCGGATACTCATTTTGTAATAGCGTAGATTTTACATTTTCGCAATTTACCGCTTTCAATTATACCATGATTAGACCTAGGGTTTGCATGTATATAAAATCAAACGCTAGATAACCTAATGCAAGACAAATACATGAAATCAATACACAATCACACTTGCACCCTCTAGGGTAATCCCACATGTTGCCTTCCAAAATGGGTCATGCTTGCACGTCGAGTATCTTTGGCAAAACAAATTCAAATGATCATAAGTCCCTCGATGACGCTTTCGAATATTGCCTAAATGGAATGATCATAGTCCCTTCAAAGCCAATTGCCAAGGACACTTGGCACCATTGCATTCGTGGTCCATACGATGACCCGCGCCCGTCCCGAATAAACTTCCTAAACGCAAGATTGTCCACCAATTTCAATGGTGGAACAAAATTGTTAAAAAGGGTTGAAAACATAGAGAAAACCTTTGAGTACAATAGGGTAGACAAAACTCTTAGTTACTTGAGATCAACTTGCAAAAACACTTGCCTTCTTTTCAAAAACCACAATCCACAACACTTTCAAACAAACTCTCAAAACATTTTGAAACATCTTTTCGAAAAGATACACGCCTTTGTAAAATATTCGAGTAAAGAATTGTTACAAGGTTAGCCTATACAAGGCATCTTTTCAAAACATTTTCAAAACCACACACCAAGCACCATTTCAAACAATTGAAAACCAAGGCAAGTTGATCTAAGCAAGTACCTAAGAGCCCATGGATAACCATGGATAGAAAGGGTGCTAATACCTTCCCTTTCTATAATCTACTCCCCGAACCCAAGAAAATATCTCAAAGGTTTTTGCTGTGCTTTTTAAACCTTTCCTTAGGATAAAATAAAAAGTCGGTGGAGACTCTTGCTCAACCGAAACATTTGCGAAAACAAAAGCAAAAAACACAGTCAGTTCTCCCACCGTATCACAGAACTGGCGACTCTGCTGGGGAGAATTTTAAAGTGGGGTTACCTTAGGGTTTAGATCACCTTTATTTTCAATTGATTGCTTTGTTTGCTTTTAAATTTGTGGGCTTTGTATCGGAGTTTCATAGATCCTAACCCGGATCTGGGGGAAACCTTTTTAGGTAGCATAATCTGCGAGGGACCTGTCCGGGGTATACCGACATGGGTGAAGCAGTGGCTACGTTGGTGTGGCGTCTTGGTCTATACCGATATCCCTCATGTTGAAACGGGGAGAATATGGGTCTTCCAAGGAGTCATTAAGCACCAACCGACCTTAGAACCCTAAATTGACCCAACTTGGCCATTAGAACAGTAGCAGTATGCTACACTCATTGAGGCTAAACTCTCGCGATGGTTCCGGCCGCAAGAAAAGATAGCGATGTTGGAGTTATGACCGATCGAGGGTAGCCAATGATTTGAGATCCTCTAGAACCCGGTTACTTTTGATAGGACAGGTTTTAACCAACAAACTGAAAGAGGGTAGTACCTGAACCTCATGCAAGCCTAAACCTAAGGACTTGTCTACTTTGTGTGAATATGTTTGTCTGTATATACACTCACTTGCTTTTCGCATACATGTACATCATAACATCATACCATAGCATTTTCAATAACCATTTCAAGGATCTCTAGGGTTCTTTGGATGCAGGGTCACGTTGAACCAGACGTCTACCAAGGGGCAAGAGGTTTCTCCTCTAACCAATGCCAACCAAAGTTCAAGTACAATAACTTGAATCAGTGGCTATGACCCACTCGACATTGTGAGCTTGATTCTCGTGGAAGGATATCCACCGATACAAAGCTCTCCAATCAAAGATCAAGTGCAACAACTTGAATCAGTGGCTATGACCCACTGGACATGGTGAGCTTGATTCTCGTGGAAGGACGTCCACCGGTGCAGAGATCTCCAATCCAAGAGCAAAGTTTAACCTCTAACACTTTCTTGTGTTTACCCCAAGAGATCCTTGAAAGCATGCATCCACATATCATGCATTGCATTTTGACAGTCTTTCCTTTTTCAGGTTTCCTTACTCTCCTGCTGTTTATTTCAGCAAGAGATGGCTCTAGAAAGGTCTGTCAAAGACATCCAAGACCAGACTGCTCAACTGCAGAAGATGTTCCTGAACTTGTCTCTGGGGCAAGAGGAGATGAAAGCTCTCCTCACAAAGGGCTTGGAGAATTCCAACAACGCCAGGAGTGATCAGCTTGCGGAGCTGTAGTTTGATCTGACAACCTTGAGGACCCAAGTGATGGGACAGTTGGTGGGCCAGATGGCTCTCATCCAAGACCTATCTCAAAGACAAGAGGAACTCAGAGTTCTTGTCCGCCAACTGCTTCCAAACAACCAACTAGGGCAAGCATCTGAGGTTGAGGAGCAAGTCACCGCTCAGCCTCCATCCGCTCAAGAAGACAAAGGGAAAGCTCTTTTACTTGCTTCAGGGTCACAAGCCCATCAACAACCTCGCCAACGTCAACGGGGAAATCGGCGTAAGCAAGAAACATCGGGAAGACAGTTCACGGAGACTGAAATACCATCATTTTTCATACTGAAGCGCCTGTTGGAGGTCAACTTGCTCACCGTAAAGGACCCTCCTCAGAAGCCCAATATCTCCTCTCCTCACTATCATCCCGACGCATTTTGTGTTTACCACTCCTACAGCCCAGGACACGACACCAACGACTGTTGGGCCTTGAAAAACAAGATTCAAGATCTGATCGACATTGGGGTGCTGGAATTCATGCCAGACGGTGAGATGAAGATCTTCCGTTAAAGGGTTCTCCACTTGAAGTGACGAAGCTCAAGCTGAAAGACTTTTGCTTCTTTTTGAATTTTCAAAGTTGTAATTTCTTTGGCTGTCAAACAATTATCTGTTGATGTTAAACTCTGTTTTCATTAATGCATTGCATATGTTTGTCTTGAATTCATCCATTCGTTTCACTACTCTTATGCTTTTCTTTATGATATTTGACTCTTGATAAAAAGCTGCAAGCCTTTAGAGGGAGGATGACAAAATAATACCATAATCTTATACAGTATGCTTTTGAACAGACCTTGCTGATGATGTACAGGCATTCCTTTCAATTCCCAAACACTAGAGTTATAAGGAAGTTAATCCCTAGTCAACCCCTTCGAGCCAAAGAAGTAGGAGTTTTCTGTTCTAAACGATCAAAACCTTTGATATAAACCTGGGGCAGGGTAGTCTCTCAGTTTAATTCAAAAGAAAATGCGCATTGAAGTCGCAAACTCTCAGTTCGTAATACAACGAACGATGTCAAAAAAAAGAAAGCATTCCTTTGGAATCAAAAGACAAGGGTGGTTCCCTATCACATAGACAGTCAATCTCTCAAAAAGAGAAAAAGCCCACTAAGCAAAAACCTATAAAGGAGGCTTAAGAAAGCTGGGGCATCCCGCTGACAGTAATCCCGGAAAACGGTAACAGTCAGGCAAAAGTTAGGGATAACAAATCAAAATCAAAATAGTGAGGTCATTACAAATCCTCAACAACATGAAAAATGTTGAAAAATAAAAAGGAGATGATGACTGTCTCCTCAAATTCAACTGGTGAACCATCGCCCAAAAGTCGTTCCAAACTCAAAACAGAGTGTGACACACAATTAACTGAGCTTAGGTTGAAGGACATCACGAAGAGCGGGTGGGTACAAATATACTTTGAGCCTTTATCCTTTGTTTCTTAAACCGTGAACCAGGCCACGTTACAACCCTTTAAAAGTCCTAATTGAAGCATGGGTTAGTTCGAAAGCATACTGTTACAAAAGGTATCCTGACTCCTGTAAGGCTTTACTCTAAATCTTGTGTTGATTTGTCTTATAAAAAGTTTTCTGCTAAAAAACGCATTTTTCAAAACTTCGAGACAAACATAAACTTCGCATTACTTGAATATCATTGTCTGTAATTGGCTTTTTGTTTGACAGCGAAGAAATTCATACAACGAATGTTCGGAGGAACGAAAACTCTCTCAGTAAGTAAAAATCACTTCAAGAGGATAACACTTCCATTACAAATCTCCTATCAACAAGGGGCATGACATGTCACAATCCAATTAACCTGGGGCAGTCCAGCCAAGGTCCAACAGATCTTTCAAAGTTCAGTTAACCTGGGGCAGTCCAGTCAAGATTTCAAGAAATCTCTCAATATGTAGAGTAATCTAATTCAAGACTCCTTCACCACCACTTGGGGCATTCGAATGTCAAAAGTGTTCAACAAATCAACTATTACAATTCCAGATTCGACTCCTGTATCCAGCCAGGGCATATCTGTTGACCATATTTCCAGACTCGATTCCTGTATCTAGCCAGGGCACGTCTGAAGAGTTTGAAGATTCGATTCCTGTATCCAGCCAGGGCATATCTATCAGCTATCACCTTTCCAGATTCGATTCCTGTATCCAGCCAGGGCATGTCTGAAGAATTCCAGATCAACACCTGTAATAAGCCAGGAAATTATCTACATCACCACTTGGGGCATTCGAATGTGAAAAGTGTTCAAAAAACCGATGCAGTTTTATACGAGCTCATCATCAGGAAGCCCTACACCGGTTCCTCTTCAAGACTTCTGAAAACAGTTTATGGATTCTTCCCAACAACGGATGTTAATCTATCAGCTTGTTCAGATGCAACCTTTGAAAACAGTTTACGGACGCTTCCCAACAACGGACGCGGCTCTATTGCTGATTCAACTTCAAGATTTCTGAAAACAATTCACGGGTTCTCCAAGTAAACGGATGTTAACCTATCACTTGTTCAGATTCTTCTTTAAGACTTCTGAAAACAGTTTATGGATTCTTCCCAACAACGGATGTTAATCTATCAGCTTGTTCAGATGCAACCTTTGAAAACAGTTTACGGACGCTTCCCAACAACAGATGCTGCTCTATTGCTTATTCAATCTCAAGATTTCTGAAGACAGTTCACGGGTTCTCCAAGTAACGGATGTTAACCTATCGCTTGTTCAGATTCTTCTCAAGCTAACTCCACTCAGAGTCAAGCTTCATGATCCCCAGCAAAGCTAAAACTTCAAATTATCAATCCCCAGCGGAGCCAGACCATTGAACCTTCTCCCCACAGAGTTTTGGGAGGGCAAATCTTGAGTTCCCCAGTGAAGTCGCCAGAGTTACTTCCCATCGAGCTGAAGATTCTCAATCTTACCTCCCCAGCATGAGTCTACTAGTTTGGAACTCCCCAGTAGAGGTCATCAGGAATTCACCTTCACAGCAGCAGCCAGAGATTTGTTTTCCCCGGCAGCAATCAAGACTCTTTTATCTGCAGCAGTCAAGATTCATTTATCCTCAGCAAGATAACTCATCAGCTTACATGCGCATTCATCACATTCATGTCATAAACATTGATGCCACATACATCATAACATTGCATACAACTAACCCTCTACCTTTTCAGGTAAGATCAGTCGACAGACACAGATCATCTTCCGAGATTCATCCAGAAATAGTTCAGATGTGACCCGGACACGGCGACGTTCTGATACTTATTCCAAGATTCATCCGGATGCAGCTTTGCACGAGATCATTATCAGGAAACCCTACACCGATTCCTCTTCAAGACGTCTGAAAACAGTTTACGGATTCTTCCCAACAACGGATGTCAATCTACCAACATGTTCAGGTGCAATTCTTGAAAGCAGTTTACGGACGCGTCCTAACAACGGATGCTGCTCTATTGCTTATTCAGCTTCAAGACTTCTGAAAATAGTTCACGGGTTCTCCAGTAACGGATGTTAACCTATCACTTGTTCAGACTCTTCTCAACTTTTGAAAACAGTTTACAGACGCCTCCCAACAACGGATGTTGTTCTATTGCTTATTCAATCTCAACTCCTGAAAATAGTTTACGGATTCTCCAGACATGGACGTCAATCTGTTGCTTATTCGGACCCCCGATTCAGAGACGTTCCAAAACATGGGTGGCTTTCTGATACTTGTCAATTCACCATTGACATACAGTTCAACATAACCAGATGGCATCTATAAGCCCATCCTCCTACCAGCAGTCACCAGATGGCATCTTTAAGCCCGTCACCAAATGGCATCTCTAAGCCCATTCCCCGACAAGATTCTATCGCACCCGATGGCATCTTTAAGCCCATCACCAAATGGCATCTTTAAGCCCATTCACCTCTACCATCACATCGCCGAGTGCAAATTTTCTGGGTACTTTAGTGTCCAATCTTCTTTTACCTTCAAGTCGCGAAAGGCAAACTTGCCAATCTAACTCTTCAGGTTCAAGAAGATTGAACAGGGGCAACTGTTGTACCCCAAAATTTTCCCTCGCATTTTACCACAAGAAATCTCAGCTTCAGGCATTTCCTGATTTTTCAAACTGGCTCAAGAATCGGACAAACGGACTTTTCTCGTCAGTCAAACAAAAATTAGGGTTTTATTGATTTTTCAGGGCTCTGGATTTTTTCACACAGTTGGCTTAGGGTTTTGGTTGATTCTGGCTCAATTTTGATCAGGCGAATGCTCTTTGGCATTTAACCAGGAATTAGGGTTTGTGCGCGCATTCTCAGAAGGATTTAAATTCCACAGCACTTTGCAAGTTATTCCAAGATTCGGGTTGAATTCGCTTTGTTTTGATTTAATCAGTAAAAGAAGGCAGTTGGTTTGAATTCACCAGTCAAAAGATATACGCAGTTTGGAATTACAGTGTTTGTTAAAAATCAGTGAAAAGAGGGAATGCGTCTGATCAATTGTTGTGATTAACTGTTATTTCGCTTTGAACATTGGAAGCGTCGAGTTTAATTAATGGATCAGTACTGAAATATTGTTTAGTTAATTATTTATTATTCTAAAGATTAAATGAGTTGGAATTTATTTTCAATTTATTTTAATTTAAAGAACTATAAATAATAAATAAACAATTAAAGAAGAGAAGAATTAATTAAATGAAAAGGCTTTTTTTATTTATCTTTAAGTCATTTGTATAATTGTTTTTGTTTACAAAATGTTAACAAAAATAATATTACATTTATTTAAAGCTAAATAAAAGATTATCCTAATTATTTTTCTAATCTTCAAATCTTCATCCGCTATCCCTCGCTCCGGTGCTCCATTTTTCATCTGCAAAAGAAAAGAGAAAAGTCAAATAACAGTTAAGTTAAATTGAAAAGACAGATAAAATTGCAGTCATCTATAAAGGCCACTGATTGGGATCAGTTAACCCTCTCTGCAAATCACGGGATTTCTCCCGGTTCACAAAGAGGGAAGAATTTTATTTGATCATGAATGCAAAGTTGAGAAAAAAAATGCAAAGTGCCAAACTACATAAATTCAAAAATCTCAAGCAAACTGCACAGTTCAAACCCAACTGAAAAAAATCCAAATTGCAACTTTCTGTCAAAATGCAAAGTGTCAAACTTGCTGTCAAATGCCAAAAGGTACAAGTTACTGCACAAAGCTGTCAAAGAAGAGAAACATATACAGGAAGCAAAAAAAACACAGTAGAGAGGGAGAGAGCAAACCAACACAAAAAGAAAATATACAAACTGTTAAGCCTGAAGCTTAACTAAAAAACCTGTGGAGGCCAAGCCTGTACCTGCTACCTCAAACAATAACCTGTAATAAGCCATACCAGCATACAGACCCCTGTAAAACATAAAACCTGCCTAAAGCTTTGAAGCAAGCCTAACCTGAAGCATAATAAACCAGCTGAAGCAAGTCAAAAACTTCATAACCTGTCAACAAGTTCAGAATCCCCTACATCAAACACGATTAACCTGCTAAAGCTCAAAAAGATCTGCCTATCATAAAACTCAACTTCACAAGCCAGAACCATACCAGCACATACCCTGTCAAACAAAAAACCTGAACAAAAGAACCTCCAAACACATAACCTGCATCAGCATAAACCTACATCAGCATAAACCTGTCAAGCCCTTAAACTCTAAGAGCCAAAAACCCTTAAACCTGCTATTTCACAAACCTTAAACATTCAAAGCCTAATCATCAAAAACCAGCATATACCAAAAAAAAACCTTGTGCCTACCATCCCATTCAAAACAATTAGGCTACTCAATGTCAAAACACAGGTTCCTAAACCTTTCAAAGCCTAAAGGCTCCAAAGAAGTTTGAACCTGTCTAAGGCAACCAAACCCTCAAGGCCCTCAGAGCATCCATCATAGGGCGTTTTCTAATAAACACAAAGGCATATTCAACAGCATACACAAGCATTCAAGGTATACAAGCCCTCAGAACCCTAGATTCATCATGGGGCAGGAGAGAAACATGTCAAATTAGGCGACAGAAAAGCGTACAGAAGCATAGCTGAGAAGAAGAGGAAAAGCAATAAGCAACCAAGGCAACACAAGTCAGAAGAAGAGAGAAAGTCTAAGGCAACAAATGTTCAAGGCAACAAGCGTTAAAGGCAACACAAGCAAGCATTTCAACAAGCGTTTAAGGCGACGAGCATACAAAGTCATAGCAAGAGAAGAAGAAGAGGAAGGAATACGCAAACCGGGGTTTTCAGTCTATATCATCATGAAACCCTAAACAAAAAGGGTAGTACAGAAATACCAGGAAGCTCAAAGAGTCCAGCATCGAGCCTCCGCCTCTCCCTCCACCCTTGGCCTCCTAGCTTTCCTCATCTCCCTCCTCCATCTCCAAAGGTAACCCTTTCCTTCTTTCTTTTTTTTCAAAACCTCCAACAACCATTAACAAACGAGGAAATCAGGATCGAAAAGATGAACAAATCAACGCATGTAAAACCAAAGCGAATAAGAAAATGAATGTACTGTATATCCATTGCCCCCTAGCGTCCGGTTGAAGGGAGGAGGAAGATGGAGAACCGGTGGCCGAGGCAGGAAGGATCAGAAGCAAACGAGGAAGACGAAGATGAACGAAACCCCAAGATGAGCGCCGCTGTACACGAACCCTAAAGCTTTCCCCCAAATGAAAACACAAGCGAAACCCTAAAAATGTCTTGAGTCCAAACGTGGGCCTTGCCCGTTTCTGCATACCTAAAGCCCATTAAAATGCTTACCCCTTTTATTTCATAAAACAAGTTATTTTGATTAATTAACTAGGCATAATCCCTTTTTTATAAACAAGTCTTTTATTAATGAATCAACATTGACTTTTCATTTTTTTTTAACATCCTTAAACAATATATTTTTCTAACTTAATATATTTTTACCATAATACTTTAATAATGAAAATACATTTTTTAAATATGTAAAATACTTTTCATTTAACTTGTACATAATAAATAAACAAATACTTTTTTATACATAATATGATTAAATTGAAAACATTTTCTTTTCACTTACTTTTTGTACATAACAAATAAAAGTACATTTTTCTAATATTAAATTCTTAAACATTTAATTAAAATACTTTTTGTATATAATAAACAAAGATACATTTTTATACATAATCTAATTAGAATTTAAGGCATTTGATTAAAACATTTCTTTTTGTACATATTAAGAAAATACAAGATTAAATAGATATTTAATTTTTCTTTAGGTCAAAACAAACAAATACCTAACAATACTTTCTTAAATTCATATTGTCGCATCTGTAAATAATCACATACTTACACAATACATCTCACACTTACACAATACAAATACATTTACTTTGCTCCTATACACATTTGTTTATCTTATACATTGATATACGTTATTTACATTTGAGTGCGAATTCGATTTGGTTGTAACTTATTGGATGCTATAAGTCTCATCCCCATTCATCAATTTGTACCCCCACTCCCGGATACTCATTTTGTAATAGCGTAGATTTTACATTTTCGCAATTTACCGCTTTCAATTATACCATGATTAGACCTAGGGTTTGCATGTACATAAAATCAAACGCTAGATAACCTAATGCAAGACAAATACATGAAATCAATACACAATCACACTTGCACCCTCTAGGGTAATCCCACATGTTGCCTTCCAAAATGGGCCATGCTTGCACGTCGAGTATCTTTGGCAAAACAAATTCAAATGATCATAAGTCCCTCGATGACGCTTTCGAATATTGCCTAAATGGAATGATCATAGTCCCTTCAAAGCCAATTGCCAAGGACACTTGGCACCATTGCATTCGTGGTCCATACGATGACCCGCGCCCGTCCCGAATAAACTTCCTAAACGCAAGATTGTCCACCAATTTCAATGGTGGAACAAAATTGTTAAAAAGGGTTGAAAACATAGAGAAAACCTTTGAGTACAATAGGGTAGACAAAACTCTTAGTTACTTGAGATCAACTTGCAAAAACACTTGCCTTCTTTTCAAAAACCACAATCCACAACACTTTCAAACAAACTCTCAAAACATTTTGAAACATCTTTTCGAAAAGATACACGCCTTTGTAAAATATTCGAGTAAAGAATTGTTACAAGGTTAGCCTATACAAGGCATCTTTTCAAAACATTTTTAAAACCACACACCAAGCACCATTTCAAACAATTGAAAACCAAGGCAAGTTGATCTAAGCAAGTACCTAAGAGCCCATGGATAACCATGGATAGAAAGGGTGCTAATACCTTCCCTTTCTATAATCTACTCCCCGAACCCAAGAAAATATCTCAAAGGTTTTTGCTGTGCTTTTTAAACCTTTCCTTAGGATAAAATAAAAAGTCGGTGGCGACTCTTGCTCAACCGAAACATTTGTGAAAACAAACGCAAAAAACACAGTCATTTCTCCCACCGTATCACAAGGCCCAGCCCACCAAGTCTTTCTTCAACCTCCAGTCAGAAAAATGTTCAAAAACGCGCGCCTGTACACTAATTCAAACATCTGGATTCCTTGACCTTTTGCAGAAACTTACAACATAAGAAATGTTAAGCATTGAATCACAATTCTGAATATGTAAAGAAATCATCCTAACTCTCAGAAATGAGAGAGAATTTCATCATTCCCAAATCCTAACCTAACTTTTTATCAATATTCAGACCTTAAATTCTCATAGCACATGCAAAATAAATGAAAAGTAAAGGTATGTACAGATTCAGGGGCACGAGTAGAACACTTTTTATTCACAAACCTAGAGCTAACAATGCCTACATTAAGAGTTAGAAGTTCATGAATATACCTTCTCAGTTGGAATCGTGTCTGGCAATGGAGGAGTTTTCAGGGTAAGGTGATGATTTGTACAGCTTCCTTGATGTCCAGGGATGTTATTCCAAGCTTTACTTTATCTTGAAACCTTTTGAATCGAGCTATGGAACTTCAGCTGCAAAACAAGAAAATGAAAATGGTGGTGATGCTTGGGAGTGTTACAGGTCGTGCTTGAGGTTTGGATTAGCTTCAAGGGATGTTGTGGAGTGTGTTTGATGTGGTTTTAGCAAGAATGCATGAAAGGGAAGAGAGTTGGAACTCAAACTGCAGCAGGCCCTGTTTTTGTGCAGTTCAATGGTGATTTTTTGAGTGAGAGTGTTTTGGACTTGGTTAACTCGTGTTCTAGCTTAGGATGGATGTTTAGAAAGTGCACAAAGTATTTTCTTAAGCTTGCTTGTACTGAGATCAAAGTTGTGTACAAAGTGCCATGTTTCTTCACACTTAAGCAAGAAAAGGTCAAGTTGGTTTTTAGACAGGTAGAGGCCCCCCTAATGTGCTGCAAACCTTGGCATTGATCAGTGCAATTAGTCCATAAACTTGTGCCAAAGAGATTTGATCTGTACTTCTTGGATTTGCATATTGACATAAAGTGAAACTTTTCCAAAATGGATAAAATGCTTTATCCATAAATGGATTAAACCACTATGCAATGCTTGAACACATAGAACATGGTCTTGGCACAATGAGTTTGCATTAAATTTATGAGTGCAAAAGGGTTTTAGGGCCTGTAATCAAGTTGCATGCTGATTTGAAAAATTGCACAAGTTATGAACATGTACATGGCCATGAATCAAAGTGACTTTTTCCCAACTTGACAAATTCGATTCTCCCTAACCATGAGGTTGTTTGATGAGTTCTTGGACATTTTGGAAAGTTTGGAATGTGTACTACAATCCATCTTTGAAATGCAAATTGAAATGCCAAGTGGAAGTATGTGAAAAATGGTCTTGAAGTTAGGTAAAAACCTTGCCTAAAATAGGTCAAATTTTCTCTAAGTTAAGAATGGTTTAGTACCCTTGTTCCAAAAATTGTAACTTGAGATACAAGCCTCTTTTGGGAAAACTTTGTGAGTAAAAGTTGTAGATTATGCAATAGGCTACAACCTTCATGTTTTGACTTTTGCTTGAATCCAAATAAATCTTGGTGAGAAAGTGGGGCAAAGTTAGGAAAAAATTAGGGTTTTTCATAACTTAGAAAAATTCTAAGTTATGAAAAATCTTCATTTCAAACCCTAATTTGCATTTCTTGATTTCTTGATGAACAAGTTTCATGATTTGGCATGTTTTGATGAAAAATGAATTTTGACACTTGATTTTGACCAAAAAGTCAAAGTTTGACTTTTTAGTATACAGTCAAAATTGATCAATTGACTGGGAAATTCAACTGTCAATCTTGTGCATTTGGGATCTTTTGAGTTTGTTGAACATGTCAAGACCATTCCATGGGGTCCTTGAGTCCATATGTGAGCTTGGTTTGCCATTGGCTAGGTCAAACAGTCAAAAATTGCCTTTGTACAGTCAAAACCCTAAAAATGACCATTTTGCCCTTTTGATGATCTGATCAAATTTCTTGTGGAATTGTGATCCAAACTTGATCAAATGGTCCATGTGAGTTCATAATGTTGATGTGGGTCAATTTTCATGAGATTTGACTGTCAATTGGCCACAATTGACTTTTTCCCCAATATAGTTGATTTCTAGGTCAACTGTCCAATTGACTGGGCAAAATTTGGAATCAAGACTTGAAACTTGGTATGGATAAACTTGGGAGTCCAACAGGAAGCATGAAAGTCATCTTAGGCATTTTTGGTCAAAACATCTTTGTGCAAACACAAACCCTAATTTGGGTCAACAGTGCAAGGAGAAGTCTTGAGCAGATGAAACCCTAACTGGATCTTGAGCTCCAAGGGCTTTGTGGTGAGAAATCATTGAGAAATGAGAGGGAAAATTTTGGGGTACAACAGTTGCCCCTGTTCAATCTTCTTGAATCCGAAGAGTTAGATTGGCAAGTTTGCCTTTTGTGACTCGAGGGTAAAAGGAGATTGGACACTAGAGTGCCCTTAAATTTGCACTCGTCAAAGCAATGGATGCAGGAATGGGCTTAGAGATGCCATTTGGAGATGGGCTTAATGATGCCATCTGGAAGAGTGACAGAAACTTGTCGGGGATGGGCTTAAAGATGCCATCTGGAAGAGTATCAGAAAGGTGTCCATGTTTAGGAACATCTTTGAATTGGGGTCTGAATAAGCAATAGATTGACATTCGTATCTGGAGGCATCTGTAAACTGTTTTCAGAGGTTTGAGAAGAGTCTGAACAAGCGATAGGTTAACATCCGTTACTTGGAGAACCCATGAACTGTTTTCAGAAGTCTTGAAGTTGAATAAAAAATAGAGCAGCATCTGTTGTTGGGAAGCGTCCGTAAACTGTTTTCAAAAGTTGAGAAGAGTCTGAACAAGCGATAGATTAACATCCGTTGTTGGGAAGAATACATAAACTGTTTTCAGAGGTCTTGAGAAGAAACTGAACAAGTGATAGGTCAACATCCGTTACTTGGAGAACCCGTGAACTGTTTTCAGAAATCTTGAAGTTGAATAAGCAATAGAGCAACATCCGTTGTTGGGAAGCGTCCGTAAACTGTTTTCAAAAGGTGCATCTGAACAAGTTGATAGATTAACATCCGTTGTTGGGAAGAATCCATAAACTGTTTTCAGAAGTCTTGAAAAGAGACTGAACAAGTGATAGGTTAACATCCGTTACTTGGAGAACCCGTGAACTGTTTTCAGAAATCTTGAAGTTTGAGGAGGAACCGGTGTAGGGTTTCCTGATGATGAGCTCGTGTAAAACTGCATCTGGATGAATCTGGAATAAGCATCAGAATATTGCCATGTCTGGGTCATATCTGAACTATTCCTGGCAAAAATCTCAGAAGATAATGATTTTTGTCTGTCGACTGATCTTACCTGCAAAGGCAAATAGTTAGTTATATGCAATGTCATGATGCATGATGCAACGTATGTTATATGATATGAATATAAATGAATGTGCATGTAAGCTGATGAGCTATCTTGCTGAGGATAGATGAATCCGAGATGGCTGAAGATAAAAGCATCTTGACTGCTGTCGGGAAGAATAATTCCTTGGCTGCTGCTGGGGAAGAGAATTCCTGATGACTCCTACTGGGGAGTTCCAATCTAATAGACTCATGTTGGGGAGGTAAGACTGAGAATCTTCAGTCTAGTGAGAAGCATTTCTGCGGGGAAAAGGTTCACTAGTTTGGTTCCGTTGGGGATTGATAGTTTGAAGTTTTAGCTCTGCCGAGGATACTGAAACTTAAACTCTGAGGGGAATTGAGTTCTGGAGGATTCTCTGGCTGGGGATAACAAAGATAAGCTCCTCTGGGGGATTGTATTGATAAGTTATGCTGGTGTAACTTTTGACGAACTCCGCTGGGGATAGGAAGAATTTTGCCGAGTGCGATCTAGTGTGGCAATTAGCTGAGGATAACCCAGTTATAAGCCCTTGTGAGGAATAACTTTGAATAAAACTCGGGAGAGACGTCTGTACTCTGTAGGGGATACGCTTCCAGAATCTACTGGGGATAAGCTTCAAGACTTGCTGGGGATATGGATTCCAAATCTCCTAGGGGTTTCCTTTGAAAGGGTATCAAGATATCCAACTGTACCTCCAACCTAATCAGCAATCCTCTTTCTTGATTCATAAGGAAATGATTATGTTCAAATGCATATGCCTATTTAACAAAACATTGGACGTTTCTCAAAATAAAACAAATAGTGCAAGAGAAAAGAAGAAGGAAATGACACAAATTTCTGGGAAAATATTTGTATTGACTTTCTATGAGTATATTTATACAAAGGAGACAATCATCCTAGTAAGAGGATTTTGTCGTAAATATTGAAAGATTTATACAAAATAAAGATGGCTATGTGAAATAATTCCATGGGATTCCATTCCGCTATAGCCTTCACAACTCTGAATATCTGTCCATTCAATGCTTCGTTTGCCGATGACTGGATTGATCAGAAGCCTGGAACTGGTTGATGAAGAGATTGTCTTTGAAGTGATCCGACGAGACATAGTCATACGCTTTAATTCCCTAACTTTTGCCTGAACCGCCCTTTCGGGTTTTCGATCCACCGGGAAACCCCTTTTTGCCCAAGCTGCCCTTTCGGGTTTTCAACTTGCCGAGTGTACAGATTTTTTTTGTTTTTATCCCTAATTTTTGCCTGAACCGCCCTTTCGGGTTTTCGGTTCACCGGGATGCCCATTTTTGCCCAAGCCGCCCTTTCGGGTTTTCGACTTGCCGGGTGATTTTATGCGTAGTATCTTTTGACTATGTCTGCATTCGCAGGGTGCGGCAGGTCGTCACCGTCCATGGTGGTCAGGATCATTGCACCACCAGAAAATATGCTCTTGATCACAAATGGTCCTTCATATGTAGGAGTCCATTTGCCCCTGGGATCACTTTGCGGCAAGATAATCCGCTTGATTACGAGATCTCCGACTTGATACACTTGACGTCTGACTTTCTTATTGAAGGCCTTGATCATCCGTTTTTGATACGTCTGACCATGGCATATAGCAGCGAGTCGCTTCTCGTCGATCAGATTGAGTTGATCAAGTCGGGTCTGCATCCAATCATCTTCATTCAAACCTGTGTCCTTCATAATCCTTAGAGAAGGAATCTGAACCTCCATAGGCAGGACAGCTTCCATGCCATATACCAAAGAAAATGGGGTTGCCCCGGTTGAAGTACGTGCCGTCGTTCGGTATCCATGTAGGGCAAACTGTAACATCTCATGCCAGTCTTTGTAAGTGACTGTCATTTTCTGAATGATCTTCTTAATGTTTTTGTTCGCAGCTTCAACAACACCGTTCATCTTCGGCCGATAGGGAGATGAATTGTGATGATAAATCTTGAACTGTTCGCACAATGCGGTGATCATTGTGTTATTCAGATTTGTACCGTTGTCTGTGATGATCCTGTCTGGAACACCATACCGACATATGAGATTTTGCTTGATAAAGCGGGCAACCACATTTTTAGTAACAGAGGCGAAGGAAGCTGCTTCGACCCATTTGGTGAAGTAGTCAATGGCAACCAGGATGAAGCGATGCCCGTTGGAAGCCATGGGCTTGATCTCTCCAATCATGTCAATGCCCCACATTGCAAATGGCCAAGGAGCAGTCAGAACATTGAGAGGGACCGGAGGGATATGAACTTTGTCAGCGTAGACTTGACATTTGTGGCAAGTACGGGAATGTTGATGGCAGTCAGCTTCCATGGTAGACCAGTAATAGCCTGCCCTTAGGATCTTCTTAGCCATTGTATGCCCGCTCAAGTGAGTGCCAAATGTGCCGCTGTGTATCTCAGTCATGATCAACTCTGCTTCAGCTTTGTCTACGCATCGGAGTAATACACAATCATGGCTTCGTTTGTAAAGGATGCCGTTGCTCAGGAAGAATTTGGCATCAAATTTCCTTAAGAACTTCTTGTCATTTACAGAAGCTCCTTCGGGATAATCTCTAGTCTCGAGATACCTTTTGATTTCATGGAACCAAGGTTGTTCCACTACTTCTTCGGTATTAATCTCGTGACAATGTGCGGGTTCATCCATTCGCTCAATGGTGATTTGGGGAGCCTCGTTATCCCAGTTGAGTTTAAACATGGAGGACATTGTAGCCAGAGCATCTGCTAGCTGATTCTCTTCTCGCGGGAAATGCTCGAAGGTAATTTGCTCGAAATGAGGCAACAATGTCAAGACATGTTCTTTGTATGGGATAAGATTAGGGTGCTTGGTATCCCGCTCTCCTTTGATTTGACTGATAACCAAAGCCGAGTCCCCAAATACGATCAAAGATTTGATCCCCAAGTCTATAGCAGCCTTGAGACCAAAGATGCAAGCTTCATACTCAGCCATGTTGTTTGTGCAGCTGAAGCAAAGCCGGGCCGTGAAAGGTGTGTGACAACCTTCCGGAGAAATGAGTACTGCGCCGATACCGTTTCCAAGTGCATTTGAAGCACCATCAAAGTACAAGGTCCATCGGGATCCCTTTTCGGGTCCGTCATACGGTCCGTTACTTTCAATGTTGTCCAAATTCATGATGTCCTCGTCTGGGAAGTCAAATCTCATGGGCTGATAATCTTCGATAGCTTGATGAGTGTTGGCTCCTAAATTCGACACCCTTGTTTTTATTAATATCAGCCATTAAAGCCGAAGGATGTTTTCGACCAGCTTGGTCTGTCGAAATGCCCATCAGAAGATGGCAATGTACTTAGAGAATTTCTTCCAAGGGAGGATTTGGTTGCCTTAGACGTCGAAGGTGTGGCTCATCGAAGATGCCTCTCGACGGAGGTGTTCGATTGCTCAGAGTGGGACGGTTTGAAATTCAAACGTTTGGAGGGAAAACGGTTCCCAGCGATTACCAAGTGCAACGTGCAAAGATCTGGAGCGTCGAACGCTGAGAACGTGCCAAGTGGAGTCATCTCGAAGTAGTGTAACTGCCCGACGGTTACTTGGGATGTTTAGTATAAACATTAGTAGTTCACGCAGTTTTTCACGTGTGTTCACAATTATATACAAGTCACTCATATAGATTCGAGTACCCAGCGTGTGAGAAAGAATTGTTGAGAATGTATGTGTGAAACACCACTTTTATTAATCAAAGTCATTTATTTTCCAGAAACTTTACTTGCTTTCCCCTTTACTTTTCCAGTCGAAAGCCTTTATTTCAAGCCTTCCTTTATTTTATCAAGTTCTCTTCTTCATGCAATTTACATAAAGCTTCTTTATTTCCTTGTCATTTAACCATTATCAAACTTAATCAAAACCCCAAAATCAACCATGTCTTAGGATCAATCTGATCGATCCTGCGAGTCACCAAATAAGTAACCATTTGGAAGATCAGCGGTTGTTTACCAATTCTCACGGTAAACAAATTGGCACACCCGGTGGGACTGTGTGTTGATTTTGAAGTTTAATCTTTTTACACAAAATATCATCTTTTTCGAGGAGTGTTGCATGTTATTGAGAAGTGGTAGAATATACACTAACAATACCAATACTGCCGGAAGAAGAGAAGAGATGGCGAATCCGCCAAACAATAACGAAATCCCACAAACGAATGTGGGAACAACGGTTATCCCAACCGTAAGTGAAGCGATAACCGCTGGTTCAACACCAGCAGTAACGGTCATAATGATGGGGCCATTACCTCCGTTCACTGGCCCCAGAGTGCCTTTAGGAACTCCCCCACCAAGGGGAAATCTAGGCACAAGGCCTTTTGTTCCCCCATGATTTATGACAGGCGGTCATAATCGAGAACCACTCTATGGCATGCCAACGTCTGACTTGGCTAGCCTGACGAACGCTGCGTCCACTTTTTCAGACCCTTTAGTGAGTGCCTCTTCACCACTCCAAGGTTCTGGAGTAGGTATGGCGAACAGAAATAGGACCCAACTCTTAGGAGGAACGTCCCAAGTAGCACATGGCCTTACAAATGCCTCGACAGCAGTCTTGAGGCAACAAATGGACGAAAGCAACCATGATATCGTTCAAATGTTGGCAGAAACTTTAAGTACAGTGCTGAATCCTCTAATACAAAACACCACCCAATCGAATCAGCAGATGACAGCGCAAATGACGCGTTTGGCTGATTTCTTTGGAGTACCCCAACCTATCCACAGCCCCAAAGGGCGCCAATAAGGGGAAACCAAGGTATACTCTTAGAGGAAGAAACCACTATCAACCAAGGCCAGCAGCCTGTCGAAGAAAATCTTAGGGCACGATTGGAGCAGCCTGTCAAAGAACCTAGGGTAATAACCCCAGAGGTAAGGTTAGTTAACAGAAACCAAAATGCTGACGAAGTAGTTCAGCATATCCAATACCAAAATATGGGTTTGGAAAATAATCTGGCAGCCATGATCGAAAGAATCATGACGTAAAATGGGATGAACATGGGCTTTCGTAGGCCCAACTTCACACCCCCACTGTCAGAATACGTGTTACAAATAGACTTACCTCCTAGATGTAAAGTCCCTAAGTTCACTAAATTCTCTGGGGACACGACAGAATCTACTGTCGAACATGTGGCGAGATACTTGATCGAAGCAGGAGATATTTCAAACAACGAAAACCTGAGGATTAAGTACTTCCCAAGTTCTTTAACAAAGAACGCATTTACTTGGTTTACAACTCTCCCCCCAATTCGATCCATCATTGGACCCAGTTGGAGAGATTGTTCCATGAGCAATTCTACATGGGACAAACCAAGATAAGCCTGAAAGAATTGGCCAGTGTAAAGAGACGTTTCACTGAACCCATAGACGAATATCTAAATAGGTTTAGGTTGCTTAAAGCAAGATGTTTTACACAAGTGCCAGAACATGAGTTAGTCGAAATAGCCGCATGCGGCTTAGATTATTCCATTAGGAAGAAGTTAGACACTCAATACCTGAGAGACATGGCCCAACTGGCCGATAGAGTTTGATAGGTCGAACGCCTTAAAGCTGAGAAAGCCAAGGCAATGAAAACTCATAAGAGAGAGAGGATAGCGTATGTCGAGATGGATGATGAAGATCCAGAAACCTTCGACGAAACTATAACTGTCGGAGAAGGCGAAGTCGATTTAGCGGAACTAAAACAAGGACCACCATATTCTTGCAAACTGTTAGTCCCCTCAAGTGGAAAAAATCCCACTGGTTCAGAAAGGACCAACGATAGGTTCCCCAAAAAGACTTATAGTTTTGATATTACAAAATGTGATGAAATCTTTGACTTGCTTGTAAAAGATGGCCAAATGATAGTACCCCCAGGGGTAAAAGTGCCTCCTCTTGATCAAAGAAAGAAGAGAGGCTTTTGTAAATATCATAATTTTCTGGGCCATAAAACGTCTCAATGTTTTCTTTTCAGGAATCTTGTGCAAGACGCTATCGAAGAAGGGAGGTTGAAGTTTGCTGACAAGACCCCCATGACTGTGGACTCTAACCCGTTGCAGGCTGAAGCCCATTATGCTGAACCTTCAGAGGTGAACGTGATCGAGGCATCCAGGAGCCAGTCGAAGAGGCCAGGAATCACAATGGTCGAAGTCTCAAAGGACCATGTCAACATGCCAATCTTTGGCAGTTTTTCTGGGAATCTATCCAGAAAGACAATTGAAGCGGTTCAGAAAGCGGTCGAAAGCCCAAAGCTGGAGACAGTTGGAGCCCAAAAATCTGGAATAAAACCCAGTTCTCACTTGGCCGCAGTTCAAGGCCAGACAGAGGGCTTGGAGATTCAAATGAAGCAATTGACTCTTGCCAACAAAGATACCATGAATGTCAACATGGTCGAAGTCTCTGAACCAAAAGCATCAGAGGAGGCCATGAGGCAAGAACAAGCCAACAAAACTGCTTTCCCTCGGGAAAATGAAAATCTGGCAGATTTCCTGCAAAGATGCCAGAAAAAGAAGTCAGAAGTGATGCTGTGTCCTCGATGCAGTTCAATCTTCGACAAAAAAGCTGCTGAACATATTCAAGGTGTAAGAGCAGCAAACAGGAAAAGGGAAAATGTTGATCTTCGACATGATCCCAGAAGAGCCTCCCAAAGAGGTTCAAACCAAGAAAAGAGGCCACTGACTTTCAGGCCTCCAACTAATGTGCCAGTAGATACATGGTACAAAACATCTGGTCGAAAGAGGCCAAGCGAGGAAAGATGGCACTCCTTCGAAGTGCCAAGAGGTTCGTCTTTAACACATAAGAAAGAGCCTCAGGTTGCTACCCCTAAAGTGACACAGGTGTCAAGCAACTACAAAGGGAAAAATCCCATGTCTCGATCTCAATGGAGGAGATACCAGAGGCGACGAAAAGCTGAGAGGGAGGCTGCTAATGAACCAAAGGCAGAAGCCAGTTCAAATTTTCCTCAGAGAAAGCAGCGGAAGCCTCTAGAAAGAGAACCAGTAACCAATAGGCTAGTTTGGCCTAACCAGGGTGAAGTTGATGACGAAGATGGTTCTGAGTCTGATGACACTTTGGACATCATGGTGAACATAGTCTCAGTTCTGCCCAGAGAGTTCAACCGCCAGGTGGAGGTCGAAACAAGTGATTGGGAAGTGGAGCAAGAAATGGCCAAGCATAGGCCAGTGTGCTATTTCGTCATGGATAATGGCACTACTGAGGAGCAGAATGGGTTCTTCGAACCACCTACAGAGACGATGAAAAATCACCTCAAGCCTTTATTTATAAGGGTTAAACTCGAAGAAACCACAGTAAATAAAATCTTGGTGGATTGTGGGGCAACCATCAACATTATTCCTCACTTTATGCTAAGAAAAATAGGCAAAAGTGATGAGAATATCAAGCCTCACAACATGGTCCTGTCGAATTATAAAGGCGGCATAGGGACCACAATGGGTGTGATCCAACTGGATATCAAGGTGGGATCTATCCTTCGACCAACTATGTTTATGGTCATATCGGCCAAACCTAACTATAATCTTTTGTTGGGCCGTGAATGGATTCATGGTGTTGGAGCTGTACCATCATCAATGCACCAGAGGTTGCTGCTATGGCGTCCTGATGGGATAGTCGAAAACATAGAAGCGGACCAAAGCTATTACCTGGGCAAAGTGAATCACCTAGGGCTGGCAGACTTCGACAAGAACTTGGCTCACATTGGGCCATGCCCAACACCTGACTTCGACTTGGCGCCAGCGCCAAATACTTTTTGTTCCCTATACCTGCACCCTGAGCATGGTTTTCAATGGGACAGAGAAGACTTGTCCCACATAGACTTCAGTGGGTTAACTGATATCCAACCAACTGGTTGGGGAAGTGAATTCAGTGATAATGGCTGAGTCACAATCATTGCAGCGAATTTCGGCTTACGTAGCCGAAACAAAGATGATAACGGCTCTCGAAGCCGAAGTAAAGTACATGGCCACACAGGCCAATGATCAACATTTATCTTCTACAGGTCCTGGAAAGGACTTCGATCCAGAACCTCCTGATATCATGCCAGAAGGGATGCAGGAACAAAGGCTCGACGCCATCTACGACGATGAGCCTTTGGGATTCGAAAAGGACCCCTTGGCGAACAATATCAAAATGTTGGCGCAAGATCCTTTAGAAGAAATCAACTTGGGCGAAGGGTCAGAGAAAAAGCCAACTTACATTAGCGCAAAAATTGACCCAGAACTCAGGTTGGAAGTAATCCATTTGTTGAAAGAGTTCAAGGACTGTTTTGCATGGGATTACGACGAAATGCCTGGTCTCGACAGAGGATTGGTAGAACTTCAGTTGCCAATCAAACCTGGGAAGAAGCCAATCAAGCAAAGTCCAAGACGCTTCGCCCCAGAGATACTGTCGAAGATCAAAACGGAAGTCGAAAGACTGCTGAAGTGCAAATTCATACGTGTTATGAGGTATGTCGAATGGATTGCCAACATTGTGCCAGTGATTAAGAAAAATGGTACATTGAGGGTGTGCATAGATTTCAGAGATTTGAATGCTGCTACACCCAAAGATGAATATCCTATGCCTGTGGCGGAAATGCTCGTCGATTCTGCCGCTGGCTACGAGTATCTGAGTATGCTCGATGGTTATTCAGGATATAATCAAATATTCATTGCTGAAGAGGATGTGTCGAAAACAGCTTTTCGATGCCCTGGTGCTTTAGGCACTTACGAATGGGTAGTGATGCCTTTTGGCCTAAAGAACGCTGGGGCAACATACCAGCGAGCAATGAATTCTATCTTCCATGATTTTATTAACACTTTTATGCAAGTATATATTGATGACATTGTTATAAAATCTGTTTCCAGGAAGAACCATATAGACCACCTTCGACAATCATTCGAAAGAATGAGAGAACATGGTCTCAAGATGAACCCTTTGAAGTGTGCATTCTGTGTGAAAGCTGGAGATTTCTTGGGCTTCGTTGTCCACAAGAAAGGAATCGAAATCAACCAGAACAAGACGAAGGCAATTCTGGAAGCGAAAGCGCCATCGAACAAAAAGGAACTGCAATCTCTGTTAGGCAAGATAAATTTCTTAAGGAGATTCATATCTAACCTAAGTGGGAAAGCTCAAGCCTTTTCACCCTTGCTTCGACTGAACAAAGAGGGATTCGAATGGGGGCAAGAGCAACAAGAAGCCTTCGACAAAATCAAAGGGTACCTCACAAAGCCACCTATTTTGGTGCCTCCTTGTAGCAACAGGAGTATGAGATTGTACATAGCTGCGTCTGACAAAACTTTGGGAAGCATGTTAGCCCAAGAAGATGAAAATGGAGTCGAAAGACCCATTTACTATCTTAGTAGAGTTTTGAACGATGCAGAAACTAGATATAGCGAAGTTGAAAAATTGTGTCTATGTCTGTATTTCTCTTGTACAAAACTTAAGCAATATATAAAACCAGTTGATGTGTATGTTTCGTCTCATTTTGTTGTTTTCAAGTACATGTTGTCGAAACCCATCTTGCACAGTCGAATTGGCAAGTGGGCACTAGCATTAACTGAATACTCCTTGACCTTTATGCCTCTTAAGGCAGTAAAAGGACAAGTGGTTGCAGACTTTATAGTCGACCACTTAATTCAAGTCGAGAGTATTAATTATGTGGAGATAGAACCTTGGAAATTCTACTTCGATGGTTCCAGCCATAAAGATGGAACAGGAGTAGGAGTCTTGATTATTTCTCCAGAAAAAATTCCAACAACATTCAAGTACAAGATATCAGGTTCTTGTTCGAACAATGAGGCTGAGTATGAAGCTCTAATTACTGGCCTTGAGATATTGTTGGAATTGGGGGCAACTTGAGTCGAAATAATGGGAGACTCAGAGTTAGTCATTAAGCAAGTCACAAAAGAATATAAATGCATAAGAGAAAATCTCATTATGTACTTTGTGATAGCAAATCGTTTATTGAAAAAGTTTGAAATGGTCAACATTCGACACATACCCAGATTGGAAAATCAAATAGCCAACGATTTGGCACAAATTGCATCTGGGTACAAAATTTCAAAAACGAGATTACAAAGAGAAATCGAAGTTCGAGAAAAGATAAAAGCAACTTGTCTGTCACCAACAGATTTGGAATCGACAAGACTAGGATATGCTGATCAAAGTAACTTAGAAATTTCGTTCATAGACAATTTGTCAGAGCAAGATTGGAGGAAACCCATTGTGGATTATCTTCAAAATCCAGTAGCTTCTACAGAACGAAAAACAAAGTATAGGGCGTTGAGTTACGTACTCATGGGTAATGAGTTATTTAAAAAGACGCCTGAAGGGGTATTGCTAAAATGCTTAAGTGAAACTGAAGCATACATAGCCCTTTCGACTATGCACGCTGGAGCATGTGGGGCTCACCAAGTAGGCCATAAGATGAAATGGTTGTTGTTTCGACAAGGACTATACTGGCCCACCATGTTGAAAGATTGTGTCGAGTTCGCCAAGGGTTGCCAAGAATGTCAAGTCCATACAGGCATCCAGCATGTATCAGCGAGCGAACTTCACTCGATAGTGAAACCTTGGCCCTTTAGAGGGTGGGCGTTGGACCTCATTGGAGAGATTCCACCAGCATCATCAAAGAGCCAGAAGTATATATTGGTAGGCATTGATTATTTTACTAAGTGGATCGAAGCTATTCCATTAGTCAATGTAGACCAAGAAAATGTCATTGAATTTATTCAAAAGAACATTATCTTTAGATATGGAATCCCTGAGACTATAACTACTGATCAAGGATCAGTTTTCACCGGTCGAAAGATGCAGGAATTTGCTCAGGAAACAGGATTTAAACTCCTAACATCAACGCCTTATTACGCATAGGCAAATGGTCAAGTCGAAGCAGCGAATAAAGTAGTGATTGGCTTGATAAAAAAGCATGTTGGGAAGAAACCAAAAAATTGGCATAAGACGTTAGACCAGATTTTGTGGGCCTGTCGGACGTCCCCAAAAGAAGCCATAGGTACAACACCATATAGGCTAAGTTTTGGTCATGACGCAGTGTTGCCAGCAGAAATTTGTCTTCAATCTGCAAGGGTTCAGAGACACCATAATATTCCCTTTGAAGTTTATTGGGATATGATGTTAGACGAACTAGTAGATTTAGACGAAGAAAGATTGCGCGCTCTCGACCTACTAAGGCTTCAGAAGAAAAGAGTGGAAGACTCTTACAATAAAAAAGTGAAACCTAAGGCATTCTCTCCTGGAGAATTAGTTTGGAAGGTGATTCTTCCCATGGATCGAAGGGATCGAAGCATGGGAAAATGGTCACCCAAATGGGAAGGACCATTCAGAATTATCCAGACTTTTTCTGGTGGAGCTTATGAAGTCGAAGAGTTAGGTGACGATAAAAGGCTCTTGAGAGTAAATGGCAAATATTTGAAAAAGTATAAACCTATACTCCAAGAGATCAAAATAAATCACAAGTAACGACTAAATTAACCATAAATAAGCCAAAATGGAAAATTTTATAAATTAGCCAAAATGGCAATATTGTCAAATACATATTACAATATATGGTTAAAGGGCTGAGTCAATCAGAAGGGGATCGAATCTTTGAGTCGAAGGTACTTCGCCTGCTGCAACTCCAGTCTTTTGTTGCACAAGGCATTCGCCTGGGCAAGCTTGGCAATTTGGTCGTCGAAGGCTTGAGCTTTCTCAGCAAATTCTAGGCCTTGTGTGATCTCAGCTTGGCTCTCGGTGTCTAGAACAGCCGAGAGAAGTTCCTCCTTGCGCTTAGTATTGGCATTCATCTTGGCCTCTAGCTCTTCGATTTGCGCCTTTAGGGAAGTATTCTCTCGATCTATGGCATCAATTTCTTCCTGCTTAGATGCCTTTTGCTTCGACAACTCTGCAATTCGAGAAGTCGTCTCTGCTACAGCAGTCCAGGCGGAAGAACTTTTGCCATATAACGCTTCAAGCTGGCTGTTGAAGCCCCTTTGTCGTCGATAGTCTGCCGAGACTTGGTCAATAATGGAGTGTAACTCCATGATAAAGCCTGAAACCTCTGGAGTCACAGCTAGCAAGTCTATGGCATTCAAAACAGCCCCCAAATACGATGGAGCAGTAGGGTCCCCCTCCAAAGCTTTCATCAAATCTTTCTTGAAGAACTGAGCCTTAAACTTCGTCAAAGCCTCATCGAAAGGACAAGTTTCAGTGGACTTCCCCGACTGAGTAGAAGCCTCCTGACTAATATCAGACGAACTTCCCTTGCTCTCGATAATGGCATTCAGATAGCCAACTGGATCAGTTTGCTTCAAGAGTGCTAAGTCTTCTTTCGACCTATGCTTTGTTAAGGTGGTAACCTTCGCGGCAACATTGCCTTGGGGTTGAGGCTGTTGAGTAGCATTTGCCTCGACTTGACTTTCTTCGACTTGAAGATCAGCGGTACCAGCATCAGCATGACCTCCTTCGTCATGTTGTTCCTCCGACAGGTCAACCACTTGAATCTCTTTTGGTTGTTGCTCTTCTGTTTGTGGATCTTCTGTTTGTTGTTCTTCTGTCTCAGCATTGGCTTCATCTGTTTCAGCATTGGCTCCATCATTCGCCAAGTCTTTTTCTTGTGGCCTACTGAGTTCAGCAGAATCTAACGTTTCAGAAGTCTTTGGCGCTGAGTTTTCAGTGGTTTCCTGGAAAAAGAAGAAGAAGAATCTTCTAAGTTAGGAAGGGACATAATCGAACGTGGGTATCGACACCTGAGTTAAAAAAGGGTCAAAAAAATTACCTGCAGAGGAACTTCAGCCCTAGAGCTGGAATTGTCGCTTTCGACAGGTTTATTAAGAAGAACATTTAGTTACTCCTCCGTTGGCTCTTCAATAATTACTGGAGGTGGCCTGGGTTTTCTCCCAGCAACCTTTATTCTGATTGTTCGAGTCTCAGGAGAGGGAACATCCTTCTTCAGTTTTCGCCTTTTTAGAGGGGCAGGGGGAGAGTCATCTTCTTCGTCACTCCCAGATTCGACCGTCAGAGCAGGTCGTTTCTTGGGTGAAGGTGCCTAAAAACCAATTGGAGTTCGATTTAGAAGCTACATCGAAAGTCAGAATGTTAAAGCCAGAAGAAAATAATAAAAGTCTGGTTACCGGTGCATAAGGCTTTTTCGAAGGACCTTCCCCCTGATGGCTTGTTGTAGTCTTCTCCGGTGCTATAGTCTTCACCGGTGGTGGAGGTTTTGTCAAGGGACCTTCTCCCTGATGGCCTTCTGCAGCTTTCTTGGCTGCAGGCTTTCGAACAACTGAAAGAAGACAAAATAATTAACAGACTGCCAGTCGAAAGGGAAAGACAAAATAATTTGGAAGAATGAACTTACATTTCTTTATTTTGTCCAAGACAAGAACAAAAGACTTCTGAAGTTCGTCCACGAAGTCCTTCTCGTCGAAGAACTATTCAGCGTAGTAACTTTTCAACCACTCTTCGAAGGATGGTGAGCAGAGAAAGTTAAGCTGATAGTCGAACAACGAAAGAACTGTTCGACCAGCATACCTGCCTATATGCTTAGTGGCAGCGTCTTCAGTGTAGTCGTTGCAAAAGTATAACATAGACTTCTCCCTGGGAAAAATAGGAGAAGGAAGTGTTTGAATGATACCAAACTGGCGAGAGACCAAGTTTGGTTGATACGCGATCAGGCTCAAGTGAGTCTTGGAGCTCTTGAATCGCAGGGGCATTATTCTTGGTGTGAGAAATGCTTCCCACACTGTTGTATGTTCTTCGACCTGAGGGCCACTTGACGACTTAGGATGGGGCCTCGTGAACCACTCTGGACCAACCTTTCGTCGAGCAAAGGGAGCCATGGTCGAAACAAATTCTTTCCTTTTTGCAAACATCAAGACGAAGTTTGCAAAAGTTTGTTGAAGCTCTAGCCCATCTTCAGTTGGGGTCAGTAGAGCCAATCTGGTGCCTTCGATGCACCTATTTGCTATCTCCGGGGCTTGCTCATTTATTTGAGTCTTCTGAGGTAAGAAAGACTCGAAGGTGGCATTGAGCCACAGCTGAAGTAGCCAAAAAGGTCCTGCAAGCAGCAGACTGGCTCTGTTCTCGATGATCTTCAAAAGAGTGGCTCCGCTGCTAATCGACTCGTACAGATTCGCCAAGATCAATTTTGCCAAACAAATATTTTGGCCATGGTGGATTTGGGTGGCGAGGGTGACCATCTTCTTTGTCACTTGTAAAGACTTTGTGCAGAACACAAAGCGTGACAGCCATAAGGCTAGAAACGCGATATGCTCTACATCCGACACAGTGGCTGTCGACTTATCGTGGTAATGGTTGATATAGGTGGTGTAGGTTGGTTTTGTGGCAGAGAATCCAATCTGATCCTCCGACATCTCCTCTGGGTCGAAATAATCCCCAGTGGGTCGAAGGCCCGTGATGGCAGCCACGTCGAATAGCGTGGGTGTTAGCATTCCATAGGGAAGGTGGAAGGTGAAATGAGTGTAGTCCCAGAAGAGTAAGGAAGCTATCAACATCTCTGGGGAGTAGTTAAGACCCGTCTTCGACAACATAACCAAGTCGAATATCCCCAGGTCTTTCCAGATCGAAGCCTGGCTTTTCTCCATTTTTTCCAGCCAAGCACTGTAGTCAGGAGTGAGGCTAGGGCTAGACCTGAAAGCCCTAACACCCCTATTGAAGAAACGAAGATCGATTTTCTCCTTAGCGGGATCTTCGTTATCCTCTGCATCTTTCTTAGAGCATCCAACGGGTTTGAGCTTTTCGAGCACTGGAAAAAAGCTTTTGATCTTCATGGCTTCAGCGATGCTTGGGTTGAGCGGGCCAGACATGGCGAAGATTTGGTTGGAGTATCCAACCGGAATCATGAGTTGGTGTGAATAAGCGTCACGTTCAGCAATGTCTAGGGGTTCAGGAACCCTTCGTTGGCCTGTAGGAGTAACTACGGGGGCAGTGGAGAAAATCTTGGGTTTAGCATTTCTAGAGGGGATGTTAGAACTAGGAGCGGTGGAAGAACCAGACGCCATTGTTGATGTTAAGGTTGAAGATGAAGTGAAGAACAAGTTGTTTGCAAAGTTTGCAGAGAGTTTGTATTCAACAAGGAAGTTTGAAGGCAAGGTAGCGTGAAAAAGTCCCACAATGGGTACTTGACGCTATTTATAGTAGTTGGGAAATCCCCAAATTCGAGGCCATTTAATGCCATTTAATGTTGCAGAAGGTAGTGGGACACGTGGCGTCCCCCTGTTGACATAGTCGTTCTGCAGAAATGAAAGGGTGCAGCGTGCGCCCTCGTTTTTGGGAATTGTCATGATGACAATTTGTGAAAATACATTTGGCACGCTGCACGCCGTACTGAGGTGACGTCTTAGGTACGGATGAAATGATGGCTTTTTCTTGGGATTGTCAGTGGTTGGTAGAAGACAAAAAAGTGCACAATTTAATTTGTGACTAAGAATGAAAAGACAGGTGTCGAATGGAGTTTCAAAGAATGCCTTTTTCTTTTCAGAGTCGAAATAAGGCATTCTTGGGGGGCAATTTGTTGGCTCCTAAATTCGACACCCTTGTTTTTATTAATATCAGCCATTAAAGCCGAAGGATGTTTTCGACCAGCTTGGTCTGTCGAAATGCCCATCAGAAGATGGAAATGTACTTAGAGAATTTCTTCCAAGGGAGGATTTGGTTGCCTTCGACGTCGAAGGTGTGGCTCGTCGAAGATGCCTCTCGACGAAGGTGTTCGATTGCTCAGAGTGGGACGGTTTGAAATTCAAACGTTTGGAGGGAAAACGGTTCCCAGCGGTTACCAAGTGCAACGTGCAAATATCTGGAGCGTCGAACGCTGAGAACGTGCCAAGTGGAGTCATCTCGAAGTAGTGTAACTGCCCGACGGTTACTTGGGATGTTTAGTATAAATATTAGTAGTTCACGCAGTTTTTCGCGTGTGTTCACAATTATATACAAGTCACTCATATAGATTCGAGTACCCAGCGCGTGAGAAAGAATTGTTGAGAATGTATGTGTGAAACACCACTTTTATTAATCAAAGTCATTTATTTTCCAGAAACTTTACTTGCTTTCCCCTTTACTTTTCCAGTCGAAAGCCTTTATTTCAAGCCTTCCTTTATTTTATCAAGTTCTCTTCTTCATGCAATTTACATAAAGCTTCTTTATTTCCTTGTCATTTAACCATTATCAAACTTAATCAAAACCCCAAAATCAACCATGTCTTAGGATCAATCTGATCGATCCTGCGAGTCACCAAATAAGTAACCATTTGGAAGATCAGCGGTTGTTTACCAATTCCCACGGTAAACAATGAGCCAGATGGTCAGCTAGTACACTCCCCTTTATAGCTTTTTGGGTGGTGTACTGATTGTCATACTCAGTTAGGATCATCTGCCATCTGGCTATTCTTCCAGATAAAGCGGGCTTTTCGAAGATATACTTGATAGGATCCATTTTGGAAATCAACAAGGTGGTATGAGTCAACATATACTGTCTTAGTCGGCGAGCAACCCATACCAAAGCGCAGCAAGTTTTCTCGAGCAGTGAGTAGCGAGTCTCACAGTCGGTAAACTTTTTGCTAAGGTAATAAATAGCATGCTCTTTTCGACCAGACTCGTCATGCTGGCCCAAAACATACCCCATTGAGTTATCCAAGACGGTCAGGTACATGATCAACGGTCTTCCTTCGACAGGTGGCATCAGAATAGGAGGTTCTAGCAAATACTCCTTGATTTTATCAAAAGCAGCTTGGCAATCGTCGTTCCATTCGACTACCTGATCTTTCTTCAAGAGTTTGAAAATTGGCTCACAGGTAGAAGTCAGATGAGAGATGAATCTGGCAATATAGTTCAAGTGCCCCAAGAACCCTCTAACCTCCTTTTCAGTACGGGGAGCAGGCATCTCTTGTATTGCTTTCACTTTTTCTGGGTCGACTTCAATGCCTTTGTTGCTTACAATGAATCCTAGAAGTTTACCAGACCTAACTCCAAAAGTGCACTTACTTGGATTCAGCCTGAGTTTGTATTCTTTCAATCTGGCAAACAGCTTTTCTAGATGTTCAAGGTGCTCCTCCTCTGTTTGTGACCGAGCTATCATATCGTCTACGTAAACTTCAATCTCATGATGTATCATATCATGAAACAAAGCTACCATGGCGCGTTGATAAGTTGCCCATGCGTTCTTCAGCCCGAACGACATCACTTTGTAACAGAAAGTGCCCCATTTTGTGACAAAAGTTGTTTTCTCCATATCCTCGGGGGCCATTTTAATTTGATTGTAGCCCGAGAATCCATCCATGAAGGAAAACACTTTGTGCTGAGCTGTATTGTCGATCAAAATGTCAATGTGTGGAAGCGGAAAGTCATCTTTGGGGCTGGCCCTATTCAAATCCCGGTAGTCCACACACATCCTGAGTTTGCCATCTTTCTTAGGTACTGGAACAATGTTAGCGACCCATTGAGGATAGGACGTAACAGCCAGAAAGCCAGCATCGAATTGCTTCATCACTTCTGCTTTGATCTTTTCAGACATGTCAGGCCTCATTCGGCGGACTTTTTGCTTGATCGGTGGACAATCCTCTCTTGTGGGGAGGCGGTGAACCACAATGTCTGTGTCTAAACCCAGCATGTCTTCATAAGACCAAGCGAAGATTTCAACATACTCATTCAACAACTGTATCAGGCGTTCCTTGACATTTGGTTCCAGATTGGCACCCACTTGCACCTCCTTCCGGTCTTCCTCGGTCCCTAAGTTGACAGTTTCTAATGACTCTTCGTGCGGTAAGATGGCCCTTTCCTCTTGCTGTAGAAGTCTGGCTAGTTCCCCTGGTACTTCACAACCTTCGTCATCTTCATACTCGGCTTGATTGACCAGATCTTCAGAGTTATTGAAGGATATAGCAGAATAGTCACCCATGGAATCCGGAGTGGATGGGTACCTGCATTTGTGAGTGTGGGTGTGTGTAAGGGATAGCCATCCTTAAACAAAAAATGCAAAAGGAAAGAAAATGAACACAACAGTTTATCAAATGAAAAACGTCCAATGAATCATTAAACATGGCATATGGATATGAAAAATAATCAAAACCCTTACAAATGGACCTACATGCCCCGGGCAAGGCATGAGGTGAAAAGATAGTGTACGGATTGTTTGAGAATAAATATTACAGACCAAATAAGAAATGTTTGACAGATAAATTACTGATGAATAAAAGTGATGGGGACAAAGTCATTTGCCTCCCAGTTGCACAATCCTCCTTTGACAGTTGGGTAGATCCACTCTTCGATGTTGCTCTCTTTGTCTTCATCCTCCAAAGCGTTGATTTCGTAGGGAGAAATTTTGACTGGCGCTCTTTCAATCTTCGAACGGCGCATAGCTTTCTGGCCCGCGGTAGTGAACCCTAATCCAAATTTGTCTGTTTTATGCGGAATATCATGAAACTTCCCCCATGCTGAATTCTTTCCTTCCTTTATTGCGGCCCTTGCGTCCTCCAGAGATGCCATCCTGGCCATCTGCCTCGGTACTTCAGCTGCCAACTTTGCTACTGTTATTTCAGGAAGGACCTCTTCGAAATGCTGGAAAGGCGTCTCAATGAACTCCCCTTCTACCTCCACATACCGGAAGGAATTCAAGTGGCTTATCATGTACTCCTCTTCACCATGGAAGGTAATGATCTTCCCCTTGACAGGATACTTCAACATCTGATGTAAGGAGGAGGTGACTGCCCCAGCATGGTGTATCCAAGGCCTACCCAACAAGCAAGAGTATGACGGACGGATGTCCATCACATAGAAAGTAGATTTAAACACCTCAGTGCCTATCTTGACGGGGATCTCAACCTCCCCATGGACCATTCTCTTCGAACCGTCGAAAGCTCTGACAATAATATCACTCGGTTTCAACTCCAACCCTTCACAATCTAGTCGATCCAAGGCTTTCTTAGGCAGTACATTCAGCGACGAACCAGTGTCGACCAAGACATGTGCGAGAGTAGTTCCTCGGCACTCGACTGAAATGTGCAAAGCATCATTGTGGTTTCTACCTTTAGGAGTTAGGTCGGCATCAGAGAAACCTAATCCATTGTCCGCAGTAAGGCTAGCCACGCAATTTTGGAATTGATCCGCAGAGGTTTCCTGGGGTACATGGGCTGCCTTCAGGAAT
This sequence comes from Vicia faba, assembly GCA_948472305.1. Taxonomy (NCBI): domain Eukaryota; kingdom Viridiplantae; phylum Streptophyta; class Magnoliopsida; order Fabales; family Fabaceae; genus Vicia; species Vicia faba. Next base: position 898,580,198 of record OX451738.1, read on the forward strand.
TTTATCAGAGCTTTAGCGTGAGCTTCTGAGCAAAGTAGTAGTGCCAGCATGGAGATCTTTGAGGGGGTTTTCCCCAGTTGTTCTACCACATCGTAATCACTCCTCTTGATTATCCTCAAGATCTCATCCATTTCCTTCTTGGAGGTTTCCGGGATGACCAAGGGTTGAGCCCTCGTCCTGACGAGCTCATCTTGGATTCCCTTACCTTTATCAGCAGCGGCAGGAGGGACAGTACTAGGAACAACAACATCTTCAATCAAAGGGGTTCTAGCAGAGAGTTTTATTGGTGCAGGGATGACCTTGTCAGTAGATGAGGGTCCAAAGGTTGCTCTTGGAGGGGCAATCTCTGGAGAAAATATTCTCCCGCTCCGGGTGATTTTGCTCGTGCCTGCAATGTTACCAATGCTGGCTTTTTCATCATCCGAACTTTCTTCAGTTATTTCGATTTGTTTAATACCATTGTAGTAGACGTCACCGCCATAGTTCCATGGTATTGACTTCTCAGAAACATAGGGGACATGCCCTGGCATTGTTATCTTCAAAGGAACAAATTTCGCAGCTGGTGTAATCTTAACAGGCTTTTTGATGGCCTTGGAAAGATTGGCGTGAATGGTTATGATTGAGACATCTTCAGTATGGGTTGGAACAACATAAACTTTTTCAAACAAAATTTGTCGACTATCCATTAGGCCTTGGATGCCTTTCTTCAGTAACGGACAATCAAACGGCAGAGAGTAACAACAAAAGCAGTCTTCTTTACATCCCGGGAAGATCCCGACCCTTAACAGATTCAACTTGATGGTTAACAAAGGAGTTATCAGATCATTGACATCAGCAACATACAAATCTTCTTTAATGGCATTGACATTTCGGTCGTGCTTCGGCATGGGAGCAGATATCACATTAGGCTTCTCCGGAGCGTCAAACTCCACCTCCTTCGCCTCTATCAGGTCTTGGATTTTATGCTTGAGTGCCCAACAATCATTGGTGTCGTGCCCGAAACTGTCAGAATGGTAGGCGCATTTAGCATTAGGATGATAATGCGGAGAGGATGTATTCACATTCTTTGGTGCCTCTTTGATAGTGGCGAGATTCAACTTCAACAGATGGGGAAGCACTTGTGCTGGAGTCATATTAATACGGGTGAACTGCCGTTGTGGCCGTTCCGCCCGTTGCTGATTTGGTCTGGATTGGTTATAGCAAGGCTGCTCACTTGACGGATTTTGAATCATTATGGCCCCCACAGTTGGCCGGCGCTCAGTCCTCCCTGCTCTTCTTTGGGAGTATACAACAGTCGTTTCCTTCTTGAAAGGTTTCTTCTCAACACTTGCAGCAACACCCTTCTGAATCTTTCCTGACTTGATGCCAGCTTCTATTCTTTCGCCTGTTAGGATCAAATCGGTAAACCCCGCGGAAGAGTTACCAATCAGATGATTGAAAAATGGCCCAGATAGGGTCCCTAGAAACATATCAACAAGTTCACGGTCGGTTAAAGGAGGATGCACCCTGCCAGCCAAATCCCTCCATTTTTGTGCATATTCTTTGAATCCTTCGCCTGTTCCTAGTGACATACCCTGAAGTTGGGTACGAGTAGGAGCAAGGTCGGAATTGTACTGATATTGTTTGTAAAAGGCGGTGGCCAAGTCTTCCCAATTTCGGATGCTGGTTCCCTCTAGTTGATAAAACCACTCCAGTTGAGCCCCAGAAAGGCTGTCTTGAAAGAAATGTATCCACAGGTTCTTATCTGTCGTATAAGGTTGAATCTTTCTCACGTAGGACCTGAGATGCATTTTTGGGCAGGACAGCCCATCATACCTCACAAAAACTGGCACTTTGAATTTTGGGGGAATCACAATCCCGGCAACCAAACCCAAGTCTTCAAAATCCAAACCCGGTACTCTCTGTAGTTCCATGGCGGCCAACCTGTCTTCTAACCCTTTGTATTTATCATCAGCTGGAGGGTATTGTTGATCAGAGTAATCTTCATCCTCTTCGACCTCTTCTTCTTCCACATCGGACTCAGAAGGTACCGCAGCTCCTCCTCCTTTACTGGTCCCTTCATCAGAAGTAGGAGGAAATTCAAGCACTCTCCTAGCCTCTCCGTCAAATCTTCTCCCTAAAGTAGCCACCCCGAGCCTCTTTTTCTTCTTTTTCACTGGGTCTTTATTCCCCAGCAAGGTCTTGAGATCCTCCTGACCTTTAGCCAAGGTTGTCAGGAGTTGCTGGAACTGTGCATTTTGAGCTTGCAGGTCTTTGACTGTTTGCTCGAGATCCATCCTACTGAAATAAACAGCAGACAGATAAGGAAACCTGGAGTGAGACCTGCTTATGCACATGATGAATGGTATGCTTATGTATGCAATGCATTAAAGGATTTAGAACATTCAAAATTGTTGCAGACAAAGAAGAACACACGTCATATTAATAAGAAGAAATTTGTTAGTACATAAATGCCCATGGGACAAATATTACAAAAACAACTTCTCAAGGTAAAAAGACATTGCGCATCCTCTTTGGTGCGATGTAGGTATTGAGGGCCTCTTGCTCATGGAGTCGGTGGGTAAGCTCTAGAACCTTCTTCTCGCTAGCGTAGAAGCTGGCTTCAAAAGTGTTCCGTTCCTCCTTGAGCTGAATCCAACTTTTCTGCATTTCCTCCCACGATGTAGGCATGTCAGGATGTAGGATGGTGTAGGGAACCTCTCCTTCCTTGACGGGCTCTTTAATCACAGGGAGTACATGAGGATAAGGCATCATTAGACTTTGGCCTCGGGCTCGTACCCACTTGAGATAAGGCTCAAGAGGGATAGAGTTCTTGTGTCCCAGAGTCTTGCTATCAACCTTGTTGGGTCTTCCCCAAGCTCTGATGAATCTTTGGCGAAGTCCTTGCGCATCGTTGTCGAAGTCAAAAACTAGGTCAGGAATCAACATGTCATGAGGGCCATCCCTCCGTGCATATCCAAATTTCCTCAAAGCTAGGCAAGGGTTGTAGGTGATACCTCCTCTGATTCCAAGTAAAGGAACATTAGGAAACTCTCCGCAACGATCGACGATGATGACATTTTCTCTGGACCGAGAACACCAACGTACATCAGAGTGAGTAAGAGTCATCAACCGTTATGACCACCTTGAGCCTTGGTCATTCTTTAAGACAGATTGCGGAAGGTGCGAAATAAACCACCTTGCAAGGAGAGGAGTACAACACATCAGAACACCCCTCTGTCTCAATGTTCGTGTGTAAAATGAGTGAAGGATGTCCCCAAGCAATGTTGGTATTGGGTTTCTGGACAAGAAGATTTTGACGGCGTTGACATCTATCAATTGGTCAGAATTTGGGAACAAGACCAACCTGTTGTACCCCAAAATTTGCCCTCCCATATTCTTCAAAATTTGCAAAGAGCATACTTCAAAATCTCCCCAAGGGTTATCCAGTTCGAGGGCCTCCTAACAGTCAAAAACTAGGGTTTTGATTCTGACAAAGAAATTGAAGTTTCCAAGGGTCCAATCAAGTCCCACATGCCTACAAACATGGTCAAGCATCCATATGTTAAGTTTCAAGACTCACAGCACAAAATTGCACAGTCAAAAACCCTAATTGCTCAACAGTCAACTCAGGGGCAAAATGGTCATTTGACAGTCAAAAGTCCAAATTTTTGGTCAACATCTTATTTTGAAGCCACAAACATCATTTGATCAATTCTTGATCATGATTCTCAAGACATGGCTCAAAAAGTCTCAAGATGCAAAAGTTTCCATATTTGGACAGTTGAAAAAGTCAACTGTAACTTGACCAAGGCATAACTACCACATGGTTTATCAGAAAAATTCCATCCAAAGCTCATTTTAAAGAGAAAGACATTTCCTACAACTCCTCTTCACACTTCAAGTCCAAGAAATGCTCTCACAAAAAGTTATCAATCTCAACATTATAGGTCATTTTCAAAAGTCAACAAAAAGGGACTTTAAGTCAAAGACCATAACTTTAGATTGGTAAATCAAAATGACATGGGACCAAAGGCATTGGTTATATGACTTCAAGACCTTTCCAAAATGTCCAAGAACATGATCAAAGCTTAAAAATTGAGCAAGATATGCCTTGTGGAAGTTGGGAAATTTTTGGGAATTTTGAAAAGTCAACTTTACTTCAAATGCCTCAAAATTGCTAATGGGACACATTTTCTTCCAAGAATCATCATCCAAAGGTTATGCACGACCATTTGACCCAAAGGGGATTTATTTCATCATTTTTTATTATTTATTTGAATTTTTATCACTATTAATTCATTTAATGAAATAAAATATGACAAAAATAGAAAACCATGTTTTTTAATCCCTTTTTACAACATATTCTCTCCAATAAAACCTCAAGATTCGTGCACACCCAATTTGGAAAGGTTTGGCCATGATTGGTATCAAAAGCACATGGACAAGATTTGAAAGGATTTCATTAAAAATCAAATATTTGATTCATCAAAACATGGATCTTTTGGCTTGAATTCTTACCCTAATCCATTGGCATACCTAAGCTGATCACAACCCTAGTGCATACGACCTTCAAGCTGCGCCTCAGACCAATACACACTTTGCAATTTTTATGAAAAAAGTTGAAAACTGAAAACATACATAGAGTGCAATTCAAGGCGAAATAAGATTTCCAATAGCTTGCCAAGGCATCCCTGAACCTAACTGAATCCTTTTCCACGCTTCTAACCTCAAGAATTGGTAACATGAAGCCGTCCTGTTCTTATCAAGGCTCTTCAGGCGCAGAACGCGCAATTTCAGGAACTGATCATGGGTTTGGCTCAAGGCCAAGAAGAGCTGAAGGCTTTACTCCTGAAGAAGAAGAAGAAGAAGAAGAAGAAGAAGAAGAAGAGAACTGTTCTTTTCAACTCGGGCCGAAGGTTTGGCAACACTTTGCAGAATGAAGAGGCGGGTTCTTCTATAGGCAAGAGCAGTCCCCAAGGGGGAAAAGGTCCTAGTCCGCTAGTCTCTGACAACGAGACTGACTTTAATGAGGAACAGTATCCTCCTGCTGAAGACCGGTATAAGCAGTTGGAGGACAGACTGAATGCAATGGAGATCCAACAAGTGCCTGGGCTGGATTTCGGAGACTTGGGCTTATCTACTGGTGTGATTATTCCTCACAAGTTTAAGGCACCATCTTTCACCAAGTATGACGGGGCGTCTTGTCCCAAGCTACACCTCAGATCTTATGTGCGGAAGATTCAACCGTACTCAGTGGACAAGAATTTGTGGATCCACTTCTTCCAGGAGAGTCTTTCAGGGACTCATCTCGAATGGTTCTATCAGCTGGATGGGACCAAAGTTCGTAACTGGGAGGAGTTGGCTACTGCTTTTTATAGGCAGTATCAATATAATTCCGACCTTGCTCCTACATGTACCCAACTCCAGGGTATGTCGCTAGGGTCAAGCGAAGGTTTTAAAGAGTATGCACAGAAGTGGAGGGATCTGGCTGGCAGGGTGCAGCCTCCGTTAACAGACCGTGAGCTGGTGGATATGTTCTTGGGGACCCTATCTGGGTCATTTTTCAACCATCTTATCGGTAACTCATCTGCAGGGTTTACTGATCTTATTCTGACTGGAGAGAGAATAGAGGCTGGAATGAAGTCCGGCAAAATTCAGAAGGGTGCATCGTCAAATTCAGAGAAGAAACCCTTTAAGAAGGAGGCCAGTGTTGTATATGGGCCTAAAAGACATGATAAACCTGAGCGCCGCCAATCTGTCAACGCGGTGATGATTGCTAAGCCTGCTGCCGCTCCTCGGCAAACCAATCCTCAAAGGGTTGAAAGACCCAGAAGAGAGTTTACCCGTCTAAGCATGACCCTATCACAAATCTTGCCGCAGTTGCTATCCACCAATTTGGTGACTGTTAGAGAGGCCCCGAAGGTGGTGAATACGGCTTCTCCCAAGTACAATCCAAATGCCCGCTGTGCTTATCACTCCGATAGCCCGGGGCATTCCACTGATGACTGTTGGGCCTTAAGGAATAAAGTGCAGGATCTTATTGACGCCAAGGAGGTACAGTTTGAGGAACCTGAGAAGCCCAATATGGTAACTGCTCCCATGCCTAACCATGGAGTGAATGCTATCAGGGAGGATGATGAAGTGGATGAAGCTGAGTTTGACAGTTGGATTTACCCGGCAACCAACAGTGAACCTAGCAATTGGATTGCAAAGGACAACCTACTTGTTTCTCTTATTACTGAGTAATGAATTCTTTTGTGTTTGTTATTTGTAATAAACAATGAATTAAAACTCTATGACCCGGGGCACCGTGGTTTCATTTGTGAGGGTATATTAATTGTCATTTCATATATCATGAATAAATACCTTGGACATTTTCTCGCATTTCAAATCTTATGCTCCTTTTCTTTCTTTCCTTTCTTTATATATTGCAAAATAGCTGTATTTACACACACTCACTCATACAGGTTTCAATCCACTCTGGATCTCACTGGTAACGACTCTGCTACTGCCAGTTATGACTTCGAAAATCCGATCAACTTAGCCGAAGACGAAGGTGAAGATGATTGCGAAGTGCCTGGCGAGCTTGCAAGACTGTTACTCCAGGAAGAGAGGGCAATTCAACCACATGAAGAGCCAGTGGAAACAATAAATCTGGGTACTGAGACGGACAGGAAGGAAGTTAAGATTGGTGCCAACCTAGAGCTCAGCGTGAAGCAACGGTTGACTCAGATGTTACATGATTATGTGGAGATCTTTGCCTGGTCCTACGAAGACATGCCCGGGTTGGATACTGACATTGTGGTCCATCATTTGCCTACCAAGGAAGACTGCCCTCCGGTCAAGCAAAAGGTCCGCCGTATGCGCCCAGAGATGTCTGAGAAGATCAATGCCGAGGTTATGAAACAGTTTGATGCCGGGTTCCTTGCAGTGACTTCTTATCCTCAGTGGGTCGCTAATGTGGTGCCAGTACCAAAGAAAGATGGAAAGGTCAGAATGTGTGTCGATTACAGGGATCTGAATAGGGCCAGCCCCAAAGATGACTTCCCTCTACCTCACATTGATGTCCTTGTTGACAATACGGCTCAGCACAAGGTGTTCTCTTTCATGGATGGTTTTTCAGGTTATAATCAGATCAAGATGGCTCCTGAAGACATGGAGAAGACTATCTTTGTTACTCAGTGGGGCACCTTCTACTACAAGGCCATGCCTTTTGGACTGAAGAACGCTGGGGCAACCTATCAACATGCCATGGTTGCCTTATTTCATGACATGATCCATCATGAGATAGAAGTGTATGTTGACGACATGATCGCAAGGTCCCGGACTGAGGAAGAACACCTAGATCATCTGCAGAAATTGTTTGACCGTCTGAAGTTGTACAAGCTGAGGTTGAACCCGAACAAGTGCACCTTCGGGGTTAGATCTGGAAAGTTGCTAGGCTTCATTGTAAGTGATAAGGGTATTCAAGTGGACCCTGCCAAGGTTAAAGCCATTCAAGAGATGCCAGTTCCTAAGACAGAGAAAGAGGTCAGAGGCTTTTTAGGACGCCTGAATTACATTGCTCGATTCATCTCACACCTAACTGCTACCTGTGAGCCAATCTTCAAGCTGCTGAAGAAAGATCAGGTAGTACGTTGGAATGATGAATGTCAGGCTGCTTTTGACAGAATCAAAGAGTATCTCCAAGAACCACCCATTATTATGCCACCGGTTAAAGGGAGACCTCTGATACTATACCTGACAGTACTTGACAACTCAATGGGGTGTGTGCTGGGGCAGCATGACGAGTCTGGCCGAAAAGAACATGCCATTTATTACCTTAGCAAAAAGTTTACCGACTGTGAGACCCGATACTCACTGCTTGAGAAAACTTGTTGCGCTTTGGTATGGGCTGCTCGCCGGCTGAGACAGTATATGCTGACTCACACTACCTTGTTGATCTCAAAGATGGATCCTATAAAGTACATATTTGAAAATCCTGCTCTGTCTGGGAGAATAGCGAGATGGCAAATGATCTTGACAGAATACGACATCCAGTACACAACCCAGAAAGCCATCAAGGGAAGTGTATTGGCAGACCACTTGGCACATCAGGCAGTAGACGACTATCAGTCAATAAACTTCGAGTTTCCAGATGAGAGCATCATGATAGTGACTGATTGTGAAGTACCTGGACCGGATGAAGGACCTGAGGAAGGATCCCGATGGTCTGTGCACTTTGACGGAGCCTCCAATGCTTTGGGTAATGGTATCGGCGTTGTGATCATATCCCCTCAAGGCACTCATACTCCACTCACTGCCCGACTATGTTTCAACTGCACCAACAACATGGCGGAGTATGAGGCATGCATCATGGGTCTCCAAGCTGCGATCGACTTAAGGATCAAGTTTCTGAGTGTCTTCGGAGATTCCGCTCTCGTGATCAATCAGATCAAAGGAGAGTGGGATACGAAACATCCGAATCTTATTCCTTACAGAGAATGTGTGTTGACCTTGATCCCCCACTTCACAGAGATAACCTTTGAACATTTTCCGAGAGAGGAGAATCAGTTAGCGGACGCGTTAGCTACGATGTATTCTATGTTCAAGGTCAAATGGGACAATGAGGCTCCCCGGATCATTATCTGGAAACTGGACGAATCGGCATACTGTTGTGATCTCGAGACTGAATTGGTAACTGAGAAGTCTTGGTACCATGAGCTGAAGAGATACTTGGAAGCTCAGGAATACCCTGAAGGTGCGTCTGTCAACGACAAGAAGTTTCTGAGAAGGTTTGCAGCAAAGTTCTTCCTTAGCAACGGCATCCTGTACAAGCGAAACCATGATTCGACCTTACTGCGTTGTGTGGATAAGACTGAAGCAGAAAGGATCATGGAAGAGCTACATGAAGGGACATTCGGAACACATTCCAGTGGACACACTATGGCAAAGAAAATCCTTCGGGCAGGGTATTTCTGGTCCACAATGGAAGCCGATTGTTACCAACATTCTCGGACATGCCATAAATGCCAGATATATGCAGACAAGGTGCATGTTCCTCCAGTCCCTCTGAATGTTCTGACTGCGCCTTGGCCTTTTGCAATGTGGGGCATAGATATGATCGGTGAGATTAAACCTACGGCATCCAACGGGCATCGCTTCATCCTGGTAGCAATTGATTACTTCACGAAGTGGGTTGAGGCATCTTCCTACGCTACAGTAACCAAGAACGTTGTGGCACGGTTCATTCGGCACAACCTGATCTGTCGATACGGCGTCCCAGAAAGAATCATTACAGACAACGGTACCAATCTCAATAACAAGATGATCACTGAGCTCTGCGAGCAATTCAAGATACAGCACCACAATTCTTCTCCCTACAGACCGAAGATGAATGGGGCTGTAGAAGCAGCAAATAAGAACATTAAGAAAATCGTGCAGAAGATGACAGTGACTTATAAATATTGGCACGAGATATTACCGTTCGCTCTACATGGGTACCGTACCTCAGCCAGGACGTCAACCGGGGCAACTCCTTTTTCCTTGGTCTACGGTATGGAGGCAGTCTTACCGATCGAAGTGCAGATACCCTCTCTCCGGATAATGAAGGATGCAGATCTGAGCGAAGATGATTGGATCCAGACACGACTTGATCAGCTAAACCTTATCGACGAAAAGAGACTTGCTGCTATTTGTCATGGTCAAACGTACCAAAAACGGATGATCAGGGCATTTAACAAAAAGGTCAGACCACAAGAATATCAAGTTGGGGATCTAGTAATCAAGCGCATCATCCTTCCTCAGAGTGATCCAAGGGGCAAATGGACCCCTACGTACGAAGGGCCATTTGTGGTTAAACATGTGTTCTTAGGAGGAGCCATGATTCTAACCAACATGGATGGTGACGACCTTCCTCACCCCGCCAATGCAGACATAGTAAAAAGATACTACGCATAAAAAAGACCCGCTAGGTTGACATACCTAGGCAAAAATTAGGGCTTCCCGGCGAACCAAAAGGGTTCGGGAAAAATGAAGGGATGAAATGAAAAAAATCTGTACACCCGGCAAGTCGAAAACCTGAAAAGGCGGCTTGAGCAAAAATGGGTATCCCGGTGGACTGAAAACCCGAAAGGGCAGTCCAGGCAAAAGTTAGGGATAAAGCGTAATACTATGTCTCATTGGATCAATTTGCATCCAGAATCCGGTATCTACATCAAGTTCAGACGGCATCGATCAGTCAGCTTCATCGTCATCTAGGTCATCAAGTGATGAGATGCTCGAAGATATAAAGGCGATAGTAGAGTTGAAACCCAGTGGGATTATTCTATTCACACAGCTGTTTTGTTTTCCCTTTGTACAAATTGTATAAATTCTTTTGTTCGGCGGCGTCCTCTTACTAGGATGTCAGCCTCTTGTACATGAACGCCTATTTTACAGGAAAATTCAAAAATCAATACAAAAATCACTTTTCAGTTAAAATTGCCAATTGTTTTTCTTTTTCTGTTTTGTTTTGCGAAGAACGTCCAAGGTTCAATTTGTGATATATGCATTGACAATAATTTGCTAACTCATGAATATTTGCATACGAAACAAAGGATTAATTACAGGTAACATTAGAAACAGGGGCAATAAAGAGTTGTCTAAGCGATCTAATTGTTCCGTCCACCAAGGTACCAAGGTGAGTTCGGTTGAAGAACATAGCCAGCATATCTTAATTCCCCAGAGAGTGAACCAGCAAGTCAATACACTCTCCCCAAGCAAAGTTACAGTCAACCTTAAGGAAGTTGGGTATCCTCCGGCAGATCTCAATGTTCCCCAGCAATATACATGCATTCTTAACAAGCATCCTCGGCGGTCTTGGCCCAAAGATTGTTCCCCGGCGGTATATCAGGTATTCATTGGAGTCACTTCCCAATGAAGTTCAAAATTTCCCCAGGAGAGTCCAATCCAGTTTCCCCAGGAAAGGTTGAATCATCTCCCCAGCAGGAAGCTTATCCCCAGTAGATTCTGGAAGCTTCTCCCCTACAGAGCACGAACGCGTCCCTCGACTTTATTCAAAGGTTATTTCCCTACCAGGATATAACTGGGTTATCCTCAGCCAAAAGCCACGGAAAGATCGTCTTCGGCGAAGTCTTCTTATCCCCAGCGAAGTCTATTAACACTTCCAACATAACAACGGTATCCCTAGCGGAGTTACCATCAACATTCCAACAAAGTACCTCTCTCCCCACAGAGTATTGCTCCCCAGCAAGATCGCTAGAGTAATTTTCTCCCCGCAGAGTAATCCATTCGCCAAGTTTATTCCCCAACGGAGTTATCTTCTCATACCGGTATTCTTGCAACTATCATCTCCAGCGGAAACAAAGATCTATTCTTCAACATCAGCCCAGGAGTGACTTCCCGGCACCCGTCAAGGATTTATTTTCCTAAGACGAAAATATACATCGCATTTCCATACATTATAGTATGCATATATGCATCATGAACGTACAAATCTCATTTATGTTGAGAACATCATTGCTTGATCCATATCATGTACTGCATATGACTGACCTTTACCTTTCAGGAAAGATCCAGTTAAGTTCTCAGCTATATTTCAAGACTTTAGTCTGGTTCAGTTAAATCGACCCTAAGATTTTCCTGTTTCTTATCCAGTCAAAGGCCTTCTCTGGTTCAGTTAGATCGACCCTAAGATCTCCCTGTTTCTTATCCAGTTGAAGATTTCAAGACCTTGTCCGGTTCAGTTAAATCGACCCTAAGATTTTCCTGATTCTTATCCAGTCAAAGGCCTTCTCCGGTTCGGTCAGATCGACCCTAAGATCTCCCTGATTCTTATCCCAGTAGAAGACATCCAAGATTCTCTCAGCGTCCCTGTTGAGGTAGTAATCGCCCAAGATTCTCTCAGCGTTCCTGTTGAGGTAGTAATCGCCCCAGATTCTCTCAGCGTTCCTGTTGAGGTAGTAATCGTCCAAGGTTCTCTCAGCGTTCCTGTTGAGGTAGTAATCATCCAAGGTTCTCTCACCGTCCCGCTGAGGTAGTAACCATCCCTGGTTCATTCATCACCTTTTGAAGCTCAAGATTCAACTCCTGTAACCAGTCAGGGCGCATCTATACAAAGAGTTTGAAGACCAGCTCCTGTAACAGGCCAGGTAATCATTTTCTTTTTCAGGTACGCAAGTTCTCGCTAAGGAAACTCTTACGCGACCGACATCCAGATGGCATCTATAAGCCCATCCACTCATCCATCACCTCTTAGCATGGCATATATAAGCCCATCTTCCTATCCATCAATCTCCAAATGGCATCTGTAAGCCCATTCCCCACATCACACTACTATGTGAGCGCAAATTTCTGGGCACTCTAGTGTTCAATCATCTTCCACCTTCGGATTACGAAAGGCACGTCAGCCAATCTGCATCCTCAGGTCTAAGAAGATTGAACAGGGGCAACTGTTGTACCCCAAAATTTGTCCTCCCATGTTCTTCAAAATTTGCAAAGAGCATACTTCAAAATCTCCCCAAGGGTTATCCAGTTCGAGGGCCTCCTAACAGTCAAAAACTAGGGTTTTGATTCTGACAAAGAAATTGAAGTTTCCAAGGGTCCAATCAAGTCCCACATGCCTACAAACATGGTCAAGCATCCATATGTTAAGTTTCAAGACTCACAGCACAAAATTGCACAGTCAAAAACCCTAATTGCTCAATAGTCAACTGCAGGGGCAAAATGGTCATTTGACAGTCAAAAGTCCAAATTTTTGGTCAACATCTTATTTTTAAGCCACAAACATCATTTGATCAATTCTTGATCATGATTCTCAAGACATGGCTCAAAAAGTCTCAAGATGCAAAAGTTTCCATATTTTGACAGTTGAAAAAGTCAACTATAACTTGACCAAGGCATAACTTCCACATGGTTTATCAGAAAAATTCCATCCAAAGCTCATTTTGAAGAGAAATAAATTTCCTACAACTCCTCTTCACACTTCAAGTCCAAGAAATTCTCTCACAAAAAGTTATCAATCTCAACATTATAGGTCATTTTCAAAAGTCAACAAAAAGGGACTTTAAGTCAAAGACCATAACTTGAGATTGGTAAATCAAAATGACATGGGATCAAAGGCATTGGTTAGAGGACTTCAAGACCTTTCCAAAATGTCCAAGAACGTGATCAAAGCTTAAAAATTGAGCAAGATATGCCTTGTGGAAGTTGGGAAATTTTTGGGAATTTTGAAAAGTCAACTTTACTTCAAATGCCTCAAAATTGCTAATGGGCCACATTTTCTTCCAAGAATCATCATCCAAAGGTTATGCACGACCATTTGACCCAAAGGGGATTTATTTCATCATTTTTTATTATTTATTTGAATTTTTATCACTATTAATTCATTTAATGAAATAAAATATGACAAAAATAGAAAACCATGTTTTTTAATCCCTTTTTACAGCATATTCTCTCCAATAAAACCTCAAGATTCGTGCACACCCAATTTGGAAAGGTTTGGCCATGATTGGTATCAAAAGCACATGGAAAAGATTTGAAAGGATTTCATTAAAAATCAAATATTTGATTCATCAAAACATGGATCTTTTGGCTTGAATTCTTACCCTAATCCATTGGCATACCTAAGCTGATCACAACCCTAGTGCATACGACCTTCAAGCTGCGCCTCAGACCAATACACACTTTGCAATTTTTGTGAAAAAAGTTAAAAACTGAAAACATACATAGAGTGCAATTCAAGGCGAAATAAGATTTCCAATAGCTTGCCAAGGCATCCCTGAACCTAACTGAATCCTTTTCCACGCTTCTAACTTCAAGAATTGGTAACATGAAGCCGTCCTGTTCTTAACATTTGTCATATTCGTATTTCAATTTATACGCATCCTCGTTGCATTTTTTTTGTTGATTTGTACTAATCCAATCATTCTAAAGCTAACAACATCGTTTAATTGAGTTTTCGTGCCCAGTATGTGAATCCACCATTGGAGCTTGTTAGGTTTTCAGAGCTGTAAAATTAGGGCTTTCCTCTTCAGGAAAAATTGAGACACGAGACTTATGCCATTGAAACCAGAAGCTCGTGACTAATCAATTCCATACCTCGCGATCAATTTATGATAAACCAGGGCCTATTCGCTATTTTCACGTTTGCCATTTAGTGGGGGTTTAAAACCCCCGCTATCTCTTTTTATTTTGCAGGCAGCATGAAGAAGATGGAGGACGTGTCCATTGCTCACATGCGCGTTTGAATTTTCGCGCGAAGGACACCACTAATCATTGTTTTACATTATATTCTTTATTTTCCATAGTATATTCAAAGCGCGCTAATGGCTCAGTTGGCAGGCATATGGCTTGGTAAGCAAAGGGACCTGGGTTCGATTCCCAGGTCCCCCATATGTCTTTCTATTTTTTCTTGCAATGTGATTAGGTACTCCACAAGTCCAGACGTCCACCAAACACCCAGCGCTGAAGCTTGCCAAGTGTCCTGGAAGATGCATCTGAAGGTCAGAATGGGAGGTCCAGGGAACACCCCAGTCAACGCATATGCACGTGGCCAGAAAAGTCAAAAGAGGCCTCCAATAAATGGGCCAGATTGCTGGCAATTTACCTCCTAAATTGGGGTCAACACCCCCCATTGGTTTGCATTTCATTTTTCATTCTTTTTATTTTTTCTATTTTTATTTGTTTTATTTAGTTTTATTTCAATTCTTTAAATTAATTTTTCATAACATAAAAATACCAAAAAAATCAGAAACTATAAAAATAAAAAATATATTTTATTTAAATGTTTTTTTGTAAATAAATTTTATCAATTAATTTAGTTTTAATTCTAGATTTAATTTTAATGTTTTTTAATAAACTAAAAAATGTAGAATTAGGGTTTTAAATACTTTTATCTTTTTTCTTTTCTTTTACCATTATTAATAATTAATTATTTATTTTGTAAATAAATTTGCTATTAAATAATTAGGTTAAAACTAGGTTAAATTTAAACATTTTTTAATAAATTAAAATAGTTTAGAATTAGGGTTTTAATTTCATTTAATTTTCTTACCAAAATCCATAAATACAAAAAACTCAAAAATAATTTCCTTTCCTCATTTAACTTAACTAATTTATTAATTGTAATTTAATTTCCTTAAAAGGGTCCAACGCCCTCGCATTCCCGACTTTACTTCTTCTCGCATTTTACTTTTATTTCTTTTTGTGAATATAATGTATTTATCCCAAAGCTATGTAATAGACTAATTAGACATTTATCTTTCCGCATTATTTTTTATTCAAATCGGGTCTTGGATTAATTTGGCGATGTAGACCCGCGCCTTTGTAATAGCGTAGGACTTTTAATTCCGCATCTTTTTAACTGTTAATAATTTGCATGATTGAATGAGTGCCAAAATAAAAGCAACGCGTAGACCACCAATGCATGAACAAGATAAACATAAATGAACATGACACACAAATCACACACCACCCCTAGGGTACGTCTCACTGTTGCCTTGCCCCTCGAAAGGTGGTCGTCGAGTAGAGGATGTTTTAGTAAGTCCTCATGTCCATGAACATGGCATGAGGGTAGCTTCTAAGGTGTCTTCCTATTGCTTCGGTGATCACCATGTCCCGAACCCTCGAATTGACCCGAACACCTCCAACGGTGGTGCTACCTACCTCTAAATGGTGGGATGGCACTACTTTAAGGACATTTACACAGACGAACTCCTTAGGGTAGGTAGAGAACTCGTAGATACTTGCTCTAATTCAAAACAAATCAAAAAATATTTTTCACACCGACACCTTTCAAAAAGCTTTCAAAAAGCAATTTTTCAAATACTCTTGAGGACTGATACAAGAGTCGAACTGAAATTTTCAAAGAAACTTTTTTTAAACCCACAGTTGAAAAGCAAACAAACAATTTTGAAAACACAAATGAGCAAGTATCTAAGAGCCCATGGATAACCATGGATAGAAAGGGTGCTAACACCTTCCCTTTCTATAATCTACCTCCCGAACCGAGAGCAATCTCTATAAGGAATTTTTCTGTGCTTTTGTCCTTTCCATTTGGAGAAAATAAAAGACGGTGGCGACTCTTGCTTACCGCGACATTTCGCGAACCAGCTTTAAAACAGTCAGTTCCAGATCCACCGATCACAGAACTGGCGACTCTGCTGGGGATCCTTTAAAGTGAGGTGTACCTTAGGATAGTTCATAACTGTGTTTTCAATTGTATTGACTTGTTTGCTTTAAAATTGTGGGTTGCATAGGAGTTACATAGATCCTAACCCGGATCTGGGGATAACCTGTTTAGGTAGCATAAGCTGTGAGGGACCTGTTCGGCGTAGACCGACACGGGTGAAGCAGTGGCTACGTTGGTGTGGCACCTTGGTCTGTACCGATATCCCTTGTGTCGCAACGAGGAGAATATGGGTCTTCCAAGGAGTCATTAAGCACCAACAGACCTTAGAACCTTAAATGACACAACTTGGCCATTAGAACAGTAGCAGTATGCTACGCCCATTGAGGCTAAACTCTCGTGATGGTTCTGGCCGCAAGAAAAGATTGCGATGCTGGAGTTATGACCGATTGAGGGTAGTCAATGATATTGGGATCCTCTAAGAACCCGGTTACTTTTAATAGGACAGGTATGAACCAACAAACTGAAAGAGGGTAATACCTAGACATCATGCTGGCCTAAACTTTAAGGGCTTGTCTTGTGTGACTTGTGTGCCTTACCATGTTTGCCTTTGTAACTATTTGTGGTGTGCTTTATCATAACATCATAACATCATGAGCATTGCATGCATCCTGCATAAGGACTGGCTATTTCAAAGACAAGAGGGTTTCACCTTTGCTCTATTTTGTAGGACATCATGATGCCTATGCGAAGGAATACTATCCTATTCAACTTTGTTCACCCACCTGAGTTGCTGGAAGAGTTGGTTAGCAGGATTCCAAATACCACTTCCTTCATCCAGAGGCATGGTTCTCTTCTCAGTTTAGTCACTGCAAAGCGGGATCAACAGTTGATGAGTGTCCTAACCCAGTTCTATGACCCTCTGTACCAGTGCTTCACCTTTCAAGACTTCCAGTTGGTCCCTACCCTGGAAGAGTTCTCTGATTTGCTTGGCATCCTTATCTTGGATCAGACTCCTTACACTGGTTGGGAAAAGACCCTCAGGCTTGAGGAGGTTGCTGCAGCTCTTCCCTTGACCCATCAAGAAGTAATGGACAATTGGGTGACTAGAAGCGGAGTTAAGGGTTTCCTGGCCAAGTTTCTGATTGGTAAAGCTAGCAGTTTCTGGAATGACTTGGACTTTAGGGCATATGAAGACATCCTGGCTCTCTTAATCTATGGGTTAGTCTTGTTTCCTAATCCTGACAACTTCATCAATGTCACTGCCATAAGGATCTTTATGTCTCGGAATCCTGTGCCCACTCTCTTGGGCGACATCCTGCAACAACTTTATGCTCGTACTGCCCGAAGACGAGGAAACCTGTGGTGTTGTATCCCCAGCAGAGTCGCCAGTTCTGTGATACGGTGGGAGAACTGACTATGGTTTTGCGTTTGTTTTCGCAAATGTTTCGGTTGAGCAAGAGTCGCCACCGACTTTTTATTTTATCCTAAGGAAAGGTTTAAAAAGCACAGCAAAAACCTTTGAGATATTTTCTTGGGTTCGGGGAGTAGATTATAGAAAGGGAAGGTATTAGCACCCTTTCTATCCATGGTTATCCATGGGATCTTAGGTACTTTCTTAGATCAACTTGCCTTGGTTTTCAATTGTTTGAAATGGTGCTTTGTGTGTGGCTTTGAAAAGGTTTTGAAAAAGATGCCTTGTCTAGGCTACCCGTGTAATAATTCTTTACTCGAATGTTTTACAAAAGGTGTTTGTCTTTTTGAAAAGATGTTTCAAGGTTTTTGAAAGTTTGTTTTGAAAGTGTGATTTGAAAAATAGGCAAGTGTTTTTGTTTTGCAAGTTGACAAGTACTTAAGAGCTATCTACCCTAAAGTTCTCAAAGATTTTTGTTGTGTTTTAACCCTTTTAATCAATTTTGTTCCACCATTGCATTTGGTGGACAATCTTGTGTTAGGATGTGAAAGGGACGGGCGCGGGTCATCGTTTAGACCATAATTGCAATGGTGCCAAGTATCATTTGGCAATTTTCTTTAAGGGACTTGATCATTTTTAGGCAACTTTCGCAAGCGTCATCGAGGGACTATGATCATTTGATTGTTTTGTTTTGTTTTTGCCCAAAGAGACCTAACATGCAATATGGCCCATTTATTGAAGGCAACAAGTGGAATACCCTAGGGGTGCAAGTGTGATATGTGTTGTCCATTTTCATGCTTTGATTATCTTGAAATTAGGTCAAACTATTTTGTTGTTTTTATTTGCATACAAACCCTAATTCTAACATGGTATAATTAGAAAGCAATAAAGTGCGAAATTTAAATTTCCTAAGCTATTACAACATAATATGGGAAGGGGGGTACAAATGTTCAAATGGGGAGTATTGACAAGGAATTTAAACCTAGCTATTACATCAATTTGGAATTTATTTACAAGATAATTAATTTGCACAAATTAAATAGAAATAAAATAAATATGCAAGATGCAAAAAGGGTTTTTTATATGTATGAAAAAAAGTATTTTTTTTGTCAAATAAACAAAAATAAAAAGTATTATTTTTTGGAGTTTTTGTGTTTTAAGGTAAAACCCTAATTTTATTAAATAAAAGTATTAATTATTTAATATATACAAATATTTAATAATTATGTACAAAATAAAATAAAAATGAAGTATATTTATAAAAAGTATTTTTTATGTCAAATATTAATAAAATAAAAAATGTATGTATTTTTATATTTTGTCCTAAATATTCTAATAAATATATATATATATATTTGTATTATTTTCTAAATGTGTATTATATATAAAAAATAATAATATTTAATATTTATAAAAAAGGTATTTTTGATATAAAATGTTTTCAAAAGAAAAAATGAAATAAAGATCAGAAATAAAATATATTTGCATTATTTTTTCCTAGTTATTCTAAATAATAGTATTTATATTATTTATACACAAAAACCAAATAAGACTAATAAATATCAAAATAAATGCAAAAAATGTAGAAAACAGATTTTTTTAATATTTTTTCATACTTAAATAAAAATATAGAAATGAAATCAAAATAAAAAAATGGAAAATGATAAGTATAAATCAAAATGGGCCAGGGAGGTTCAAAAGCAAAAATGGGGTGTGAAAAGAAGTAGCAAAACAGGCCCAGCCCACCAAGTCTTTCTTCAACCTCCAGCCAGAAAAATGTTCAAAAACGCGCTCCTGTACACTAATTCAAACATCTGGATTCCTTGACCTTTTGCACAAACTTACAACATAAGAAATGTTAAGCATTGAATCACGATTCTGAATATGTAAAGAACTCATCCTAACTCTCAGAAATGAGAGAGAATTTCATCATTCCCAAATCCTAACCTAACTTTTTATCAATATTCAGACCTTAAATTCTCATAGCACAGGCAAAATAAATGAAAAGTAAAGGTATGTACAGATTCAGGGGCATGAGTAGAACACTTTTTATTCACAAACCTAGAGCTAACAATGCCTACATTAAGAGTTAGAAGTTCATGAATATACATTCTCAGTTGGAATTGTGTCTGGCAATGAAGGAGTTTTCAGGGCAAGGTGATGATTTGTATAACTTCCTTGATGTCCAGGGATGCTATTCCAAGCTTTACTTTGTCTTGAAACCTTTTGAATCGAGCTATGGAACTTCAGCTGCAAAACAAGAAAATGAAAATGGTGGTGATGCTTGGGAGTGTTACAGGTCGTGCTTGAGGTTTGGATTAGCTTCAAGGGATGTTGTGGAGTGTGTTTGATGTGGTTTTAGCAAGAATGCATGAAAGGGAAGAGAGTTGGAACTCAAACTGCCGCAGGCCCTGTTTTTGTGCAGTTCAATGGTGATTTTTTGAGTGTGAGTGTTTTGGACTTGGTTAACTCGTGTTCTAGCTTAGGATGGATGTTTAGAAAGTGCACAAAGTATTTTCTTAAGCTTTCTTGTACTGAGATCAAAGTTGTGTACAAAGTGCCATGTTTCTTCACACTAAAGCAAGAAAAGGTCAAGTTGGTTTTTAGACAGGTAGAGGCCCCCCTAATGTGCTGCAAACCTTGGCATTGATCAGTGCAATTAGTCCATAAACTTGTGCCAAAGTGATTTGATCTGTACTTCTTGGATTTGCATATTGACATAAAGTGAAACTTTTCCAAAATGGATAAAATGCTTTATCCATAAATGGATTAAACCACTATGCAATGCTTGAACACATAGAACATGGTCTTGGCACAATGAGTTTGCATTAAATTTATGAGTGCAAAAGGGTTTTAGGGCCTGTAATAAAGTTGCATGCTGATTTGAAAAATTGCACAAGTTATGAACATGTACATGGCCATGAATCAAAGTGACTTTTTCCCAACTTGCCAAATTCGATTCTCCCTAACCATGAGGTTGTTTGATGAGACCTTGGACATTTTGGAAAGCTTGGAATGTGTACTACAATCCATATTTGAAATGTAAATTGAAATGCCAAGTGGAAGTATGTTAAAAATGGTCTTGAAGTTAGGTAAAAACCTTGCCTAAAATAGGTCAAATTTTCTCTAAGTTAAGAATGGTTTAGTACCCTTGTTCCAAAAATTGTAACTTGAGATACAAGCCTCTTTTGGGAAAACTTTGTGAATCAAAGTTGTAGATTATGCAATAGGATACAACCTTCATGTTTTGACTTTTGCTTGAATCCAAATAAATCTTGGTGAGAAAGTGGGGCAAAGTTAGGAAAAAATTAGGGTTTTTCATAACTTAGAAAAATTCTAAGTTATGAAAAATCTTCATTTCAAACCCTAATTTGCATTTCTTGATTTCTTGATGAACAAGTTTCATGATTTGGCATGTTTTGATGAAAAATGAATTTTGACACTTGATTTTGACCAAAAAGTCAAAGTTTGACTTTTCAGTATACAATCAAAATTGATCAATTGACTGGGAAATTCAACTGTCAATCTTGTGCATTTGGGATCTTTTGAGTTTGTTGAACATGTCAAGACCATTCCATGGGGTCCTTGAGTCCATATGTGAGCTTGGTTTGCCATTGGCTAGGTCAAACAGTCAAAAATTGCCTTTGTACAGTCAAAACCCTAAAAATGACCATTTTGCCCTTTTGATGATCTGATCAAATTTCTTGTGGAATTGTGATCCAAACTTGATCAAATGGTCCATGTGAGTTCATAATGTTGATGTGGGTCAATTTTCATGAGATTTGACTGTCAATTGGCCACAATTGACTTTTTCCCCAATACAGTTGATTTCTAGGTCAACTGTCCAATTGACTGGGCAAAATTTGGAATCAAGACTTGAAACTTGGTATGGATAAACTTGGGAGTCCAATAGGAAGCATGAAAGTCATCTTAGGCATTTTTGGTCAAAACATCTTTGTGCAAACACAAACCCTAATTTGGGTCAACAGTGCAAGGAGAAGTCTTGAGCAGATGAAACCCTAACTGGATCTTGAGCTCCAAGGGCTTTGTGGTGAGAAATAATTGAGAAATGAGAGGGCAAATTTTTGGGTACAACAGTTATCCATGGGCTCTTAGTTACTTGTTTAGATCACTTGATTTTGCTTTTCAATTGTTTGAAATGGTGATTTGTGTGTGATTTTGAAAATGTTTTGAAAAGAGACCATCATTGTGGCAACCTTTGTAATGATTCTTGTTTGAATGTATAAAAAATATGTATTGTCTTTTGAAAAGATGTTTCAATGTTTGAAAGTTTGTTTTGGGAAATGTTTTGAAATTGTGTTGTGATGTGATTAGCAAGGATTTTTTTGCAAGTTTTGATCAAGTAACTAATAGTTGTCTACCCTATCTACTCAAAGATCTTTCCTACACATTTTCAACCCTTTTGACAGTGTTATTTTACCATTGCATTTGGTAAACAACCTTGTATTTGGATGTTAAACGGGACAGGCGCGGGTCATCGTATTGACCATAATAGCAATAGTGCTAAGTATCTTTAGCAATTTTTTTGAGGGACTAGATCATTTTGTATAGGCAACCAAGATAGCGTCATCGAGGGACTATGATCTTTTTGTTTTTTTTTGTTTTTTTGCCAAGATACTCAACATGCATAACATGACCTTTTTTTTAAAGGCAACAAGTGGATGAAACCCTAGGGGTGCTTGTGTGCATTATGTTGTCGATTTACATGCTTTTTGTCTTTGTATTAGTCAAGCTATTTGTTTGATTTTGGATTTTTGCATACAAACCCTAATCTCTAATCATGGCATATTTGAAAGCATAAAATGCGTAAAATAAACCTAAGCTATTACAACATTGATATGGGGAGGGGGATACAATTTTTGAATGGGGGGTATTTGCAAGAAAATAAAACCCTAGGATTTACTATTACATCCAAATTGAATAAATGGTACAAATAAAAAATTGGCAATAATTAAACAATTTAAATATAAATATACAAAATATTATAAATATGTAAAAATGTTTTTTGTTGTTTGTTTTTATGTGTATTTAATGTATTAAAAAAAAAGAAATAAAAAGATTTATTTTTATTAAGGGCAAAAACCTTAATTTTCTTTTAAGAAAGTAAATATATATTAATTATATTATTCATGTACCATAAAATAAAATAAAATATATACAAAATAAAAATATATTTAGTAAAAAAATATTATTTAAGTATAAATAATAAAAAATAAAGGTATAATATTTTTATGTATTATTTTCAAGTTTTCATTAAATAAAATAAAAGTATATATTAATTAATAATTATTTTTATGCCTAAAAATAATAAAAAAATAATAAAATAAAATGTGAAAATTTATAAAAAATGTTTTTGATATTTTTCATGTTTAGAAAATATAAAATAAAATCAGAAATGAAAAATAAATTGAAAAATACAAAAAATATAAAGAAATGGGCCAGGGGGTGCAATCAGTAAAGAGGGGGTGTCAAAAACAAGGCCAGAACCAAGCCCAGCCCACTGAACTTCATCTTCAACCTTTGTCAACCAAAAATGCGCGCGCCTGACTCAAATGTGGAAAACCTGCATACGTGCTCTAATGCAAAAACTCATAACACCAAAGTTGTAGCATTTGTCAAGACGATTTCAACCATATAAAGAACTTAATCTAACTCTCAAAGACCAGAGAGAATTTCTCTGGCCCTAATTTCTAACCTAATTTTTTCAGGAAGTTCATGAATCAAATTCTCTTAACACGTTTAACTTAAATGAAAACTGAGCATATGTACAACTTCAGGGTTATGAGTACTACATTTTTTATTCACAAACCTAAGCCTAATGATTCCTAAATAGAGAGATAGAAAGTTTCCAAATACCTGTCTCAGATGAACTCGTGTATGGCAATGTGGAGCTTTTCAGTGAGGCCTGAGATGTTTGGGAGCTTGCTTGAACTTCCTCTGACCTTCCTCAATGCCTAGTTTGCTTTGACTGTGCTTGAACAAGCTTGTAGAACTCAATATGCACAAGCTGAAAACAGAAATGGTGAAGCTTGCAAATGGAGTTACATTCAGTGTCTAATGGTTGGGATAACTTGGATAAGTTATATGGAATGTGTTTGAACAGGTTTGGGGCAAAATGCACGAGTGGTTTGTGAGATAGAACTCAAAGTGCAGAAGCTGCCCTATTTTGCAAGAGGAAGGTGATTTTGTGTTTTGGAAGGTTTGAGGGATGAATGGCTTGTGTTTCTGGCTCAAGGGAATGTGTAAAACTTGTTTCAAATGCTTGCAAGAGTTGGTTCTAACAGATGTGCAAGTTATGTAATTTTGGCAAGTTTCTTGGTTATGAAGCAAAAATGAGAAGTGACAAAGAGCAGGCCTGTACAGGCTAGCTCTAGCCCTGCATACATTGTGTAAGCTTGGCCCCAAGTTAGTGGATTTGGTTTTCTGTACAAGATTTTGGTTCAAGGCTCAAGAATGCAATTTGACATAAAGCAAATTTGACAAAAATGGCAATGTTGCCTTTTTGCTATTTTTGGATTAATCTCTTGTGTAATCCTCCCATGATCAAAACAAAGCCCCAAACCAATGGATTTGCATTTAATTATTGAGTATGAAAGGGTTTAGGGACCTGTAATCAAGTACAAACAATGCTGGATGGAATTTGCAACTTGTATCAACATGAAAATGCCATGGATCAAAAGTGAGTTTTTGCCAAATTCAAACGTTCGATTCTCCCTAACCACAAATGATTTTGGAGAGTTCTTGGACATTTTGGAAATCTTGTAACATGCTCTATAATCCATCTTTGAAATGAAGTTTGAGATTCCAATTGGAACTATGTGAAAAATGGTCATGAAGATAGGTCAAAATCCTGCCTAAACTAGGGCAAAATTTTACTAAGTTAAAAGTTTCATGGACCCTTGTCCCAAAAATCATAACTTGAGATCAAAGCTTCTTTTGGGAAAACTTTATGAATCAAAGTTGTATACTTTGTGGAGGAATACAACTTTCATGTTGGAAGTTTTGTTTGAATCCAAATGCATCATGGTGAAAATGTTGTGCAAAGTTGGGAAAAAATAAGAAAATTTCATAACTTAGAAAAATTCTAAGTTATGAAAATTTTCAATTTTAAACCCTAATTTGAACAATTAGGTTTCTTGATGATCAATTTTCATGTTTTTACACAACTTGATGAAAAATGACCCTTGGCACTTGATTTTGACCAAAAAGTCAAAGTTTGACTTTTCAATGTACATTCAAATTTTGATCAGTTGACTGGAAAATTCATCTGTCAATCCAATGCATTTGAGATCTTTTGAACCTTGTGAATAGGTCAAGATGATGCCATTGAGTCCTTGAATCCATGCTTGAACCCAATTTGCCATTGGCTAGGTTAAAAATCAGAAATTGCCCTTGTGTAGTCAAAACCCTAAAAATGACCATTTTGCCCTTTTGATGATCTGATCAAATTTCTTGAGGAGTTGTGGTCCAAACTATATCAAATGGTTCATATGAGTCTATAATGTTGATGTGGATCAAAAGTTATGAGGTTTGACTGTAAATTGGCCACAATTGACTTTTTCCCCAATACAACTGATTTCTAGGTCAACTGTCCAATTGACTGGGCAAAAATTTGATTCAAGGCTTGAAACTAGGCAGAGGCAATCTTATAGGTCCAACATGAAGTATGAAAGTAACTTTGAGTATTAAAATTCCAAAAATCCCTATGCAAACTCAAACCCTAATTTAGGTCATCAGTGCAAGGAGATGTCTTGAGCAGAGCAAAACCCTAATCCTGTCTGGAGTTCAAAGAGTCTTGTGAGGGGAAATCCTGATAAAATGAGAGGGAAAATTTTGGGGTACAACAGGTTTCCTTCTATGACTATACAAACGACCCACGCCCGTCCCTTCACATCCAAAGACGGAGCTTCTTATCAATCAATGGTAAGATAGAAATATCTAAAGGAGGAGGAAAAGAACAAAGACCTTTCGAGTAGGTAGGACGCAAGTAGTTGCTTGCTTGCTCACAACTAAAAAACAATTTTCACACCAACACTTTCAAATTGAAACATTTTCAAAAGTCAAAACTCTTTGTACGCATTCTTATAGAGACGAGAATCATTACAAAGACACTTTTCAAAATCACTTTCAAAAAACATCTTCCACAACAAACATCTCTTTGAACTATTTTCAAAACCAACACTTTGTATGCATTCTTATAGAGACGAGAATCATTACAAGGACGTTTTTAAAATATTTCCAAACCCACACCACAAGCACATTTTCAAACAAAGCAAGTGATCTAGAAAGCAACTAAGAGCCCGTAGATAACTATGGATGAGAAGGGTGCTAATACCTTCCCTTTTTATAACTGATCCTCCGAACTCAAGAAAACATCTCTAAAGGTCTTTCCTGTTCTTTTCACCATTTCCTTTTTGGATAAAATAAAAGTAGGTGGCGACTCTTGCTATCCGCAACAATTGCGATCAAACGCAAAACAACCAAGTCAGTTCTCTCACCGTATTACAGATGTCGAGGGTAATCCTGAGATTGGGAGAATCTCAAAGTTTTCCATCCACTGGTGTTCGGGCCACTACGATCACGGTCCCGGGCATTACCACACTTTCGCTGGTGGTATGAGTGTCGAAGACGAAGAGGCATATGGTGTCCTCAATAGTTTCATCGATGGTTTCTTCCCCTCCAGATGGGTCACACGGGAAGGGCATGACATCCTGGACGAAGACAGCGAGCCGACGTTCGAGGCGTGTCTGATCAATACAAAGGAACTCGTCGAGTGTCAATCTTACGGGCAGGTCATGGATCTCTTAGGTTTTTCTTGCTTGATTTACTATATTGTTTGCTTTCTTTTGTTTCTTCGACGAAGCTGACCCGAACACATTTTTTTTACAGGTCACATGGTGGAGCGCCGCGAGAGATTGCTGAAGTTGACCAGGGAGGGATCTAGTGGATCCTCGGGTTCTCGTGACGCCGAGCGCTAAGCCGAGTTGTTGAGCAGGAAGCGGAGTCGTCCAAAAGGTGGACATGCTGATGTAACTGACATAGGGGTAGGTGCCCAGGCCTTCAGCCTACCGCCTTGCTTCGTGGAAAAAGAATTCTTCGAGGGTTCCCCCTTGACCGTGTCTGATAACAAGTCTGACATCATCAGGCGGCTCAACAAGGAAGGTTGAAGGAAGTACCTCACTGCCAGCATGGTCGGGGTGGTAAAGATGGCAGAGATGGCCATTATTCTGGCGGGCGAAGGGTCGGACTCTATTGATCGGGTCAAGGAACTGGATTCGGAGAAGGAGACTCTTGTGACGAAAACCTGTAAGCTGAAGACCACTCTTGAGCAAAGCGAGGAAATGTTTCACGAGCAGGCTGACATGCTGGCGGAGGAAAAGGAGAGAGCTGAGAAAGCCATCGAGGACAAAGACTGCCTCCAGCTCGATAAGGAACGGATGGAGAGTGATAACCAATAGCTGGCGAAGGAGGTTGCAGATCTGAAGGCTGCTATGATGCCCGCGGAGGATGAACCTGAGGGGGTATCCGATTTGCGCATGTGTGCCGACTTCATTGCTCAGATTCAACTCCTAGAGTCGGACTGTGTTGACGCTTTGACCGACAACTTTAAATCTGCTATGAATCAGCTGTTCGTGCTGAACCCAGGGTTAAACACTGAAGGAACTGGGGTTCTGTCTCAGGTTGTTGATGGTCGGGTGGTTCCTCCTCCTGACTCTCCTGATGTCGAAGTTAGCACTCCGGGGAGCGATTGACACTTTGTTTTTTTCATCTTATTTATATTTGGGCCTGCGTGCCCGTAATATTTGTAATATTCAGACATCCTCGACCTTAGTGATCGCCTTTGATAATCATTTTGCTTTATTTGATGCTTATTGTTATTTCTGTTTGTCGTTGTTTTTGACTTGGTTATTTCATGAGTACTTGTATATCCTGCGTAGAAATATATGCTCGACCATTATTGTGGTCGTTATGAATTTCCACGAATTTTGTACCCGATCATACCTGATCATACCTGATCAGATTAGACCGTCACAGCTAGCTCGAGCAGAAGTTGAGAGTAAGGTAGGGGAAATACCTGCAAAATAATCTGATGCCAAAGTAAGTTGCGGAATGAGCAAGCAAGCGTGAGAATTAGAAAATGTTTAATACCTGGCCCTCTCGAAAGAGAGGGTATTTATAGCCCCCAGCGTTGGACCAAGGTCTCTATATTGGGCTGGTCAAGCAAGCCCAACATAGAGACTGCTAGGTCCTATGCGAGTAGTGGGGACCCGCACGTGATCCCCCACCTGGATGACGTCCTCTGAAAGGTCAAGAGGATATAGATGCGATATTTCCGGGGCCATGAAGACTCAGTGATATCCGGAGACGTTGGTAGTCAGCCATACGAGAAGGATGCTCGGGAGGAGCATCTGCCCGTCGTGGGTATTCCCCGCCATACGCGAGGTCGAGTGAGGGGACTAATCTTCGTCGACGAGCTAGTAGGGGTGTCCTCAAAGCCTTCATGGTCAGAGGTAACCGTCCTTAGTCTACTCAGGGCGTTGTTCCCGTGTGGTGAGGTTGTCTCCTTGCGGGGAAAACATGGTAGTTGTCTGTCGTGTTCGAGGATAGAACCGGTCAGTGGTGCAGGTTGACACACTTGGATTGGGCCTTACTGGGAGTTGGGTCAAGGGAAGGC
The DNA here is from genome assembly GCA_948472305.1 of Vicia faba. Taxonomy (NCBI): domain Eukaryota; kingdom Viridiplantae; phylum Streptophyta; class Magnoliopsida; order Fabales; family Fabaceae; genus Vicia; species Vicia faba. The sequence continues at coordinate 898,608,398 of OX451738.1, forward strand.
CCAGTCCAGAACAAATTATTATATAGACAAATTAAATTATAATTATAACTTTCTTTCTATAACTTTCTAATACACGCGTTGATTGAAAATGATTGAAATAAAAGAACAAATGTATGACATTTATAATTTTTAAGTTTTCAATATATTAGTTCAGATGCTATTTTTAGAAATAGATGTTGATTTTAAGAAAAGGAAGAATTTGATTAGTGTATACGTGTGACAAACTTAAGATTTAACTATTAAAAAATCGGTCAATATAAGAGTCTATATAATATAAACAGTGAGCAAGTTCAGATTTGATATTTTATGCATTACTATTTTATGCACTGTGATGTTTTATGCAATTTTATTGTTATCATTATTGGTTTTGTGTAAATTCTAAATTACGTTCTTTTAGTAGTTAGTTTTTAAATAGGATTAGGATGATATGTATTGTTTATTTATTTTGATTTTTTTTATTGTTCTTAAGTTTTTTTTGTTGTAATTGGTCTTTATTTATTAAATTTTTTGAATTATTTGAACTTAAGACATTTTGAAGTTCTATTATGCGTTGTTAAAAATTTTTCTTTATCAACTTCTTTGGTAATAATTAAAATTTTTCTAAATTATGTATTAAATCAAATTGTAAAATCAAAAAAATAAAAAATTGGCGGGCCGACCCGCCAACTCGTTAGTAAACGGGGCGGGCTTGACTTTTGAACTCGGACCCCTATATTGGCCCGCTCCGTCCCGCCCCATTTTTGGACAGACTTAAATGGGACGGGCCTAAATGGAACAGGCCACCCGCTTTGTCACCCCTAATGGCAGGTGGAGTGATGATGGTAATAATTTAGATGGTATAATTCAAATTTCATATTATTTATAATTAATATTTATTCAAATAATAATGTAAATTTTATATTTAAAAGGTTAAATTACAGTTTTGATCTCCCTATTTTGTCTGATTCATGAAATTAGTCCTCATATTTTAAATTCAAACAATTTTGGTCCCCCTATTTTAGATTCAAACATTTTTAGTCTCTCTCTCTCATGTTTTGTCATAGAAAAATGATAAGATTTTTTGTTTTTTAACTTATATTTTCATCTACAAAGTTCAATAATAGATCTATATATGATGATTTGTCATATTTTACAAGTAATTTGTCGTTTAGAAAGTGAAAATATCATTAATTTAAAGTGAAAAAGTATGAGAGGAGGATCAAAATTGTTTAATTCTAAAATAGAAGAATCAAAACTGTTTAAATTTAAAATAGGAAAACTAATTTCGTGAATCAGGAAAAATAGAGGGACCAAAATTATAATTAAACCTATTTAAAATTAAATAAATAGGTTATTTAATTTTATTTATTTATTTTTAATATAAAATTTATATTATTATTTGAATAAAAAATAATTATAAATAATGTGAAATTTGAATTATGCCACCACATATTATCATCACTTCATCTGACATGCCATCAAAAATGATATCAAAATGTAATGGGGGACTAAAATCCTGAAAAAACTAAAATAGAGGACTAAAATCATTGATTTTAAAATGAAGTGACTAAAATAAAAAATATGTGAAAATGATGGATTAAAATAATAATTAAGTAAAATAATATTCAATCTAAAAATATTATTTTTTATCAATTGAACTAAAATTTATAGATAAAAATAATTATAAGAAAAAAATATTTGTACAAAAGAACTATATTACTATTTGCTTTAATAAATTGTTACATTTATTTTTAAATTGCATATTGCACCAAAAATTATTTTTAACACTAATCGATTTCTGCGCCAAAAGATAGGTCTTATTTCTTAATATATGAGAAATGTCACCCTCAAATTTGGCTTGTCACCCTCATAAGTAATATTATTATTTAATAATTTTGAATTTTTAAATTATTGGATTTTTTAAAAGATTGTCGTACTTTTGCGTTTATACAAAGAAATACCGGATATTGTAAAAAAATACTAGATACTTTGAAACTTTTTGAAGAAATATTAAAATTTTCTAATAAAAAGCATTGTTGTGATATATACTTGAAGAAATATTGATTTTTTCAAATATTCAGTGCATATGTATTGGATATTTTAAAAAATCCGATAACTTATAAAACATATCAAATATTTCGAAAATCGATTACATAACAGATTTTCTAAATATATGAAAATTTTAGTAGGTGATGGTAAATTTTGAAAAATCTTTAAATTTTTTATATTTTTAACAAAATATGCAATTTTTTATATTTTTAACAAAATATGCCCGATAAATATACACATGTAATGTAAAAAATACTACAATATCAATATAAAAAAATTATATTAACTCCCTAACTTCTTCTTTTTAGTGTTTTTACATCCTGCAATTTTTCGTGCTCTTGCACCTTCACTATAGTTCTATCTCCATCGGTCAGTGATTGGAGGCAATGGACAATTGGGTTTCAACTTTACTTAAACTCAATGACGTTGTTAACAAAATCAATCGTAATAATTTTGTGTCTACTCGCATATATGCATAAAGATATCACTAATGAGAAGAATGTGATGTTAAGTTCCTGGATAACGAGACCAATATGACATTATATCTAGAAGCAATATGGTAACCCATATCAAGAATCGTCATCCACTTCTCGCGACCTTGCACATCCAAGTTAGCTACTCGCAACAAACTTCTAACTTCACATATTGTGTCATATAACACATTAGAATACATTTGATGGTGTTGATAAACTTCATCATCTAACTGTGTCCGAACTAAAGGTCGGGACTCTTCACCTCATCCAAGAAAAGTTGCAATAGCATAGAAACCGCAATTTCTATCTTGACCCACGTCAATAATTTCATCAATGTACTAATGTAAGAAAACGTGAAACTAAGACAAGTAATGAAGTTTTAAAGACTGGCTAAACGGTTGACTCTCAGTTGGTTTTGTACATGATCTCTTTGTAGTCAGAATTCCATGTGAGCCCTCAGCATACTCACATTGTAAAGAATCGTGATGCACATCACTCTCTTGACCCTTTTTACTCTTCTTATTTCCACTTTTTGACTTGTACTTCACCGGTGGTGGACACATGGAAGTTGTGGACGGATGCGTTAGTTCTCAATTTTTTTTCTACATCACTCTATGACCTACAATATCCAGTATACTGAAATACCTCTTCAAATCTTCACATTCTTCTTTTAAATCCAATTGTGTCTCACTATCTTCTTGAGTGACCTCATGATCTTCAATGTATAATTTCTTCCAAAACACGTGAATCGATTCTAATAGAGCAAGGTAACCTTGTATTTGAAGACGTGCAAGTTCACACATACAAGGTAACCCATGTATTATTCTAATGAATCATCCACATTCGTATTTGTCATAACCAACCATTTTTACCCTTTATAGCTCTTTTCCAATGTGTTGTTTGCACTGTCTTGAAACAAAGTCGTGTAATCTAGAGTAAAACGGAGTGGGATATGAATGCTCAATGTTGGAATCACTTTTTCAAATGATACTCTGATTGAACCTAGTTACAACTTTAATATGGTGTTCACAACATCCCAACTTTTACCTAAATCTCCCCGACTAGTAGTCAACATGTTTTTTACTCTCCAGTGAGCAGACCCCAACCCTTAAAAACATAAATATAAAAGGATGTCATTATTTGATAAATAGTAATGTACCCATATTAAAAATCAAATTGATGTACCTATTCATTGTCGTGTTTTCTAAATAGTGACTCTATTAGTCCATGTAACAACAAACCTTTTTTTTATAGGATGCTACCATGTTTTGTGCACATAATGAACACATACATGAATATCAACATATACTACCTCAAAATGCTTCAAGTGTACCAAAAACTTAGACTCTCTATTCGAATAAATGATGTTGTTCCATAGATCTATAACATGCTCTTGCCTATGTAATTCGGCATACTCCTTGTAACACCCTAAACCCTGAAACTTATTTTAAAAGAATTAGACAACAATTTAGGATGTCACTCGACAAAACAAACATACTTTTCAAACATGTTAAAAATATCAACTCACAGCGGAATATTAATAAAAAAACTTCAACATAATTCTTCAATATAAACTCAATTCAAATAACATGATTCAACTCATAACTCAAAACAAAACAAATCACCTTGTTCCCGATGTTACAGACCAGTGCATTAAACCAACTAAAAATAACGATAAACTAAATAAACAAAGATGAGAATCCATCCATCTTCCAACTCACATAAGCAAGTTACTCTTCCTAAGCATTTGTACAATAAAGTATAAGCAACACAAAAACAACAAGAAAAATGGTGAGTATACATTCCATAATTTAAACGGTGTATAAACAGCAAGGATACTTTATATCAAACATATTCAGTCAACACAGATGTATAATATACCAAGTCATTCGGCAATGTGCATTTCCTCTACTCCCATGCATGTGGTACCATCCTACAACACTGAACCGAAGTCTTAGAACACTGGACCGAAGTCCTACAACATTGGACATAAATCCTATCCTAACTCCGATATATATGATACATGATAATGACAAACAAAATACGATTTCATTTATCCTAACCTTCAATCCTCAACACTAGATCTCAAGAACCTAAATCAACAACAAGATTCAACATTGGTTCTCACCAACCACAACATAGTCAACATTGGTTCCCATCTAACCACAAAATAATAACATAGTCATTCACACCATATAATTATATCACATCAATATCGGACTTACATCCTAACCATACAACTCGACTCATACACAATAAATAAAAAATGATAGTGGATCATATATTCTCATCTTGTATTCCTACAAAATTACTGAAGCATTTAATATAAAACTTCGTGGTATTCCCCTATTTCATCCTATTAATAAGCCTACAAAATACAACACAAAGTCCATAGGTAGAAAATATACACTTAATTAATTTAAAAAATTAATTCTAATCAGATCCATGTTGTTCATAAGTTTAGAGTATATATATATATATATATATATATATATATATATATATATATATATATATATATATATATATATATATATATATATATATATATATATACCAACTATATTGAACATCGCTTGCTAATAGCTTACTACTAGTTGTTAATTTATCTTAACTAACTACAATTACCCTAACATCATTAACCAGTACTGTTTTAGGGTGGCGATTAGTTTAGTCAAACAACTTTCTGATCACTATAGCTAAGTTGTGCTTTTTTGAGGTTTTTATTACTGGTATAGTCTGGTTTGTGAGTCATTTCTGACATCAAGTGGTTTCAACTTCTTTCTGATCGCATTTATGAGAGATTAAATTGTGGTCCTCCTTATCAAGTTTAACGCCAATCACCACTGAATCAATGTTATATTTTTACCTGCAAAAACATGTGAAACAAGTCATATAAGTATTATATAAATACTATAAAAACTGACACAACTCATTAATGGTGTAGAGAGTAAAAGAAAAACAACTCATCACATCATTGTCTCTCATCCAAGCCAAGTGTCATCATACAACTACTCTCATTGACTAACACCATTGCGGGTCAGGCTTCAGTGACTTTCCTTTCACTTAACTTTCACCTTATGATCAATCCAATGCCCCGTGCGGGATTAAATATAAAACAATTTTGTTTAAATGGGAGACCCATCACCCACCCCCTTTGTCTCTTTGCTGCTACAACTCACTTCGTCACTAGAATGGACCGCCACAGTGAAATTTTCCACCACTAGACCGTCACCACTCCTTCACCAACAAATAGCTGGAAAAATCTCAACATATAAAACTCAATAGATATTGTTACAGTTGATGCTGCTACACAATTTGATTGAAAGAAGAAAAGGTAAATCACCAAATCATCACTAAATCAACTCAACTACTTTACTTACTGTTAAATTTTTTCTCCTTATTTTTTTGGGTCAGACTTTCTCCTCATTTTACATTCTGTTGATTTTTTTCCAACCGTGGCACAATGACGATGGCGTGAGGAATGACAATGTGTGAAGGAAGAATGTGGTGGCGGTGAAATGGATTTCATAGTAGTCAAATTTGAGAAATTTAATTTTAAAAAATAAAATAAAATAATGATGAATGAATTTTAACAAAAAAAATAATAATGATGAAATCAAATGATAAAGCTTATACTACAAGATGGATGAATTTTAAATGAAAAAGAATAAAATATGATGATGAATATAAAAAATATGAAAGGTTGAAGAAAATGAATAGTTATTTTTTGAGGTTGAATACAAAATCATCAAATAAAATATTTTATTATTGTATTTTTTTTTGTAAGCATGTCAAAATAAGTCACCAACAAGTTGTAGGTCAAAGATCTCAACCATTAAATATAAATAATAATATATCAATGATTAAAAACCTCACTTCTCCATAGTGGTCAGAAACTCACTTACGCTAAATGTCACTCTATTTTAGAGTCTTTTAACACTAGATTGACCAGTAGTTAAATTTTCATTTTGCCATTGTATAATACAAAATGCATAAGGTATTATATATTAGTTATAGTCTTCTTACTCATGACAGTTTAAGTGGAACAATAACCACTTTGACTTAGATTACTAATTATTAATATACATGTTAAGTGTAAATTGTAGTTATTTTTTATATATTTTTTATTGATTTATCGACTCTTTATTGTTAATCTCAGTTGAATAAACCCGACTTTTGTGTAAATATGTATACTTAGTGTATAATTGTATTTATGATTCATTTATGTATCCTTTGATAGTTTTAATGTTTTTTTTATAGGTATTTTGGCATATTTGGAGCAACAAGGAATAAGGTGTCGAAGGCACGGCTCCGGATAGGCATTTTTGGACAAATTCAAGAAAAAAAAGTTGCTTCAGGTCACGCTTAGCGCGCTCTCAGCACGGGCTCTGGAGCACAGACAGAGGCGAGCAGGCTTAGCACGGTATTTGACGCTTAGCGCGCTCTAAGGTAGTTTAGTGAATAGATGAAGGCGTGCTTAATGTCGTATTTGGTGTTTAGCGCAGTCTGCGATTTTCAGTTTTTGTATAAATAGTTTAGAACATATTTTTTAGGTTTTTTATCATCTATTTCCCTCTTGGAGGAGCTCTTATCTGATTTTCTGTAGTTTAGAGGTTTACCCAACATCATTGGGTGGTGCATCTTGTCGATTGGTTATGGGATGTCTCAGATCGTGTTGACACTGCGAGAAGTTTCGTTTTCATCTCCTTCTTCCCTATGTTTCATTCCAATGGTGGGTTTTGTATGTATATCTTTACTCTTTATATATGTACATTTGTTGATCATAGGATTGTATGAAATCTCTTTTACAAATTAATACCGGTGTTTGTTCTTGATTTTTGCTTTATCGTAGAGTTTTGATTTATCGTAGACATATGCTTTATGAATCTCTTTCTTGAATGAGTATCTATTAGGTCCTAGACTTTAGACATAGATTTAGGCTTAATATTCATGTGGGTATCGGTTATGAAATGCATCTGGGTTGTTAGAGTTGCGCGTGAAATCGCCTCTGAGAGCAATACGAGTGATGTCTCACTTTGTGTTAGAAATAGCCTTAGTGTGAGCGATACGTGATGGTATTGACGAGTGATTTAGGTTGCATGCAATTGATCAGTGAGTTTAAGTATTTGACGGGTAGAGTGAAATGCGATTCTATAATGAATTCTCTTAGGCTACAAATGATTATTTATCGCTTCATTTATTGCTTTATTTACTTTTCCTGCACTTTTTCTGCAAACCCCTTTTCTAAACTTAGAAGGTTTGAAACTGTTGAACGATAATTTTTCTCTCTCACTTATCCTTGTGGAAACGATACGCTATAACCTATATCACTCTATAAAAAATACTTAATTTTGCTTTCCGCTTTACCGTTTCAGCAAAATGGCGCCATTACCGGGTATTGGTGTTGATATTAACTATATCGAGATATTTTTGCTTTCTAAGTTTCATAAATATGTCTATATTTTATATTTGTACATTTTCTTCATACTTGTCTATTTTATACATTTATTTGATTTGTTCATTTGTATATCGTATACTTGTTTTATTTCACGTTTTCCAAAAGTGTGATTAGGTGTTAGTTCTAGTTAGAGCTTGAAGAGATTTGGGCGAAGGCGAGAGTGAAGCGTTTAGCTCGTCCGAAGTAAAGCGTTAGTTTGTAAATAACAGGAATCGAGCTTACAATGTTGTCATACCTCAAATTTGTCCTACCGCGACGATTTTATTTTTCGAAAGTAAAATAGAAGAAATATTTAATTGAAGACAGTACAACAATATCTGATGGTCCGTCTTTATCCAACTAGGGGATTATTATAATTCAGGAGAGTGAGGCTTTCTAAATCAGGAAGACTCATAAACCCATTCGCGAAACATGTTGGTCAATGGCCCATGCGAGTCGAAAATGGAAGATTAATTCAAGAGAATAATAATTAAGTTCTTATAGTAGAACCCGATTAGGGATTATTATTGTTAGTAAAAAGGGGGCGCGACTTAAAATTAACTGAACACATTAAGCTTCTGTAGTTGGCCCATTTCCATTTTATTATCCAAACAAGGGTGTGTTTATCAATATAAGACCCATCTAGTTATTAGAGAAGGAAACTATTTGTTTGTTTTAAAATAATATTTGGTAATGTTCTTTTGCTTCTACAGTAATCTTTAGTTATTAAAAAAAGAAAATGCATTGTTATTGGATAGGGCGCAAGCCCAATAGAATATGGAAAATTGTTGCAGGCTGGATAAATAGTGCAAGGCCCATTATGTTAAGAATAGGGCGTTGCTGTTTAGAAAAAAGGAAAAGAATATCTATTTTTAAATTCTGTTTTATTGTTTTATTAATTGGATAGTTACAGGTAAAGACCATTTAGGCCCAATTGAATCAACATTTTTTTAACATTCTTGAGCTAACAATAATGGTGTTAGCCCACAAAAAGACTGTAACCTTCCAGCAGAGTAGCGTTTGGAACAAATTGCCTAAAAAACATTTACTGTACAAATCTCTTTTGTAAATCAAATCTTTTTAACATAACCAAAATTTAAAAGTGCACAAATCATAAATTCAATTACTCAGAAGATGTTCATACAAGAAATATTAGGACAATTAACAAATCAAATCTTCACTAAATTAAAAGCGCATACGGTACAAATGTTATTACAATCCAAACGCTAAAATAATACATTGCAAAAACCAAATCTTCATTTTTCTTTTCCTGCAGCAGTAATACCAAATACAACAAATCCAATGCATCTTTACAGAACCAATTAACCTATTACAGAAGACTAATCCAAATATTTTGTAGACCTAAGAATCTAAAACAAAATCTGGAAATAGTCTCAAACCAAATTACAGTAAGCTCAATCCACAAGTTAGCAAATCACGCAGAGATTCAGAAGATGTTCGTACAAGCTAAATCCGGATAACTGACAGATCCAATCTTCACCAAATCTTCAATACAAGTTTTACTGTTACTGATGCGTCTACAAGTGCACGAAAATATCAAAGTAATATAAAAGATTTTCGAACCACAGAGACCAATGTCAACCTACCGTAATCTATCGTCACTTTGTAAAGCTAAGGCTAATGAATAATTGATTAAGGAGAATAAAGGTACTAAATGCTAAAGGTTTGAAAATAATACTAAAATGAGGTCGGGATATGATTTCCGCGTTCCTGAAGGACTTATAGAAAACGGATACTAGTAACGACTATAACTTAGTTCTGTAGAATATACTAACTTAAAGACTCCATCTCACGCTCCCGCGTTATCAACTGAAGCCATACTTCCTAGTCCCAAGATTTTGCTCTCGCTCGCCTGGTAACTAAGAAATATATTTTGAAAGCCAATAATATCCTAAACGCATCTAAAGTGCTCTTGCTGTATTTAGATTTGTTGCCTAATTTCCACTATCTGGTTCGATCCCCACGCTCTCGCAGTGTCGGCTCTAACCTTAATTGATTTCTCACTCTCGTGACAAAATCATGTTAAATAATATTTCACTCTCGTGACAAGGCTATTTAAATTAGACTTGGAAATTAAAACCAAAACAGAATTCTAATCACAAATTTGCACCTATTATTTTTTATCGAGTCCGCTGGAAACAACAATACTCATACACCGGACTCAAGACTATTTAGCCAGACATGTTACTAATTAAAAACGCATGAATAATTATAGTTACGATGAAAAACGACATAGAAATTAAATTTGACAAACAAAATAGTAATAATAAATAATGCGATAAAAAATAATAGCAATAATAATAATAATAAAGCGGTAAAATGAAGAACCTGTAAATGCAAAAAATGCAAACAAAGAAAACTTGAATTGAAATAGTCGATAAACTTAGATCCGATACATAAATTAAACGGTAGAAATAAATCCTAAAACTAATTTGGTAATAGTCCCCCGATGTGGAGAACTATTACTTTTACATTCTAAGGAAAAGCTATGAACGAAAAATGGTGGAAAAATGGACGGGAGAGAGAGAGAGAGAGAGATATAGAGAGATCCTATTTATAGCCTTAGAGACGTGCGGGAGTTGAGATATTTTCTCCTCCGGAATTTCCTTCGTAGCAACCGCTACAAACTGAAGAACTCTCAGTGTAACGGTCGTTACACTCCTGAACTTGGGGTAGGGCTTGCGTGGAAGGGTGTAACGGTCGTTACATTCCTTCTTTTGAGGAAAGGCTTGCGTGGCAGGGTGTAACGGTCGTTACACTCCTTTAGGCCAATATGTAACGGTTGTTACACTCTCTTAGGTCAATGTGTAACGGTCATTACACTCCCTTAGTGGATTGGGCCAGTGCTTCTTTTCTTAGGCTTTTTGCTTTTAGTGCACCCTGTTCTACCACACACCCCTCAATTGCATAATTTATCTTGATTAGCTTGACTTTTCTCGACTTTCTTCGCACATGCCTTGCAAATATCAAATTTCTGAAAACATAGAAAATACCAGCATAATACAAATAAAGAGTAATTTAATTAATTAAAATAAATACATAATTTATGTTAATCAAGCCAAATATACTATACATTTTCGTGTTATCAGTTACAAGAATATATAACAGAATCAAATCATTACAAAAATAAATCTTTCAATATTGCAAATAAAATCCAAAATGGCAATCAAATCCGCAAACCTGCATCAGCCAAATCCTTTACAAAACTGGAAAGCTTCAATTGCAGTAATCACAACAGAATCAAATATTACTGCAAAATCGCATATCATAGAAAATTGGTTACAATCTAAGTTTATAACATATCGAATCTCAGAAAAAAAGGAATCAATTACATTGATTGCTAAATTCCTAATTGATCTAATAAGCCCTAAATCTAAGTAATTGTAACTCATACAGTAAAAAACCCTAGATCTAAATGAACCTATAAGTACAGAAGGAGAAGAATAGAGAAGGGGTCAAAGAAATTGAGATCGAAGAACATACATTGCAATTCATGGAAGAGAAGGAAAAAATGAATTAGGGTTTCAAGATCTGAAACCCTAATCGTATCCCCACCGCTAACCCTTCAGACATTCTTGGAACTTCCATCACCACCGTCTTTGCACAACACCGGGACCTGCAAACCGAAGGAGGAAATGGAAGATTAGCTCAGAGCAGAAAATTGAGATTCGAAATACAGAAATGGAGAGGGTAAGACATAACTTTATTTTTCTTTAATTATTGATTTGGGTTTTGCGGACTAGAGTTAAGGTGAGGTTGGGACCGATCACGCCGCCATGACTAGGGTTTGAAGGGTTGTAAGAGAAAGAGGAAGAAGATGAACAACATTTCATTTAGAAACTGAGTGAAATAGATTTCATAAGGAAAGGAAAAAACAAAAATTTGTATTCTATCGTTATCGTATACCCATGCGCCCACCATAATTATAATGCACCCTTTAGTCATGTCCTTATGATTTGGATTGGACGACCATCTGGCTAAGTCTCATGCGATAACACATGCACCATCGCACACTAGATCGCGCAGGCCACCTTCCCTGGTTGTAGTGGGTGTGATACGGTGGGAGAACTGACTTTGTTATTTTGTGTTTTATCGCAAACATTGCGGTTAGCAAGAGTCGCCACTGACTTTTCTTTTATCCAAAAGGAAAGGTGAAAAAGCATAGGAAAGACCTTTGAGATTATTTCTTGAGTTCGGGGGGTAGATTATGAAAAGGGATGGTATTAGCACCCTTTTAATCCATGGTTTTCCATGGGATCTTAGTTACTTTCTAGATCACTTGCTTTTTTGTTTGAAAATGTGCTTTGTGTGGTTTTTGAAAGTATTTTGTAAAGATGCCATCGTTTAGGCAAACTTTGTAATGATTCTCGTTCGTAGGAATGTATACAAAGTGTTGATATTTTGAAAATGTTTTCAAGTTTGAAAGATGTTTTTGAAAGTGTTGGTGTTTGTTTTGAAAATAGCAAGGATGTTTTTGTTTTGAAATTGAGCAAGTAACTAGGAACATTCTACCTACTCAAAAGTCTTTGATGTTCATTTCTTCTTTCCTTTGACATTGTTATCTTACCATTGATTTGATAAGTAACCCTATATTTGGATGTAAACGAGACGGGCATGGGTCATCTTATAACCATGATTAGAAATGTTGCAAGGTATCTTAGTATCTTTCTTTAGGGACTAAGATCATTTTTGAAAATATAACATAGATAGCGCCATCGAGGAACTATGATCTTGTATTTTTGCTTGTTTTTGCTAAGATACCTCACATGCATAATATGACCATTTTTATAAGGCAACCAGGTGGATTTTACCCTAGGGGTTCTTGTGTGCAAGTGTATTAATTTTCATGCTTTGTTTAGTCTTTGATTAGGGTTTGCTACTTGTTGATTTTTTCTTCTCATACAAACCCTAATTACTAGCATTTATATAAAGTGATAAATTGCGAAAAGTAAAATTACTATCCTATTACATCATTAGGGAAGGGGGGTGTACAAATTTACAAATGGGGATTACAAGAAAATTAAACCTAATTATCTATTACAACCATATTGAATATTGTACAAAATTGAAAATAAAAATGCAAGAATATAAATGGAAAAAGAAATGATTTTTGTTGTTTTTCTGAAAGGGTTTTGTCTTGATCTAATTAAAGAAAAATGATTAATTAAAATTAAATAAAATTAACTTAAACTAATTAAGAAAATAAATTAATTTGAAAAGGATTTTTTAGGATTTTTTTATGAAAAGGTTTTAAATTAATGAAAATAAAATGAAGATTAATTAATTAAAGTAACCTAAGTTCTAAATTAATTTTAACTAGAAAATAAAATAATATACTAATTTAACCTAAGTCTAAAGATTAATTATTTAAGAAAGAAAAGAAATTAATTTGTTTTAAGAAGATATTTTTTAGTCTTTTTGTTTTATGGAAAAAATAAAATACATATGTATAAATAATAAATAAAAATAAATTTGGATTTTTTATGATTTATGAAAATGATAATAGTAATAATAATAATAATGAAGAAAACTAAAATAAAAATAAAAATATAAAGAAAAGTCAGGGGGGTTAGAAAGTGAAACAGGGAGTAAAAATAAGCAAAATAGGTTAGGCCCAACAAAGGGGAGCCCAACGCTGCAAAAAACCAAAAAAACTATAAAAATGTGAAAAGAAAAAGCAACACTAGGTCTTGAACCCGTGACCTTAAGGTTACCAGTGAACCGCCTTACCACTGGGGTGGCTATACATCCATTAATATAACTGAAACGATAAATATATAATACGAAACACACCCTGATTGCACTTTATCTTCAACCTCCAGCCAAAGGACCTGTATCTTCTTCATCTCTCAACCAAAATTGAAATTTCAAACATGAAAGTTGTGGCATTTCTTCCCATGAATCCAACCATGTAAATAACTTAAGCTAACAGTCAAAGATGAATGAGAATTTTTCTGGCCCTAATTCAAAACCTAAAAATTTCAGAAAACTTCAACTCTAAAATTCTCTAAGCTCAGGCCATATAAATGCAAACTATGGATATGTACAGCTTCGTGGCAATGGTATCTTCATTTTATCTTCACAAATCAAACTCAAATGATGCTTGTATGAAGAGATAGAAGTTTTAAAACTTACCTCTTGCAGCTGGAGTCGTGTATGGAGTTTGAGCAACCTTTGTGATGGCTTGATGATTTCTCTAGCTTGCATGGACCTCCTTGAGTATTTTCCAACTCCTACTTTGCTTTGAGGATGACTGAAACTCCCAACTCAAGTCAAGTTGCAAGCTTCAGTTTTGAAAATGGTGGATGATGATGGAGGAGTTACAGTTAGGAAATAAGGGCCTGGATCACTTTGATATGATGTACGTAAGGTGTTTGGATGATTAGTTTTCAAAACGCACGAGTGGAAATGAAGATGGTGAGTTTTTGCTCAAAACTGTCAAGTTTGGGCAGTTCTGTGCAGAAAAGTGCTTATAAGGTTTTGAGGGTGCTAGCATTCGTGTGTTATGTTGCAATAGACTTGTTCATATGTGGAAAAGATTAGAGATCAAATGCACTCAAGGTTTTTGAGTTCTAGCCTTTTGGCTATATGACTTGCTTTTGAAGAAAAGTGAGAGGACAAAACTCAAAGTCTTATACAAGCATGTTCTAAGGTCAAAGAGGCTTTAGACACATTTATTTTGGTTTATAGGGGTTGTGTGTGTAGAAAGAACAAGTGCAAATCTCAAGAAGTTGACAATTGCAAAAGTAGTGCTTTATCAAAATGTAAATGGCAACTTTGTGCCATAAATGGAAATGTAACTTGGATAAAGGCTCAAGTGCTTGGATTAAAGCTCTATCAGCTATGTAAACATTTAATTATGGAGTGAAAAACAAGTTTGAGGCCTACAAAGCAAATATTATGCAGCCTAGGCATGGAGTTGAATTTTTGTTCATCATGAAATAACTTTTAATTTAAGTTTTAAAACCCTAACTTCATCTCTCCGATTCTCCTTTCTCACAAATGATCTCAAGGAGTTCTTGGAAATTTTGGAAATCTTGTAATGTTCTCTACAACCCCCTCTTTGAATCACTTTTGAAAATTACCTTTGGAACTATATGAAAAAGTGCCATGAAGTTAGGTCAAAATCCTGGCCAAAACAAGGGCAAAATTTCACTAAGTGTTTAATTTCAAGATCATGACTTTATGAATTAATAACTTGAGATCCAAGCATTTTTAGAAGAAGTTGTGTAAATAAATGTTGTAGATATCATGGAGATCTACAACTTTCATGTTGAAATTTTCTTTTGAACCCTCTTGCATCATGGTGACAAATTTACTCAAAGTTGTGAAAAAACATGAAGTTTTAAACACTTAGAAAAATTTCTAAGTTAGAAAACTTTGACTTTTCAAAGTGAAATCTTGACTTTTTGATTTCTTTATGAATAAGTTTCATATTTTGACATGTTTTAATGAATTGTGATCTTTGACATTGGATTTTGACCAAAAAGCAAAGTTTGACTTTTCAGTGTACAATTGAGTAGGGGTGTTCAAAACCAAACCGGCCCAATAGAAAACCGCAAAACCAAACCGAACCAAACCGAAACCGCAAAAAACCGCATTTGGTTCGGATGTGTTTGGGTCATTTTCTCGCGGAACCGCACAGTTCGGTTTGGTTTGCGGTTTGTATTTTATAAACCGAACCAAACCAAACAAAACCGCATTATGTTATAAAATCTTACTAACCAATATATATTTTTTAATTCTTTAGAGAAATCAACATGTATTATGTGTATATTTTATCATACTTTGTATTATATTCATTTTAATTTATAAATCATAAAAAAATAAAACATTATTCATTTATAAATATTATTTTCACAAAATATATTTTATCGTATTCTTTGTATAATATTTATTTAAGAATGCAATATTGTTTATATCATTCTTTAGATTTAGATAAAATTATAATATGCAATTTTATGTATCAAATTATAAACTTATTTTGACAATTATAAATTTTTTTATGGTAATGTATGAACAATTAAACACAAAACTATATTTTCCTCTATATTTGTATGTATGACTTAATAATTTTTTTTATAAAAAACCGAACCAATCGAACCAATCCAAACCGCATTAGTTTGGTTTGGTTTGATTCAGATTTATTTTTAAAATCCAACCGAACCAAACCGAACCACATGTTTTTTTCTCTTGCGGTTCGGGTGATTTTTTTCTTCAAAACCGCCCAAACCGCACCGCGAACACCCATACAATTGACTTTTGATCAGTTGATTGAAAATTCACTATCAATCAAATTGATCTTGAGCAATGTTTTAGGTCATGAAATTAGGTCAAAAAGATGCAATTTAACTCTTGAAACCATGCTTCAAACCAAATGATCATTTTCTAGGTCAAAAATCAGAAATTGCCCTTTCTCAGTAAAAACCCTAATTTTGACCATTTTGCCCTTTTGATGATTTGATCAAATTTCTTGAGGAATTATGGTCCAAACTTGATCAAATGATACATATGAGTTTATAATGTTGATGTGGATAAAAAATTATGAAGTTTGACTGTAAATTGGCCATAGTTGACTTTTTCCCCAATACAGCTGATTTTTAGGTCAACTGCTCAATTGACTGAGCAAAAGTGTGATCCAAGGCTTGAAACTTGACATGAGTAATCTTGGGGGTCCATAATAATCCATGAAAGTCATATGAAGCATTGAAAGTTCAATTATGCTTGTGCAATCTCAAACCCTAATTTTGGTCATCAGTGTTTAAGGAGGTGTCTTGAGCTGATCAACCCTAGTGCAGTCTTGAACTAAGAGAGACCTTTGTGAGAAAATATTTGATAAATGAGAGGGAAAGTTTTGGGGTACAACATCTGCCCATGTTCAATCTTCTTAAACCTGAAGAGTTAGATTGGCGGATCCGCCATTCGTGACTTGAAGGTGAAAGATGATTGAACACTAGAGTGCCCAGAAATTTGCACTCGAAGATGGATGGTGAATGGGCTTATAGATGCCATTTGGAGGATTTTTGGTAAACACTGGAAGAAGTATTAGCACAAATATCTTGTTGATTTATACTAAAACTCGATGTTTTACCTGTGAGAAAAAGAGTTAGTAAAATGCAGATGCCTGTATGATGTTCACCAGATGTGGTATTATGTTAAATGCATATGGTATGTACATGCTATGATGTATGAATGTGAGATGTATGTTTTTGTATGGGAAAATAAATCCCTGACTATTGCTGAGGAGATTCTGGGGGGTTGAATCCCTGATTGCCGTTGGGGATGAAGAATATGCATATCTTCAAACTTTGTTGAAAGGATGCTTTCACTGGAGAATATCTCTTGAATGTCAGTTGTTATCTGGTCGGATCCAGGCTTCACAATTTGCTGAGGATGAAGTAGTCAACTGCTATCTAGTCGGATCCAGGCTTCACGGCAACTTACTGGGGGAAGAGACAAATTAACTGTTATCTGGTCGGATTCCAGGCTTTGTAGAAAATTTTCTTGAAATTGAATAGTTATCTGGTCGGATCCAGGCTTCACAATAACTTGCTGGGGACACAGAAGTTAACTATTATCTGGCCGGATCCAGGCTTCACAGTAACTTGAAGTGGTAACTACTATCTGGTCGGGTCCAGGTTTCATGGTTTCAGAAAGTTGTACTATTATCTGGTCGAGTCCAGACTTCATAATGTCTTTCTGGGGATCATAGTTAGTTGTTATCTGCTTGGACTCCAAGTTTCACAATAAAATGTTTGAAAAATTGTTATCTGGTCGGGTCCAGGCTTTGCAGATTTCTAAGGTTGATGAGGTCAATTGCTATCTGGCCGGGTCCAGGTTTCACCATAAACTGTTTGGGGATTTAGTTATTATCTGGTCAGTTTCCAGGTTTCACAACGAATCTCTGAGGGTAATTGCTATCTGGTCGGATCCAGGCTTCACAAAAACTTGCTTGAAAAGATGAAATTGAAAACTGATATCTGGCCGGATCCTGGTTTCACAGTAATTTGTTATGGCAGAGGCAAGATTTACTAGGTAAAAGAAGTTAAACCTTGATCGAGTTGAGTCCAGGTTCTTATTTATCTTTGAAGAGTTAGACTATTATCTAGTCGGGTCCAGGTTTCATAGTATCTTGAAATTGAGATCAACTGTTATCTGGTCGGGTCCAGGTTTCAGATACTCAAACTGTTATCTGGTCGGGTCCAGGTTTCAGTAATTCACTAGGGATAGTGGCAAAATCTACCGGAGAAGAGGAGTTTTGCTAATGATTTTGTAGGAATTAAACTACTATCTGGTCGGGCCCAGGCTTCAGCAATTGAAGAAGTCAAATTATTATCTGGTCGGGTCCAGGCTTGAGTAATAACTTGAAAATTATGCTAATATCTGGTCGGGTCCAGGCTTCATTGTATATTTTTGGAAATAGTAAAGGCTTTGCTGACGGCTTTACTGGGGATCAGGGGTTATGGCTCTATGATTTGAAATAATCTGAAAGGAAAATTCAAACTAGAGAGTGTAGACTCAGTCGGGTAGCACAGACTCAGCTTGGGGAGGATACACTCAACTGGGGAGGATATTCACAGCTGGGGAATAACGGGCTCAGCCGGGGAGGATAGACTATGCCGGGGGAATACAGAATCGGTTGGGGAGGATGTACTCCGCTGAGGGATTTTATGGTTCCTTAATTGTTGTTGGGGAAATAAAACCTGTTGGAGAAATAAACCATGTTGGGGAAATAAACCCTGTTGGGGAAGTGAGTTTCTTTTAGGAAGAGATCCACAAGGCTTCAACTTATAAAAAATCGACTTAGCTGGAGAGAGAGCTGCCAAGAGATTGAGACTCTGGTCGGGGATTATCCTATGCAAAGAGACTTTGTGGGCAACTCCGTTGGGGAAAGGTTTATTATAGCCGTCCTTGTGGGGATAATGATAATGAGATAACTCTGTGGGGATATTCTATATTCATTAAAGAGGTGCATGTTACTGCTTAGGTCATATGTGCCAAACAGTTTTAATTATGTTCATATGCATATGTTCATTCAATTTTAGTCATTGGACAAATTTGCATTCAAAACAAAGACAGAAATTTCGCATTTCAAGGTATATTTGTATTGATATTTTGCCCATGAATAAGCATTTTTGTACAGAGAGACGGAGATCTTAGTAAGAGGAAATCGTCGAAAGGAAAACAAAATTGAGAATGAAAACAAATGGCCATGTGAATTGATCTCATTGCCTTCCAACTCTACTATTGACCCAATGTCTTCGAATGTCCCTTGCCGTTGATAGAAGTTGATTGGATTGATCTTGGACCGTTTGAACTTGGACTTTGGTGACAAAATTGACTGTGTTGATTCCACGGGACATATTCATACGCTTTTAATCCCTAACTTTTGCCTGGACCTCCCTTTCTGGTTTTCAGCC
Source organism: Vicia faba (assembly GCA_948472305.1). Taxonomy (NCBI): domain Eukaryota; kingdom Viridiplantae; phylum Streptophyta; class Magnoliopsida; order Fabales; family Fabaceae; genus Vicia; species Vicia faba. Next base: position 898,627,780 of record OX451738.1, read on the forward strand.
CACCAGGATACCCTTTTTTACCCAAGTCGCCCTTTCGGGTTTTCAACTTGCCGGGTGTACAATCTTTTGCATATATCCCTAATTTTTTCCCAAACCTTTTGGTTTGTCGGGATGCCCTTATTTTTCCTAGGTGTGTCAACCTAACGGGTCTCTTTTGCGTAGTATTTTTTAACTATGTCTGCGTTTATAGGATGTGGGAAATCTTCACCATCGATGGTAGTCAGCATCATGGTATCGCCAGAGAAAACTCTCTTGACAACAAATGGACCTTCATAGGTGGGAGTCCATTTGCCTATGGGGTCGCCTTGTGGTAGAATGATGCGTTTTATCACCAAGTCACCAACTTGATATACTCGAGGCTTGGTCTTTTTGTTGAAAGCCTTGATCATCCGTTTTTGGTACGTCTGACCATGGCAAACAGTAGCTAACCGTTTTTTGTCAATCAAGTTCAGCTGATCCAATCTCGTTTGAATCCACCCGTCTTTGCCTAGGCCTGCCTCATTCATAATTCTCATCGAGGGAATCTGAACTTCCACTGGCAAAACAGCTTCCATGCCATAGAATAGAGAAAAAGGAGTTGCCCAGTTGATGTTCTAGCTGAAGTACGGTAGCCATGTAGAGAAAACGCAACATCTCATGCCAATCCTTATAAGTTACTAACATTTTCTGCATAATCTTCTTGATATTTTTGTTGGCCTTTTCGACTGCGCCATTCATTTTTGGTCTATACGGAGAAGAATTGTGATGCTTGATCTTAAACTGAGTGCAAAGCTCAGTGATTATAACATTGTTGAGGTTAGTCCCATTGTCGGTGATGATCCTTTTGGGGATACCATAACGGAAGATGAGGTTGTGTATGATGAATTTGGCTACCACATTCTTGGTGACTGAGGCAAATGAGGCGGCTTCGACCCATTTGGTAAAATAGTCGATAGCAACAAGAATGAAGCGATGTTCGTTGGAAGAGGTGGGCTTGATCTCTCAAATCATGTCAATGCCCCACATTGCAAATGGCCACGGAGCGGTCATGACATTCAGAGGGATAGGAGGTACATGGACCTTGTCAGTATAAATTTTGCATTTGTGATAAGTTCTTGAATGTTGATGGTAATCACTCTCTATCGTTGACCAATAGTAACCGACTCTTAAGATTTTCTTAGCCATCGTATGCCCACTTGAGTGAGTACCAAAGAGACCATCATGCATGTCTTCCATGATCTCCCCCGCCTCCTTCTTGTCCACACATTGGAGTAGAGTTGAATCATGGTTGCGCTTGTACAATATCCCATTACTTTGGAAGAATTTGGCTGCAAATCTTCGCAAGAACTTTCTGTCATTGATAGATGCCCCCTCTGGATACTCTTGTGCTTCAAGGTACCTCATCACCTCATGGTACCATGGATTTTCCGCATCGGTGTCAAGCTCATAGCAATGTGAAGGTTCATCGAATATTTCAATTGTTATCATAGGGGCTTCGTTATCCCATCTGACCTTGAACATTGAAGACATGGTTGCCAAAGCGTCAGCCAACTGGTTTTCTTCCCTAGGGAAGTGCTCAAAAGTGATCTCTTCGAAGTAAGGAATTAGGGATAGCATAAGTTCCTTGTAAGGGATAAGATTAGGGTGTTTAGTGTCCCAATCTCCTTTTACTTGGATGATCACTAGGGCGGAATACCCGAACACATCCAAATGCTTGATCCTTAAGTCAATAGCAGCTTTCAGACCTAAGATGCATGCTTCATACTCGGCCATATTGTATGCAATCGAAGCATAGTCTGGCAGTGAAAGGAGTGTGGCAACCTTCAAGAGAGATGATAACATCACCAATTTTGTTACCTAAGGCGTTGGAAGCCCCATTGAATACCATAGTCCATCGGGATCCTTGTTCAGGTCTGTCATATGGTCCAGGTTTCGCACAGTCGATTACCAGCATGATGTTCTCATCAGGGAAGTTGAAGTTCATTGACTGATAATCATCCACAACTTGAAGGGCCAAATGATCTGCTAGTACACTTACTTTGATGGTCTTTTGAGTCATGTATTGAATGCCGTACTCAGTCAAGATCATTTTCCATCTGGCTATTCGTCCGGAAAGGGCAGGTTTCTCAAAGATGTACTTGATCGGGTCCATCTTAGAAATCAACATAGTGGTATGAGTCAACATATACTGTCTTAGCCGGCGAGCAGCTCATGCCAGAGTGCATAAAGTTTTCTCGAGCAGTGAATATCTGGTTTCACAGTCGGTAAACTTTTTGCTCAGGTAATAAATAGCATGCTCTTTTCGGCCAGACTCGGCATGTTGGCCCAAAACACACCCCATAGAGTTCTCTAGCACTGTCAAGTACATGATAAATGGTCTTCCTTCAACTGGAGGCATGAGAATAGGAGTTTATTGTAGGTATTCTTTGATTTTGTCGAAGACAGCTTGGCATTCATTGTTCCATCTGACTACCTGATCTTTCTTCAAGAGTTTGAAGATTGGCTCACAAGTAGCAGTCAAGTGAGATATGAAATGGGCAATGTAATTAAGACGACCCAAGAATCCTCTAACTTCCTTTTCATAATGTGGGACCGGTATTTCTTGGATGGACTTTACCTTGGCAGGATCAACTTCAATGCCTTTATTGCTGACAACAAAACCTAGTAGCTTTCCAGATAGTACTCCAAACATGCACTTGTTAGGGTTTAACCTTAATTTGTACTTCTTCAGCCTCTCGAATATTTTTTACAGATGATCGAAATGTTCTTCTTTGGTTTGTGATTTGGCAATAATATCATCCACATATACCTCTATCTCATGATGAATCATGTCATGAAATAAAGCTACCATAGCCCTTTGATATGTTTCCCCTGCATTCTTTAATCCGAATGGCATGACCTTGTAGCAGAAGGTGCCCAATTGTGTAACGAAAGTAGTATTCTCCATGTCTTTGGGAGCCATCCTTATTAGATTATAGCCTGAGAAGCCATCCATGAAAGAGAAGACTTTATGCTAAGCAGTATTATCAACTAAAACGTCAATGTGTGTAAGAGGGAAGTCCTCCTTGGGACTTTCCCTATTCAGATCCCTATAGTCTACGCACATGCAAACCTTTCCGTCTTTCTTAGGCACTGGAACCACATTAGCAACCCATTGGGGATAGGATGTCACAACTAGGAACCCTACATCAAACTGTTTCATCACTTCAACTTTGATCTTTTCAGACATATCAGGCCTCATGCGACGAACCTTTTGTTTGACAAGCGGACAGTCTTCTTTTGTCGGTAGACGATGAACTACGATGTCGGTATCCAACCCAGGCATATCTTCATAAGACCAAGCAAATACTTCCACATAATCATGTAACACCTGAACCAACCTGCTCTTGACACTGCTTTCCAAATTAGCGTCGATCTTGGTTCCTTCTTATGTGACTCAGTACCTAGGTTGATAACTTCAACTGACTCTTTGTGCGTTTGAATAGCTTTTTCCTCTTGTAATAGGAGTCTGACTAGCTCTCCTGGTATGTCACAATCTTCCCCGCCTTAGTCTTCAACTTGGTTGATAGGACATTCAAAGTTATAGTCGACAATAGTAGAGTCATTGGCAATAGGATCCAGAGTGGATGTGGACCTGCAAGAGTGTGTGTGTGCATGTAAGATACATGGCTATTTTTTTTGAAAAATGTATTTGCAAGAAAGGAAAGACAATGAACACAAATATTTGAATGCAAAAGAGTCCAATGTACTGAATGATCATATGATTAGATGAACATAAATAAAACCCTTGACAAATGGACTAAAGTGCCCCGGGCCAGGCAAATGGTTGAAAAGTCATTGTTAAAATATTACAGATAACATGTTCTTGAATTGAAAGAAAAGCAATAACAAGTAGATTACTCCTCAATGAAGGAGATAGGCACAAAGTCCTTTTTATGCCAATTCTTCAGCTCCGTTGTATTTGGATACACCCACTCTTCAAATGCAGCTCCTTCTTCAGAATCACCCACGACATTGACTTCACGGCTTCCAATGCGGAGAGGTGGCTTTCCAGCACGAGCACGCCTCACTTCCTTCTGAGCTTTGACGGTGAAGCCCAAACCAAACTTGTATGCTTTAAATGGGATATCGAGGAGTTGCCCTCAAGTATCGCAACTCCCTTTTTCAATTGCCTCACGGGCATCCTTGTCTGAAACCATCTTTGGCGTGGCCTTAACAACTTTAGACTCATTAGAAGAACATTTGGTAGCAACAATCATTGGTGGTACAACCTCAAAGGCTTGACACGGGGTCTCAATGAATTATCCATCCATCTCTACGTACTTGAAAGAGTTAAGGTGGCTCACCATAAAATCTTCTTCTCCATAGACGGTGACTATTCCACCCTTGACTGGATATTTGAGTTTCTGGTGGAGGGTTGAGGTTATTGCCCCAGATTTATGGATCCACGGGCGACCTAACAGACAAGAATAGGCAGAAAGAATATCCATAATATAGAAGGTGGAGTTGAATATTTAGGAGCCCACTTTGATTGGAAGATCTACCTCCCCATGAACAATCCTCTTTGATCCGTCAAATGCCCTTACAATGATATCGCTTGGCTTTAAGACTAAACCTTCACAGTCTAGACGGTCTAACGCCCCTTTGGGTAATACATTCAGAGAAGAACCAGTGTCGACTAGAACATGTGCTAAGGTAGTCCATTTGCACTCGATAGAAACATGTAAAGCTTTATTGTGATTCTTCCCGAGAGGTGTTAAGTCAACATCTGAAAATCCCAAGCCATTATCAGCTGTCAGGCTAGCCACGCAATTCTCAAATTGGTCTGTTGTTGTCTCATGGGGGACATGAGCGTTTTTCAGGAACTTGATTAATGTTCGAGCATGGGCATCAGAGCAAAGCAGCAATGACAACATTGAAATCTTAGAAGGGGTTTGCCCCAACTGTTCTACAATCTTGAAGTCACTTCTTTTTTTGATCTTCAAAATCTCGTCCATGTTGCGAGCAGAGGGTTGTTCATTAGCTACGTCCTTGGAGGGTACTTCAATCACACCAGGCTCAACAAAATTCTCCTTCCCTCTTGTATCGTTACTTGGCTTGGAAGCAGTAATGCGGATGGGCATCTTTGTAACAACTGGTGGTGAGATATTGGGTGAAAATATTCCCCCATTTCTAGCTACTTTGCTTGAGCCAGCTATATTGCCAACATTATCATCTTTTTCTTCTTCGATCCAAGTATCTTGTTTAATCCCATGATAGAACACCTCAGCACCGTAATTCCATGGTACTGCTTTGTTTGAAGAGTAGGGAATTGGTCCAGGATTGGTAATTATTAAGGGAGAAATAGTGTGTTCATTTGAAATCCTAATAGGACCTTTGGAGGTGATCCTAAGAGGCTTGTTTGAGATGGTAATAATGGATAGGTCTTCACATTTGTGAATCAAACTTTCGGCAAGTGAGGTCTTCTCGAATATAATTTCGTGGCTATCCATCAGGCGTTATATTCCTTTATGCAGCCCTTTACATCCATTGAGTTGTCTTGTACAGCACACACAATCTTTTATGCAGCCAGGGAAAATCCCGGCTTTCAACAGATTGTTTTTGATTATATTCAACGGAGTAGTCAATTCTTCAATAGAGGCGACAAAAATTGCATCTTCGAGAGCCTTAACACCTTTGTCATGCTTCGACATTGGAGCTGTGATTACATTCGACGTTGGAGGAGGATCAAATTCAATAGTTTTGTTATCAATCAAATCCTAGATTTTGTTCTTCAAGGCCCAACACTGGTCAGTCTCGTGCCTGGGGCTTCTTGAATGGTAAGCACACTTAGCATTCAGATTATACTTTGGTGACGAGGTGTCAGGGTTGGAGGAAGGATCGCGCAATGTCACTAAATTAGCCTTGAGCAAATGTTGAAGGGCTTGAGACAGTGACATGCCTAACCTCGTAAATTGTCTTCTTGGAGTTTCAAAATGTTGATGATTTGCAGATGGTCTTGGAGTAGGAGTTGGATTGGAGATTCGGACAACATTGACATACGGGTGATCGTTCTTCTTGGTATCTTCCTCGTACATAGCATTGACTTCCTTATTTACAGCAAAAGGTTTATTGATAGGATTGGGAGTGGAGGTAGATGCCACAAATATCTTCCCACTTTTGATGCCACTTTCAACTCTTTCGCCGGTTAAGATCAATTCGGTGAAACCAGAAGAAGAGCAGCCAACCAACAGATTAAAGAAAGGACCAGATAAAGTGCCCATGAACATGTCAATGTGTTCCCTATCGGTAAAAGGAGGTTAGACCCTACTAGCAAGGTCTCTCCACTTTTGCGCATATTCCTTAAATCCTTCATTCTTCCCCATGGTCATATCTTGAAACTGAACCCTCGTTGGCGCCAAGTCGGTGTTGTACTGATACTGATGGTAGAAGGCAGTAGCTAAATCCTCCCAAGTATTGATACGAGAACCATCTAACTGATAAAACCATTCAAGTTGTGTTCCAGCCAAGCTCTCTTGGAAAAAGTGAACCCAAAGCTTCTTATCAGCAGTGTGCGGCTGTATCTTGCGCACATAAGATTTCAAATGGAGTTTTGGACAAGAAACCCCATCGTACTTTGAAAAGATTGGTATTTTGAATTTGTGGGGAATGACTACCCCAGAGATCAAACCCAAATCATCAAAATCTAAACCGGGGACGACTTGGATTTCAACAGCTTTCAATATGTCTTCTAACTGCTTGTATTTGATATCAGCGGGTGGATATCACTTATTGAAATAATCATCATTGGATACTTGATCATTGATACAGTTAGCCTGAGTACTCTTGACTTCACCAATCTGGTTCTCGTCCTCTTCAGATGAGTCTTCTCCTACTGAGATTTGACGGACTGTCTCCTTGAACCTTCTACCCATGTTGAGTAGAGCTTTCTTCTTTGGCTTCTCCTTAACGGCCAACAAAGCCATCATATCTTGCTGCCCCTTAGCTAGGGCTAGTAGAGTCTCATGAAACTGAGAATTCCGGGTTTGGAGATCCTTCACAGTTTTCTCTGGATCCATCTTGCTGAAATAAACAGCAGAAAGATAAGGAAACCTGTTACGCGAAAACCTGTCATGTTATGATGCATGGAATATGTACATGCAAATGATTTCAAGGATTAATGAAATTTAAATTTGTATAAACAAAAGAATGAACAAACGTTAACTCTCATTAGACAAAACAAGAAAGATTACATCATGCCTCTTGGGCTTACAAGATAACTTTCTAAGATAAAAATACCGAACGCATTCTCTTTGGCGTGAGATAAGCGTTCACACTTTGCTCTTCTTGTAGTTGCTTCATAATCTCCAAGACCCTCTTTTCACTAGCATAGAATTGAGCCTCAAAAGTATCTCGTTCTTCCTTCAGCTGGATCTAACCCTTTTGTAAGTCTTCGAGAGAGGTAGGCATGTCGGGATGGAGGATAGTGTAGGGAACATCTCCTTCGACCCCTGGCTCCACGATGACTGGTAAGATGGAGGGATGAGGCATCACAAGTTTCTGAGCATGAGCTCGTATCCATTCAAGGTAAGGCTCAAGGGGAATGGAATTCTTGTGTCCTAGTGTCTTGCTATCCACCTTGTTCACCATCCTCCATGCTCGGATAAACCTCTAACGGTAACCTTGATTGTCATTCTTGTAGTCGAATACCAATCCTTGGATAAGCATCTCATAGGGACCATCCCTCCGGGCGTAACCAAACTGTTGTAGGGATAAGCAGGGGTTGTAAGTGATACCTCATCTAATGCCAAGCAAAGGGATATTATGGAATTCTCCATAACGGTCGATGATAGTAACATTCTCTAAAAAGCGGGAACACCAATGAATATCTGAATGTCTGAGCGTCATCAACCTATAAGACCATCTTGAACCTTGCTCATTTTTCAACAAAGATTAGGGAAGATGCAAAATAAACCATCTTGCCAAGAGAGGATTTCAACACATGAGGATACCTCTCTTCCTCAAAGTGCGAGAGTGAAAAGAATATAGGATGTCTCCTAACAAAGTAGGCACCGGGTTATGAGACATGAAGATTTTTACGATGTTTACATCTATGAGTTAGTTCAGATTTGGAAACAAAACCATCCCATAGATGAGAAGGGCCACAATTTCCTCCAAAGCTCGTAAGTTTAAGGAGTTCTAACAATCTTGAGCCTTCTCAAACAAAAAACTTGGCTAAGAAACCTTTGACACCACTCCTTGTTTCCCAATTAGTTGTGACATTAGATTGTTGCAAGTGTAGGGCTTGAGCAATCTCTCCTAGTTTTGGATCTCTTTCCATACCGTTGAATGGTAGTTGATTGAGAATAGGAATTCTCAAGAGTTGGGATAATTCCTCCAAAGTTGTCACAAGTTGATAATCGGGAAAAGTGAAACAATGGTGTAGTTGATCAAAGAACTGGAAGAGCACCTTCATCATGTCTTCATCAGTGTTGGAGGTAACCAAGTTTAGTAGGCAACCATGTCTTTCGGTAAATGGAGAATTTTCAGGAATCCTTGATACTAATTATTTGAGTTGAGGAGGGAACCTCACAAGATTGACTTGAATGATTTTCCTGTGAATAGAATCCATGTCCTACAAAACAGAACAAAGATAAATCCCAAAAATACTTGAAATGGTTAGTGAATATGAGTATGATGTTATGATGTTTATGATGTTATATACAAGTAAATATATACAAGCAAGGCAAACAAATCCTTAGGTACAGGCTTGCATGGAGTCTCACAGGTAAGTACCCTCTTGAAGTTTAGTTGGCTCAAACCTGTCCTAGAAATAGTAACCGGGTTCTAAGGAGCTCAATATCACTGGTTTGTTTCCTTGGGCATTGTTTCAACGCAAGCCTCTTTAATGGCGACCAAAATATCCCAAAAACCAAACCTCAATGAGTGTAGTATCGAGTATCTACCAACTTCAAACTGCACCAAAGCCGGTCATCTCACTACGTCCTAAAGGCCAAGTTGGTCAAGTAAAGGTTCTAAAAGTTTATTAGTGCTTCATGACATCACTCAGCAGCCCCGTATTCCCCTTGACTACTCAAGGGCTACCGGTACCCAGAAATATGTCGCACTAACGTAACTATTGCTTAGACCATGTCGGTATACCCCGCACAGTTTCCACAACGTATTGCTACTTACCTATAAGGCATCCCAAATACGGGTAGAGGATTCAAACCCAAACAAAGAATCATAATGTAAAGCATACAACTCAAACAAAGAAAGCAAGTAAATGTGATCTAACCCTAAGGTAACCCCACTTTTAGAATTTCCCCAGCAGATTCGCCAGTTCCGTGATACGGTGGGAGAATTGACTTGGTTGTTTTACGTTTTATTACAAATGTTGCGGTTAGCAAGAGTCACCATCGACTTTTCTTTTATCCAAAAGGAAAGGTGAAAAAGCACGGGAAATAACTTTGAGATTATTTCTTGAGTTCGGGGGGTAGATTATGAAAAGGGAAGGTATTAGCACCCTTTTCATCCATGGTTTTCCATGGGCTCTTAGTTACTTGCTAGATCACTTGCTTTTTTGTTTGAAAATGTTCTTTGTATGGTTTTTTAAAGTATTTTGTAAAGATGCCATCGTTTAGGCAAACTTTGTAATGATTCTCGTTCGTAGGAATGTATACAAAGTGTTGATCTTTTGAAAATGTTTTCAAGTTTGAAAGATGTTTTTGAAAGTGTTGGTGTTTGTTTTGAAAATAGCAAGGATGTTTTTTTTTTGAAATTGAGGAAGTAACTAGGAACATTCTACCTACTCAAAAGTCTTTCATGTTCATTTCCTCTTTCCTTTGACATTCTTATCTTACCATTGATTTGGTAAGTAACCCTATCTTTGGATGTAAATGGGACGGGCATGGGTCATCGTATAACCGTGATTAGCAATGTTGCAAGGTATCTTAGCATATTTCTTTAGGGACTAAGATCATTTTTGAAAAGGCAATATAGATAGCATCATCGAGGGACTATGATCTTGTATTTTTGCTTGTTTTTGCTAAGATACCTCACATGCATAATATGACCATTTTTATAAGGCAACCAAGTGGATTTTACCCTAGGGGTGCTTGTGTGCAAGTGTATTGATTTTCATGCTTTTTTAGTCTTTGATTAGGGTTTGCTACTTGTTGATTTTATCTTCTCATACAAACCCTAATTACTAGCATTTATATAAAGCGATAAATTGCGAAAAGTAAAATTACTATGCTATTACATCATTAGGGGAGGGGGTGTACAAATTTACAAATGGGGATTGCAAGAAAATTAAACTTAATTATCTATTACAACCATATTGAATATTGTACAAAATTAAAAATAAAAATGCAAGAATATAAATGGAAAAAGAAATGATTTTTGTTGTTTTTATGAAAGGGTTTTGTCTTGACCTAATTAAAGAAAATGATTAATTAAAATTAAATAAAATTAACTTAAACTAATTAAGAAAAGAAATTAATTTGAAAAGGATTTTTTAGGGTTTTTTTATGAAAAGGTTTTAAATTAATGAAAATAAAATGAAGATTAATTAATTAAAATAACCTAAGTTCTAAATTAATTTTAACTAGAAAATAAAATAATATACTAATTTAACCTAAGTCTAAAGATTAATTATTTAAGAAAGAAAAGAAATTAATTTGTTTTAAGAAAATATTTTTTAGTCTTTTTGTTTTATGGAAAAAATAAAATACATAAGTATAAATAATAAATAAAAATAAATTTGGATTTTTTATGATTTATGAAAATAATAATAGTAATAATAATAATAACTGTAAAAATGTGAAAAAAAAGCAAAAGGCAGCGCTGGGTCTTGAACCCGTGACCTTGAGGTTACCAACGCGCTACCTTACCACTGGGGTGGCTATACATCCCTTGATATAACTGAAACGATAAATATATAATACAAAACGCGCCCTGATTACACTTCATCTTCAACCTCCAGCCAAAGGCCCTGTATCTTCTTCATCTCTCAACAAAAATGAAAAGTTCAAACATGAAAGTTGTGGCATCTTCCCACGAATCCAACCATGTAAATAACTTAAGCTAACAATCAAAGATGAATGAGAATTTTTCTGGCCCTAATTCAAAACCTAAAAATTTCAGAAAACTTCAACTCTAAAATTCTCTAAGCTCAGGCCATATAAATGCAAACTATGGATATGTACAACTTCGTGGAAATGGTATCTACATTTTATCTTCACAAATCAAACTTAAATGATGCTTGTATGAAAAGATAGAAGTTTGAAAACTTACCTCTTGCATCTGGAGTCGTGTATGGAGTTTGAGCAACCTTTGTGATGGCCTGATGATTTCTGTAGCTTGCCTGGACCTCCCTGAGTATGTTCCAACTCCTACTTTTCTTTGAGGATGGCTGAGACTCCCAACTCAAGTCAAGTTGGAAGCTTCAATTTTGAAAATGGTGGATGATGATGGAAGAGTTACAGTTAGGAAATGAGGGTCTGGATTACTTTGATATGATGTATGGAAGGTGTATGGATGATTAGTTTTCAAAACGCACAAGTGGAAATGAAAATGGTGAGTTTTTGCTCAAAATTGTCAAGTTTGGGCAGTTTTGTGCAGCAAATTGCTTGAAGCTTTTGAGGGTGCTAGCATTCGTGTGTTATGTTGCAATAGACGTGTGCATATGTATGGAAAATATTAGAGATCAAATGCACTCAAGGTTTTTGAGTTCTAGCCTTTTGGCTCCATGACTTGCTTTTGAAGAAAAGTGAGAGGACAAAACTAAAAGTGTTGTACAAGCATGTTCTGAGCTCAAAGAGGCTTTAGACACATTGATTTTGGTTTATAGGAGTTGTGTGTGCAGAAAGAACAAGTGCAAAGCTCAAGAAGTTTACAATTGCAAAAGTAGTGCGTTATCAAAATGAAAATGGCAACTTTCTGCCGTAAATGGAAATGTAACTTGGATAAAGGCTCAAGTGCTTGGATTAAAGCTCTATCAGCTGTGTAAACATTTAATTATGGAGTGACAAACAAGTTTGAGTCCTTCAAAGCAAAGATTATTCAACCTAGGCTTGGATTTGAATTTTTGTTCATTATGAAATGGCTTGTAATTTAAGTTTGAAAACCTTAACTTCATCTCTTCGATTATCCTTGATCACAAATGATCTCAAGGAGTTCTTGGATATTTTAGAAAGCTTGTAATATGCTCTACAACCCCTCTTTGAATCAATTTTGAAAATTCCCTTTGGAACTATATGAAAAAGTGCCATGAAGTTAGGTCAAAATCCTGACTAAAACTAGGGCAAAATTTCACTAAGTGTTCAATTTCAAGACCATGACTTTATGAATTAATAACTTGAGATCCAAGCATTTTTAGAAGAAGTTGTGTAAAGAAATGTTGTATATATCATGGAGATCTACAACTTTCATGTTGAAAGTTTCTTTTGAATCCTCTTGCATCATGGTGAAAAATTTACTCAATGTTGTGAAAAAATATGAAGTTTTAAACACTTAGAAAAATTTCTAAGTTAGAAAGCTTTGTCTTTTCAAAGTGAAATCTTGACTTTTTGATTTATTGATGAATAATTTTCATATATTGATATGTTTTGATGAATTATGATCTTTAAAATTGGATTTTGACCAAAAAGTCAAAGTTTGACTTTTCAGTATACAGTTGACTTTTGATTAATTGATTGAAAATTCACTATCAATCCAATTGATTTTGAGAAATGTTTTAGGTCATGAAATTAGGTCAAAAAGATGAAATTTAACTCTTGAAACCATGCTTCAAACCAATTGACCATTTGCTAGGTCAAAAATCAGAAATTGCCCTTTCTCAGTCAAAACCCTAATTTTGACCATTTTGCCTTTTTGATGATTTGATCAAATTTCTTGAGGAATTATGGTCCAAACTTGATCAAATGATACATATGAGTTTATAATGTTGATGTGGATAAAAAATTATAAAGTTTGACTGTAAGTTGGCCATAGTTGACTTTTTCCCCAATACAGTTGATTTTTAGGTCAGCTGCTCAATTGACTGGGCAAAAGTGTGATCCGAGGCTTGAAACTTGACATGAGTAATCTTGGGGGTCCATAATAATCCATGAAAGTCATATGAAGCATTGAAAGTTCAATTATCCTTGTGAAATCTCAAACCCTAATTTTGGTCATCAGTGCTTAAGGAGGTGTCTTGAGCTGATCAATCCTAGTGCAGTCTTGAACCAAGAGAGACCTTTGTGAGAAAATATTTGATAAATGAAAGGGAAATTTTTTGGGTACAACAGTGGGCCTGGACCATTTCTTTTAGCACCCCCTATCAACAATTATTTAAATCCCAAATGCACCCCCCCCATGTCCAGAATTATTTCGGCCTAACCTGAACCATTGTTAGCACCCCCTATTTTACTGGCCTTTTAGAAGATGCACCCCCCAGGTTTATTCAAAACAATTATTATTATTTTATTTCTTTTATAGTTTTTTATATATTATATTTTATTTATATTATGTTTATTAATGATTTATTAATAATTATAATTATTATTATTATTATTATTAATTTTATTACTATATATTAATAATTAGTTATTGCATGTAAGTATTATTATATGATAAAATAAATCATTTTCATGTAAAATTTGCATATATTATTTTCACGTATATTGCACTAAAATATTTGTAGCATGCATTAATCAAGATTTTCGCAACTAATACAATTAAAAAAACACCAACAAATCCAAACTATTTTCGCGAACAAACTAAGCTAATCAACAATCTTTTTTTTGCAAATAGGGTTTTAAACCGATTTCGGTTTACTGCGTACTTAGTCAAAATCTCTGCAATCACTACTCCCGACCGAGTGCAAAGTGATTCAAAATATTGTTACAAACCCCCTAAAAAACACAACCCATACGAACTACGAATTGGGACTCTGATTCCTCATAAGAGGATACGTAGGCATACGATCAAAAATCATGGCGAGTTTTGCTAATTAAAACTTAAAACCCTATTTACCCTAAACCTAGAGCTTAATATCCTTGTGAACAAGGTGGATGAAAGGTGCCTAACACCTTCCTTTCGTCTAATTGAGCCCGTAACCTAGAATCTCTGTCCGTGCATTAGGGTTTTTTGTTAGGTTCCCTTCCTTAGGATAAAAACTAATAGTGGCGACTCTCGATTTAGAAACCGGTCGCAATAGCTGGCGACTCTGCTGGGGACTCCCCTTAAACCCTAGGTTTTAGGTCTCTTTTGGGTTATTTATTTATTTATTTATTTGCATTAGTTTATTTATTGCATTTTATGTTTTTGTCTATTTTTGTTATTTATTATTATATAGTTGCCGTGTGACGGGTTTTTATCTCAAAAAATAAATTTCCAATAAACCTTAAAAGAAGGTTCGTCTATTAGCTTAGGGGGTATATCATCCCTGAGAGTTTATGTGACGACTTCGAGTCGGTGAACTTCTGAAAAAGGAATACTTATCGAGAGATATCCTCTTGACGAGTAGGAATTTGGAAGGTCACCCATGACTCTTTGTAACAACCTTAACCCAAAATCTCATGACGAGACCTTTCGCAACTTTGAGATGAAAGTTTCAGTCCGTAAAGAGGCTCCGCCTAAGGGATGCCCTTGTGCCTTGTCCTTCTGGTGTTATTCATGATACCCTTAAGGAAACCATCTTCTGGGAGGGTAGACTAACCACATGTCAAAATTAAGGAACCTACCTTCTAAGGGTACTTATCACAAAATCCCGTTACTCAGTCTAATACTTATACATTCATTGCATTCATGTATATCTCATGTTTATCATTTGTTCCTTTTATCTGTCTTATTCACAGGGTACAAAATAAAAGATGAAAAAATCAAGATTTTTGGTGACTGTCTTAAAAATGGATGCCAAAGGGAAACAACTTGTCCGCGTCAATGCTTGCAAGCCTGAACTTTCTGAAATCAAAACAATAAAAGGTAAACTGTCTGAAAGAGCTCTGAAGATGTACACTCGCCGTTTACCCTTGATTTGACTAAAGTAGAAGTACAAATGGATGCAGTCTCTTCCCTAATTCAGTTTTATAACCCTCCATTGAGATGTTTCACTTTCCAAGACTTCCAGCTAGCACCGGCTCTGGAAGAATTTGATAGAATCCTGAATTTCTCCAAAGAAAAGGCCTACGTAGGTATTGGGCAAACTATTGAACTCAAAGCTTTGGAAAAAGGCCTAGGGATCCCCTATCCTGAGTTGATGCAGAATTACCGAAGAGAAGGTCCGATACAAGGAATCAAAAGAATATACCTGGAAGCTAAGGCACTAGAGTTTGCTAATTATAAGGAGTGGGAATCTTGTGTTGACTGTTTAGGGCTGTTGGTATTTGGTGTAATCTTATTTCCTCGGACTGTGGATTATATTGACCCCGCAACCATTAGCAAATTTTGGGGAGCGAAAGTCTTTAATACGGATCCTACTCCCACCTTGCTTGCCGATATTTATTACACTTTGCATATGATGTATGAAAAAATAAGAGGTACGCTGAGTTGTTGTATCCCGCTTCTATATACTTGGTTCATGACTCACCCCTACAAGGAAGACTATATGATCCCAGAACTGACCAAATGTGAGTGGCCACATAAATTAAGTTCTCTCACTGCAAACTTAATATCATGGTATGCAAGAAAGTTGGATATTGGTGACATCACTATTAGTTGTGGGGATTTTCCTAACGTCTCTTTGATTGGATCGCGAGGCTGTATTAACTACAACCCTACTCTAGCCCTACGACAGCTAGGGTATCCTTTGGAAGACAAACCTACGGAGGAACAACTCCGACCATTTATCATCCATAATATGGGTATAGAAGACCAAGGGTTACTCAACAAGGTTATTCCGGCCTGGAATAAGGTTAACAAAAGGAAGGCTGAAAGAAAGAATGCCATAGCAAGACAACCCTACACCAAATGGGTCCAAGATAGGGTGCGAATTATCAAGCTGCCATTCGAGAAAGATCAAGAGTACAAGTCAGAGGTCCCAGAGATGACACCTATATCTTTGGAAGAAGTCGACAATCTGAAAAATGCCTTAAAGCAAGCCCAAAGAGAGAAAGAAGCATTGGAAGTCGACCTCCTTAATCTGACCAAAGAAAAGAAACAGATGCAGCTTATACTTGAGTCAAAGGACGAGCAAATTGATAAAAGTTAAAAAGACCCGGAGAAAGAAAGTATCAAACGAAAGCGTACAACTGAAGGGCTGTTAAGTGCAACATTCAACCTAGATTCCCACAACCAAAGGTTAGAAGAAGCCGCTGCTGGAATCGGGAGGTTAAATAGATGGTATGAAAAGGCAACACATGACAAGAAGGTGCTATAGGAAAGTTTGAGAGCCTAAATCCAAAGTTTGGCACAATCTTCCTTATATCAAGAAGAGCAAGTAAAGTACCTCTCCACCGAGCTCCAAGACAGCCACGAATCAGAGGTCAAAGCACGCCTTGAAAGGATAGAAGCAGAGAAACTCTTGAATCAGAAGACTCAAGAATATGAGCATGTATGTTTAGAGCTGCAAGGTCTCCAAAAGGATTTTCTCATCCAACGAAGTCTTTACACAAAAATGAGGGCTGAAAAGATGTATTGGGAAGAGAAGTACACTAAGATCACCCAAGTGGGGAGGAATAACCACAAAATAATCCAACATCTTTACCAGGAATACAGGAACTACAAAGACAAACATGAAAAGCTAGTCTTCTTAGCCAACAATCTCATTGAGGACATCCCTAGAAGTTTAAAGGATGCAGAGAATGTGATGGTTCCTCTTCCGAAGGACGTCGAAGACTTTCTACAACTCTGTCAGACAATGGTTGATGGCTTCAGAGCACACATCCACAGGCGCGCTTAGGAAATTTAGATCTTTTTTAATTATGTTTACGCAAGCAAGTTTTGATTTCAATTTGTAATATTTTTCAATATCTAGATTATGTTACTCTAAATAAAGGCGTTTTGTTTCCCTATCTCGAAGGCGTATCTATTTTTAAGCTGGGCACCAAATAAAATAATAAGTGGATACAAATATGTACCCTAATAAATAAGAAAGTTAAAATAAGAATCATTTCATAATCATGCATCTCCATCTGCACACATGCATTTATAAAACACTTGCATGTCATTTTAAAGAAAAAAACTCATTTGCTTTAAAAATCTCTCCAGTTAAGCCATTGGTAAAAGAAGACCTCCACCTCCTTGGCCCCCATATCAAACAAGGGCCCATCAATAGAAGACAATGGAACAGATCGAGGAGACTCAAGCTGTGTTCAAAGAGGATCTTAATCAGGTGAAGGGTGATGTAAGCTCAATAAAAGGGGATTTGAGCCAGGTTCTTCTAGCTTTGAAGAACATTATCGACAGGCAGGATCAAATCCCCAGGATAGCTTTTGAAGAGGTAGCCCAAACCGTTGGTGCATCGAGCGGTCACCAACTGAGGAAGGAGCCGGAAGCAGGACCCCAAAAGTCTGCCATGGCCCAGCAAGAGGTTGAAACTAAAGGATTCATCCCACCGCGCTCGAAAGTAGGGGCATCACATACCCTAAAAATTCCAACCAATAATGCAGATAATTACCTAGACTTACAATACGACAATCATGACCTAGATGATTCTCCCCATGCACCCTTGAAGACAACCAGTGCTGAGGCTGCAGACAACCCACTGGTAATGAATCAGTATAAAGCCTTAGATGAAAGACTGAAGGCTGTGGAGGGCTTTGACGCTTTCGAAGTAGATGCTCTGGAAATGGGTTTAGTCCCTGATGTGGTGATACCGCCAAAATTCAAAGTACCCGACTTTGGGATGTATAAAGGACTCACTTGTACGAGGAATCACCTTCATATGTACTGAAAAAAGATGCATGCCCACGCCCATGATCAAAAATTGATGATTTACTGTTTCCAAGACAGTCTAAGTGGGGTATCTTTGGACTGGTACATGCAGTTAGAACGAACGCATATCCGAACTTGGGTAGATCTCGCTAATGCTTTCTTGAAGCATTACAAGTATAACTTGGACATGGTGCCTACTCGCCTGCAACTCCAAAACCTGTCCCAAAAGAAGGAAGAGTCCTTCAAAGAGTACGCTCAGAGGTGGAGGGAAATGGTATCACACGTGCAACCCCCATTGCTGGAAAAGGAACTCGTAGACATGTTCATGGGAACCCTACAAGGGATTTATTATGATAAAATGGTGGGAAGCGTTACGTCGGGATTTTCAGACTTAGTGACTATTGGTGAAAGAATCGAAACTGGTTTGAAGAGCGAAAAGATATCAGGGGGATTGTCAAGCACCCCTTACAATTTGAATAGACCAGCTTCAAAATTTCCAAGAAAGAAGGAGGGAGAAGTCAACGTTATGGTCTAACAATAAAGGACAACACAACCATTGGTGATCCCGCAAGGACAAAGGCAAGACATGTTTAAGAGGCCGCCTAGAAATTTTGATCCACTGCCCATGCCACCAAGCCAATTATTACAACACTTGGTTAAGGCATCCCTGGTAGAAATCAAGCCTTTAGCTCCTCCGGTCGGGCCACTTCCGCAAAGATACAATGCCGAAGCTAGGTGTGAGTATCATGCAAATTCTCCCAGGCACACCATAGACCAATGTTGGGCCTTAAAGCATAAGGTTCAGGATTTTCTAGAGTCTCAAGACATCAGCTTCGACAATCTTAATATAAAGTCAAACCCCATGCCTCCGCATGGTGGACCGACAATAAATGCAATCAAAGTGGTCAAAGACTTTGTGGAAACCATAAAGACAAAAACCCCTATCAACCTGTTGAAGGAATATCTGTTCGAATGTTGATTCCTGTTAGAACACAATAAAGCTTTTGAAACAACTTTGGAACATCTGGTGGATCCGGGGATAGTCTAATTCAGAGTATACCCTGAAGAAAAGTATGTAGCCACGATCAGAGGGAAAAAGCCACTGGTAATCCCTTGCCAAGCTTCAAGACTTACCAAGAAGACTCTAGTCATTCGATGGGGAGAATCAGCAGAGGTCATCAGAGGGGTACCTAAGAAGACCCTCTTAATACCTACTACTCCAAAAGCTACGATGGTAATTAAGGGACTGTCACCTATCCCTTACAAGAATGATAAAGCGGTACCTTGGAGTTATGACTCAGCCGTATACATCAATGGAGTGAAACAGGAGAGCAGGCCATCCGCAAGTCAATGACCTGCAATTTCAAACATAGCAGGAACAAGAGGTATGACCCGAAGTGGGTGAATCTACGGAGCCGAGCCATAAAAAAAAACAGATTCAATCCCAACGAAGAACAAAGGAAAAATAGTGGTAGATACAAATCAGGAAACATAATCTCCGAACAAAGACTTTACTAATCAGGAGGCAGAGGAGTTTCTAAAAATAATAAAAAAGAGTGACTATAGAGTGGTGGATCAGCTCCATCAGACTCCGGCAAAAATCTCCATACTCTCGTTACTAATCAACTCTGAAGCACACCGAGATTCTTTGATGAAGGTGTTAAGTTCAGCTCATGTCGCAAAAGAAATTTCAGTAAATCAATTTGATAATGTCGTAGAAAATCTCACGTCCGGGTCCTACCTAGGTTTCAGCAACAATGAGCTACCGCCACAGGGCCAGGCCCATAATAAAGCACTCCACATTACTATGCAGATAGGCACTACCTATCTGTCCAGGGTTCTTACTGACACTGGTTCCACTCTTAATGTGTTGCCAAAATCAAGTCTTGTAAAGTTAACAATAGACGACGTGACAATGAGACCAAGTTCTACGATAATAAAGGCATTTAATGGTTCTCGAAGCTCGGTACTAGGGGAGGTGGACCTTCTAGTCAAGATTGGGCCACATATCTTCAACATCACTTTTCAGGTCATGGACATCGAACTAGCATACACTTGTCTACTGGGGAGACCCTGGATCCATGCGGCAGGGGAAGTAACCTCGACCCTGCACCAAAAGTTGAAGTTCCTAGTAGAAGGGAAGTTGGTCATAATTGATGGCGAAGAAGACATTTTTGTAAGCCATATTGAATCATACAGATATATCAGTGCCGACGAAGACTGCATAACTACTCCATTCCAGGCTTTGGAAATTGCTTCAATGGTGACATTACCGGTTGAAAAGTGTAACAAGACTAAAGTGACATCATGGAGAGATCTGCAAATAAATATGGGGGGATGCCTCAAAACACTGGGGAAAACTCCCAGAAATTCCTGAGAAAAAGAATCGCTTTGGTTTGGGTTACGAATCGTCAAAGGCTACTCCAAGAGGCAAAACATGTTTTCCCCCGATCTGGGAGACGTTCATCAGTAAAGGAACAGAACATGGCGGAAACGTGGCAATGATATAAAGCAAGACCAATACTAAAAGGGCAACTGACTTCATCAGAGAGGGCTCCCCAGGAGAAGAGATTAAAGGATGGACTGCTATGGAGATTCCCGAGATATCTTTCTTTTCTAAGTAATTTTTCTTGTTTTGAAAGAACCTATGTCGTACTTGAGGCATATGGGTTGCTTGTAAGGGTTTTCTTTGTTTCTTATTTCAGACAATATTTATAATTAATAAAGTTATATTTTGTTTTCAATTAAGATCCTTGTCTTTCTTTTGCATTTATTTATTAAATATAAAAATGGAAATACTTCTTTGCATATACATTTTTCAAATTCCAAGCGCTAAAATATGCACCAAAACATGATAAATGTGCAGATCCATGCCCAATATTACCAATAACACTACTGCTACGACCCGATATGATTTTGATGTTCCTATCCACCAAGCCGAAGAGGAAGATGATGAAGATCTTGAACTCTCCGAGGAAATGGCAAGGAAAATAGAGTGAAAGGCTAATAGCATACAACCGTATCAAGAGCCTATTGAGACTATTAACCTGGGCATGAAACGGGATCCAAAAGAAATCAAGCTAGGGGAAATGTTAGAGCAGAGCGTCAAAGACAGGCTAATCAAGTTGTTGCACGAGTATGTGGATATATTCGCTTGGTCCTACAGGGATATGTCAGGGTTGGATACAGATATCGTGGTGCATAGATTACCTTTCAAAGAAGGTTGTTCTCCAGTCAGGCAAAAACTCAGAAGAACCCGTCCAGATATGTCCAGCAAAATTTGAGAAGAGGTTCTCAAACAATTTGACGCAAGGTTCCTAGCAGTGGTAGACTATCTACCTTGGATAGCTAACATTGTACCAGTACCCAAGAAGGATGGCAAAGTACGCATGTGCATAGATTATTGAGACCTAAACAAGGCAAGCCCCAAAGACGATTTTCCGCTGCCTCACATAGATGTCTTAGTGGATAATATAGCTCAAGCCTCGGTATTCTCATTTATAGACGGTTTCTCGGGCTATAACCAAATCAAAATGGCACCTGAGGACATGGAAAAGACTACCTTCATGACACCTTGGGGAACCTTCTGTTACAAAGTAATGCCATTCGGTCTCAAGAACGCAGGGGCAACTTATCAGAGGGCAATGGTCATATTATTCCATGATATGATCCACAAAGAGGTTGACGTATACGTGGCTGATATGATTTCCAAATCCCATACGGAGGAGGAACGTATCACACATTTGCAAAAATTATTTGAGCGGCTACGTTAGTTCAGATTAAGGTTGAACCCAAATAAATGCACCTTCAGAGTCAGATCAGGCAAATTGCTAGGTTTTATTGTAAGCCGATGAGGCATCAAGGTGGATCCAGACAAGGTAAAAGCCATACAAGAGATGCCCGCCCCAAGGACAGAAAAAGAAGTACGTGGTTCCTTATGGAGATTGAACTACATCTCAAGGTTCATATCACATCTAACAGCTACTTGCGAACAAATATTCAAGCTATTATGGAAAGATCAAACGGTAGTTTGGAATGACGATTGTCAAACCGCCTTTGAAACAATAAAACCGTATCTGCAAGAGCCACCAGTCTTAATACCACCAGTCCCCTGAAGGCCACTCATCATGTACTTGGCAGTGCTCGAAGGGTCAATGGGTTGTGTTTTGGGACAACAGGATGAAACTGGTAGAAAGGAGCATGCAATCTATTACCTCAGTAAGAAATTCACCGATTGCGAGACCAGATACTCACTCCTGGAGAAGACTTATTGCGCATTGGCTTGGGCTACCAAGAGGTTAAGGCAATATATGTTAACCCATACTACATGGTTAATAGCGAGAATGGACCCTCTAAAATACGTGTTTGAAAAGCCAGCTCTTACCGGAAGAATCACGCGATGGCAGATGTTACTATCAGAATATGACATACAATATGTCACACAGAAAGCCATCAAAGGTAGTGTACTCGCTGATCATCTTGCTCACCAACCGCTATCGAAATATCAGCCCATGAAGTTCGACTTTATCAACGAAGATGTCTTATTTATAGCTGACTACGAAATACCAGGACCTGATGAAGGGCCCGAGCCAGGGGCACATTGGACACTCACGTTCGACAGGGCTTCAAATGCACTAGGTCATGGTGTAGGGGAAATGTTAACATCTCCTAAAAATCACCACCACCCCTACACGGCCAGGTTATGTTTTGACTGCACCAACAACATAGCCGAATACGAAGCCTATATACTAGGGTTAGAAGCTGCCATCGATTTAATAATAAAACACCTGGAAGTGTTCGAGGATTCTGCATTAGTCATATACCAGGTTAACCGCGAATGGGATAATAAACACCTTAAACTGATTCCATATCGGGATCATGTTTTAAAGTTAGCTGCAAAATTTACAAAAATCACTTTCAGTCATATCCCACGAGAATAAAATCAAATGGCATATGCTCTGGAAACCCTATCAGCTATGTTCAAAGTGGCTTGGCCGAATCACGAACCGCGTATTACGATTATACATTTCGAAGAACCTGCACATTGCCTTGCTATTGACGAAGGACCCGACGGTAAACCATGGTTTTATGACATCAAGAAGTACTTGGAAAAGTAGGAATACCCGGAAAATGCCTCGATCATTGACAAGCGAACCTTGCGCAGGTTAGCTTCCAAATTCTTTCTAAGTAATGGAGTGGTATACAAAAGAAATTACGACATGGTACTACTCAGATGTGTGGAGAAGCAAGAAGCAGATACACTCATGAGAAAAAACCACGAAGGTAATTTTGGGACCCATACAAACGGACATGCCATGGCTAGAAAGATTCTGCGAGCAGGGTATTACTGGTTAACAATGGAAGCTAATTGCTATCACTACACGAAGACATGCCATAAGTGTCAGATCTACGCCGACAGGATAAATGTACCACCGAATCCCCTGAACGTTATGAGCTCCCCTTGGCCATTTTCGATGTGGGGAATTGATATGATTGGTATGATCGAGACGAAAGCATCTAATGGACACCGCTTTATATTGGTAGCCATTGACTACTTTTCCAAATGGGT
Organism: Vicia faba; assembly: GCA_948472305.1. Lineage (NCBI taxonomy): Eukaryota > Viridiplantae > Streptophyta > Magnoliopsida > Fabales > Fabaceae > Vicia > Vicia faba. The sequence goes on from OX451738.1 coordinate 898,651,166, forward strand.
AGAAGCAGCATCCTACGCTAACGTAACAAGTCAAGTGGTTGCACGCTTTATCAAACGGAACATCATATGCAGATATGGCGTCCCAAGCCGGATAATTACAGATAACAGGTCTAATTTGAACAGCAAGATGATGAAGGAATTATGCGACGACTTCAAAATTGAGCATCACAATTCCTCACCATACAGACCAAAGATGAATGGGGCCGTCGAAGCAGCCAACAAAAATATTAAGAAAATCATCCAGAAAATGGTGAAGATATACAAAGATTGGCACGAAATGCTTCCCTTCGCTCTGCACGGCTATCGCCCTTCTGTATGCACATCAACATGCGCGACTCCTTTATCACTTGTATATGGCATGGAGGCAGTACTCCCAGTGGAAATTGAGATACCCTCACTCCGAGTCCTGATGGAAACAAAACTGGAAGAGGCAGAATGGGTACAGACTCGACTCGACCAACTCAACCTCATTGAAGAAAAACGATTAACGACTTTGTGTCATAGTAAATTACATCAAAAGAGAACGAAGAGGGCATTCGACAAGAAAGTACTCCCTCGAATATTCAAAGAAGGGGATCTTGTGCTCAAAAATATTTTACTACCTCGCCTCGATTCACATGGTAAATGGACACCCAACTACGAAGGTCCATTCATAGTCAAAACATCATTCTATGGAGGTGGTCTCCTCCTCACAACAATGGACGGGGAAGAAATACCACATCCAACCAACTCGGACGCAGTAAAAAAATACTATGTATAAAAAGCTCGCTAAGATCGAACCTCCAAAAGGTACGACTTAGGCAAAAAAAAAAGGAGCGTCCCGATGGAACGAAAACCCCAAAGGGTGATCCAGGAAAAAAATTAGGGGCACACAAATTTTTTTATCCCGGTGGATTGAAACCCCGAAAGGGAAATCCAGGCAAAATTTAGGGATTTCATACAAAGAAATAAAGGATAAAAAGACTGCGATCTGGGAGCCACGACTGCGAACCACGAAGGGAAGGAGAGATTGGAATCATAAAAATAAAAAGCAAGGGGGATAAGAACATCAAAAGATATGGGGAAACGACAGTAGCAATTATCATTTTTTCATTTCCATTTAATGTTTTAAAGACTTTCTATAATTACCTCTTTCTAGGAATTACATCATGTATTCTCGCCCACTCTGGGACATATCAATAAAACATTTGTTTTCGATATATCTATCGAATCATGTTTTTACTTTCTCATATTTGTTTACAGAATACTATGATTATTACTCATGAATATTGTCTTGAAATAATTTTGGGGAATTAACAGAATAAAAGTATCTGACAAATATCGAAAAACGCTTGTGTGATACGGTGGGAGAACTGACTTGGGATTTTGCGTTTGTGTTCGCACTTGTTCGGTTTAGCAAGAGTCGCCACCGACTTTTTATTTTATCCTAAGGAAAGGGCAAAAAGCATAGGAAAGACCTTTGAGATATTTTCTTGGGTTCGGGGGGTAGATTATGAAAAGGGAAGGTGCTAGCACCCTTTTATCCATGGTTATCCATGGGCTCTTAGTTACTTGTTTTAGATCACTTGCCTTTGCTTTTCAATTGTTTGAAATGGTGCTTTGTGTGTGTGGTTTTGAAAATGTTTTGAAAAAGATGCCTTGTCTAGGCAACCTTTGTAATGATTCTTGTTTGAATATATACAAAGGTGTGTGTCTTTTTGAAAAGATATTTCAATGTTTTGAAAGTTGTTTTGAAATTGTTTTGAAGTTGTGTTGTGAAGTGTGTTTGAAAATGGCAAGGATGTTTTGCAAGCTTTTGATCAAGTAACTAAGAGTTGTCTACCCTATTTTACTCAAAGATCTTTCCTATGTTGTTAACCCTTTTAATAGTGTTGTTTCACCATTGTATTTGATGAACAACCTTGCGTTAGGATGTTTAACGAGATAGGCGCGGGTCATCGTATACAATCATTGAAGGCAACTTGTGAGACGCTCTAGAAATTTTGTAAGGGACGAGATCGTTTTATCGAAGGCAACGTCGAGGGTCATCGAGGGACTACGTTCTTTGTTTATCGAAGGGGCATTTGCTAGGGTGTCTCATACTCGAGGGAAATGATTGAATTTTCCGAGGCAACAAGCGAGATTACCCTAGAGGTGCAAGTGTGAACTGTGTATTGATTCTCATGCATTTGTCTTTGTATTAGGTCATCTAGCGATTGATTTTGAATCTTCGCATACAAACCCTAATCTCTAACCATGACATATTTAAAAAGCATAAAGTGCGAGAATTAAATTCTAAGCTATTACAAGAGAGTATCCGGGGATGGGGGTACAAATTATTTACAAATGGGGATGAGTCTTATCAGAATAATAATGTCCAAATACGTGTTACAACCAAATCGAACTGTCGCATTTTCAATGTAAAAATTATAACAAAGTATAAGGTAAAGAAAATCAAAGAAATATGGGATGCATGTATTTATTTACAAATGAACAAACAAAATTTAACCTAGTGAAAGATTAAGTATTTATTATTATTGTTTTTTTGTGTTTTTTATTGATTATGTAAAGAAAATTTTTTTAAAGAAATAAAAATAATTAAATTAAATCTTCTATTATTTACACATTTTTATTAACCAATAACTAGTTTCAAGGAAAACCAAAAATTATTTAAATTAAACTGAATGTTCTTTTTTGTATTTTATTATAAACAAAATTTATAAAAATTTTAACTAAAAAAAATAAATCCAAAATTAGTATTTGTATTAACTTAAAAGAAAGAAATTAAAAAAACATTAGTCTTGAAAGAAAGGTATGGGCTTAGGATTATGGTCCAAATAAAAACAAGAATTAGATTGAAAGAGGGGTGCACTGGCTAAAATACTTGGGCTTTAGGCGCTTGTTTGGGGCGAAGGCCCATTAGGAATGTTGACAAATTTTTAGGGTTTCATATCCTTTACTCAAAATTAGGATTTTCAGTTTTGGGTTACAACTGCGCCGCTCCTCTCATCTTCGTTCTCTTCGTCTTTCTCAAACCCATGAACAACTGATTCCTCCTCTCATGCCTTAGCCACCGGAGCGTTGCCTCCCATCTCTCTCGTCTTCACAATGGTCCATGTTGATTATGCTTGAACGGTACGAATTTTATCTTGTTTAGGGTTTTTTACAGTTTCAACACTTGATTCTTGCATGTTTATCGTTTGAAATGTTTTAATCTTTGATGTTTATGTTATGAGATGCAGCGAAGGTTTGAGGGACAGAGACTATACCTTTGGCGTTTTTTTCTAGGTTGAAAACGGAAGAAGAGAGAGAGGCGTGAGACCGATGGCACTCCTTGGTGGCCAGGCGGAGGGAAGATGAAGATGACTTCCTTTCTGGTATCTCTGTATCTTTTGACTTCTCTTTGAATCGTTTGATGATGAGACTGCTCTGAGAACTGTTTGTTGTTTGGACTTTTATTGATGTTTAATGATGATTTTGTTCTGAAAACCCTCTTGCTTCTGAATCTCTTCCCCTTTCTGGTTTTGATATGGATATCGATGATGATGATATTCTGAGATTTGCTTGTTGTTGATTTGGTTGTTTTGACTTGAGTTGATGTTGAAAATGTATTCTGAACTTTTCTTTTTTGATGTTTTTGTTGGCTTGATTTGAGTTGATGATAGTTTTGGCTTGGACTATATGTTTAGCATGGACTTGTGTGTTTGGCCTGGACTTGTCCTGTTAGTTTCACAGGTTTGTCATTGGTTTTGAACTTTGGATAAGTTTGGAAACAGGCTTGTTTTGGACTTACAGGTTTGCCATTGGTTTTGAGCTTTTGAGAGGTTTGCAATTTGTTTGTGTTTGGGATTTGGAAGCAGGCTTGCTTCTGGTGTTTGAGATGCAGGTTACTGCATTGGTTTTTTGAAACAAGCTTGTGTTTTGGTTTTGAGAGTTTGGGTTTTGGAAGCAGGCTTGAACTGAGTTGCAGTTTGTGGCTTGAGCTGCAGTTTCTTGCAGATTTGTGAGTTTATAGGTTTGTGCTTACAATTTTGCTTTGGAAGGAAGGCTATGCAGTTTAAACAGGTTTGCTTGATATTTTCATAGTTGGGAAGTTTTTGGTAAGCAGGTTTGCTTTTGGGTTATGCAGGGTTGCTTTACAGGCTTGTAGGCTTGTGAGTAAATTGCAGTTTTGTGGCTTTTTCTGTATGTTTGTTGAGCTTGTTGTTTTGTAGTTTTGTAGTTTTGTAACAATATCTGAAAATAATAATAAAAAAAAGTCTTTATCCAAATATCTTCCAATCTTTTCTTGCATTATTTATTTAATTATTTAAGACTCTTAAATCAAAATAATTGGAACTGTATCCCAATAATTTTAATTCAGATAAAATAAATAATCAACCAACTTTTGCAGTCTCGTAACCTTGCATTACTCACAATACGCATGATACTCCAATTGACACACGCATTGTACAGTTAAACAAACAAAGCATTCCAATAAGCGATAAACCTTTCACTCCACTTAATCAAGCAACAAAGCATTCCAATAAACGATAAACCTTTTACTCCAAATAATCAAGCAGATGCCTTAATGCTCCAAACAAAAGTCTCAGCTCTTATCCCAGATAATTGGGTTTTGAGAAGCAACTAGTAATCTTGAACAAGCGTGAAAATAATATAACAGTTAACTGAATTTCTGAGGATTCAATTCCTTCTGAGAAACGCGAGCGAAAAACCCTAATTCTGGATTGACTGATAAAGAAAAGTCAGTTTGACCGATTCTTGAGCCAATCTAAAAAATCAGAGAAAACCCTGGGGTTGTGATTTCTTGTGAAAAAGGGAGGGAAAATTTTAGGGTATAACAGCTTGGGTTAGAAAAATAACGAAGGAAGATCCACATATACGTCCACGCACTTAGCTACTCTTATGTCTCGCAACAAAAAAATCTATACACATGTCTACGCTTGTATCTATGCATATCTACGCCCATGTCCATACACATGTCTGCGCCTATGCCTGCACTCAACAATACGAAGTCTATACCTACATCTGCGCGTCCGCACACAAAGTCTATGTCCATGTCGGCGCCTATGCCCAAATTCACGATGCAAGGTCTACACTTACGCTCACGCCTACACATCTACGCGTAGGCCGTCATTTACGTCTATATACAAAGTAAATGTTCAAATTTCTGCTAACACTCAAGATTAACAATACTATGATGACACAACATACAACACAAAGGAATTGGTAAATTCTAAACCAGTGGTTTAATGGAGAATGCCAAAAAGAATTTTTTATAACGTTCCAAGGCATACACACATCTTACACACATTTCACACGTACATTTTGCATATCTAAAGCATACATACAACATCCTTGCATACATCCAGGGCTCCCTATCGATGTCAAAACATCATACATTTTGTATACATACAATATTCAATACGCATGCATACACATGTATCACATAGAAAAATGAACAAACGACTTCATTCAACTATCTAAGGATCGACCAACGTAATACTTCCCATACAATTCAACTCGTCACCTCAGTCTTCATGCCGTGACACATTCAACCCATCACCTAGACCTTTCCGCAGTGGTGAGGTCCTTACAAGTCCCACTACATTGCCTCTAAGCCGTAGTGTATCTCTCCAGATCAGCATATTGCCTCTAAGCCGCAATATATCGCCCGACTCAAACCCATTGCCTATAAACCGCAATGAATTCCCAACTCAGCATGTTGCCTCTAAGCCGCAATATATTCTCAAAGACCCATTACGTTGCCTCTAAGCCGCGACGCATGCTCGAAAACCCATTGCATTGCCCCTAAGCCGCAACGCATTTTTAAAAACTCAGTATATTGCTTCTAAGCCGTAATATATCCATTCAACCAAAACAGATTGCCTCTAAGCCGCAATGTATCTCTCCAGATCAGTATATTGCTTCTAAGCAATATATCTTCCAATTAAATATGTTGCCTCTAAGCCGCAACATATTCTAAAAACCCATTGCATTGCCTCTAAGCCGCAACACATCGTCAAAGCTAAGTATATTGTTTGTAAGCTGCAATATACCATCCAATTCAAAAACATTGCTTCTAAGCTATGATAACACTTACTTTACACTTATTTTTGACTCTGATTTCACATGTTACTTAGGTTTTTTATTATTGTTTTCTCGTATTATGCCTATCTTTTGTTTCCTTTTCAGGTATTTCAATTATCCAGAGCTCCCCTGAAGAAATGAAGGAAAATAGGCTGAAAAACAGGAGTTTAGGTCAAATTTGCACTCATGGCGTCCAGCATGGTGCCAACCATAGGGTAGGCCATGACGTGGACCACCTCTTGCTGACCTCAACAGCCATGTTCCCCATTTCCTTTCATTTACACTCATGGCAGGCTCCACCTTTGGACGATATTCCCCCCCCCCCCCCCCCCCCAAAAAAAGGAGTTAGGGGGCATTCCTGTGATTTCCTGCATTCTTCATCCTCTATAAATAGAAGTTCCTGATTTCATTTTAATTCACCCAAGCTTAGTTGCAAACTTGATCCAACCATAGTTGCAAACTTAAACCATATAATTTCACCATTGTAAAGTGATAATTATTCACACCGGGGAATTATTGCACTGTTGATTGAGTCTGTGATCGAGTTTGTAGGTTGAGTCTGTAATCGAGTTTGGAGCACTTCGGCAGAAGTTTATCCTGCCACATTTATTTTCAACTGCTATTTATTTCCAATCGCATTTTACTTCCAGTTTATACCAGATTTAAAACCTCCCCGTTTGGAGTAGGTTTCTATTTATATTTCTCGCACCTGGTTTTACTTTGTTTATTTTCCGCACTGCTTTTAGTTTGTTTATTTCCCGCACCTGCTTTTACTTTGTTTATTTCCCGCACCTGCTTTTACTTTGTTTATTTCCCGCACCTGCTTTTACTTTGTCTATTTTCCGCACTTGCTTTTACTTTGTTTATTTTCTGCACTGCTTTTACTTTGTTTATTTTTCGCACCGCACTTTAAATTATTTACTTTCTCGCATGATTTATTTTAACATGTCTTTTTACATTCCCATGTCAGGCTGAACATTACTGGGCTAGAATGTAAGGAATCTAGTTAGATCGATATTCCAAATAATGTGTCAATAGAAATTCTTATGGGCTATTTTGGTTTTTAATACGAGTTTTCTATACTTTATTGTTGTTGGGTAAGATCGAAAGCCGTCCAACACTTTGTTAAACTCGGTTAGTTCTAACTAGTCAAAGGAAGCGAAAGCGCTTTGTCTGGTTAGTTAGGGATTTTTATTATCAAAGAAATCAATTTTGAAACTATTTTTGGACGCGTTTATAGAGTTAAAGTTAGGTCCCCTTTTTATTAGAAATTCCAGATCAAAATACTTTTCAACTTGGTCAAGTACTTTATTTCTTAAAAATAGGATTATTACTTTAACGCAATGCGCGCCTTTTTATAAGTGATGATAAGAAGGTTTGATTAGAGAGTAAACTCGGTTCTGATTACGCGAAAGCGACATTTCCTGTTAAATTAGTTCTTTTATTTAGTAGAAAATATTGCCCTATAAGTAGTTCTATTCCGAAGCATTGTGAATATCATATGACTATGTGAATTACATTCGACCCTGCTTTTATATCTGAAGTTTATTTCTCCGCACTTTAGTTTCTTGCATGCTCAATTCCCTGTTTAATATTGACTTAACTAAACACTGTAACAATAGGAAACGATAGATTCACGATTGATCTCTGTGGATCGATAATCTTTTATATTACTCTGACGCGATTCGTACACTTTCGAATACACCACATCAAGTTTTTAGCGCTGTTGCCGGGGACCAATTTCGTCAAATTTTGCACCCTATAGTCGCACCGTCTAGACTAAGTTTTACAGTCCGGTTAATGCGAAGATCTCACAGCACCAGAACCTTATTCAATCCTTTAGCAGAACCTGAATGTTACATCCATTTTCTCCGTAGAATTAGAAAAACTAATGGCCGAGAATCGTAACCAAAGACCCCTTAAGGAATTTGCCCAACCGTCAGATGAGGAACCTAGTCCAAGTATCGTAAACCCAGCTATAATCACAAATAATTTCGAACTAAAACCCTCATTGCTACAATTGGTGAAACAAAACCAATTCGGTGGTCTCGCTACTGAGAACCCGAATCAACACTTAAAAACTTTTATACAATTAGAAGACACTTTAAAATGCAATGGTTCTCCTGAGGCAATACAACTAACATTATTCCCTTTTTCCCTCAGAGATAAAGCACGATATTGGTTGGATTCCCTTCCATCCAATTCAATAACAACCTGGGAAGACCTTAGGAGAGTATTTCTCGCAAGATATTTTCCGCCCAGCAAAACTGCTGTCCTTAGAAACCAAATCACTAGATTAAACCAAAACCTGGGAGAATCACTTTTTGAAGCATGGGAGAGATATAAGGACCTGTTAAGAGCCTGTCCACACCATGGCCTAGAATAATGGATAATCATCCACACCTTATATAATGGACTCCATTACAACACAAAGATGTCTATCGATGCTGTCGCTGGTGACGCGTTGATGAATAAACCTTACCTAGAAGCCTACCCTCTCATTGAGGACATGGCCCAAAACCATTACCAATGGGGAACATAATGAGCTACGGTAGAGAAAAAGGAGACCCAAGGAGGAAAACATGAGATAAGTTCTCTAGACATGATGCAAGTAAAAATGGACGCTCTTGCCTTAAAAGTTCAAAACATGTCTCAAAACCCTAATACTGTAGCCGCAGTAGCTTCAGAATGCAAACTCTGTAGGACCCAAGGACATCAACCTGTGGAGTGTAACTTGTTGAATGAGCCTTGCTCAGACCAAGTAAACTACACCCAAGGAAACCCATTTTCAAACACTTACAACCCCGGATGGAGGAATCACCCAAAAGTTTCTTATAAAAACAATAGCCCAATAAAAAACTCTGCACCTCCGAGACCTACAGGTTTCCAAGCCCAAAGACCAAATCAACCTATGCAAGCTGTGGCACCCAAACCAACCTTGAGAAAATCATTAAAAATTTCATTTCAGCTCAAACCCAGCAAAACAAAGAGTTCCTAAATTAGAATATTCACGTAAACGAACTAATCACGCAATTAGGAACTAAGGTTGATCAGATAATTACGCATAAACAGATGCTTGAAACCCAGATCTCGCAGATAGCCCAAACACAAGCCCCACAAACTACACCTGGAGGACAATTCCCTGGACAACCTCAACCAAATCCTAAAGGGCAAGCTAATGTCATTTCCTTACGAAGTGGGACTACTTACGATGGACCCAAGAATCCAACCATGAGTACACCCTCACAACCTAAGACAAATGTTTTGCCTACAGACCAAGTGGAGGAACCAGAGGAACCCAGAAAGCAAAAAGAACCAGAATTAAAAGATAAAACTAATAAATAACTACCCCCGTACCAACCCCCAGTCCCATTTCCGCAAAGACTTAAACAAACCAAACTTGACAATCCATGTAGAGATTCCTTTCACCAAAGCCATCACTCAGATACCATCTTATGCTAAATTCCTAAAAGACATCATGACCAAAAAGCGTAGACTTGATGATCCCAAACCTATCGAATGCAATTTTATTTCAGGAAATAAACTTGCCAAGAAAGAAAAGGATCCATGAAGTTTTTCCATTCCTTGTATCTTAGGAAATCATAGTATTGACAAAGCCTTCTTAGATCTAGGAGCTAGCGTCAGCCTTATGCCTTTAGCAGTTTGTAGAAGGTTAAACTTAGGAGAATTACAGCCGACTAAAATGTCTCTCCAGTTAAGTATCCTATAGACATACTTGAAGACATACCAGTTAAGATCGGTCAGCTATATATCCCAACAGATTTCATGGTTATGGATATTAAAGAAGACGAATAAATCCCAATCCTCTTAGGTAGACCATTCCTACCAACATCCGGAGCCATAATTGACGTTAAGAAAGGAAAATTAACATTTGAGGTGGGTGATGAAAAGATAGAATTTAATCTTTCAAAGTTCTTAATAGCACTAGTCATAGAAGATGCCTGTTATGCCATAGACGTCATTGACGAGTGTATATTGGAACTTAAGCGAGAGGAATCTAACAAAAATATCAAGTTACCTTCGACCCCCATTATAGAGGACGATGGATTTAAAAGTTTAGAACCTTACATCGATGACGACCTCTATGAATGTTTATCTCTTACTCCCGATCCCATGCCTTGCCCTTTGAAACCATCTTTAGAACTGAAGGAACTTCCCAAGAACCTCAGATACGAATTCTTAGATAAAGAGATGAATCTTCCTGTTATAGTTAACACTATTTTAAGTCAAGACGAGACAACTTAACTCTTAGAGATCTTACGAAAATATCCCTCAACTTTAGGGTATAACGTCTCCAATTTAAAAGGGATAAGTCCATCAGTGTGCATGCACCAGATCCTGTTAGAGGAAAACTCAAAACCCTCAAGAGAACATCAAAGAAGAATAAACCCTATAATGAACGACGCTGTTAAAAGAGAATTTCTTAAGTTACTAGAGGCTGGTATGATTTACCAAATATCAGATAGTAATTGGGTGAGCTCTGTGCATGTGGTGCCAAAGAAAGGAGGCATCACAGTCATAGAAAATGAGAAAGGTGAGCATATTGCTAAACAAACAAAAGGAGGTTGGCGTATGTGTATAGATTATAGAAAATTAAACAAAGCAACCAGGAAGGATCATTTCCCTCTTCTATTTATAAATCAAATGCTCGAACATCTATCCAGACACTCACACTTTTGTTATCTAGATGGATACTCAGGATTTTTCCAAATACCTATTCACCCTGAGAATCAAGAGAAAACAACCTTCACCTGTCCTTATGGAACGTTCGCCTATAGACGAATGCCCTTCGGACTCTGTAATGCCCCTGCCAGTTTTCAATGTTGTATGATGTCTATATTCGCAGATTACCTAGATGGAATAATGGAAGTTTTCATGGATGATTTCTCGGTGTGTGGATTCAATTTTAAAGATTGTCTCTCCAACCTCGAAAAAATCATTGAAAGATGCGTAGAGGTGAACCTAGTGCTAAACTGGGAAAAATGCCATTTTATGGTTAATGAAGGTTTAGTATTAGGACACATTGTCTCCGAAAGAGGCATTGAGGTCGATAGAGCCAAAATTGAAGTTATAGAAAACCTCAGCCCACCTAAAACCATTAGGGAGATTAGAAGTTTTCTTGGACATGCTGGTTTTTATCAGCGTTTTATAAAAGCCTTCTCTAAAATAATAAAACCTTTGACTAATCTTCTAATGAAGGACGTTGAATTTGTTTTTGACGAGAAATGTCTCGAAGCTTTTAAATTTTTGAAACAAGCACTGATTTCAGCTCCGATCATGCAACCCCCAGATTGGACACAACCTTTTGAAATCATGTGCGATGCCAGCGATTATGCAGTTGGTGCTGTTCTAGGACAACAAAAAGACAAGAAATTACATGTTATATATTATGCTAGTAGAACCCTATATACTGCCCAGCCCAACTATGCAACAATAGAGAAAGAATTACTGGCAGTAATTTTTGCGATAAATAAGTTTAGGTCCTACCTAGTTGGAGTAAAGATCATTGTTTACACTGATCATGCTGTCATACGTTATCTATTAAATAAAAAGGACGCTAAACCTAGATTACTTAGATGGATCCTGTTACTCCAAGACTTTTATTTAGACATTAAGGATAAGAAAGGCACAGAGAATGTTGTCGCTGACCACCTCTCTAGATTAGAACACTTAAAACCTGACTTATTGCCTATAAATGATGATTTCACCTATGACAAACTTATAGCTAAGACTCATGATTTCGAACCTGACGGAGATAAAGATTTTGAAATTTTTTTAGTAATGAAGAGCGTACCTTGGTACGCTGATTTTGTAAACTACGTAGCTGCAGATATCATACCCACTGATCTAAATTACCAACAGAAAAAGAAGTTCTTGAAAGATGTTAAACATTTCTACTAAGATGAACCATTCCTATTCAAGAGAGGAATAGATAATATTTTCAGGTGTTGCGTCCCAGAAGAGGAAATAGAATACATCATCAAACACTGTCGTTCTGCACCTTATGGTGGACATGCAAGTATATCTAAAACACACGCCAAGATTCCTCAAGCAGGCCTCTATGGGCCAACTTTATGGCACGATGTTCATGCCTACATTTTCAAGTGCAACCGATACCAACGCACCGGGGACATATCAAGACTTGACGAGATGCCAATGAGGAATATCCAGGAAGTTGAACTCTTTGATGTTTGGGGTATAGACTTTATGGGACCATTTCCACCTTCAATTGGAAATAGGTACATTTTGGTAGCTGTGGACTACGTGTCTAAATGGATTGAGGCTATTGCATCACCCACAAACGACACAAGAGTGGTAGTCAATTTATTTAAGAATATCATTTTTCCGAGGTTTGGAACACCCCGTCTCGTTATAAGTGATGGAAGATCACATTTCATATCCAAAATCTGTGATAAGCTCTTGAGTAAGTATGGAGTAAAGCACAGAGTAGCAACACCTTATCATCCATAGACTAACGGCCAAGTAGAAGTGTCTAACAGGGAGATTAAACAAATCTTAGAAAAAATAATTTCAATTTCCAGAAAAGATTGGTCTCAGAAGCTACATGAAGCAATATGGGCCTACAGAAAAACTTTTAAAACCCCTATTGGAACAACCCCTTACCAATTATTCTATGGAAAATCTTGTCATTTTCCCTTCGAGTTAGAGCATAAAGCCTATTGGGCCATTAAGACCCTGAATTTGGAATATTTGACTGCTGGTGAAAAGCGCATCCTTGACATTCATAAATTGGAGGAATTCCGCCAGTCTGCCTATGAGAATGCTATAATATATAAAGAAAGAACCAAAACTTGGCATGACAGAATAATTGTAAAGAAAGATTTCAATATAGGCGACCTTGTTCTCCTTTTCAATTTCAGGTTGCGACTTTTTCCTGGCAAGCTACATTCAAGATGGACTGGTCCTTTTGAGGTCTCTAGAATCCTAAGATCTGGAGCAGTCGAGATCAAGAACAATTCTTGTAGCCCATTCATCGTCAATTGGCAGAGGTTGAAGCACTATAAAGGAGGTGAGATTCCCACCAACTACCCCAGCCACACTCTGATTGATCCACTAGTACCAGTTTCCGATATATGAAGTTTACTCGTTAAGCTAACAACGTTTAACAAGCGCTGCATGGGAGGCAACCCATGGGTTTATTTTTATTTTTTGCATTTATTTACTTTTTTCAAATTTTTATTTTTATCTTTACACTAACAGTTGTAAAATTTATGATTTCAGGCATCACCTGCTAGCCGTCTTTGCTAACTACATTTTTCAGGATGGAGCATTTCAGTGACATGCATTTTTCATTCCGAGATGACACTCAGAGACCACGCTATGCAGTCCTTTCACATCGACCCATGACACTTATGATACAATGGGAGAACTGACTTGAAGTTTTGCGTTTGTGTTCGCAAATGTTTTGGTTTAGCAAGAGTCGCCACCGACTTTTTATTTTATCCAAAGGAAAGGTCAAAAAGCACAGGAAAGACTTTTGAGGTGTTTTCTTGGGTTCAGGGGGTAGATTATGAAAAGGGAAGGTGCTAGCACCCTTTTCATCTATGGTTTTCCATGGGCTCTTAGTTACTTGTTTAGATCACTTGCTTTGCTTTTCCAATTGTTTGAAATGGTGCTTTGTGTGGTTTTGAAAGTATTTTGAAAAGAGGCAATCGTTGTGGCAATCTTTGTAATGATTCTTGTTTGAAAAATGTATACAAAGATGTTTGTCTTTTGAAAAAATGTTTCAATGTTTGAAAGTTTGTTGGGAAATGTTTTGAAATTGTGTGTGTGTTTTTGAAATTAGCAAGGATGGTTTGCAAGAGATCAAGTAACTAGGAGTTGTCTACCCTTACTCAAAAGTCTTTCTTGTGCATTTTAAACCCTTTTGACATTGTTGTTTTACCATTGTATTTGGTAAACAACCTTGTCTTTGGATATTAAACGGGACAGGCGTGGGTCATCGTATGACCATGATAACAATATTGCCAAGTACCTTAGCAAGTTTTTGAGGGACTAGATCATTTTTGTTTAGGCAACCAAGATAGCGTCATCGAGGGACTATGATCTTTTTGTTTTGGTTTTGTTTTGCCAAGATACCTAGCATGCATACCATGTCCATTTTAAGGCAACAAAGTGGATGAAACCCTAGAGGTGCTTATGTGCAAGGTGTTGTCATTTTTCATGCATTTTTGTCTTGTGTTTAGTCAAGCTATTTGTTTGATTTTGGTCTTTTGCATACAAACCCTAATTCTTACTATCATGGCATATGAAAGCAATAAATGCGTAAAGTAAATCTAGACTATTACACTATATTATGGGAAGGAGGGTACATGTTTGAATAGGGGATATTGCTCAAAATAAAACCCTAAAACTATTACAACCAAATTGAATTTATTTGTACAACAATAAATAAATAAACAACTATTTAAATGTGCAAATAAATGTAAATATGCAAAATGTTTTTGTATTCATTTTTATGTATGTAAAAATAAATTTATTTATGTCTTAAAAATAAGAAAATAAAAATGATTATTTTTGAAAGGGTGAAGAAACCCTAATTTTTTGTTTAAAAAAAGATATATTCTATATTATTTATTTATTTATTCATTTTTATGTACAAGAAAATAAATAAAAATATATACAAAAATGTTAAAAAGATAATACATGTGAGAGAATATTATTTTATATGTATAATAAAATAAAATTAAATATGTAAGCATTTTAATATTATTTACAATTTTATTTAAGAAAATAAAGTATATATTATTTTTTAAACTATTTTTATGCCAAGAAAATAATAAAAATAATAAAATAAAATGTGAAAAATTAAGAGAATATTTTTTGTGATTTTAAATATTTAGAATAAATAAATAAAGTCAGAAAATATAAAAGAAATGAAAAATATACAAAAATAAAACAAATGGGCCAAGGGGGGTGGAGAAAACAAAATGGAGGGTGCAAACAGCAACAAGCCCAAGCGTCAGGCCCAAGTCACACTTCATCCCTGTCCTTTGACCAAACGCGCGCGCCCTGTTCAGCTCAAACTGTATCTCTCTATTCTTTGCATGAAATCAAAAACTCACAACATGAAACTTATAGCTTGTTAAATCACGATTCCAACCATATAAAAAACTTGATCTAACTCTAAGAAACCAGGGAGAATTTCAGTGCCCCTAATTTATGACCTAGTTTTTTTTAGTAACTTCAACTTCTAAATTCTCCTAGCTCAGTTAATATAAATAAGAACTATGCATATGTACACTTCAAGCAACTTAAGGACTACATTTTTGCTTCACAAACCTAATCCTAATGATGCCTAAATAAGGAGTTAGAATCTTGACAAATACCTGTTTCAGTTAAGTTCGAATATGGCAATGTAGCACCTTTGAATGAGGCTTGAAGGACTTTTGAGCTTGCTTGAAGTTCCCTTGACCTTTCCCAATGCTCAACTTGCTTTGAAATGGCTTGAATCTCCTTGTAGAACTCAACCTGCAAAGCTTCAAAATGAAAGTGGTGAAGTGTGCAAACGAGGTTACAGTTGCAAAGTAAGGGCCTGGACAATTTAGGTGTGTTGTATTGGATGTGTTTGAAGTGGTTTCAAGCAAAACGCACGAGGCAAATTGGTTTTGGAAGTGGTTCTGCAGATATGGCCTTGTTTTGACAAGAACTTGTGATTTTGTGTTTTAGGGTGTTTGGGAGCTTGGCAAATCGTGTTTTCTGCTTGGTACAATATGCTGAGATTGTTTGAAATGGTCACAAGGCTTGGTTTTAACAGATGCACAAGTTATGGACCCTTTTGCAAGTTGGCTTGTTTTTGAAGACAAGGTTGAGTTGACAAAGCCAAAGCCTGTACAGGCCTGCTCCTTAGCTGCACATAGTTGGTGAGCTTTTCTTGATGTTCATGGACTTTGTTTGCTACAAGAGATTGGGTCCAATGCTCAAGATAAACAAAATTGCCAAAAGCTAACTTTATCAAAGTGGCAATGTGAACTTTTTGCCATTTTTGGAATAGTTCTTTGTGTAATGCTCCATAGCTCAGAATAAGACCAATGTCCAATGTATTTGCATTAAATTAAGGAGTGTGGAAAGGATTAAGACCTGTAAAACAAGTACAAGCATGATCCAAACTGATTTGCAATTTGTGCCAATGTGAAAAATGCCATGGACAAAAGTGAGAAATGGCCATTTTCTTTTCTTCGATTCTCCCTAACCATAAATGATCTTGGAGAGTTCTGGGACATTCTGGAAAGCTTGTAACATGCTCTACAATCCATCTTTGAAATGCACTTTTTGATTCAAAATGGAACTATGTGAAAAGTTGCCATGAAGATAGGTCAAAATCCTGCCTTAAACTAAGGCAAAATTTCACTAAGTTAAAAGTTTCATGGACCCCTATTCAGAAAATCATAACTTGAGATCCAAGCATCATTTGGGAAAATTTTGTGAATCAAAGTTTTATATTTTATGGAGGAATACAACTTTTATGTTGGAAGTTTTCTTTGAATCCAATTGCATCAAGGTGAAAAAGTTGGGCAAAGTTGGGAAAAAATAAGAAATTTTCATAACTTAGAAAATTTCTAAGTTATGAAAATTTTCCATTTTAAACCCTAATTTCCAAAATTAGGTTTCTCGGTGAATGAGTTTCATGTTTTGACACATCTTTATGAAAAATGACCCTTGACACTTGATTTTGACCAAAAAGTCATAGTTTGACTTTTCAGTGTACAATTAATTTTTGATCAGTTGATTGGAAAATTCATCTGTCAATCCAATGCTTTTGAGATCTTTTGAACCTTGTGATTAGGTCAAGATGATGACATTGAGTCCTTGAAACCATGCTTGAACCCAATTTTCCATTGGCTAGGTGAAAAATCAGAAATTGCCCTTCTACAGTCAAAACCCTAATTTTGACCATTTTGCCCTTTTGATGATCTGATCAAATTTCTTGAGGAGTTGTGGTACAAACTTGATAAAATGGTTTATATGAGTCTATAATGTTGATGTGGATAAAAAATTATGAGGTTTGACTGTAAATTGGCCATAGTTGACTTTTTCCCCAATACAACTGATTTTTAGGTCAATTGTCCAATTGATTGGGCAAAAATTTGATTCAAGGCTTAAAACTTGGTATGAGCAATCTTAGGAGTCCAATATGAAGTATGAAAGTCACATTAGGCATTGGAAGTCCAAAAATCCTTGTTCAAACTCAAATCCTAATTTCAGGTCATCAGTTCAAGGAGATGTCTTGAGCTGAGCAAACCCTAATCCTGTCTGGAGTCCAAAGAGTCTTGTGAGGAGAATCTTGATAAAATGAGAGGACAAATTTTGGGGTACAACAGCTGCCCATGTTCAATCTTCTTGAACCTGAAGAGTTAGATTGGCGAGTTTTGTCGTTGGTGACTCGAAGGTAAAAGATGATTGGACACTAGAGTGCCCGTAAATTTGCACTCATCAAAATGTAGTTGAGGGAATGGGCTTAAAGATTCCATTTGGAGAGGTGACAAAATCTTGTCAAAGATGGGCTTAAAGATGCCATCCAAGGATGTGTGTTGAATTGTAGGTTGTAAGTCAGAAGAATGAGTATCAGAATGGTATCCGTGTCTGGAACGTGTCTGAACTGTATCTGGAGACTGAATCTGTATGAGCAATGGAAGGGCGTCCGCGTCTGGAGCGTATCCGAGCTGTAATTGTATTTGATTCTTGAATGAATAACAAAATAACTTCCGTGTCTGGAGTGTATCTGTATTGTATCTGAATCTGAAATCTGAATAAGCGACAAAATAACATCTGTGTCTGGAGCATCTCTGGGCTGGGGAAAAAGTCAGAATAAGTGACAGAATGGCAACCGTGTCTGGAGCGTATCTGGACTATATCTGAAGTTGAGATCTGTATGAGTAGCAGAATGACTTCCGTGTCTGGAGTGTATCCGTACTGTAACTGGGATCTGAATAAGTGACAAAATGACTTCCGTGTCTGGAGTGTATCTGAACTTGAAATTGATAGTTGAATGTTAATGAGAAATAGAATGGCTTCCGTATCTGGAGCGTATCTAATATGTATCATGATTGTTGAAGTATGAATGAGTGACATAATGTCATCCGTGTCTGGAGCGTATTCGTACTGTATCTTAACTTTGAATTCTGAATGAGTAACATAATGACTTCCGTGTCTGGAGTGTATCTTTACTGTATCTGAATAAGGGATCTGAATGAGTAACAGAATGACTTCCGTGTCTGGAGTGTATCTGAACTGTAATTGAAATATTTGAATATTTGTTAAAGATAGCTTTTAATCTTATTCTGAAAAGGGTAAAATGTTAGCTGAAACACAAAGTTATGTTGCATGATATGTATGATGCAATAAAATGTGTTTTATCAATGTTTATGATATATGAATGTAATGTATGCGCATGTAAGCTGATTTACTGTATTGCTGAGGAAAATAAATCCTTGATAGCTGGAGATAATAAAATCCTTGACTGCTGTCGGGGAAAATAAATCCATGACCGCTGCTGGAGATTCAAAATCTTTGACAACTTCTGTGGGGATGTGAGAATCCTTCATGACTTTCCTGGGGATAGTGATCCTTCAAGTCTTTGGAGTTAGAGGATGATAAACATTCCGTTGTGAGAATAATGCCAAGTGTTGTTTGAGAAACCTGCTTGGGGAATCCAGAGAACTTTGAAGACTTCTACTGGGGGTTAAATAATGGGAATCCTTACTCGGCTGGGGAATAGGGAAAATTCTGGCGATCTCTACCGGGGATCAGACAAAGGAAAACCTTGATCTGTTGGAGAAAAAGGAAGGCTCTGATGGCTTCTGCGGGGAACTGAGAATGAGAATCTTCATTCTGCTAGGGGAATTTGAATCCTTGGGGACTTCATGCCGGGGAGTCAAGAATGAGAATCTTCATTCTGTAGGGGATTAAAGATTCTGACAAATTCATGCTGGAGAGTAATGAAGATTCTGGCAACTTCACTGGGAAATCAATAATGAGAATCTTCATTCTGTTGGGGAGTAAAACTCTATGGTGAAGAAGGCTTACTGCTGGAGAGTAAGTTCAGGATTCTGGGGGAAAAAGCTATACTAGTGGGGAGTAGCTATCCCGTTGGGAGATCAGGAGTTTGGGTTGTATGCCAATCTACTGGGGAATTATCCTAGGTTGGGAATAAAACCAAAGTTAACTGTTATCTGGTTGATTCTCAGATTTTAAGACAACTTGCTGGGAAATCTGGAGAAACTGAATGGTTCCCACTGGAGATGTATAGTTCGAAACTTGACTCGACCGGGGAAGAAGGTTTCTTCTTCACTGAGGATCTGTAGTTCAAAGTTTTTGGCTCCGCTGAGGATTGGGATTTTGAAGACTTAACTCTGGTGGGAATTAAGGATTTTGAAATTATAACTCCGTCGGGGATATGTATTTCAAGGTTTTAGCTCTGCTGGGGATCTAAATGATGTACTGCAGGGGATTTCTCCTGGAATAGCCTAAAGACATTTTCCTATACTTTCAACCTGTCAGTAATTATTCTTTCTCATTTCGTTTATTTGTAAACAGTGATTATATTCAAATGCATATGCTCATCAATAAATCATTGGACGTTTTCAAATAAAACATAAGTGTAAAAAGAAGAAAAGGCAAATAGTTTTCTGCATTTTGAAGTATCTTTATATTAACTTTGTGTAAGTATTTTGTACAAAGGAGACAGACATCCTAGTACAAGAATATTGTCGTAAAAATGAGAAAAATTTATACAAAGAAATATGGCTATGTGTGAAAATTCCATGGGGTTCCCATTCTGCTGTAGCCTTCGTAACTCTGAATATCTTGTCCATTCGTTGCTTCGCCCGAAGATGATTGGGTTGATCAGAAGCCCGAAGCTTGTTTGTGAAGAGATTGTCCTTAAAGTGATCCGACAAGACATAGTCATATGCTTTAATTCCCCAACTTTTGCCTGGACCTCCCTTTCGGGTTTTCAGTCCACCGGGAAACCCTTTTTTGCCCAAGTCGCCCTTTCGGGTTTTCAACTTGCCGGGTGTACAGATTTTTTTGCTTATCCCTAATTTTTGCCTGAACCGCCCTTTCGGGTTTTCGATTCACCGGGATGCCCTTTTTTTGCCTAGGTGTGTCAACCTAGCGGGTCATTTATGCGTAGTATCTTTTGACTATGTCTGCGTTCGCAGGGTGCGGTAGGTCGTCGCCGTCCATGGTGGTTAAAATCATTGCCCCACCAGAAAAAATGTTTTTGATCACAAATGGTCCTTCATAGGTAGGAGTCCATTTGCCCCTGGGATCACTTTGCGGCAAGATGATCCGCTTGATTACAAGATCCCCGACTTGATATATCTGGCGTCTGACTTTCTTGTTGAAAGCCTTGATCATCCGTTTTTGATACGTCTGACCGTGGCAAACAACAGTAAGTCTCTTTTCATCAATCAAGTTAAGTTGATCAAGCCGGGTCTGAATCCAATCGTCTTCACTCAAACCAGCATCTTTCATGATTCTCAAGGAGGAAATCTAAACCTCGATAGGTAAAACAGCTTCCATGCCGTATACCAAAGAATAGGGTGTTGCCCCGGTTGATGTACGTGCCGTGGTACGGTACCCGTGGAGAGCAAATGGTAGCATCTCATGCCAGTCCTTGTAGGTGTCTGTCATCTTTTGTATGATTCTTCTTGATATTTTTGTTCGCAGCTTCGACATCACCGTTCATCTTTGGCCGATAGGGAGATGAATTGTGATGTTGAATCTGGAACTGCTCGCACAGGGCGGTGATCATAGTGTTGTTCAGGTTTGTACCATTGTCAGTGATGATCCTTTCGGGGATGCCGTACCAGCAAATAAGGTTCTGCTTGATGAAGCGGGCAAGAACATTCTTTGTTACGGATACGAAGGAAGCTGCTTCGACCCATTTGGTAAATTAATCAATGGCCACCAGAATGAAGCGGTGTCCATTGGATGCTGTAGGCTTGATCTCTCCAATCATGTCGATTCCCCACATAACGAATGGCCAAGGAGCTGTTAAGACATTGAGAGGAACTAGAAGTATATGTACCTTGTCCGCATAGATTTTACATTTGTGATAAGTACGGGAATGTTGATGGCAGTCAGCTTCCATGATAGACTAGTAATAGCCTGCCCGTAGAATCTTCTTAGCCATCGTATGTCCGCTAGAGTGAGTGCCAAAGGTACCATTATGCAGTTCATCCATGATCTGTTCAGCTTCAATCTTGTCCACACAACGGAGCAGAATGCAATCATGATTGCGCTTGTACATGATACCATTGCTCAGGAAGAACTTGGCAGAGAATCTATTCAAGAACTTTTTGTCGTTGACTGAAACTCCTTCAGGATATTCTTGAGCCTCGAGATACCTTTTGACTTAATGAAACCAAGGTCGGTCCACTACTTCTTCGGTATTAATCTCGTGACAATGTGCAGGTTCATCCATCCGTTCAATGGTGATTTGGGGAGCCTCATTATCCCAGTTAAGTTTAAACATGGATGACATTGTAGCTAGAGCATCTGCTAACTGATTTTCTTCTCGCGGGAAGTGCTCGAAGCTGATCTGCTCGAAATGTGGTAACAATGTCAAGACATGTTCTTTGTAAGGGATGAGGTTCAGATGTTTAGTATCCCACTCTCCTTTGATCTGACTGATGACCAAAGCTGAGTCCCCAAATACAATAAAAGATTTGATTCCCAGGCCTATTGCAGCCTTGAGACCAAAGATACAAGCTTCATACTCGGCCATGTTGTTGGTGCAATTGAAGCAAAGTTTGGCTGTGAAAGGTGTATAGCAACCTTATGGAGATATAAGTATCGTGCCGATACCGTTGCCAAGTGCATTGGAGGCACCATCAAAGGGTTCATCGGGATCCTTGTTCAGGTCCGTCATATGGTCTGAAATCTTCAATATTGTCCAATGTCATAATGTCCTCGTCAGGAAATTCAAACTTCATGGATTGGTAATCTTCGACAGCTTGATGAGCTAGATGGTCAACTAGTACACTCCCCTTTATAACTTTTTGGGTCGTGTACTGTATAGCATATTCTGTCAGGATCATCTTCCATCTAGCTATTCTTCCGGATAAAGCAGGATTTTCAAAGATGTGCTTGATCGGATCCATCTTAGATATCAGCAAAGTGGTATGAATCAACATATACTGCCTTAGCCGGCGAGCAGCCCATACCAAAGCGCAACAAGTTTTCTCGAGCAGTGAGTATCGGGTCTCACAGTCGGTAAACTTTTTGCTAAGGTAATAAATGGCATGCTCTTTTCGGCCAAACTCGTCATGTTGGCCCAGTACGCACCCCATTGAATTCTCTAGGACGGTCAGATACATGATTAGCGGTCTTCCTTCGACGGGAGGCATCAAGATAGGAGGTTCTAGAAAATACTCCTTGATTTTATCGAAAGCAATTTGACAGTCATCATTCCATTTAACCACCTGATCTTTCTTCAACAACTTGAAGATTGGCTCACAGGTAGATGTTAGGTAAGAAATGAACCTTGCAATGTAGTTTAGGTGTCCCAAGAAACCTCTAACCTCCTTCTCAGTGCGAGGGGCATGCATTTCTTGTATAGCTTTGACTTTGGCAGGATCAACCTCGATGCCTTTGTTGTTGACAATGAAACCCAAGAGTTTACCGGACCTGACTCCAAAGGTGCACTTGTTTGGATTCAGTCTGAGCTTGTACTCCTTCAACCTGACAAACAGCTTTTGCAAATGGTCGAGGTGTTCTTCTTCAGTTTGTGAACAGGCTATCACGTCGTCTACGTAGACCTCTATCTCATGATGTATCATATCATGAAACATAGCTACCATGGCACGTTGATAGGTTGCCCCGGAATTCTTCAGTCCAAATGGCATCACTTTGTAGCAGAACGTACCCCACTGTGTAACAAAAGTAGTTTTCTCCATGTCTTCAGGTGCCATTTTGACCTGGTTGTAACCTGAAAATCCATCCATGAAAGAAAATACCTTGTGCTGAGCTGTATTGTCAACCAAGATGTCAATGTGCGATAGTGGAAAGTCATCTTTAGGGCTAGCCCTATTTAGGTCTCTATAATCCACACACATTCTGACTTTGCCGTCCTTTTTAGGCACGGGCACAATGTTAGCAACCCATTATGGATAGGAAGTAACAACAAGAAATCCGGCATTGAACTGCTTCATAACTTCTGCTTTGATCTTTTCAGACATGTCAGGCCTCATGCGGCAGACTTTTTGTTTAATTGGTGGACAATCGTCTCTTGTGGGTAGACGGTGAACCACAATATCTGTATCAAGTCCCGGCATGTCTTCGTAAGACCAGGCGAAGATCTCAATGTATTCATTCAACAGCTGAATCAAGCGCTCCTTGACACTTGGCTTTAGGTTGGCACCCACTCTGACTTCTTTTCTGTCTTCATCAGTTCCCAAGTTGATTGTCTCTAACAACTCCTCATGAGGTAGAATAACCCTTTCTTCCTATTGTAGCAGCCTAGCCAATTCTCCCGGCACCTCACAATCTTCATCACCTTCGTATTCGGCATGGTAGACCAGATCTTCAGAGTCACTGAAGGCCATAGCAGAATTGTTACCCATGGAATCCGGAATGGAAGGGTACCTATATTTGTGAGTGTGGGTGTGTGTAAGGGATAACCACCTTTAAACAAATAAAATGTAAAAAGAAAGATAATGAACATAAAAGTTTATATGTGAAAACGTCCATGATTCATTAAAATGGCATATGAAGATGAAAAATCAAACCCTTACAAATGGACTTATGTGCCTCAGGTAACGCACAAGGCTAAAAGTGTACGAATTGTTTTGAGAATTATTACAAACCAACAAAAATGTTTGAAAGATAAATTATTGCGGTATGAAAGTAATCGGAACAAAGTCTTTTGCCTCCCAGTTGCACAGTCCTCCGTCAACAGTAGGGAAAATGCAGTCTTCCAGGTTGCTCTCTTCATCACTATCCTCCAAATAATTGACTCAATGATGGGTGATCTTCACTGGGGGCCCTCCGGCGCGAGAGCGGCGCACAACCTTATGACTAGACGAAGTAAACCCCAGGCCGAACTTATCTGATTTGAAAGGAAAGTCTGGAAGGTGCCCCCAGATTGTGGATCCGCCTTCTTCAGTCACAGCCTTAGCATCCTTGAGAGATGACATCCGAGGCATAGGTTTGGTAATTGTAGGTACAGGGGACACTGTCTTGGTTGCTGCAATTTCGGGAGAAACCTCTTCAAAGTGCTGGAAAGGGGTTTCTATGAATTCACCATCTAACTCTACATAGCAGAAAGAATTTAGATGGATTATCATGTATTCCTCTTTGCCATGAACAATTATAATTTCCCTTGGACTGGGTACTTGAGCATTTGATGCAGAGAAGAAGTGACGGCTCCAGCATTGTGAATCCAGGGTCTCCCCAACAAGCAAGAATAGGAAGGACGGATGTCCATCACATAGAATGTGGAGTTGAAGGTTTCAGTTCCTACTTTGATTGGGATGTCCACCTCCCCGTGGACCATCCTTTTAGAACCATCAAAGGCTCTGACAATGATATTGCTGAGTTTCAGGGTTAAGCCTTCATAATCTAGTCTATCCAAGGCTTTCTTCGGAAAGACATTTAAAGACGAACCAGTGTCTACTAGAACGTGAGCTAGAGTAGTCCCTCTTCATTCCACCGAGACATGCAAAGCGTCATTATGTTTTCTCCCTTTAGATGTTAAATCGGCATCGGAGAATCCTAGACCATTGTCAGCTGTCAAGCTAGCTACACATTCCTGGAACTGATCCGCAGAGGTTTCCAGTGGCACATGGGCCATATTCAAGAATCTTATCAGCGCTTTAGCATGAGCCTCTGAACAAAGCAGCAGGGCCAACATAAAGATCTTTGAGGGGGTTTTCCCCAGTTATTCCACAACATCGTAATCTCTTTTCTTGATTATTTTCAAAATTTCTTCCATTTCCTTTTGAGAGGTTTCAGGGATGACCAATGTTTGAGCCTTCATCCTGACAGGCTCTTCTTGGATCCCTTTCCCTCTATCATCAGTAGTAGCAGAGGGGACATCCACCGGAGTTACGACTTCTTCAATAATTGGAGTTCTCGCAAATATGTTTACCAGTACAGGGGTAACCTTAGGAGCAGCTGAGGGTCCGAAGATTGCCTTTGGAGGGGCAATCTCCGGAGAGAAAATTCTTCCACTGCGGGTGATTTTGCTCGTTTCAGTAATGTTTCCAATGTCGGAAGTCTCTTCATCAGAACTCTCTTCAGTTGATTCAATTTGTTTAACACCGTGGTAGTAGATTTCTCCACCATAGTTCCACAGTATTGATTTGTCGGACTTGTATGGGACGGGCCCAGGCATGGTTATCTTCAAAGGTACAGTTTTGGGAGCGGATGTAATCTTAACAGGTCTTTTGGAGACCTTGGAAAGATTGGAGAATATGGCTATTATTGAAACATAATTGACAGGAGTCGGTGTAACAGGAGTCTTTTCAAAAAGGATTTCTTGGTTATCCATTAGGCGTTGGATGCCTAACTTCAACAATGGACATTCGGTTGGTAAGGATGAACAAAGGCAACAATCTTCTTCACAACCTAGGAAAATCCCAGCCTTCAGCAAATTCAACTTGATTATTGGTAACGGAGTTATCAAATCATCAATAGTAGCAACAAAAAGATCTTCTTCAATAGCATGGGCATTCTGGCCATGCCTTGGCATTGGAGCAGAGATTACATTCGGATTTTCAGGGGTGTCGAATTCCACTTCTTTAATGTCTATCAAATCCTGAATCTTATTCTTGAGGGCCCAACAATTGTTGGTGTCGTGCCATATACTCCCTGAATGATAAGCACACTTGGCATTCGAATGGTAGTATGGAGAAGAAGTATTCGGATTCTTCGGGGCCTCTTTCATACTGGAAAGGTTTAACTTCAAGAGATGGGATAGAACTTGAGCCGGAGTCATGTTTATCTGGGTGAATTGCCTTACAGGCCTTTCCACCCTTATTTGGTTGGTTCTGGGTTGATTGTTTCTGGGCTGATCAGCTGCAGACTTCTGAATCATTACGGCCCCCACCGCTGGCCGGTGCTCAACTCTTCCTTGACCCCTTTGGGAGTAGACAGCTGAGACTTCTTTCTTTGCTGGAAAAGTCTTTTTAATGGCAGCAGAAGCAGATGCATCCTTTTGAATTTTGCCTCTTTTAATGCCGGCTTCAACTCTCTCACCAATTAGAATCAACTCGGTGAACCCCGCAGAGGAGCTTCCTATCAGGTGATTAAAGAAAGGACCAGACAGCGTCCCCAAGAACATATCAACAAGCTCTCTCTCAGATAAAGGTGGTTGTACTCGTCCTACCAAATCCCTCCATTTCTGAGCATACTCTTTGAACCCTTCATTTGAGACCATGCCCATACTCTGTAATTGAGTACGGGTTGGTGCTAAGTCCGTATTGCATTGATATTGTTTTTATAAGGCGACTGACAAATCCTCCCAATTATGCACATCAGACCTCTCCAATTGGTAGAACCAATCCAACTGCGTTCCTGAAAGACTATCCTGGAAAAATGGACCCACAGGTCTTTGTCATAGGAATATGGTTGAATTTTCCTGACATAAGATCGTAGGTGCATCTTTGGGCAAGACACCCCATCGTACTTAGCAAACAACGACACTTTGAATTTAGAAGGGATTGCAATTCCAGAAACCAAACCTAACTCCTCAAAATCCAGCCCAGGCACTCTCTGTATCTCCATGGCAGCTAAACGCTCTTCCAAATTCTTGTATTTGTCATCGGCCAGAGGATACTGTTGTTCAGAGTAATCCTCATCTTCCTCTTCTTCAGCTTCAGAATCTGAGGGCACAACAACTCCTTTACCCTTTCCTTCACCCCCTTCAGAAGTTGATGGGAAATCTAGGACCCTTCTGGTTTGACCTTCAAACCTTCTACCCAAGGTAGCCACACCAACTCTCTTCTTCTTATTTTTATCTTTTTCCTTCTCTAGCAGAGTTTTGAGCTCCTCCTGACCCTTAGCCAAGGTCATGAGTAGCTGTTGGAATTGTGAATTCTGAGCTTGCAAGTCTTTGACCGTTTGTTCAATATCTATCTTGCTGAAATAAACAACAGAGAGATGAGGAAACTTGGTGTAAAGACCTGTTTATGCATATGATGAATGATATGTATTCATGTAATGCATTCAAGGATTCAGAAATTCAAATTTGTTTTAAACAAAAAAGAAACACACGTCATATTAATGAGATAGAATTTGTTAGTACATAAATGCCCCATGGGAAAAATAATACAAAATTCTAAGGTAAAAAGACGTTGCACATCCTCTTTGGTGCAATGTAGGTGTTGGGAGTCTACTCTTCGTGAAGTTGACGAGTAAGTTCTAAAACCTTCTTCTCACTGGCGTAGAATTGGGCTTCAAAAGTATCGCGTTCTCCCTTGAGTTGTATCCAACTCCTTTGTAAATCTTCAAGTGATGTTGGCATGTCAGGATGTAGGAGGGTGTATGGAACCTCTCCTTCCATAACAGGCTCTTTGATCACAGGGAGAATGTAGGGGTAAGGCATCATAAGACTTTGGGTGCGAGTTCGTACCCACTTGAGGTAAGGCTCAAGGGGGATGGAATTCTTGTATCCCAAGGTCTTACTGTCCACCTTGTTGGGCATCCTCCAAGCTAAGATGAACCTTTGTCGAAGTCCTTGATCGTCGTTGTCGAAGTCAAAAACCAAGTCTCGAATCAGCATGTCATGTGGGCCATCCCTTCGGGCATACCCAAACTGTCTCACAGCCAAGTAGGGGTTGTAGGTAATGCCTCTCCTAATGCCAAGTAGAGGGACATTAGGAAATTCTCCACAACAATCAATGATGATAACATTTTCTCGGGATCGAGAACACCAATGAACATCTGAATGTGTAAGAGTCATCAATCATTATGACCACCTCAAACCTTGCTCATTCTTCAAGATTGATTGGGGAAGATGGGAAATAAACCATCTTGCCAGTAGAGGAGTGCAACACATGAGAACTCCTCTTTTCCTCATTGTTCGAGTGTGAAAAGAGTGAAGGATATCCCTAAGCAATGTAGGCACCGGGTTGCGAGCCATGAATATTTTGACAACATTCACATCTATAAACTGATCAGGGTTTGGGAACAAGACCAACCCATAGATGAGAAGAGCTAAAATCTCCTCAAAAGCTTGCAGGTCTAGAGAACTCCAGCATTCTTGAGCTTTCTCAAACAGGAACTTTGACAAGAAACCCTTGACACCACTTCTGGTTTCCTAATGGCCTATGACATCAAATGGTTGCAAGTGTAGAGCTTGAGCAACATCTTCAGGCTTTGGATCTCTTTCCATACCGTTGAAGGATAGTTGATGGAGAATAGGAATCCTCAAGTGTTGAGAAAATTCCTCCAAAGTAGGCACTAGTTGGTAGTCAGGAAATGTGAAGCAGTGGTGTAAGGGGTCAAAGAACTGGAAGAAAACCTTCACCATGTCTTCCTCTGTGTTGGATTTGACCAAGTTAAGAAGTCGACCATGTCTCTCGGTGAACGGAGAATACTCTGGAATCTTGGAAGTAAGCTCCTTGAGTTGAGGAGGAATTCTTACAAGGTTGACTTGGATAGTTTTCCTGCGAAGTGAATCCATAACCTACAAAACAGGAACAAAGATGAAAATCCAAAATCCTTGAAATGGTTAGTGCATATGATGCTTCATGTTGTCCATGATGTTATGCACAAGTATATATGTACAAGAAAATCACACAAGTTCCTAGTTTAGGCTTGCACGGGGTTTCATAGGTAAGTACCCTCTTGAAGTTTAGTTGGCTCAACCTGTCCTATAAATAGTAACCGGTTTCTAAGGAGCTCAATATCATTGGATTATTTTCTGTGTTCATTGTTTCAGTTTAGCCACTTTACTGGCGACCAAAATATTCCAAGAAAACAACCCTCAATGAGTGTAGTATCGAGTATCTACCAACTTCGGACTGCACCAAATCCGGTTATCTCACTACATCCTAAAAGGCCAAGATGGTCAAGTAAAGGTTCTAAAAGTTCATTAGTGCTTCATGACATCACTCAGCGGCCACGTATTCTCTTTGATTAACTCAAAGGCTATCGGTACCCACAAATATGTCGCACTAACATAGCTATTTCTTAGACCGTGTCGGTATACCCCGCACAGTTTCCACAATGTATTGCTATTTACCTATGAATGTTTCCCAAATCCGTGTAGAGGATTGAAACTCAAACAATAGAACCAAAAATGTAAAGCATATAAGTCAAAAAAGATAAGCATGTAAAGGTGATCTAAACCCTAAGGTAACCCCACTTTTCTTTTAGTCTCCCCAGCAGAGTCGCCAGTTCTGTGATACAGTGGGAGAACTGACTTGAGGTTTTGCGTTTGTGTTTGCAAATGTTTCGGTTTAGCAAGAGTCACCACCGACTTTTTATTTTATCCAAAGGAAAGGTCAAAGAGCACAGGAAATACCTTTGAGGTGTTTTCTGGGTTCAGGGGGTAGATTATGAAAGGGGAAGGTGCTAGCACCCTTTTAATCCATGGTTTTCCATGCGCTCTTAGTTACTTGTTTAGATCAATTGCTTTGCTTTTCCAATTGTTTGAAATGGTGCTTTGTGTGGTTTTGAAAGTATTTTGAAAAGAGGCCATCGTTGTGGCAATCTTTGTAATGATTCTTGTTTGAAGAATGTATACAAAGATGTTTATCTTTTGAAAAAATGTTTCAATGTTTGAAAGTTTGTTGGGAAATGTTTTGAAATTGTGTGTGTGTTTTTGAAATTAGCAAGGATGGTTTGCAAGAGATCAAGTAACTAGGAGTTGTCTACCCTTACTCAAAAGTCTTTCTTGTGCATTTTTAACCCTTTTGACATTGTTGTTTTACCATTGTATTTGGTAAACAAACTTGTCTTTGGATGTTAAACAGGACAGGCGTGGGTCATCGTATGACCATGATAACAATATTGCCAAGTACCTTAGCAAGATTTTGAGGGTTTAGATCATTTTTGTTTAGGCAACCAAGATAGCGTCATCGAGGGACTATGATCTTTTTGTTTTGTTTTTGTTTTGCCAAGATACCTATCATGCATACCATGGCCATTTTAAGGCAACAAAGTGGATGAAACCCTAGGGGTGTTTGTGTGCAAGGTGTTGTCATTTTTCATGTATTTTTGTCTTGTGTTTAGTCAAACTATTTGTTTGATTTTGGTCTTTTGCATACAAATCCTAATTCTTACTATCATGGCATATGAAAGCAATAAATGCGTAAAGTAAATCTAGACTATTACACAATATTATGGGAAGGGGGATACAAGTTTGAATAGGGGGATATTGCTCAAAATTAAACCCAAAAACTATTACAACCAAATTGAATTTATTTGTACAACAATAAATAAATAAACAAGTATTTAAATGTGCAAATAAATGTAAATATGCAAAATGTTTTTGTATTCATTTTTATGTATGTAAAAATAAATTTATTTATGTCTTAAAAAAAGAAAATAAAAATGATTATTTTTGAAAGGGTGAAGAAACCCTAATTATTTGTTTAAAAAAAGATATATTCTATATTATTTATTTATTCATTTTTATGTACAAGAAAATAAATAAAAATATATACAAAAATGTTAAAAAGATAAAATATATGAGAGAATATTATTTTATATGTATAATAAAATAAAATAAAATAAAATATGTAAGTATTTTAATATTATTTAAGAAAAAAAAGTATATATTATTTTTTAAACTATTTTTATGCCAAGAAAATAATAAAAATAATAAAATAAAATGTGAAAAATTAAGAGAATATTTTTTGTGATTTTAAATATTTAGAATAAATAAATAAAGTCAAAAAATATAAAAGAAATGAAAAATATACAAAAATAAAACAAATGGGCCAAGGGGGATGGAGAAAACAAAATGGAGGGTGCAAACAGCAACAAGCCCAAGCGTCAGGCCTAAGTCAGACTTCATCCCTGTCCTTTGGCCAAACGCGCGCGCCCTGTTCAGCTCAAACTGTATCTCTCTATTCTTTGCATGAAATCAAAAACTCACAACATGAAACTTATAGCTTGTTAAATCACGATTCCAACCATATAAAAAACTTGATCTAACTCTAAGAAACCAGGGAGAATTTCAGTGCCCCTAATTTATGACCTAGTTTTTTTCAGTAACTTCAACTTCTAAATTCTCCTAGCTCAGTTAATATAAATAAGAACCATGCATATGTACACTTCAAGCAACTTAAGGACTACATTTTTGCTTCACAAACCTAAGCCTAATGATGCCTAAATAAGGAGTTAGAATCTTGACAAATACCTGTTTCAGTTAAGTTCGAATATGGCAATGTAGCACCTTTGAATGAGGCTTGAAGGACTTTTGAGCTTGCTTGAAGTTCCCTTGACCTTTCCCAATGCTCAGCTTGCTTTGAAATGGCTTGAATCTCCTTGTAGAACTCAACCTGCAAAGCTTCAAAATGAAAATGGTGAAGTGTGCAAACGAGGTTACAGTTGCAAAGTAAGGGCCTGGACAATTTAGGTGTGTTGTATTGAATGTGTTTGAAGTGGTTTCAAGCAAAACGCACGAGGCAAATTGGTTTTGGAAGTGGTTCTATAGATATGGCCTTGTTTTGACAAGAACTTGTGATTTTGTGTTTTAGGGTGTTTGGGAGCTTGGCAAATCGTGTTTTCTGCTTGGTACAATATGCTGAGATTGTTTGAAATGGTCACAAGGCTTGGTTTTAACAGATGCACAAGTTATGGACCCTTTTGCAAGTTGGCTTGTTTTTGAAGACAAGGTTGAGTTGACAAAGCCAAAGCATGTACAGGCCTGCTCCTTAGCTGCACATAGTTGGTGAGATTTTCCTGATGTTCATGGATATTGTTTGCTACAAGAGATTGGGTCCAATGCTCAAGATAAACAAAATTGCCAAAAGCTAACTTTATCAAAGTGGCAATGTGAACTTTTTGCCATTTTTGGAATAGTTCTTTGTGTAATGCTCCATAGCTCAGAATAAGACCAATGTCCAATGTATTTGCATTAAATTAAGGAGTGTGGAAAGGATTAAGAACTTTAAAACAAGTACAAGCATGATCCAAACTGATTTGCAACTTGTGCCAATGTGAAAAATGCCATGGACAAAAGTGAGAAATGACCATTTTCTTTTCTTCGATTCTCCCTAACCATAAATGATCTTGGAGAGTTCTTGGACATTCTGGAAAGCTTGTAACATGCTCTACAATCCATCTTTGAAATGAACTTTTTGATTCGAAATTTAACTATGTGAAAAGTTGCCATGAAGATAGGTCAAAATCCTGCCTAAACTAAGGCAAAATTTCACTAAGTTAAAAGTTTCATGGACCCCTATTCAGAAAATCATAACTTGAGATCCAAGCATCATTTGGGAAAATTTTGTGATCAAAGTTTTAGATTTTATGGAGGAATGCAACTTTTATGTTGGAAGTTTTCTTTGAATCCAATTGCATCAAGGTGAAAAAGTTGGGCAAAGTTGGGAAAAAATAAGAAATTTTCATATTTTAGAAAATTTCTAAGTTATGAAAATTTTCCATTTTAAACCCTAATTTCCAAAATTAGGTTTCTCGATGAACGAGTTTCATGGTTTGACACATATTTATGAAAAATGACCCTTGACACTTGATTTTGACCAAAAAGTCATAGTTTGACTTTTCAGTGTACAGTTAATTTTTGATCAGTTGACTGGAAAATTCATCTGTCAATCCAATGCTTTTGAGATCTTTTGAACCTTGTGATTAGGTCAAGATGATGACATTGAGTCCTTGAAACCATGCTTGAACCCAATTTCCATGAGGTTTGACTGTAAATTTGCCACAGTTGACTTTTTCCCCAATACAACTGACTTTTAGGTCAATTGTCCAATTGACTGGGCAAAAATTTGATTCAACGCTTGAAACTTGGTATGAGCAATCTTAGGAGTCAAATATGAAGTATGAAAGTCACATGAGGCATTGGAAGTCCAAAAATCCTTGTGAAAACTCAAACCCTAATTTCAGGTCATCAGTGCAAGGAGATGTCTTGAGCTGAGCAAACCCTAATCCTGTCTGGAGTCCAAAGAGTATTGTGAGGAGAATCTTGATAAAATGAGAGGGAAAATTTTGGGGTACAATAGCACCGACCTAATATATAGACCAGATTTGCATGGAAGCTCTTGGCTTTGAAGCCAGTATCAAGTATCTATGCAACCAGCTAAAGTGGGACGAGTATGCAGATGACCTAAATGTGACCTACAGGAACCTCACCTTAGAATTCCTCTGTTCATTCGAGTTTGAGCCCTATAATGGCCAGGATGGATATCTCATATTCATACTATTCGGGATAGAATACTGTTTCACCCAGAGGGAGTTTGGCGACTTGCTAGGCTTCCAGACCACACCCGATGCTATACCTGAGCTACCAGTTGGCTATTTCATGACTAGGGACATAGATAAATTCTAGAGAGATATTACTGCTGGAGGGAGCCTTGATCCTTCCACTCAGCTATCCCCTATTATTCACAACCCCGGTTTCTGGTCTTTTCAGATGGTTATTGCTCACACTTTCCTAGGGAAGGCCGACACTGATACCCATGTTAGCAAGGAGGAGATATTTTTCCTCTACTGTGCGACCCAGTCTCGCCCTGTAGCCTGTGGAAATTTTCTGCTGTGGAATCTCATGATGACTTCTAAGTCTGCTGAAGGTATCCTCCATTTGGGAGGGACAATGACTCAAATTGCTTTTACTTTGGGTCATACAAGTAAGTTATCTCACCTTACCTCCTACTGTGAATATACTACAATGGACATTGATTTCTCTTTGGATCGTGGGCTGATGCGAAGAGTCTACTTTAATCCTAACCAGTATAGACTCCTGATTGATAATGAAACTGTTCACTATTTTACATTGCTTGATCCCATGATGACCAATGTCCATAACCCTGCCAATTGGACATATGCCTTAGAAGGTCTTGGAGAGACTATGGACGAGTGAAAATCACCTCCGGTACCTGAGTATCATCCATGTCCATCGCCAGAAAGGACCACTGTATTCTCTAATAATTTCTCTTTGCAGCAACTCGACATCTATGCACATGTTGCTGAGCTGCGTAGAGAGGTAGCCCAACTTCGTCAGACAGTTGAAGACTTCTCTCTTCAGGTTATGGTTTCCGATGCTACTCACTCTACTGAGGCAGACCTCCTACAGCAGAAAATTGATGATCTTTGCAGTAAGTTAGCTGTAGCTCATGGTTCTGAGTCGACCAAGGACCCTACTACTCCTTGATGATCTTGATTCATATCTGCACTGTTTTGCTGTTTTATTGTTTCTTTTATCACGTTGTTTCCTTTTTCAGACTTATCTATTTTATGCCTAACTCTTGCATTCTACTTTCTTTTTATTTTTATTTTTCGTATTGTTTATTTTATTTTCATGAGTTTATTATTTTCAAGTTATAAACATAAAAGAAAAAATTCAATACACCAATCCTTGGAAGCACCAAATGAAGAATTGCTGTTTGCACCTACGAGAAGAAATTGGAATAAGAAGCCCAAACCAACAAAATAAAGAAATTTGAGCCCAGCCCAAATTTCAAGCATGGCGCCCTCCACCAAGACCATGGCGCCCGCCATGGGGTCTAGGACTATAACAGGAAGATTTTCAAAAACCTCCCACTTTCTCCATTTTCAACCCCAAAACCACCCAAAAACTCTCATTTTATCAACCACCTACTATCCCATTAACCACTCCAACATCCATTTTTTCTAACCTTCATAAAAATTCAAACTCCCTCCTCCCAATCTCCAACACCCATTTTGAAACCCATTTTTTTTCAATTTTCTTCCAAAGGAGCAACAATGGAGTTCAACGGATACATTCTTCGTGAAGGCAAACCCGGAGAACGACAGTGGAAAATCCTTGAAAAATTGCAAGGACGAGAAATTGTCTCAACCAGGTATGTCGATGAAGACTGTCTGTATACTTTAAGACTTTATCATAGTTTTTTTCATTTAACTGACATCCTAGGATTGTACGAGATTTTTACTAGAAAAGAGCCCACCTTTGAGAGGCTAACTCGAGAATTCTTAAGTTCCCTAATTTATTTTGTTCACCCCGACACTACTAGTACCGTTGGTACGGTTAAATTCTGTCCGTTTAATGTTGAATATGAATATAGCACCGATGAACTAGCAGCTCTGTTGGGTATTCCTCATGGTGATGGCGCTATTTGTGAGACCCCTTTGAGTTCTGAATGGTCCACTGATGCATTTTCCTTCTGGCGTCAATTGTCAAACTCTTCTATAAATTCTTTTGAAGGAATTTTAGCATCATTGATCCATAACCCGGCTATTCGAATTTTTCGATATATGCTCGCTCGTACTATTTTTGGCCGGGAGAATCCAAACAAGATAAATGCTAGAGAACTTCTATTTTTGCAAGGTAGTCTCACTAATAGAAGCATTAATTCAGTCCCGTTTATGATTGCTCACATGATTGCAGTCCTGAGACACATAAGGACCATAGATTTTGGAGGACTAGTTACATCTAATGCTAGAGCTCTGCACCTCGACGCTGAGATAGCTACCCTAGAATCCCTTCCTCCCCGCACAATTAATTTGAAATTTCTAAAAGATATGAAATTATTCAAGGTGAGGAGAGCGGGTGGCTTTGAACTTATGGTTCGGGGTGTCACTATCCCATCAGTCATTCTGCCTTGCACTAGACGTACTGATGTATGAACTGTGAGGAACTGGACCTACGATCTAGATGATCCACCTTTTACGGGTCCATTACCTCCCAATGTTCCACTTGGGGATGAACACGAGACTGATGAAAAATACGAGCAGAGGGATGAACCTCATGCCCCACCTGTGTCCCCCCACCATGCTTCACCCACACACATTGCACCTTCTACTTCTAACACTTTTTCAGGTACGACTTCTGGCTTCTACATCACTGAAGAGATGTGGCATGACCAGCTAGCCCGGGAGGAGAGAAGATATGGTTTACTTTCTTCCATCCAACAACATCTGGCAGATAACATGAGTTTTATGGAGGCGTCATGACAGTAGACGGACCACTCTTTTCAAAGTCTTATGGAATCTCAATTGGCGATATCCCGCGAGAAACATAGGCAACAAGCCCAGTTTTAGAGGCAATCCTCCCCATGGAGGCCACTCAAGGTTCCCTTTTAGGCAACCTTCGCGAGATTCAGAGTTCACAGATTGCCTTGTCCGCCATATTCGACCAGTTCGAGGTTTCTCAGAGCAATCGTCATCACAGCCGACCCCGTCATCCTAGACATTCACCGCAGGATGGCGAGGGACCCAGCCAACCTTAGTACTTTACCAGGTGACTCTTTCCTTATCTTATTTCGTAACATTGGGGACAATGTTCGATTTAAGTGTGGGAGGATATTTACTCGCTTTATTTTTCTCGCTTTATTTTTTCTCGCTTTATTTTTCCTTTCCTGCATTTTCCTTCTTGTTATTTTACTTCTTTATTTGCTTTAGTTTGCTTGTTTGCTTTCTTTTCAAAATAATACATGTGTTTGACGAGTCATCTATATCTGTATGGTCTAGTGTATGTCCACTCCCCCATTTCTTGAGCCTAACCGAAAATTTTTTCTAAGAAAAACATTGTGCTTTGAACTTAGTTGGGCTATAAGACCTGGTTGAGATAGGATGTAGTATGACTTGGGAAAGCCCTTTTGAAGCATCAGCATTGTTTTTACACCTTAAGCTTCTTAAATTTAGGAATTTGATCCCGATACCCCCTATGCCGTGGCCTTAAAATTTTCATTCTTAAATCCTTGAATAGTTTATCCTAGCAGTCAACTCCGGTCTAAGCATGCTCTACATAGGGAACCAAAGAGAAGTTAATGATCTATATGCTATGCTCTTATATAAACTACAACAACGAGATAGGTGACCCTCATAAAGTCATTTAACTCAACAAAAGTTGTATGTTGAAAAATAAAGCAAAAGAAAAAGCAAAAGCAAAAGCAAAAGCAAAAGAAGAAAAAGAAAAAGAATTTTTTTTACCAATCTTTAGTTGGTTCAGAGGTATCTGGTGCTGAACTTGGTAGGACAGATTATGATTCAATCCCCTGCAACTGTAAATGGGTCAATAAAAGGGGTTACACCAACTTTTTGTACCAGAGCCCTGTGTTTTATGATCAGAATCACTACCCGGTCACATTACTATGAGCATGTACGAATAACGGGCTTAATGTGATTGCGCCTGAATGAAAAAGGATTTGAAAAAAAGAAAAATATATGCCTAAGAATAGTGGCATGAAATGGATTGGTTTGTAAAAGAACGAAGCTTATGTCCATTTTACGGAAGAGTGTCACTACGATATCCTTGGTTTGAATCAGTCAGTACCTATTAATACATCCCTGTTTTAATTCCAGAGGCCCCTTGCAGCCCAACTTGTTCACTAACACCGTTTTTCTTCTTAATCTATTTAGAGTTTTTGCTTGAGGACAAGCAAAGGTTTAAGTGTGGGAGAATTTGATAATACTTAATTTACACTTGTTTTTGACTCTGATTTCACATGTTATTTAGGTTTTTTATTATTTTTTCTCGGATTATGCCTATCTTTTGTTTCCTTTTCAGGTATATCAATTATCCAGAGCTCCCCTGAAGAAATGAAGGAAAACAGGCAGAAAACAGGAGTTTAGGTCAAATTTGCACCCATGGCGTCCACCATGGTGCCAGCCATAGGGTAGGCCATGACATGGACCACCTCCTGCTGATGTCAACTGCCACGTTCCCCATTTCCTTTCATTTACACTCATGGCGGGCGCCATGGCCTCCATTGCGGGTGCCACCTTTGGACGATGTTTCCCCCCCCAAAAGGAGTTGGGGGGCATTCCTATGATTTCCTGCATTCTTCATCCTCTATAAATAGAAGTTCATGATTTCATTTCAATTCACCCAAGCTTAGTTGCAAACTTGATCCAACCATAGTTGCGAACTTAAGCCATATAATTTCACCAATGTAAAGCGATAATTCTTCACATCGGGGAATTATTGCACTGTTGATTGAGTTTGTGATCGAGTTTGTAGATTGAGTCTGTAATCGAGTTTGGAGCACTTCGGCAGAATCTTATCCTGCCACATTTATTTTCAACTGCTGTTTATTTCTAGTCGCATTTTAATTCCAGTTTATACCAGATTTAAAACCTCCCCGTTTGGAGCAGGTTTCTATTTATATTTCCCGCACCTGCTTTTACTTTGTTTATTTTCCACACTGCTTTTACTTTGTTTATTTCCCGCACCTACTTTTACTTTGTTTATTTCCCGCACCTGCTTTTACTTTGTTTATTTCCCGCACCTGCTTTTACTTTGTCTATTTTCTACACCTGATTTTACTTTGTTTATTTTCTGCACTGCTTTTACTTTGTTTATTTCCCGCACCGCACTTTAAATTATTTACTTTCTCGCATGATTTATTTTAACATGTCTGTTTACATTCCAATGTCAGGCTAAACCTTACTGGGCTATAATGTAAGGAATCTAGTTAGATCGATATTCCAAATAATGTGTCAATAGAAATGCTTATGGGCTATTTTGGTTTTTAATACGAGTTTTCTGTACTTTATTGTTGTTGGGTAAGATCGAAAGCTGTCCAACCCTTTGTTAAACTCGGTTAGTTCTAACTGGTCAAAGGAAGCGAAAGCGCTTTGTCCGGTTAGTTAGGGATTTTTATTATCAAAGAAATCAATTTTTAAACTATTTTCGGACGCGTTTATATGGTTAAAGTTAGGTCCCCCTTTTATTAGAAATTGCAGATCAAAATACTTTTCAACTTGGTCAAGTACTTTATTTCTTAAAAATAGGTTTATTACTTTAACACAATGCGTGCCTTTTTATAAGTGACGATAAAAAGGTCTGATTAGAGAGTAAACTCGGTTCTGATTACGCGAAAGCGATAATTACTGTTAAATTAGTTATTTTCTTTAGTAGAAAATATTGCCCTATAAGTAGTTCTATTCTGAAGCATTGCGAATATCATCTGACTATGTGAATTACATTCGGCCCTACTTTTATATCTGAAGTTTGTTTCGCCGCACTTTACTTTCTTGCATGCTCAATTCACTATTTAATATTGACTTAGCTATACACCGTAACAATAGGAAACAATATATTGACGATTGGTCTCTGTGGATCGATAATGTTTTATATTACTCTGACGCGATTCGTACACTTGCGAATACACCACATCAAGTTTTTGGCGCCGTTGCCGGGGACCAATTTCATCAAATTTCGCACCCTATAGTCGCACCGTCTAGAATAAGTTTTACAGTCCGGTTAATGCGAAGATCTCGTAGCACCGGAACCTTATTCAATCCTTTAGCAGAACCTGAACGTTACATCCATTTTCTCCATAGAATTATAAAAACTATGGCCGAGAATCGTAACCAAATACCCCTTAAGGAATTTTCCCAACCGTCAGATGAGGAACCTGGTTCAAGTATCGTAAACCCAACTATAACCACAAATAATTTCGAACTAAAACCCTCATTGCTACAATTGGTGCAACAAAACCAATTCGGTGGTGTCGCTACTAAGAACCCGAATCAACACTTAAAAACTTTTATACAATTAGCAGACACTTTAAAATGCAATGGTGCTTCGCCTGAGGCAATACGACTAAGATTATTCCCTTTTTCCCTTAGAGATAAAGCACGAGATTGATTGGATTCCCTTCCACCCAATTCAATAACAACCTGGGAAGACCTTAGGAGAGTATTTCTCGCAAGATTTTTTCCGCCCAGCAAAACTGTTGTCCTTAGAAACCAAATCATTAGATTTAACCAAAACCTGGGAGAATCACTTTTTGAAGCATGTGAGAGACTTAAAGACCTGTTAAGAGCCTGTCCACACCATGGCCTAGAAAAATGGGTAATCATCCACACCTTATATAATGGACTCCATTACAACACAAAGATGTCTATCGATGCTGCCGCTGGTGCAGCATTAATGAATAAACCTTACCTAGAAGCCTGCGCTCTCATTGAGGACATGGCCCAAAACCATTACCAATGGGGAACAGAATGAGCTACGGTAGAGAAAAAGGAGACCCAAGGAGGAAAACATGAGATAAGTTTTCTAGACATGATGCAAGTTAAAATGGACACTCTTGCCTTAAAAGTTCAAAACATGTCTCAAAACCCTAATACTGTAGCCACAGTAGCTTCAGAATGCAAACTCTATGGGACCCAAGGACATCAACCTGCAGAATGTAACTTGTTGAATGAGCCTTGCTTAGACCAAGTAAACTACACCAAAGGAAACCCATTTTCAGACACTTACAACCCCAGATGGAGGAATCACTCAAACTTTTCTTATAAAAACAATAGCCCAATACAAAACTCTGTACCTCCGAGACCTACAGGTTTCCAAGCCCAAAGACCAAATCAACCTATGCAAGTTGTGGCACCCAAACCAAACCTTGAGAAAATCATGGAAAATTTCATTTCAGCTCAAACCAAGCAAAACAAAGAGTTCCTAAATCAGAATATTCACGTAAACGAACTAATCACGCAATTACGAACTAAGGTTGATCAGATAATTACGTATAATAAGATGCTTGAAACCCAGATCTCGCAGATAGCCCAAACACAAGCTCTACAAACTACACCTGGAGGATAATTCCCTGGACAACCTCAACCAAATCCTAAAGGGAAAGCTAATGCCATTTCCTTACGAAGTAGGACTATTTACGATGGACCCAAGAATCCAGCCATGAGTACACCCTCACAACCTAAGACAAATGTTTTGCCTACAGACCAAGTGGAGGAACCAGAGGAACCCGAAAAGCAAAAAGAAACAAAATTAAAAGACAAGACTAATAAATCACCACCCCCGTACAAACCCCCAGTCCCATTTCCGTAAAGACTTAAACAAACCAAACTTGACAATCCATGTAGAGATTCCTTTCACTGAAGCCATCATTCAGATACCATCTTATGCTAAATTCCTAAAAGAGATCCTGACCAACAAGCGTAGACTTGATGACCCCAAACCTATCGAATGTAATTTTATTTCAGAAAATAAACTTGCCAAGAAAGAAAAGGATCTAGGAAGTTTTTCCATTCCTTGTATCTTAGGAAATTATACTATTGACAAAGCCTTCTTAGATCTAGGAGCTAGCGTCAGCCTTATGCCTTTAGCAGTTTGTAGAAGGTTTAACTTAGGAGAATTGCAGACGACTAAAATGTCTTTCCAGCTGGCTGATAGATCAGTTAAGTATCCTACAGGCATACTAGAAGACATACCAGTTAAGATCAGTCAGCTATATATCCCAACTGATTTCGTGGTTATGGATATTAAAGAAGACGAAGAAATCCCAATCCTCTTAGGTAGACTATTCCTATCAACATTCGGAGCCATAATTGACGTTAAGAAAGGAAAATTAACATTTAAGGTGGGTGATGAAAAGATAGAATTTATTCTTTCAAATTTCTTAATAGCACCAGTCATAGGAGATGCCTGTTATGCCATCGACGTTATTGACAAGTGTATAATGGAACTTAAGCGAGAGGAATCTAACAAAAATATCAAGTTACCTTCGACCCCCATTATGGAGGACGATGGATTTAAAAGTTTAGGAACCTTACATCGATGACGACCTCTATGAATGTTTATCGCTTACTCCCGATCCCATGCCTTGCCATTTGAAACCATCTTTAGAACTGAAGGATCTTCCCAAGAACCTCAGATACGAATTCTTAGATAAAGAGATGAATCTTCCTGTTATAGTTAACACTATTTTAAGTCAAGACGAGACAACTCAACTCTTAGAGATCTTACGAAAATATCCCTCAACTTTAGGGTATAACGTCTCCAATTTAAAAGGGATAAGTCCATCAGTGTGCATGCACCAGATCTTGTTAGAGGAAAACTCAAAACCCTCAAGAGAACATCAAAGAAGAATAAACCCTATAATGAGCGATGTAGTTAAAAGAGAAGTTCTTAAGTTACTAGAGGATGGTATAATTTACCAAATATCATATAGTAATTGGGATAGCCCTGTGCATGTGGTGCCAAAGAAAGGAGGCATCACAGTCATAGAAAATGAGAAAGGTGAGCATATTGCTAAACGAACAGAAGGAGGTCAGCGTATGTGTATAGATTATAGAAAATTAAACAAAGCGACCAGGAAGAATCATTTCCCTCTTCTATTTATAGATCAAATGATCGAACGTCTAGCCAGACACTCACACTTTTGTTATCTAGATGTATACTCAGGATTTTTCCAAATACCTATTCACTTTGAGAATCAAGAGAAAACAACCTTCACCTGTCCTTATGGAACATTCACCTATAGACGAATGCCCTTCGGACTCTGTAATGCCCCTGCCAGTTTTCAACGTTGTATGATGTCTATATTTGCAGATTACCTAGATGGAATAATGGAAGTTTTCATGGACGATTTCTCGGTGTGTAGATTCAATTTTAAAGATTGTCTCTCCAACCTCGAAAAAATCCTTGAAAGATACGTAGAGGTGAACCTAGTGCTAAACTGGGAAAAATGCCGTTTTATGGTTAATGAAGGTTTAGTATTAGGACACATTGTCTCCGAAAGAGGCATTGGGGTCGGTAGAGCCAAAATTGAAGTTACAGAAAACCTCATCCCACCTAAAACCATTAGGGAGATTAGAAGTTTTCTTGGACATGCTGTTTTTTATCGGCGTTTTATAAAAGACTTCTCTAAAATAACAAAACCTTTGACTAATCTTCTAATGAAGGACGTTGAATTTGTTTTTGACGAGAAATGTCTCGAAGCTTTTAAATTTTTGAAACAAGCACTAATTTCAGCTCCGATCATGCAACCCCCAGATTGGACAAAACCTTTTGAAATCATGTGCGATGCCAGCGATTATGTAGTTGGTGCTGTTCTAGGACAACAAAAAGACAAGAAATTACATGTTATATATTATGCTAGTATAACCCTAGATACCGCCCAACTCAACTATGTAACAACAGAGAAAGAATTACTGGCAGTAATTTTTGCGATAGATAAGTTTAGGTCCTACCTAGTTGGAGCAAAGATCGTTGTTTACACTGATCATGCTGCCATACATTATCTATTAAATAAAAAGGATGCTAAACCTAGATTACTTAGATGGATCTTGTTACTCCAAGAG
The DNA here is from genome assembly GCA_948472305.1 of Vicia faba. Taxonomy (NCBI): domain Eukaryota; kingdom Viridiplantae; phylum Streptophyta; class Magnoliopsida; order Fabales; family Fabaceae; genus Vicia; species Vicia faba. The sequence goes on from OX451738.1 coordinate 898,694,447, forward strand.
TTTGATCTAGACATTAAGGATAAGAAAGGCACAAAGAATGTTGTTGCTGACCACCTCTCTAGATTAGAACACTTAAAACCTGAATTATTGCCTATAAATGATGATTTCACCTATGACAAACTTATAGGTAAGACTGATGATTTCGAGCCTGACGTAGATAAATATTTTTAAAAAATTTCAGTAATGAAGAGCGTACCTTGGTACGCTGATTTTGTAAACTACCTAGCTGCAGATATCATACCCAATGATCTAAATTACCCACTGATCTAAATTACCAACAGAAAAAGAAGTTCTTCAAAGATGTTAAACATTTCTACTGGGATGAACCACTCCTATTCAAGAGAGGAATAGATAATATTTTCAGGCGTTGCGTCCCAGAAGAGGAAATAGAAGACATCATCCGACACTGTCATTCTGCACCTTATGGTGGACATGCTGGTATATCTAAAACACACACCAAGATTCTTTAAGAAGGCCTCTATTGGCTAACTTTATGGCGCGATGTTCATGCCTACATTGTCAAGTGCGATCGATGCCAACACACCGGGAACATGTATAGACGTGACGAGATGGCAATGAGGAATATCCATGAAGTTGAACTCTTTGATGTTTGGGGTATAGACTTTATGGGACTAGTTCCACCTTCAATGGGAAATAGGTACATTTTGGTAGCTGTGAACTATGTGTCTAAATGGATTGAGGCTATTGCATCATACACAAACGACACAAGAGTGGTAGTCAAGTTATTTAAGAATATCATTTTCCGAGGTTTGGAACACCCCATCTCGTTATAAGTGATGGAGGATCACATTTCATATCCAGAATCTTTGATAAGCTCTTGAGTAAGTATGGAGTAAAGCACAGAGTAGCAACACCTTATCATCCACAGACTAACGGCCAAGTAGAAGTGTCTAACAGGGAGATTAAACAAATTTTAGAAAAAACCATTTCAATTTCCAGAAAAGATTGGTCTCAGAAGCTACATGAAGCACTATGGGCCTACAAAACAACTTTTAAAACCCCTATTGGAACAACCGCTTACCAATTAGTCTATGGAAAATCTTGTCATTTACCCTTCGAGTTAGAGCATAAAGCCTATTGGGCTATTAAGACCCTGGATTTGGAATATTTGACTGCCGGTGAAAAGCGCATCCTTGACATTCATAAATTGGAGGAATTCTGCCAGTCTGCCTATGAGAATGCTATAATATATAAAGAAAGAACCAAAACTTGGCATGACAGAAGAATTGTAAAGAAAGATTTCAATATAGGCGACCTTGTTCTCCTTTTCATTTCCAGGTTGCGACTTTTTCCTGGCAAGCTACGTTCAAGATGAACTGGTCCTTTTGAGGTCTCTAGAATCCTAAGATCTGGAGCAGTCGAGATCAAGAACAATTCTTGTAGCCCATTCATCATCAATGGGCAGAGGTTGAAGCACTACAAAGGAGGTGAAATTCCCACCAACTACTCCAGCCACACTCTGATCTTTCCACCAGTACCAGTTTCCGATATATGAAGTTTACTCGTCAAGCTAACGACGTTAAACAAGTGCTGCATGGGAGGCAACCCATGGGTTTATTTTTATATTTTGCATTTATTTACTTTTTTCAAATTTTATTTTTATCTTTATACTAACAGTTGCAAAATTTATGATTTCAGGCATCACCTGCTAGTCGTCTTTGCTAACTACATTTTTCAGGATGGAGCATTTCGATGACATGCATGTTTCCTTCCGAGATGACACTCAGAGACAATGTTATGCGGTCCTTTCACAACGACCCAACGTCAGCTTTACCTACTTCCTTGAGACTCGTAAGGGTATGTTGTATCAATATAACCTTATATTTGTCGAGCAAATATTGGGATACTTCAAGTATTCAATGAACTTCCAATCAGAATGCATGAGACTCAAGTTTTCTCACGCTATTTGATTGAAAGATAATTGACTAGTGGCAGCTGTCATACCCCAAATTTGTCCTTCTGCGACAATTTTATTTTTCGAAAGTAAAATAGAAGAAATATTTAATTAAAGACGGTTTAACAATATCTGATGGCCCGTCTTTATCCAACTACGGGATTATTCTAATTCAGGAGAGTGAGGCTTTTTAAATCAGAAAGACTCATAAACCCATTCGTGAAGAATATTGTCCAATGGCCCATGCGAGTCGAAAATGGCAGATTAATTCAAGAGAATAATAATTAAGTTCTTATAGTAGAACCTGGTTAGGGATTATTATTGTTAGTAAAAAGGGGGTGTGACTTCAAATTAACTGAACACATTAAGCTTCTGTAGTTGGCCCATTTCCATTTTATTATCCAAACAAGGGTGTGTTTATCAATATAAGACCCATCTAGTTATTAGAGAAGGAAACTGTTTGTTTGTTTTAAAATAATATTTGGTAATGTTCTTTTGCTTTTACAGTAATGTTTAGTTAATAAAAAAATAAAATACATTGTTATGGGATAGGGTGCAAGCCCAATAGAATATGGAAAATTGTTGCAGGCTGGATAAATAGTGCAAGGCCCATTATGTTAAGAATAGGGCGTTGCTGTTTAGAAAAAAGGAAAAGAATATCTATTTTCAAGTTCTGTTTTATTGTTTTATTAATTGGATAGTTACAGGTAAAGACCATTTAGGCCCAATTGAATCAACATTTTTGTAACATGCTTGAGCTAACAATAATGGTGCTGGCCCATAAAAATACCGTAAACTTGCATTAGAGTAGCGTTTGGAACAAATTGCCTAAAAAACATTTACTTGTACAAATCTTTTTTGTAAATCAAATCTTTTTAACATAACTAAAATTTAAAAGTGCACAAATCAGAAATTCAATTACTCAGAAGATGCTCATACAAGTAATAGCAGGACAATTAACAAATCAAATCTTCACTAAATTAAAAGCGCATACGGTACAAATGTTATTACAATCCAAACGCTAAAATAATACATTGCAAAAACCAAATGTTCATTTTTCTTTTACTGCAACAGTAATACCGAATACAGCAAATCCAATGTATCTTTACAGAATCAATTAACCTATTACAGAAGACTAATCCCAATATTTTGCAGACCTAAGAATCTAAAACAAAATCTGGAAATAGTCTCAAACCAAATTACAACAAGCTCAATCCACAAGTTCGCAAATCACGACAAAGATTCAGAAGGTGTTCGTACAAGATAAATCCGGATAACTGACAGATCCAATCTTCACCAAATCTTCAATATAAGTTTTGATGTCACAAGAATAAATAACAGAATCAAATCATTACAAAATTAAATCTTTCAATATTGCAAATAAAATCCAAAATGGCACTCAAATCCGCAAACCTGCATCAGGCAAATCCTTTACAAAATTGGAAAGCTTTAATTATAGTAATCACAATAGAATAAAATATTACTGCAAAATCGCATATCACAGAAAATTGGCTACAACCTAAGTTTATAACTTATCGAGTCTAAAAAAAAAGGAATAAATTACATTGATTGCTAAATCCCTAATTGATCTAATAAGCCCTAAATCTAAGTAATTGTAACTTGTACATTAAAAAACCCTAGATCTAAATGAACCTATAAGTACATAAGGAGAAGAATAAAGAAGGGGTCGAAGAAATTGAGATCGAAGAACATACATTGCAATTCATGGTAGAGAAGGAAAAAAAGAATTAGGGTTTCAAGATATGAAACCCTAATCGTATCCCCACTGCTAACCCTTCATACATTCTTGGAACTTCCATCGCCACCGTCTTTGTACAACACCGGGACCTGCAAACCGAAGGAGGAAAGGGAAGATTAGCTCAGAGTAGAAAATTGAGATTCAGAATACATAAATGGAGAGGGTAAGACATAGCTTTTTTTCTTTGATTATTGATTTGGATTTTGCGGACTAGAGTTAAGGTGAGGTTGGGACCAATCGTGCCGCCATGACTAGGGTTTGGAGGATTGTAAGAGAAAGAGGAAGAAGATGAACATCATTTCATTGGGAAACTGAACGAAATAGATTTCATAAGGAAAGGAAAAAACAATAATTTGTATTCTGTCGTTATCTTATACCCATGCTCCCACCATAATTATAATGCACCCTTTAATCATGTCCTTATGATCTGGATTGGACGGCCATCTGGCCAAGTCTCATGCGATAACACATGCACCCTCGCACACTAGATCGCGCATGCCACCTTCCCTGGTTGTAGTGGGCCTGGCCCATATCTTTTAGCACCCCCTATCAACAATTATTAAAATCCAAAATGCAATGCACCCCCCCTATCCAGAATTATTTGGGCCTAACCCAAACCACTGTTAGCACCCCCCCTATTTTACTGGCCTTTTAGAAGATGCACCCCCAGGTTTATTCAAAACAATTATTATTATTTTATTTCTTTGATAGTTTTTTGTATATTATATTATATTTATATTATGTTTATTAATTATTTATTAATAATTATAATTATAATTATTAATTTTATTACCATATATTAATAATTAGTTATTGCATGTAAGTATTATTATATGATAAAATAAATCATTTTCATGTAAAATTTGCATATATTATTTTCACGTTTATTGCATTAAAATATTTGTAGCATGCATTAATCAAGATTTTCGCAACTAATACAATTAAAAAAACACCAACAAATCTCAATCTACTTTCGCAAACAAATTAAGCTAATCAACAATCTTTTTTTGCCAATAGGGTTTTAAACCGATTTCAGCTTACTGTGTACTCAGTAAGAATCTCCGTAATCACTACTCTCGACCGAGTGCGAAGTGATTCAAAATATGTTTACAAACCCCCTAAAAAACACCAATCCATACGAACTACGAATTGGGACTCTGATTTCTCATAAGAGGATACATAGGCATACGATAAAAAATTGTGGCGAGTCTTTCTAATTAAAACTTAAAACCCTATTTATTCTAAACCTAGAGCTTAATATCCTTGTGAACAAGGTGGATGAAAGGTTCCTAACACCTTCCTTTCATCTAATTGAGTCCGTAACCTAGAATCTCTGTCCATGCATTAGGGTTTTCTGTTAGGTTCCCTTCCATAGGATAAAAAATAATAATGGAGACTCTCGATTTAGAAACCGGTCGCAACAGACGTAAAACATGCGCTTATTGGGAGGCACCCAACAGTTTTATATTCTATATATATTGTGTTTTTGATTGTGTGGGTTTGTTGGTGTAGTGGAGGCTTGGTGAAAATGCACCAGCTTTGCTGGTTTTTCTGCATTTTCCTGAGCGCGCTTAGCAAGCTCTATGAGTGCTTAGCAGGCTCTGTTGTTTTCAGCCAATGATTTCTATCTGTGTCACTGTGCTTCTTTCCTTTTTTCCACTCCACAAGTGTTGCTTAGTTGTAATTTAGGTAGTTAAAGGCAATTGTCTAAACAAAGTTAACTCGGACTAGTTCTTAAGTTTCATATCTTCACTTTCAAATTTGTTTAGACAATTTCATACGGTATTTTAGTATGTGTATATTAATTGTGTTCACTTTTGTGTTTGTTTTTGATCTTGTAGTGAATAGCTTGAGGATATTGAGGTTATTTGTCAAGTTTGAGCGTTTCGACTTGCAAATGTGTGGTAATGATTTTGTTAAGGTTTTGTACACGCTCGAGGTATGTGTTTATCGCTTTCTTAACTTTAGCATATTCATGATACTTAGACTTTTTACAACTTTATGCCATTCATTCTTTTGTATACTTGTTCATTTGTGAATCACTTTAGTTCCTACCCCTTTTTTTTAGGTAGCTTTCCATTGTTTACCGTATGCACAGAGTACCATAATTCTTGTTCTAACTGGATTCTATAATGCTTAATATTTTGTTTGTGTTGATTATATAGAATCATGAAAAGGACCATGGAATTTTTGTTTCATTTTGAGCATAACTATCTAACAAAATATATAATTGTCCTTGTGAACGTGTGATCATTCGTAACCCCTTTGAGCCTTTTGTCATTATCCATATTCTTAGAATTTGATGCTTGTCTATAAGTATTGATTCAAATTTTTATATGGATTTTGATTTTTGATTTTTTCTTGAAGCCTGAACTTTGTGTTGTTGCATAAATTTTTATCTTGCCTTAGAAAGTAGGGAGTATTCACATGAAGATGTGGTTGAATTCAAGTTGGGGAGAGAATGATATTTCACTTATTGGTTGATTTCTATGAGGTTGAAAAAAGAAATAAAAGAAAAATGTGAAAAATAAAAGAAAAATAAAGAAAAAAATTGAAAAAACATTGAAAAACAAAATCAAAAAGAGTTCAAATAATTGTGCAAATAAGTATGGTGTTTTGGTTTGAAAATTTGGGATGAAGATGAAGTTTGATTGAAATTGTGTTGCTTGAGTCTTTGTGAGTTGATCACTCCCTTAGGTTTCAGAAAGTTTTTATTTCTATTAGCTTTAGGACTTACCCCTTGTTTGTTAACCAATCCAGGCTACAACCTTAAAAAGCTCTTGTAATTCTTGCTTTTATGATGTCAATATGATTTTTGGATGAATGCATAATTTAGTATTTTGTTTGCAAGTTTGTTGTGTGAGTGAAAAGGCCCTCATTTTGTGTGTTTTCATCTACCGATGATTATTTTTGCTAGGTGTGATTCACGGTTGAACTTGTGTTGTTTTATAATGTTTGGCGTGATTTTTATATTTAACATTTGTTTCGTGTTTATGTTATAGTCGTAGTTTAGTGGTAAGTGTTTACTTTGTGTGTACTGTTTTTCATTTGAACCATTGCATTTGTTTTTGTTTTCAAGTTGGGGAGAGTTTGATAAGTGCAAATTGTAGCTATTTTTGCATATACTTTTGTTTCACTTATCGACTCTTTGTTGTTAATTTCGGTTGAATAAACCCGACTTTTATGTAAATATGTATACTTAGTGTATAATTGTATTTATGATTAATTTATGTATCGTTTGATAATTTTAATGTCTTTTTGTAGGTATTCTCGCATATTTGGAGCATCGAGGAATAAGATGTCGAAGGCACGGCTCCAGATAGGAATTTTTGGACAAATTCAAGAAATAAAGTTGCTTCAGGTCGCACTCAGCACGCTCTCAGCGCAGGTTCTGGAGCATAGGCAGAGGCGAGTACGCTTAGCATGGTATTTGGTGCTTAGCACGGTCTAAGGCAGTTTAGTGAATAAATGAAGGCGCGCTTAGCGCGGTCTGCAGTTTTTCAGTTTTTGTATATATAGCTTAGAACATATTTTTTAGGTTTTTTATCATCACTTTCCCTCTTGGAGGAGCTCTAATCCGATTTTCTGTAGTTTAGAGGTTTATCCAACATCATTAGGTGGTGCATCTTGTCGATTGGTTATGGGTTATCTCAGATCATGTTGAATTTGCGAGAAGTTTCATATTCATCTCCTTCTTCCCTATGTATCATTCTAATGGTGGGTTTTGTATGTATATCTTTACTCTTTATGTATGTACGTTTGTTGATCATGGGATTGTATAAAATCTCTTTTACAAATTAATACTTGTGTTTGTTCTTGATTTTTGCTTTATCGTGGAGTTTTGGTTTGTCGTAGACATATGCCTTCCAAATCTCTTTCTTGAATGAATATCTGTTGATCCTAGACTCTAGACATAAATTTAGGCTTAATATTCTTGTGGGTATTGGTTATGAAATGCATCCAGGTTGTCAGAGTTGCGCGTGAAATCGCCTCCGAGAGCAATACAAGTGATGTCTCACTTTATGTTAGAAATAGCCTTAGTGTGAGCGATATGTGATGGTATTTACGATTGATTTAGGTTGCATGCAATTGATCAGCGAGTTTAAGTATTTGACGAGTAGAGTGAAATGCGATTCCAGAATTAATTCTCTTAGGCTACAAATGATTCTTTATCGCTTTATTTACTTTTCCTGCACTTTTTCCACAAACCCCTTTTCTAAACTTAGAAGGATTGAAACTGTTGAACAACAATTTTTCCCTCTCACTAATCCATATGGAAATGATACGATATAACCTATATCACCCTATAAAAATACTTACTTTTGCTTACTGCTTTACCGCTTCAGCGATACACTAAACTAATCTAAGATAAAGTAATATACTATTAAGAGTTATCACCACTCTCTCACCGACACGTTTATTCTTGACATGTATCTCTACCAATCAACCATACCACTTTCATCTCTACCAGTTTGAGTTTTATGGGAAATTTATAACACCAATGACACTGGACACATTCCTATATTCCTTAACACACTCCTTTGTTTCTCAATTATTTTAATTAACATGCATAAAATACTAAAAATTATGATGTGAACAAAACTATCAAAAGTAACATCTTTGGCACCTATAAGTTCCAAATACACACAAAGCCAAGTGTGAATACAACCAATATTGCATCAAAATCTACAAGAATCCCCAACCATATAGAAGCTAAATGTGTTTCATAATAAATAAATAAATAAAAGAGATATTTTGGTCAAATAAATTGAAACTCCATATTGTGTATGTTGTTGCGGCAAAGCAGTAAGCAAAAATAAGTATTTTTAATTTTGTTTTATCGTCTCTATAGGGATTAGTGTGAGAGAAAGAATATTATTCAACAGTCACTAAGATTCCGAGCTTGGTTTCAAATGGTATAAATTGTAAAGGTGCGAGAATTAAACATATGAACAAGTAAAATACAACATTCTTTAAAGAGGAGAGAACTCGTCGGAATTTAATTTTTATCTACCCGTCAAATACTTAAATCTATCAATCAATTTCATGTAACCTAAATCACTCATCAATATCGCCACATATCACCCACAATATAGGTTATGTCTAACTCAAAGTAGAGATAACAATTGTATTGTCTCATCGGTCATGTTTCATGCAACTCAACAATACGGAAACATTAAGAATCGATATCCACTATGAATATTAGATCTAAATCTATATCTGGAGTTTAGAACCTAATAGATGTTTATCCTAGTTCTGGATTTGAGAACTATATGTCTATAGCAACTCAAAAATAAATATAAAGCATGCAAACATAGATAACATCGATAAAGATTTGCAAAATAGGCTTTATACAACGCCATAATCAATACATATACATAAAATCAGAGTAAACTACATACAAAACCCAACGATTGAAAATACAAAGAGAAGAAATAAATATGAACCAAAAAATCTCGTGGTGTCAAGACGATTATTGAAAATCCATCTTTGAATGTTCAAGATGTAGCCTCTAATGTTGCTTTCTAAGCCTCTTTACTCCTAAAATGGGTCTGGTGGAGTTGGGAGAAAAATACCCAAAACCATAACCTAAAAAATATGAACAAATGAATATATAGTGAGTGGAAATCTCATACCACACTTAGCCTTCTCAGAGGGCACTAAGCATGCTGCCACTTATTTCCTAAACCACCTTAACACGCCTTAAGCGCTCTCATACCGCGCTTAGCGCAAAAACCCATGTCCATAATTTCTTGAGTGCGCTAGGACCACACTTAACTCGGCTTGGGACTTGTTATTTCCTTTCTAAAAATGAATCTTGAAGCTTTATTTGGTATTCTATGCCTAATGCTTCAACCATGCAAAGAATCCTACAAAAATGAGATAAAAATAACCAATCAATATAATATTTACACGAATAACTATTAAGCTATAATTTACATAAAAGTATGGGTTTTAATATAAAATACTAAAAGAATAAAGCTAATAAGTGCCACAAAATACTACTAATAATAATGAAATTTTGGCCCTTATCAACTCTCTTAAACTTAAAATGTTATTTTTTCTCAAACAAAGGCCTCTCCAACCTAAAGAAACAAAAGTGAGCGCAAAGAAATCAAGAATCAACAAGTTTAGAAAAACAAAAACAAAAACAAATGCACGGTTCAAAAGAAAAATTAAAAACAAAGCAATGCTTACCACTTTACTACAACGACAACATGGAAATGAAACAAATCTTAAGTACAAAAGTCATGCCAAACATTCCAAAATAAAACATGCTCAATCATGAATCACACCTAGAAAAAACTTCATGAATGGATGGAAAACACACAAACATGAGAGACTTGACTCTCACCCAACGATCTTGCAAACAAAAAATTAAATTATGCATTCATCCTAAAAACTCATATTGAAAACATAAAAGCAAGAATCACAAGGGCTTTCAAGGGTTGTAATGTGGCTTGGGTAACAAGAAAGGGTCATATCTAAAGCCAATCAAACAAAATTTCCTAATCCTATAAGAGAAATCACTTCCCACACGTTTAACCAATAAAAACTTATACAACCATTTCTTATTACACAAAATTACAACCTTGATCTTATTAAAAAAATTCTTTTCTTTTTCTTCTTCTCTTATTTTTTCTTTCTTTTCTTTTTCACATTTTTTCTTTTTCTTTTTCAACCACTTTATTATCCAACCTCTAGCAACCTACTTATGAGAAATCAACCATTTCTCTCCCCAATTTAAATACAACCACACATAGTGACATGATTGCTCCCACTTTCTAAGGCAAGGAAAAATTTCAACCACAATATATGATTGAGGGTTCAAGTAAAAAGAAACATTAGAATCCATAATGAACTACTAACTCATGAACAAGTTCACATCTCAACACTAAGAAGGATCCTGACAAAAAGGATTAAAGAGGTTAACAAATACTCACTCACTCCAAAATTAGTTACCTTTGATTAGGTGGTTATGCTCAAAATCAAACAAAATGCATTAATCTTTTTCATGCTTTCATACAATCAATACAAATAAAAGATTAAACATAATAAAACCTAGTTAAAACAAGAATGTGGGTCTCATATGCATATAGTTAACAATGGAAAGCTTCCTCAAAAGTAGTGCAAAAGAATGAATGGCATGATATTTGTACAAATTAAAAGTTTCCTATTCATGCTATGTTCTAGAAAGCGGTAAACATGTAGCTTGCATTCTACGACTTCAATTACTATCATTACCATACAATTTCATTTTTGAAACAATCAAACTTAAAATTGTAATTTAAAGCTTCTTTAAGTTATTAGCCCGATATTTGAAGACAAACAAAAAACAGACATATTAGAAATTACTACTACTATTTACTACTCTAAATGGCATGGGAGAAAATGGGTAAAAGGGCCGAGTGAAAATAATTTCCACTGGAACAAAAACAGGGCACACTTATCCCCCACGAATGTGCTTAACACACGCAGAAAAACAAGGCGCGCTTAGCACACACTGATTCCTCTCAGCGCGTGCAGGTATGTGCATAAATTCAAAATACATCTGAATTTTATGCTAAACATCCATTTTCAATTACACTATCTCAACTACATAAATGTAAAGAATTTACAAAAGTTGGGATGCCTCCCAACAAGTGCTTGTTTTATGTCATTAGATCGAAGCCTTTATTTAGCTTATCTAGTTGTTGCTACTGGTTTCTTTTCCTCTACACCAACAGTCACACCTAACCAAACTTGAACAAACGCATTATGTACAACAAATAAGTATACAATATAGCTAAATGTACTAATGTATTAGTATAAACAAGTATATATATATATATATATATATATATATATATATATATATATATATATATATATATATATATATATATATATATATATATATATATATATATATATATATATATATATATATATATACATTATAGACATTATGTACAAAGCTCAAAATCATAGAAACTATTGCAATACAATTCAATATCTAAACATCAATCCTTGGCAACAACGCCATTTTGTTGTTGCGGTAAAGAAACAAGCAAAAGTAAGTATTTTTAGTTTTTTTATTGTCTCCATAGGAACTAGTGCAAGGAAAAGAATGTCGTTTAATAGTCACTACACTTCTGAGCTTGGTTTCAAATGGTATAAATTGTAAAGGTGCGGGAATTAAACATATGAACAGGTAAAATATAACATTCTTTAGAGAGGAGAGAACTCGTCAAAATTGAATTTCATCTACTTATCAAATACTTAAATCTATCGATCAATTGCATGCAACCTAAATCACTCGTCAATATCATCATGTATCACCCAGAATAGAAGTTATGTCTAACCCAAATTTGAGAGAACAACCATATCATCTCATCGGTGATGTCTCATGCAACTCAACAACACAGAAGCATTAAGAATTAATACCCACTATGAATATTAGATCTAAATTTATCTCTAGAATTTAGAAGCTAATAGATGTTCATCCTAGTTCCAGATTTGAGGAGTATATGTCTATACCAACTCAAATCCAAACATAAAGCAAGCAAACACAGATAACATCAATAAAGATTTGCAAAATAGATTTTATACAATGTCATGATCAATACATATACATAAAATCAGAGTAAACTACATACAAAACCCAACTATTGAAAATACAAAGAGAAGAAAGAGAGATGAACCAAAAACTTGCAGTTTTAGAGTGATTGTTAAAAATCCAACCCTGAATCATCAAGATATAGCCTCCAATGTTGCTTTATAAGCCTCTCTACTCCTAAAATGGGTATGATGAAGTTGGGAGCAAAAAATCCCCAAAACCATAACCTAAAAAATATGAACAAATGAATATATATAGTGGTTGGAAATAACAGATCACACTTAGCTTGCTCGGAGCATGCATGAGCATTCCACTTATTGTCTAAACTGCCTTAACGCACGTTAATCGCCTTCAGACCATGCTTAGAGGGAAAACCTCTGTGTAGAATTTCATAAGCATGCTAGGACTGTGCTTAGCCCAACTTGGGACTTGTTATTTCCTTTCCTAAAATGCATCTTGAAGATTTATTTGGTCATAGATGCCTAATGCTTCAACCATACAAAGAATCCTACAAAAATGAGATAAAAACAATCAATCGATACAATATTTACACGAATAACTATTAAGCTATAATTTACATAAAAGTTAGGGTTTTAACATAAAAACCAAAATAACAAAGCTAATAAGTGCCACAAAATACTACTAATAATAACAACACTTTGGAACTTATCAGTGTCTAGGAAATTTTTTAAATAAGCTTTTACTCAATCTAGCTAATAAACCAACACAACACAACCATGGGTTGAACACAATAGAAGAAATATTGAAATTCCAAAAATATATTGAGGCTACTGATATTTAATATTATCACTATTTCACAAAAAATATAGAACACTACCAACTTGACATGATGAAATAAAATCAAATAACTTATCATATTCAATCGCACAGTAACACAAATTAGAATAAAATAAAAATATGGAAACCCATACAATTTAACGTTCAAGAAAAACCCCACTACACTAAAAAAATACAAAAGTTAACAATTTCTCCCTTACATGATTTCCAGCAAAAATACCTTTGATTCTAAGAGTTCTTCCCCAACCTCACGCCCTTGTTCTCCCTCTTTACCTCTTTTTCTCTAACTCTCGAAAATATTCATTGACACCCTCAAGTTCTCCAAATCCCTTCTTTTACTCCCAATACATAATTCCTTCTCATTAGGCTATTCTCCTCTTACCCTCACTTATCCTTATATTCCCACCATACCCTTACTCCTCTTACTAGCTCTAATTTTCCTTTATTTATTAATAATTCTCCTTATTTTCTATTATTTAAAATCAACTAAAATCTAAATAATGTCTATATTATCTATATTCCCACCAACACCCACTAATAACACATAATACACATTCATTCACAAATTATATATTTATAAGCATATAAGGTACTTAATAATTGAATAAAATATAACTAAATTCAATTAAATAAATTAATTGAATTTTGGGTGTTACACTCCTTACACTTCATACTGAATTTTTTTTGAAATATAGAACAGACACAATATATGAGTTGAGTTCGAGAATACAACTTCCATGTCATTCATTTAGGCTAGTTCACGGTCTTTCACTAAAACCTTTGGTAGAAACTTCTCATAAGCGAGAAACGTTTTCAACTTCTCTAGTGCCCATGTGAAATTTTCCTCCCTTTCATGTTCAAACTGAAAACATCAACTTCATTGATGTAACACCAATAATCTCAAGTAGTTGTAGCTGGTACCTGTTTGTTTTGTATATACAATAAATAATAAAAACTTCCAACCTATAATTAGATAAATGTAGATTTACGCTATTGGGGATGCAATATCTGTTTGTTTTGTATGTACAATAAAAAATGAACACCAAATGAAACATGTTCAACAACTTCACTGAATAAAGATGTGTCCAAAAGATATCAGTAACAACATTTAAATCGTGTAATTAGGTTCTTGTATAGCCGAGAATATTGGGTTGAGATTTATAGAGGGTTTCATCCATAAAAACCGTGGGTTTATCCCTTAATATCTTTGGTAGATTTATGGGTTTTCGTGCAAGACATTCAAGAGAGGATTGTTTCCTAGTGTAAAACCTTTAGAGTTTGGTACCCAAGGAAGTAGCGTGGGAACAGTAAATCGAATTGAAGTGTCTTGTATGCAATAAGTATAAGTGATCATGCGTGAAAGAGCTTTGGACTTTGGTAACCAAATAGGTATCAATATTTGATAAATTAATTGGTAGCTACTGTGTCTTGGTCTTGTTAAAGATCAAAAGAAGAGAAGGGGTTGAATCAACATCAAATGGCTAAGGTTTGTAGGGTTGCTCTTGAACACTTATCTTGTAATCATACTTTTGCAAAGTAAGAAAATTATCCTAATTCCAAATTGGAATTTGGGGGAGACATATCCATAGAGAGGAAAATTGGAAAACTTCCCAAAAAATCCTTGTGCCCCCTCTCTCTATCTCTTAATCTCATTTACTTTCATTACACAATTTGTTGAATTTCATTGTTTAATCGATCGAATCGTAAGAATTTTTCTATAATTGTTTTGGTTCAAAATTGGTTGTTGATTGTATTATAATCACTTTGATTATAAGTGTTTTTTCATGTCAATGAAACTCAAAGAAAAATTCTGAAAATTCGTCCGCACACCAAGTGTTTGACAAATTGCATAGTTATACATTTTTGTTTAATTTCATTGGAAATAGGAAACTGTTGTATTTGATGTTAAACTTTTAATTGAGATGTTATTATGTTGATTAATTTTATCATTATCTTAATTTTATATGGCTTGTGCATATCCATGTTTCCAATAACTAGGTTCGCTTAGACTACTACTTTTATCTAGGCCAAACACCTTCTGCTCAATATTGTTTTTCAAATAAGTTTTTAAATACCTATATTTGATAAGTAATTTTTAATTAGGGATCTACTCACCCCCTCTCTAGAGGAATCATCATAGTCTAACACTATAGTGCTAAGAGGAGTCGTAAATTAAGGATTTCTATTTGATGAATTTTTCAGAGTTTTGAGAAATATGTGAGCATGCTAGTAGAAAAAATTGACCCACTATTAAGGAGCAAGTATTGCAAGTAATTACATACTGTGAGGGAGAAAGAATGGTTTTGTCGCACGTATTCCCCAAGGCTCAGAAGCGAGGTTGTGTACTAGTGTCTCTTCTTGTAAGGTCACTAGAGAATCTTGGAATAACGAGAGAGTACTTTAGGAAGTATTTTCGGAAAGGCACCTTCTAAATGGTTGAAGGCTCAAGAGGTATTGAAATTTGGAATTTTTATTGAGGGTCTAAGATAATGGCGAAGTATACAAATTGGCTTGGGGACATGACTGCATGTTCTAAGCGGGACATAGCCGCACCAATAATACCCGAGCATATGGCACACTTGAAATACAAAAAAGTCTCCATTGAACTTTATTTATTCCAAAAGGAATGGTAAAATATCGATAAAACCCACAAAGAACGATGATATGGTAATTGTAACCAAATTAGGGTTCGAGAGTCGGTTATGCAAAGGGAATGTATTATCACCCTCATATCTGTTGTACTCAACGGGACCCATTTAGTTAGTTCTGTGAACGGATGTTAACATATGTCTATTTGTGATCTTTTACTTATTACGCGAGGAGAAACATTAGAAGTCTGACTGTACCAATATAATGAATCTGGTAAGCCTTATTATCACCAAGGCGTACTACTGCACCTTACACCATCTTCAAAGTTTCAAAGTATTCTATTTTTGGACACATATGATAAGTACAACTTGAGCCAATGACCCAAATATCATCAGTTTCCAAAATTGATATAACTAGTGCACTAGCATCCTCATAACCATCCTCATCCAAGGAAACTTCAACTTGAACATGATCTTCATTGACCTTTCTCTCAGGATAATCCTTCTTAAAATGATTGATTTTCTGATAATTAAAGTATTTTATCTTTAACTTGTGAAACCTCTTTGATTTAGACATCCCTTTATGCTCAGCTCCTCCTCTTGACACACTTAAGCCTTCACCACTATCTAAACTTCATCTAAAGTAATAGTACCTTTATTACCATAAATAAATTCATCCTTAAAGTACTCAAAAGATCTGGGTAATAAATTCAACAAAAGATTTCTCCTAAAAGCGGGTGTCGCCGCTTCCAGATTCTTCCATTCCTGCTACTCCGATTTCTCCTATATGAAGCTCCGTTAGTTGCAATTTGAAACAAGGTTCTCCTAGTCATTTTGCTACTACTAGCAAGGTGGTGGAAGATGAAGTAATTGATGAAATTTCAAAGGATGAAGAAACCCTAAATCTGAAATTGGAAGAGGGGAGAAAATTATGGATAGATGTTTTGAATGGCAACCGTAATCCTGCTAAAGGAAGAAGCATGTAATATATAGCACCAAAAGTAATTGATGGCAAGATAGAGGTTCAAATTGAAGGTGAAGTTGTTATAGCAGAAATTATGTTTTGGCAACCATCGCTTGGTCTGTATGCTTTGGGTGGAGAGCTAAGCATGAATGCTGTTAAGAACTTCATGACAAGGAATTCAAACTTCATTCACTTTCGAGATATGTATTATCACAAGGAGGGGTATTTCATTCTTCATTTCAAATATTTCAGAGAAAGGGGTGAATTGTTGATGAAGAGGCCTTATTCCATCAAAAACATGCCTTTACTTATCTGTGAGTGGCGCCCGAATTTCACACTCAAGAATGATCTCTTGATAATTCTCCCTATTTGGGTTAAATTTCCTCTTATGTTATTGTACCTTTGGGGGAGATGTTAGCCTAAACAAAATTGGAAGTGCCCTTGGAAATCCCATAGTCACTGATGAATGTACAACTAACAGACTCCGGGTGTCATAAGCGAGGATTCTTGTGGAAATTATTGTTACATGAGAATTTCTAAATGAGATTACTATTAGTGATTCATATGGTGAGAAGGTGAATCGGGTAATAGAATATGAATGACGTCCGAAATTTTGTTGAACTTGTAACAAGCTTGGTCACAACTGTGCCAAACCAAAACCCAAGGCCAAGGCTAAGCAGTGGAAGCCAAAACATGCTCACGTGGAGGCTTCTCAGACTGTTGTTCCCCCTGACAAGGTGAGTGTGATTGACAATGATAAGAATGTGGTTAAAGCTAGAGATCAAGAAGATAGTTATAAAACTCATGAAGACGGGTCTGTAACTAATAATAGTGGATAGCATATAGGAAGTTCTAAGGCTAATAAGGAATGGACTATAGTTAATAAAAGTGGTAAAGATCGTGGCAAGAAAACTATTGTTGAGAATTCTAAAGGTACCCTTCTTTGTGTTAATGGTTTTAATGCACTTGAAATTTTGAATGATCTTCAAGTGCTTCAAAACACTAGTTAATGTTGGTCACGTAGAATGTTAAGGGGTTAAATAAGCTTGGCAAGATCAAGGAGATTATCTCCCATATCCATAACCTTAGAGCTGATATAAACATCTTGATTGAAACTAGACTTAAAGTAGGGCATGCTAACAACATTAGGAATAAACTCCAGTTGGGGGATATCTATATTGATAATTATATTTGTCATGCTAATGGCAGATTTGGGTCCAATTGACATCTAATATTGTTGATGTCAAAGTCTTTTCTTGCACCAGCCAAATGGTGCACTGTGGAGTCTATGACTTGCAGGGGGTTTCAAATTCTGGCTCACTGCTATATATGCTCTTAACAATTGGATCAAAGGAGGACCTTATGGAAAGATCTTGACAACATCCAACTTCAATGTCCTTGGGTTTTGTTGGGTGACTTTAACAATGTCTTGAAATCTCAAGACAGATCTGGAGAGAATCTGGTCACTAAAGTTGAATACACTGACCTTTAGGATTTTATTGATAATAGAGGCCTTTCTGAAATGGATACTTCTGGTGAGTTTTATACTTGGTAAAATAAGCAGCTGGTTGGGACTATCTATTCTAGGATAGACAAAGTGATTGGTAATTGTGATCGGTGGATCTGGAACTGACTGTTTAACGCTGGTTCACGAAATGTCGCGGAAGCAAGAGTCGCCACCGTCTTTTATTTTCTCCAACATGGACAGGACAAAAGCACAGCAAAATTCCTTGTGAGATAGTTTCTCGGTTCGGGAGGTAGATTTATAGAAAGGGAAGGTGTTAGCACCCTTTCTATCCATGGTTATCCATGGGATCTTAGATACTTGCTCATTTGTGTTTTCAAAAGTGTTTGCTTTTCAATTGTGAGTGGGTTTGAAAAAGTTTCGTTTAAAGTTTCAGATCGACTCTTGTATCAGTCCTCAAGAGTGTTTGAAAAGTTGTTTTGAAAGCTTTTTGAAAAGTGTCGGTGTGAAAAGAGTTTTTGATTTGTTTTTTTAGAGCAAGCATCTACGAGTCATCTACCTACCCTAAGGAATTAGGCTGTGTAAATGTCCTTAAGGTAATGCCATCCCACCATTGAAAGGTAGGTAGCACCACCGTTGGAGGTGTTCGGGTCAATTCGAGTTTAGGGACAGTGTGGTCACCGAGCAACAGTAAGACACCTTAGAAGCTACCCTTATGCCATTGATCTTTTCATTCCGAGGCAACCGTTTCGAGGCAACTATTTCGAGGCAACCGTTCCGAAGCAACTTGTTCGAGGCAACTAGATCAATGGACATAAGGACTCACTAAGACGTCCTATACTCGACGACCACGTTTCGAGGGGCAAGGCAATAGTGAGGCGTACCCTGGGAGTGGTGTGTGAATTGTGTGTCATTTTCAGTTATAGTTTATCTTGATCATGCATTTGGCGAGCTACGCTTTGATTTTATTTGGGCCATTCATTCTTTCATGTGATTAGCAGTTAAAAGCGTGCGGAAATTAAAATGCGGAAAATAAAAGTCCTACGCTATTACAAGGCGCGGGTCTATACATCACCAAATTAACAAAGACCCGATTTTGAATAAAAGTGCGGAAAGTAAATGTCCTAATTATTATTACAAAGCTTTGGGGAAAATACATTATATTTAACAAGGAAATAAAAATAAACGTGTGAAAAGAAATTATAATCGAAGGTGCGAGGGCGTTGGACCCTTTAAAGAAATTAAAAATTAATTAATGATTAAATAAAGAAAAGAACTTATTTTTTTGATGTTTTTGTATTTAATGGAAATAAAGAAAATTAATTGGAATTTGAAATTAAATAAAACCCTAGTTCTAAATTGTTTTTAATTATTAAAGAAAAAATGTTTAAGTTTTGACCTAATTTACCCTAATTAATTAAATGACATATTTATTTACAAAATTAATTAATGGTTAATAATAATAATAAGGAGTAATTATTTATTAAAAAAAAAGTTAATAACCCTAATTTCTATGTATTTTAGTTATTAAGAAAAACATTAAAATTAAACCTAAAATTAAACCAAATTGATTATTAGAATTTTATTTACAAAAGCTATTAATGAATTAAAAATTAAATAAACATATTTTATTTTTGACTTTTCTGATTTTTTTTTGTGTTATCAAAACTATTTTTATGAATTAACTAAATAATTAAAATAAATAAAAAAAGAATTGAAAAGAAAAAATAAAATTAGAAAGAAGAATAGAATGCAAACAACAAGGGGTTTCTGGCCCAATTATGGAGGTGTTGTTGAAGCAATTAGGCCCATTGAAATCTGGCCACATTGACTTTCCTGGCGCGTGTGAGGAGTGGTTGACTGATGTCCATGGTGGACTGCCCATCCTGGCCATTGGTTTGAGCCTCAAAGACACTTGGCAAGCCTCAGCACTAGGACATATGGTGGGTTGAATGATGGGCGCTGCATAGAAGCGCGTTAATGAAAAAATTATGGAAATAGTGGGGGACCTGGGAATCGAACCCAGGTCCCAATGCCTGTAGGACAACGCACAAGCCAACTGAGCCAACGCGTTAGTTTGTATGTATAATGGACAATGATCAATATATGTGAAAAACACTACTATGCTGTAATAATAAAAAAAAAACGCGCCAAGCTTCAAACTACCCAACCACGTTCAGCCACGCATGCATCATCTTCATCTTTTTCCTGTAACTAGAAACAGATAGCGGGGGTTTTAAACCCCCACTAACCCAAACCTGCAAAAATAACGATTAGGGCATAGCGTAATATAAATTGGGCGCGATGTGTGGAATCGAATCGTCTGGATGTCACGATTTTAATGGTGCTAGTTTCATTGTCCAAATTTTCCAGATATGTAAACCCCTCTTTTGGAGCTTCAGGAACCTTAGAAAGCTTTAATGGCAACTTTGCATACAGGCAATATTAATTCAATTGGATAACACCATTAGCTTCAGAGAGATCATATTAGTATAAACCCATCATTAAAACACAGTGATCATGCATGAAAAGTAAAATACGAATATGGAAATTTTAAAGAAAAGTCAGGCTTCTATCTACCAATTCCTTGAGTATGGAGGCGTGATTTTGATTGAAAAAGCTTCCTGGATGTGTCAGGAGTGTATTGGAATGGTTTTTGATCTTTGAAACAAGCTCTAGCTATGAAAACAGTTTTGAGATTTTTGTCAAAAAATGCAAGTTTGGTTCTATGCCTTATGCGCAGCTTTCTGTGTTCTTATGCCTTAGGTTATGTTTGCATATGTATGTAGCATGATTAGGTCAAACAAAACAAGCCCATGATCCATTATTTTAATGCTTTTGAATATAGGATTTTCCATGATCTTTTTCAATCCTTTTTGCCATGAAAACTTGCCTATTTGGAGGATTTGGTCCCTTTGATGTGTTACACGAAATATTTAGGTCTTAATGGGAGAATATGCTGCACAAAAAGATTTGGAAAACATGATTTGCTATTTTTGTCATATTTAATTTTAATTAAGTGAATTAATAATAATAATAATTCAAATAATTAATCAAAAATGATAAAATAACTCCCTTGGATTTCAATGGGTCGTGCATAGCCTTTGGGTGATGTTTCATGGAAGAAATTGAGGCCCATTAGCAATCTTGAGGCTTTTGAAGCAAAGTTGACTTTTCAAAATTCCCAAAAATTTCCCAACTTCCACAAGGCATATCTTGCTCAATTTTTAAGCTTTGATCATGTTCTTGGACATTTTGGAAAGGTATTGAAGTCCTCTAACCAATGTCTTTGGTCCCTTGTCATTTTGATTTACCAATCTCAAGTTATGGTCTTTGACTTAAAGTGCCTTTTTGTTGACTTTTGAAAATGACCTATAATGTTGAGATTGATATCTTTTTATGAGAGCATTTCTTGGACTTGAAGTGTGAATATGAGTTGTAGGAAATGTCATTATCTTCAAAATGAGGTTTGGATGGAATTTTTCTGATAAACCATGTGGAAGTTATGCCTTGGTCAATTTGCAGTTGACTTTTTCAACTGTCCTAATATAGAAACTTTTGCATCTTGAGACTTTTTGAGCCATGCCTTGAGAATCGTGATCAAGAATTGATCAAATGATGTTTGTGGCTTCAAAATAAGATGTTGACCAAAATTTTTGACTTTTGACTATCAAATGACCATTTTGCCCCTGTAGTTGACTGTGAAGCAATTAGGGTTTTTGACTGTGCAATTTTATGCTGTGAGTCTTGAAACTTGGCATATGGATGATTGACAATGTTTATAGGCATGTGGGACTTGTTTGGGCCCTTGGAAACTTCAACTTCTTTGCTAGAACCAAAACCCTAATTTTTGACTGTTAAGAGGCCATTAGACTGTGCAACCCTTGGGAGATTTTGAAGCATGCTCTTAGCAAATCTTGAAGAAAATGGGAGGGCAAATTTTGGGGTACAACAGTTGCCCCTGTTCAATCTTCTTAGACCTGAGGATGTAGATTGGCTGGCGTGCCTTTCGTAATCCGAAGGTGGAAGATGATTGAACACTAGAGTGCCCAGAAATTTGCGCTCACATGTTAGCAGTGTGATGGTGGGAATGGGCTTACAGATGCCATTTAGAGACTGATGGATAGGAAGATGGGCTTACAGATGCCATGTTGAGAGGTGATGGATAGGTGGATGGGCTTATAGATGCCATCTGGGTGTCGATCGCGTAAGAGATTCCTTAGCGAGAACTTGCGTACCTGAAAAAAAGAAAGATAATTACCTGGCCTGTTACAGGAGTTGACCTTAAAATTCTGTATATAGACGCGCCCTGGCTGGATACAGGTATCAAATCTTTGAACTCTTCAGACGTGCCCTGGCGAGATACAGGAATCGAGTCGGGAGCTTCAAAAGGTTATGAATGAATCAGGGATGGTTACTACCTCAACGGGACGGTGAGAGAACCTTGGATGATTACTACCTCAACAGTAACGATGAGAGAATCTTTCAGACGCACCCTGGAAAGATACAGGAATCGGGTCTGGTAATGTTAGTCTTCAACGGATACACCCTGGCAAGATACAGGCATCAGATCCTCGAACTCTTCAGATGCACTCTGGCAAGATACATGAATCAGATCTGGTAATGTTAGTCTTCAACGGATACACCCTGGCAAGATACAGGCATCGGATCCTCGAACTCTTCAGATGCACCCTGGCAAGATACAGGAATCGGATCTGGTAATGTTAGTCTTCAACGGATACACCCTGGCAAGATACAGGCATCAGATCCTCAAACTCTTCAGACGCACCCTGGCAAGATACAGGAATCGGGTCTGGAATCGATCGTCAACAGATACACCCTGGCGAGATACAAGAATCAGATCTTTAGTTGCGACCGTTGATAGTAATCATCTTGGTATTAACCTTTTGTCCTGAAAAGACAAAATGTTAGTTGTATGTGATGTCATGATGTATGACATGCGTGATGAGATTGTATGTTTATGATGCATATATGCATGCTATAATGTATGAAAATGTGTTGTTTATGAATGTATGTTTTCGTCTTAGGAAAATAAATCTTTGACGGATGCCGGGAAGTTAAATCCTGGGCTGATGTAGAGCTTTTGTTTCCACTGGGGAGTGATGGTTGCAAGAATACCGGTAGGAAAAGATGACTTCGTTGGGGAATAAACTTGGCGAATGGATTACTCTGCGGGGAGAAAATTACTATAGCGATCTTGCTGGGGAACAAATACTCTGTGGGAAGAGAGGTACTTTGCTGGGATGTTGATGATAACTTCGCTGGGGATAGTGTTGTTATGTTGGAAGCTTTAATAGACTTCGCTGGGGATAAGAAGACTTTGTCGACGACGATCTTCCCGTGGCTTTTGGCTGAGGATAACCCAGTTATATCCTGGTAGGGAAATAACCTTTGAATAAAGCCGGGAGTCGCGTTCGTGCTCTGTAGGGGATGAGCTTCCAGAATCTACTGGGGATAAGCTTCCTGCTGGGGAGATGGATTCCACTTTCCTGGGGAAATCTTTGGGCTGGACTCTTCTGGGGAAATTAATTTGATATGTATTGGGGAAGTGGCTCCGCTGAATGTCTGGTATACCGCCGGGGAACAATCTTAGATCAAGACTGCCGGGGATGCTTGTTAAGGATGTTCGTATATTATGCTGAGGAATGTTGAAATCTGCTGGAGGATACCCACTTCCTTAAGGCTGACAGTATAACTCTGTTTGGGGAGAGTGTATTGACTTGCTGGGTCACTCTCTGGGGAATTAAGATATCTTGGTTATGTTCTTCAGCTGAACCTACCTTGGTACCTTAGTGGAAAGAGAAATTAGATTGCTTAGACAACTCATTATTGCCCTTGTTTCTAATGTTACCTGTAATTAATCCTTTGTTTCGTATGCAAATATTTATGAGTTAGCAATTAGTGTCAAATTCATATATCACAAATTGAACCTTGGACGTTCTTCGCAAAACAAAACAGAAAAGGAAAAACAAATGGCAATTTGAGCTGAAAAGTGTAATTGTATTGATTTTTGAATTTGCCTGTAAATAGGCGTTTATGTACAAGAGGCCGACGTCCTAGTAAGAGGACGCCGCCAAATAAAAGAGTTTATACAAGTTTGTACAAAGGGAAAACAAAACAGCTATGTGAAAAGAATGATCCCACTGGGTTCCAACTGTGCTATCGCCTTTATATCTTCGAGCGTCTCATCACTTGATGACCTAGCTGAAGATGAAGCTGATTGATTGATGCCGTCTGAACTTGATGTTGATACCGGATTCTGGATGCAAAGTGATCCAATGAGACATAGTATTACGCTTTATCCCTAATTTTTGCCTGGACCGCCCTTTCGGGTTTTCAGTCCACCGGGATACCCATTTCGGGTGTACAGATTTTTTTCATTTCATCCCTCATTTTGCCCGAACCCTTTTGGTTCGCCGGGAAGCCCTAATTTTTGCCTAGGTATGTCAACCTAGCGGGTCTTTTATCATGCGTAGTATCTTTTTACTATGTCTACATTGGCGGGGTGAGGAAGGTCGTCACCATCCATGGTGGTCTGAATCATGGCTCCTCCTGAGAACACATGTTTAACCACAAATGGCCCTTCGTATGTAGGGGTCCATTTTCCCCTTGGATCACTCTGAGGAAGGATGATACATTTGATTACCAGATCCCTAACTTGATACTCTTGCGGTCTGACCTTTTTGTTAAATGCCCTGATCATCCGTTTTTGGTACGTTTGACCATGACAAATAGCAGTGAGTCTTTTTTCGTCGATTAGATTTAACTGATCAAGTCGTGTCTGGATCCAATCATCTTCGCTCAGATCTGCATCCTTCATTATCCGGAGAGAGGGTATCTGCACTTCGATCGGTAAGACTGCCTCCATGCCGTAGACCAAAGAGAAAGGAGTTGCCCCGGTTGACGTCCTTGCTGAGGTACGGTACCCATGTAGAGCAAACGGTAACATCTCGTGCCAATCTTTATAGGTCACTGTCATCTTCTGCACAATTTTCTTGATATTCTTATTCGCTGCTTCTACAGCCCCATTCATCTTCGGCCGGTAAGGAGAAGAGTTGTGGTGCTGTATCTTAAATTGCTCGCAGAGCTCAGTGATCATCTTGTTATTAAGATTGGTACCGTTGTCTGTAATGATTCTTTCTGGGACGCCGTATCGACAGATCAGGTTATGCCGAATGAACCGTGCCACAACGTTCTTGGTTACCATGGCGTAGGAAGCTGCTTCAACCCACTTCGTGAAGTAATCAATCGCCACCAGGATGAAGCGATGCCCATTGGATGCTGTAGGTTTAATCTCGCCGATCATATCTATGCCCCACATTGCAAACGGCCAAGGTGCAGTCAAGACATTCAGAGGAACTGGAGGAACATGCACCTTATCTGCATAAATATGGCATTTATGGCATGTCTGAGAATGTTGGTAATAGTCGGCTTCCATTGTGGACCAGTAATATCCTGCCCGAAGGATCTTTTTTGCCATGGTGTGTCCACTGGAATGCGTTCCGAAGGTACCTTCGTGCAGCTCCGCCATGATCCTTTCTGCTTCAGTCTTATCCACACAACGCAGTAAGGTCGAATCATGGTTTCGCTTGTACAGGACGCCGTTGCTAAGGAAGAACTTCACTGCGAACCTTCTCAGAAACTTTTTATCATTGACAGATGCACCTTCAGGGTATTCCTGAGCTTCCAAGTATCTCTTCACCTCATGGTACCAAGGTTTTTCAGTCACTACCTCAGCTTCAAGATCACAACAGTATGCCGGTTCATCCAGTTTCCAGATAATGACCCGGGGAGCCTCATTGTCCCATTTGACCTTGAACATGGAAGACATCGTAGCTAACGCGTCCGCCAACTGATTCTCCTCTCTTGGGAAGTGTTCAAAGGTTATCTCTGTGAAATGGGGGATCAATGTCAACACACATTCTCTGTAAGGAATAAGATTCGGATGTTTCGTATCCCACTCGCCTTTGATCTGATTCATCACGAGAGCGGAATCTCCGAAGACACTCAGAAACTTGATCCTTAAGTCGATCGCAGCTTGAAGACCCATGATGCATGCCTCATACTCCGCCATGTTGTTGGTGCAGTTGAAACATAGCCGGGCAGTGAGTGGAGTATGAGTGCCTTGAGGGGATATTATCACAGCGCCGATACCGTTACCCAAAGTGTTGGAGGCTCCGTCAAAGTGCATAGACCATCAGGATCCTTCCTCAGGTCCTTCATCCGGTCCAGGTACTTCACAATCAGTCACTATCATGATGCTCTCGTCGGGAAATTCGAAGTTCATTGACTGATAGTCATCCACTGCCTGGTGTGCCAAGTGGTCTACCAATACACTTCCTTTGATAGCTTTCTGGGTCGTGTACTGGATGTCGTATTCTGTCAAGATCATTTGCCATCTTGCTATTCTCCCAGACAGAGCAGGCTTTTCAAATATGTACTTTATAGGATCCATCTTTGAAATCAACAAGGTGGTGTGAGTCAGCATATACTGTCTCAGCCGGCGAGCAGCCCATACCAAAGTGCAGCAAGTTTTCTCGAGCAGTGAGTATCGGGTCTCACAGTCAGTAAACCTTTTGCTAAGGTAATAAATGGCATGCTCTTTTCGGCCAGAATCATCATGCTGCCCCAGTACACACCCCATTGAATTGTCAAGTACTGTCAGGTATCGTATCAGAGGTCTCCCTTCAACCGGTGGCATAAGGATGGGTGGTTCTTGGAGATACTCTTTGATTCTGTCAAAAGCGGCCTGACATTCATCATTCCAACGTACTACCTGATCTTTCTTCAGCAGCTTGAAGATTGGTTCACAAGTAGCAGTTAGGTGCGAGATGAATCGAGCAATGTAATTCAGGCGTCCTAAAAAGCCTCTGACCTCTTTCTCTGTCTTGGGAACTGGCATCTCTTGAATGGCTTTAACCTTGGCAGGGTCCACTTGAATACCCTTATCACCTACGACGAAGCCTAGCAACTTTCCAGATCTTACCCTGAAGGTGCACTTGTTCGGGTTCAACCTCAGCTTGTACAGTTTCAAACGGTCAAACAGCTTCTGCAGATGGTCAAGGCGTTCCTCCTCAGTTTGGGACCTTGCGATCATATCGTCGACATACACTTCAATCTCATGATGGATCATGTCATGAAATAAAGCAACCATGGCACGTTGGTAGGTTTCCCCAACATTTTTCAACCCGAATGGCATGACCTTGTAGCAGAAGGTGCCCCACTGAGTAACAAAGGTAGTCTTTTCCATGTCTGCAGGAGCCATCTTGATCTGATTATACCCTGAAAAACCATCCATGAAAGAGAACACCTTATGCTAAGCAGTATTGTCAACAAGAACATCAATGTGAGGTAGAGGGAAGTCATCCTTGGGGCTGGCCCTGTTCAGATCCCTGTAATCAACACACATTCTGACCTTACCATCTTTCTTTGGTACCGGCACCACATTAGCAACCCACTGAGGGTAAGAAGTCACTGCAAGAAACCCGACATCGAATTGCTTCATAACCTCAGCTTTGATCTTCTCAGACATCTCTGGACGCATACGGCGGACCTTTTGCTTAACCGGAGGGTAGTCTTCCTTGGTAGGCAAATGATGGACCACAATATCAGTATCTAACTCAGGCATGTCTTCGTAGGACCAGGAAAAGATCTCCACATAATCATGTAACATCTGAGTCAACCGTTGTTTTACGCTGAGCTCCAGATTGGCACCAATCTTAACCTCCTTTCTGTCTACCTCAGTACCCAGATTTATCGTTTCCACTGGCTCTTCATGTGGTTGAATTGCCCTCTCTTCCTGGAGTAACAGTCTTGCAAGCTCACCAGGCACTTCGCAATCATCTTCACCTTCGTCTTTGGCTAAGTTGATCGGATTTTCGAAGTCATAACTGGCAGTAGCAGAGTCGTTACAAGTGAGATCCAGAGTGGATTGAAACCTGTGTAGGTGAGTGTGTGTAAATACAGCTGTTTTGCAATACAAAGAAAGAAAGAAAGAAAAGGGAGCACAAGATTTGAAATGCGAAAAAACGTCCAAGGTCTTTATTCATGATATATGTAAATGACAGTTATAAACCCTCACAAATGAAGCCAACGGTGCCCCGGGTAAGACACCGGGCCATAATGTTTCAATTCATTGTTCATTACAAATAACAAAAACAAAGGAATTCATTACTGCGTAACAAAAGTAACGGGTAGGTTGTCTTTTGCACTCCAATTGCTAGGTCCACTGTCGGCCGCCGGATAAATCCAGCTGTCGAACTCAGATTCTTCCACCTCGTCATCATCCTTGATAGCATTCACCCCATGAGCAGGCAGGGGAGCTGTCACTACATTGGGCTTCTCAGGTGCCTCAAACTGTACCTCCTTCGCATCAATAAGGTCTTGCACCTTGTTCCTCAGGGCCCAGCAGTCATCAGTAGAATGCCCCGGGCTATCGGAGTGATAAGCACAGCGGGCATTTGGATTATACTTAGGAGAGGTAGTATTCACAACCTTCGGAGCCTCCCTGACAGTCACCAAGTTGGTTGATAACAGTTGCGGCAGGATTTGTGATAGGGTCATACTCAACCGGGTAAATTCTCTTCTGGGTCTTTCAGCCCTTGGTTGGTTAGTTTGCCGAGGAGCGGCAGCAGGTTTAGCAATCACCACCGTGTTGACAGATTGGCAGCGTTCTGGTTTCTCTTGCCTTCTAGACCCATACACAACAGTGGCCTCCTTTTTAAAAGGTTTCTTCTCAGCACTTGAAGATGCACCTTTCTGAATTTTACCGGACTTCATGCCAGCCTCTATCCTTTCCCCAGTCAGAATGAGGTCAGTGAACCCTGCAGACGAATTACCGATAAGATGATTGAAGAATGGCCTGGAGAGGGTCCCCAAAAACATATCCACTAGCTCACGTTCTGTCAACGGAGGCTGCACCCTTCCAGCCAGATCCCTCCACTTCTGCGCATACTCTTTAAAACCTTCGTCTGATCCTAGCGACATACCCTGGAGTTGGGTGCGTGTAGGAGCAAGGTCGGCATTATATTGATACTACTTGTAAAAAGCAGTAGCCAACTCCTCCCAGTTACGAACCTTGGTTCCATCCAGTTGATAGAACCATTCGAGATGAGTCCCTGAAAGACTCTCCTGGAAGAAGTGGATCCACAAGTTCTTGTCCACTGTGTACGGCTGAATCTTCCGCACATAATATCTGAGGTGTAGCTTAGGGCAGGACGCCCCGTCATACTTGGTGAAAGACGGTGCTTTAAACTTGTGCGGGATGATCACACCAGAAGATAAACCCAAGTCTCCGAAATCCAAACCAGGCACTTGCTGAATTTCCATGGCGTTCAGACGGTCTTCCAACTGCTTGTATCTGTCTTCAGCCGGAGGATACTGTTCCTCATTAAAATCAGTCTCGTTGTCAGAGACCACCGGACTTGGAGCCCTTCCCCCCTGGGGACTGTCTTTGCCTACAGAAGAACCAACTTCCTCATTCTGCAGAGTGTTACCAAATCTCCGGCCCGAGTTGAAAAGAACAGTTCTCTTCTTCTTCTTCTTCTCCTTCTTCAGGAGCAAAGCCTTCAGCTCTTCTTGACCTTGAGCCAAACCCATGATCAGCTCCTGAAATTGTGCGTTCTGCGCCTGAAGGGCCTTGATAGACAGCTCGGTAGATGATTCAGGGTTCATGATGCTGAAATAAACAGCGAATAACGGTAAGCAACCTGAAAAGAAGAGTACCTTCTATGCACATGATGAATGATATGTGTTTATGCAATGCATTCAAGGGTTCGAAAATTCAAATTTGTTGTAGACAAAAAGGAACACACGTTATCATTAAGGAAATAATTGTTTGGTACATCAAAGCCTCATGGGCACATATTACAAAGCAAATCAATCCCAAAAGACACTACGCATCCTTTTCGGGGAAATGTAAGTGTTGAGATTCCTCTCCTCGTGCAGCAGGCGGGTGAGCTCCAAGACCTTCTTTTCACTAGCATGTAGACTGGTCTCAAGAGAATTCCGTTCTTCCTTAAGCTGGATCCAGCTCTTCTGCATCTCTTCCCAGGACGTGGGCATGTCAGGATGTTGAATGGTGTAGGACACCTCTCCTTCCAATACTGGTTCTTTGATCACAGGGAGGACATGAGGATAAGGCATTACTAACTTCTGGGAGCGGGCTCGTACCCACTTGAGATAAGGTTCCAATGGGATGGAATTCCTGTGCCCCAGGGTCTTGCTGTCTATCCTACTTGGCATTCTCCAAGCTCTGATAAATCTCTGGCGAAGTCCTTGGGCATCGTTGTCGAAGTCAAAAACTATGTCAGGAATTAACATGTCATGAGGGCCGTCCCTCCGAGCATAACCAAACTGTCTCCAAGCCAGGCACGAGTTGTAAGTAATACCTCCTCTGATTCCAAGTAAAGGAACATTAGGGTACTCCCTGCAACGATCAGTGATAGTGACATCCTCTCTGGACCGAGAGCACCAATGTATATCAGCATGTGTAAGAGTCATCAATCGTTGTGACCATCTCAAACCCCGCTCGTTCTTCAAAACTGATTGTGGAAGGTACGAAATAAACCACCTTCCCAGGAGAGGAGTACAACACATAAGGACACCTCTTTTTCTCATGGTTCGAGTGTAACATGAGTGAAGGATGTCCCCAAGCAACGTAGGTATAGGATTCCTGGACATGAAGATCTAGACAACACTGATGTCTATAAGCTGATCTGGATTAGGGAACAACACCAAACCATAGACAAGGAGGGCCACAACCTCTTCAAAAGCTTGTAGGTCAAGGGAGTTCCAACATTCTTGGGCCTTCTCAAACAGAAACCTGGCTAAGAACCCTTTGATGCCACTTCTAACTTCCCAATGTCCCTTGAGGTCAGATGGTTGTAGGTGTAAGGCTTTGGCAATCTCTTCAAGCTTGGGTTCCTTTTCCGTACCGTTGTAGGGTAGTTGATCAAGGATAGAGATCTTCAGAAGCCGAGAGAACTCTTCCAATGTAGGCACCAGTTGATAATCCAGGAAAGTGAAACAGTGATGCAGAGGTTCAAAGAACTGGAACAGGACCTTTATCATATCTTCCTCAATATTGGTGTTGACCAAACTGATGAGTCTTCCATGTCTCTCACTGAATGAAGAGCTCTCGGGAATCCTGGATATAAGCTCCTTAAGCTGAGGAGGGATCCTTACAAGGCTGATCTGAATTGTCTTTCTGCGAACAATTTCCATGTCCTACAAAACAAGAACAAAGATGAAGATTCGAACCCCTGAAATGGTTAGTCAATGCATATGATGTTGTATGATGTCATGATGCTATGATTAAACACACCACAAATATTTACAAAGGCAAACATGGTAAGGCACACAAGTCACACAAGACAAGCCCTTAGAGTTTAGGCCAACATGGGGTCTGGGTATTACCCTCTTGAAGTTGGTGGGCTCAACCTGTCCTATCAGAAGTAATCGGGTTCTAAGGGTCCCAATATCACTGGATTGCTTTCATTGTTCATCGTTTCGATTTAGCCACTGAACTGGCGACCGAAATAATCCAGGAAAGCAACCCTCAATTGAGTGTAGTATCGAGTATCAACCAACCTCAGACTGCACCAAAGTCAGTTATCTCACTACCCTAAAGAGGCCAAGATAGTTCAATTAAGGTTCCTAAGGTCAGTTGATGCTTCACGACACCACGCGGAGGCCCCGTACTCTCCTTGACTGAACTCAAGGGTTACCGGTACACACCAAAGTGCCACATCAACGTAGCAGACTGCTTCAACCATGTCGGTATACCCCGCACAGTTCCCTCACAGTCTTGTTGCTACTTTCTAAGAAGGTATCCCCAGATCCGGGTTAGGATCTATAGAACTCCCAAAACAGTCCCACAATAATAAAGCAAACAAGTCAAAGCAATTGAAAACACAGTTATGAACTATCCTAAGGTACACCCCACTTTATAATGGTTTCCCCAGCAGAGTCGCCAGTTCTGTGATCGGTGGATCTGGAACTGACTGTTTAACGCTGGTTCGCGAAATGTCGCGGAAGCAAGAGTCGCCACCGTCTTTTATTTTCTCCAACATGGACAGGACAAAAGCACAACAAAATTCCTTGTGAGATAGTTTCTCGGTTCGGTAGGTAGATTTATAGAAAGGGAAGGTGTTAGCACCCTTTCTCTCCATGGTTATCCATGGGCTCTTAGATACTTGCTCATTTGTGTTTTCAAAAGTGTTTGCTTTTCAATTGTGAGTGGGTTTAAAAAAGTTTCGTTTAAAGTTTCAGATCGACTCTTGTATCAGTCCTCAAGAGTGTTTGAAAAGTTATTTTGAAAGCTTTTTGAAAAGTGTCGGTGTGAAAAGAGTTTTTGATTTGCTTTTTTAGAGCAAGCATCTACAAGTCATCTACCTACCCTAAGGAATTAGGCTGTGTAAATGTCCTTAAGGTAATGCCATCCCACCATTGAAAGGTAGGTAGCACCACCGTTGGAGGTGTTCGGGTCAATTCGAGTTTAGGGACAGTGTGGTCACCGAGCAACAGTAAGACACCTTAGAAGCTACCCTTATGCCATTGATCTTTTCATTCCAAAGCAACCGTTTCGAGGCAACTATTCCGAGGCAACCATTCCGAGGCAACTTGTTCGAGGCAACTAGATCAATGGACATAAGGACTCACTAAGACGTCCTATACTCGACGACCACGTTTCGAGGGGCAAGGCAACAGTGAGGCGTACCCTAGGAGTGGTGTGTGAATTATGTGTCATTTTCAGTTATAGTTTATCTTGATCATGCATTGGGCGAGCTACGCTTTGATTTTATTTGGGCCATTCATTCTTTCATGTGATTAGCAGTTAAAAGGGTGCGGAAATTAAAATGCAGAAAATAAAAGTCCTACGCTATTACAAGGCGCTGGTCTATACATCGCCAAATTAACAAAGACCCGATTTTGAATAAAAGTGCGGAAAGTAAATGTCCTAATTATTATTACAAAGCTTTGGGGCAAATACATTATATTTAACAAGGAAATAAAAATAAACGTGCGAAAAGAAATTATAATCGAAGGTGCGAGGGCGTTGGACCCTTTAAAGAAATTAAAAATTAATTAATGATTAAATAAAGAAAAGAACTTATTTTTTTGATGTTTTTGTATTTAATGGAAATAAAGAAAATTAATTGGAATTTGAAATTAAATAAAACCCTAGTTCTAAATTGTTTTTAATTATTAAAGAAAAAATGTTTAAGTTTTGACCTAATTTACCCTAATTAATTAAATTACATATTTATTTACAAAATTAATTAATGGTTAATAATAATAATAAGGAGTAATTATTTATTAAAAAAAGAAGTTAATAACCCTAATTTCTATGTATTTTAGTTATTAAGAAAAACATTAAAATTAAACCTAAAATTAAACCAAATTGATTATTAGAATTTTATTTACAAAAGCTATTAATGAATTAAAAATTAAATAAACATATTTTATTTTTGACTTTTCTGTTTTTTTTTGTGTTATCAAAACTATTTTTATGAATTAACTAAATAATTAAAATAAATAAAAAAAGAATTGAAAAGAAAAAATAAAATTAGAAAGAAGAATAGAATGCAAACATCAAGGGGTTTCTGGCCCAATTATGGAGGTGTTGTTGAAGCAATTAGGCCCATTGAAATCTGGCCACATTGACTTTCCTGGCGCGTGTGAGGAGTGGTTGACTGATGTCCATGGTGGACTGCCCATCCTGGCCATTGGTTTGAGCCTCAAAGACACTTGGCAAGCCTCAGCACTAGGACATATGGTGGGTTGAATGATGGGCGCTGCATAGAAGCGCGTTAATGAAAAAATTATGGAAATAGTGGGGGACCTGGGAATCGAACCCAGGTCCCAATGCCTGTAGGACAACGCACAAGCCAACTGAGCCAATGCGTTAGTTTGTATGTATAATGGACAATGATCAATATATGTGAAAAACACTATTATGCTGTAATAATAAAAAAAAACGCGTCAAGTTTCAAACTACCCAACCACGTTCAGCCACGCATGCATCATCTTCATCTTTTTCCTGTAACTAGAAACAGATAGCGGGGGTTTTAAACCCCCACTAACCCAAACCTGCAAAAATAACGATTAGGGCATAGCGTAATATAAATTGGGCGCGATGTGTGGAATCGAATCGTCTGGATGTCACGATTTTAATGGTGCTAGTTTCATTGTCCAATTTTTCCAGATATGTAAACCCCTCTTTTGGAGCTTCAGGAACCCTAGAATGCTTTAATGGCAACTTTGCATACAGGCAATATTAATTCAATTGGATAACACCATTAGCTTCAGAGAGATCATGTTAGTATAAACCCATCATTAAAACACATTGATCATGCATGAAAAGTAAAATACGAATATGAAAATTTTAAAGAAAAGTCAGGCTTCTATCTACCAATTCCTTGAGTATGGAGGCGTGATTTTGATTGAAAAAGCTTCCTGGATGTGTCAGGAGTGTATTGGAATGGTTTTTGATCTTTGAAACAAGCTCTAGCTATGAAAACAGTTTTGAGATTTTTGTCAAAAAATGCAAGTTTGGTTCTATGCCTTATGCGCAACTTTCTGTGTTCTTATGCCTTAGGTTATGTTTGCATATGTATGTAGCATGATTAGGTCAAACAAAACAAGCCCATGATCCATTGTTTTAATGCTTTTGAATATAGGATTTTCCATGATCTTTTTCAATCCTTTTTGCCATGAAAACTTGCCTATTTGGAAGATTTGGTCCCTTTGATGTGGTACACGAAATATTTAGGTCTTAATGGGAGAAGATGCTGCACAAAAAGATTTGGAAAACATGATTTGCTATTTTTGTCATATTTAATTTTAATTAAGTGAATTAATAATAATAATAATTCAAATAATTAATCAAAAATGATAAAATAACTCCCTTGGATGTCAATGGGTCGTGCATAGCCTTTGGGTGATGTTTCATGGAAGAAATTGAGGCCCATTAGCAATCTTGAGGCTTTTGAAGCAAAGTTGACTTTTCAAAATTCCCAAAAATTTCCCAACTTCCACAAGGCATATCTTACTCAATTTTTAAGCTTTGATCATGTTCCTTGACATTTTGGAAAGGTCTTGAAGTCCTCTAACCAATGTCTTTGGTCGCATGTCATTTTGATTTACCAATCTCAAGTTATGGTCTTTGACATAAAGTGCCTTTTTGTTGACTTTTGAAAATGACCTATAATGTTGAGATTGATATCTTTTTATGAGAGCATTTCTTGGACTTGAAGTGTGAAGATGAGTTGTAGGGAATGTCATTCTCTTAAAAATGAGCTTTGGATGGAATTTTTCTGATAAACCAGGTGGAAGTTATGCCTTGGTCAATTTGCAGTTGACTTTTTCAACTGTCTAAATATATAAACTTTTGCATCTTGAGACTTTTTGAGCCATGCCTTGAGAATCATGATCAAGAATTGATCAAATGATGTTTGCGGCTTCAAAATAAGATGTTGACCAAATTTTTTGACTTTTGACTGTCAAATGACCATTTTGCCCCTGCAGTTGACTATGAAGCAATTAGGGTTTTTGACTGTGCAATTTTATGTTGTGAGTCTTGAAACTTGGCATATGGATGATTGACAATGTTTATAGGCATGTGGGACTTGTTTGGGCCCTTAGAAACTTCAACTTCTTTGCTAGAACCAAAACCCTAATTTTTGACTGTTAAGAGGCCATTGGACTGTGCAACCCTTGGGAGATTTTGAAGCATGCTCTTAGCAAATCTTGAAGAAAATGGGAGGGCAAATTTTGGGGTACAACAGTAATGTTAATTGGTTCCATAACCATTCTAACTCTAGCCTTAGAATTTTGCCTCCTCATGTTTCAAACCATGCCTTGTTGTACATATCGAATCATTTAAGAATTAAGTATCAAAAGAGATTCAGATTCATTAATTGTGTTACTGAGCTAGATGGGTTCAATGCTGCAGTCAAAGATAATTGGGATGTCCCTCTTGTTGGTAGGCCTATATTTGTCCTATGGAAGAAATTGAAGAGGCTTCAACCTTTGATTTATAAAATGCAAAAACCTTTGATGTTATCCAAGTAGAAGATAACCCAGGCTAGAGAAAAATATTGAAAAAGCTTAAATTACGCTTTCTAGAGACAAATTCAACAATCATCTGATTGAGGGAGTTAAAAATTGCACAGAGGAGCTGATTAGATGGAATGATACTGAGATAGATATTCTGAGATAGAGGGAAAAGATTATTTGGCTTAAATATGGTGATGGTAATTCTTCATTCTTTCAAGCATCTGTCAAAGCTAAGCAAAAGTCTGGAACCCTGAACATGTTACTTAAAGATGATGGTACTATGGAAATTACTCAATCAGATATTGAGAAGGAAGTCTTAGATTTCTATGGTAACTTGATGGGGAGGAAAGATGAGGACTTGAGGAGCATATATGTGAGTGCTATTAGGTTGGGGCCTCATCTTAGTATGGTGCATAGTGATGGTTTAATCAGTCTTGTTAAGGAGGAAGAAATATTTTCTGCCTTAAAAGGCATTCATGATCTGTCTGCTCCAGGCCTTGATGGTTTTAATTCCAGGTTTTTTAAGCACTGCTAGGATATTATAAAAGGAGATATGACTGCTACAGTCCATGAATTTTTTGACAAAGGGTACATGTATAAAGCTTTCAATTACACTATTATTTCTCTCAGCTCTAAAAGTAAATTTGCTAGAAGTACAAGGGATTACATGCCAATTTCTATCAGCACTATTGTTTGCAAGATTATATCCAGAATTTTGACTGCTAGATTAGGGCAGGTTATTGGTAAAATTATTAGCCCAAATCAGGATGCTTTCATCCCAGGGCAGCAAATCCATAGTCACATTCTTTTAGCCTTTGAATTAATTAAAGGATATAGTAGGAATAGTGGACCTCCTAGATGTATGGTACAATTAGACATGCAGAAGGCTTATGACACGATCTCTTGGCAAGCTTTACAGAATTCATGCAGGAAATTGGTATACCCTCTAAGTTCATTTGTTGGATAATGACTGTAGTATCCTCTGTTTTCTATAGATTCAGTATCAATGGTTCCCTCTCTCCTCTTGTGCAAGCTAACCGTGGCATAAGACAAGGGGACCATATTTCCCCTTACCAATTAGCTATAGTGATGGACTACCTTCATAGGTGCTTGCATAAAATGCACCGTAACCCCAACTTTAACCACCACTCTAAGTTTGAGAGGATCGAGCTTACTAATTTGATGTTTGCTGATGATGTTCTATTGTTTTCTAGAGGTCACTCTTACTCTATGGAACTTATTCTAAACACTTTCTACTCTTTTTCCAACTCTACTAGTATGAAAGTAAATGCCTCTAAAAGAAAAATGTATTTTGGTAATGTTGATACTAATGTGAAGCACAATATCCTTATCTATTTTAGGTTCAAAGAAGGTGGTCTTCCCTTCAAGTATCTAGGAGTCCCCCTCTCTAGTAAGAAGTTGGCAGTTAGTCATTGTTTTCCTTTGATTGAGAAAATTACTAGTAGGATATCTCATTGGTCTTCTAAGCTCTTGAGCTGTGCTGGAAGAGTCCAGTTAATTAAGAGTATTTCCTTTTCAATGGCTAATTACTGACTAATGATCTTTCCATTTCCTAAGAGTGTCATAAGGAAAATTGATTGCTTGTGCAGATCCTTCCTTTGGACTGGGAGGGATGCAATTAGTAGGAAAAGTCCTATCTCTTGGTCAAATGTATGTAAACCTATTAAGAAGGGTGGTCTAAGCCTTATCAACTTAAATATGTGGAACAAATGTTCTCTCCTGAAGCTCCTCTAGAATATTCGTAGTAAAAGTGATAACTTGTGGGTTAAGTGGGTTAATTCTTACTACATCAAAGACCAAAGCATTGAAGAGGTGAAAGCCAAAATAACTAGAACTTGGATCATGAGGAAAATCATAGAGTAGAAGGATTTTATTATTAATAATCCAACTGTTTGGGAAGATATGAACCTGGAATAGAAATTCAGCATGAAAGAAGTTTATCTCACCTTATGCAATTGCCCTTATGTGACTTGGTATAGGCTGCTTAAAAATAATCCTGCTAGACCCAGATCAAAGGTTATTTTTATGCTTGCATGTCATCAAAGGCTAGCTACTAAATGTAGATTGTTCAAATTTCAGATGGTTACTAATAAGGATTGTGCCTTCTACAACAAACAGGAATCTATTCTGCATTTGTTATTTGATTATCAAGAGCTTAAATCATATATGGAGCAATATTCTGGCTTGGATTCATCAGTCCCATGTTCCAAAAAGTTGGGATATTGAGCTTCAATGGGCTATTGCGCATGGGAAGGGTAAAGGGTGGAAAGCCTCCTTGCTCAAGCTGTCTATGGTATATGGAACTACAAGAATGAAACAATTTTTGGTGCTAGGAGTAATAGAGACTCTGTCATTAGTGATATTAAAGTAATACCATTATTTTTCGAGGTTGATACTGTAAAAAGTTAAAAGCTCGAATTGCTAGGTTAATGTTAGCCTAGGCCTTGTTGCTTGGGTGTTTTTGTTTGTTGGTTGGATGTATATTTAAGATTGCCTTGCTTTGTATTGTTTTTTTGGTTATTAAAGTCTCTTCTTTTCCAAAAAAAAACTCAACAAAAGTAAAACCTTGTCCTTATCGTTAATATTCACTTCAATATTCTCAAGATCATAAATAATATTTGAAATTATGTAAGTTGTTCAACTATGGATTTGTTCTCCACCATTCAGAATGAATAAAGTTGTTGTTTCAGACACAACCTATGAGCCAAAGAGTTGGTCATATACAAGATTCAAGTTTTTCCCATATAGAAATCGCAGTTTGCTCCCTAACGACTTCTCTTAGAACTTTATCCCCGAGGCACAAGATAATGAAACTCCTAGACTTATCCAATATCTCAGTCTTCTGTACCTGTGCAAGCCTTGTAGACATCAATGTTTCATTCTTCAAAGCATTGATACACTTCTCTTGAATTAAATTTTCTTGCATATAAATTTTCCACAACTCGGAGCCGTTGTTACTGGAAAATTTCTCGATCTCCCATTTGCCCATGGTTCTCACTTGTAAACAATACCCCTTTGCCCCATGGTGGGAACCACTTGATGTGAATAACGATAATATTCAATTTCAATATATGAGGAAAATAACAGTAGCAACCAAAATAAATGGCCTACAATAACAATAATCATTACACATAAGGTATTACAGAATAAGACGAGAAAAAGACAAAAGGTTTGTTTACCCATTTGATCAAACAATCTACTATGATAGAGATGGCAGATCTCCATTTCACTATACTCTTAAAGTTGTTACAAGAGATTACATAAGTTATAAGAAAATAGTATTCGCTTTTAGAGTTCCCAAGAACAACCCTGAAGGCGCCCAAGAACAACTCTATTTTCTACCCAAATGTTTCCTAATCTTTCCAACTGTTAATAATGTAAGCACATAATCCCAATGTGTAACAAGTGTTTTCCCATACCCTTAGATAACTACAAACATTTCCCTAACCCCTTGCCTTTCTAAGATTGTCAGACTTTCACACACACACACACACACACACACACACACACACACACACACACACACACACATATATATATATATATATATATATATATATAAAACCCAATAATTATTAAAATAAAATACTATAAATATCTTTTAATATATTTTATATTAATTTAGACTATGAATAATGTTCTACCCCAAAATTTTCCTCCCATTATTAAGACAAAATGGTTCAAGATACCTCCTCATGCTTATGAAGGTCTCAAACACCAAGACTTATCAAGGATTGATCAGATGGACTCTCCTCCTAAGCAACCAACCTACAACTAGGGTTTTGCTTTTCTCAAAGGAAATTGAGTTTATAATGACTCAAGTGGATTTCATGGTTTCTCATATGCTTCAAAAAGTTATCATGTCAGGTTTCAGGCCTTACATCACAAGTTTGCTCAATCAATTAGCCAGATGATTGAAAGTCGACTGTATTGGACAAAAATTCAACTTTGACCAATTGGCAGTCAAATCTCAAGATTTTTAGTCAACATTAACAGTTTGAAGTCACATTCATCATTTGATCAAGTGTTGATCATGATTCATAAATAAAACTCAAGATTCATCAAAAGTCAAAAGTTACTAAATTAAGGTTTTCTTAAGGAGAAGTCAGTTGAACTTTGACCAAGCACAACTTTCACATACTTCATCAGAAATTCCTTAACCAAAGATCATCTTGAAGGAAATTCAATTCTCTACAACTTTTTCTCTCAAAGCTCAAGGCCAAAAATGCTTCATTTGAGAGACATGAGCCAAAACTTTACATGTCATTTTGAAA
This sequence comes from Vicia faba, assembly GCA_948472305.1. Taxonomy (NCBI): domain Eukaryota; kingdom Viridiplantae; phylum Streptophyta; class Magnoliopsida; order Fabales; family Fabaceae; genus Vicia; species Vicia faba. The sequence goes on from OX451738.1 coordinate 898,734,911, forward strand.
GGCAACAAAAGACATCTTTTGTCAAAGCAATTTACAAAAATATAAAGACTTCAAATGAAAACATGACAATCATGAAAGTTGTAGGAGACATCTTGAGGTTTCCAAAATGTCCAAGATCACCTTAATAAGACAAAAATTGAAAAAGTTGTGAGTTGTGCAAGTTGAGTAATTTTTAAGAAAATGCATGAAGTCCAAATTGAGCAAACTTGAAATTTTGGACTAGTGGACCTATCTTTTAAGGTCTAAATATGTTCATGACCTCATATTATACCTTTATATCCATTCACATATTTTTATGATTTTTATTTATTTTATTTAGATTTTATTCATTTAAATGCAAATTAAATCATATAAAATATGAAAGCATTGGACTTAGGCGTGTTGACTTTTGTTTTGATCAAATTGGAGGCCCAAAAAAGTACATGACAACTTTCCAAAACCGTGTGGGGTCTAATAAGGAAAGAATCTTCAAATATGGAAACTTTAAAACATGTTTTGTTCTTGTTTGATTTGACCATGATTGCCCAAGATCCTTTCCATGTTTGTTGACCTAATCCAAAAATTATAAATAGAGGACACACTTCATAAGACAAAGACGGTTTTGCAGCCAAGAGAATAGGGTTTGAATTACAAAAAATCAAGAAAAAGTGATCAATCGATTTTCAAATTCTAATAAATCTCAATCCAAACCAAAGCCAGCAATCACTACCCTGAGGATCAAAGGAGTTGATCCAAGTCATTTGTCAAGCAATTCCATATCCAAAACAACCATATCCATCATCATCGATTGAGGTATAAAATTCAATCTTGAAACTTCTATCCTAAGCATTTTCAATATCATGTAGTATTTGATTTGTATTCTAATGAGTGTAAGGAACAAATATAGGCAATCATTTGAAAGAATGGAGGCCTAGATCGTGATATTCCGTTGTTAGGGAACAATCTGAGTTTGCATTCGAATCTCATGATACACTAACCTTTTGCTTGTTTTGAGCCCATATTCGAGTTCAGAACGCAATTTTGTATAGGATAAGCCTTTTGGTTTGCTTCAAATCTTCCATTTTTGCTGGTTTGGAATTGGAGCTCGTCGGTGAAGATGACCGGAGTTTGACTCTGGTGTCTCTGAATTTGTTTGACTCTAGTAGGGCTTGTGTGGCGTGAAGGAGCTTTATGATTGGTCATCACTTAAGTCGTTGGGGTCCACTTTTGACTTATTTGAAAATTCAAAAACTAACGCGTGTTTTATTATCTGTTGTTTAATTCATAATCAGTTAATGTGAAACACAAATGGCATAGTGGTGAGTGATACATTTTTTAAGGTAAAGGGCGTGGGTTCGAGTCCCTGTTTTGTCAATTTCTTTTGATTTTCAGAATTCACGCGCAAGTTCATAATATGTTAATTGGTAGTCATCTCCAAATGCAAACAAGACAATGGCCTGATGGACAAAGCCTTCACCTATGACCTCCAGGGGGCGGGTTCAAATCACACCCCATGTATTTTGTTGTTTTAATTTTCCTAGTACTATTTTCTCACTTCATTTAGTTTTCTAACTAACCACTAATTTCCTAATCAAGCCATTACCAATTAATTAACACAAAACCTTTTTTTCAAAATAAACCATTAACCTTACTAAATTAGGGTTAATTTATTAATTAATTAGTCTTTAGTTTATTTCCTTTTATTAGCTAAAATTAGCTAGAATAATAAGGTTTTTATTAATTATTAACTTAAATTTTTTTCTACAGAAACACCAAAAAATATATTTTCTAACACATAGAATTTTTAGGGCATTTAACATTTTTCTAACATTCTTTGTCTTATCTTTTATTATTTAAATTCCTAGAACGAGTGTATAGGTCACACTCTCCGATGTAATAGTGTAGATTTATTTTCTCGCATTTTTTTCCTATTATGCATCTTCCCCAAAGCCATGTAATGGCGTAGGATTTTATATTCCGCACTTTAATTTTCTGTACATATTTAACTGTTAGTAAAATAGGGTTTGTATGGTAAGACTACTAAAAGAAATATAGATAACCCTAATTTTCAAGATTAAATAACTGAAACTAATACACTTTACACACTTCACCTCTAGGGTAACCTCTTCATTTCCTTACGATGCTAGTGGTCATGTCCCTCGAAAGCGGTGATACTTTAGCAAAAGACCCTCAATATACAATATCATCATGGTCGATTTCGAATAAAGGTCATAACCCCTCGATGACCCTTCGAGTTGCCTACAAAATGATCCATTACCTCGATGACCCTACGATCAAAATGATGATAGTCCCTTTGATACAATTGCTAAAGTATCCTTACATGTTGCCTTCATTGACCATACGATGACCCTACGCCTGTCCTTTCACATCAAGTAGATAGAATCACCTACCAACTAATGGTATGGATAATACTATCTCCAAAGGAAAAGGAAAATAACAAGAAAGACCTTATTAATGGTTAAGACTCCTAGTTGCTTACTTACAACATTTTCAGACATCACACTTTCAAAACAACAAATATTTTCTAAAACACTTTGTATACATTCTTGAGGACTAACACAAGGATTATTACAAAGTTAGCCTTACATTAGAATTTCAAAATATTTTCAATCAAATCACACACACACACACAAAGCAAGTTTAAAGTGATCTAAGAAATTAAGAGCCCGTAGATAACTACGGATGTAAAGGGTGCTAACACCTTCCCTTTTCATAACTTACCCCCCCGAACTAAAAATTTATCAAAGGTATTTCCTGTTCTTTTCACCTTTCCTAATTATTGGATAAAATAAAAGTCGACGATGAGTCTTGCTAACCACAACATTTGCGATAAAACCAAAAAAGTCAGTTCTCCCACCGTATTACAGAACTGGCGACTCTGTTGGGGGCGATTTTGCTGAGATGGGTTACCTTAAGAGTTAGATCACTTTACTTGCTTTTATTGTATGCTTTGTATGATTTACTTTAAGGGTTCATGCTTGGGTTTTATTGCTTGTGTGAAAGATCCTACACCCAAATGTAGTGATTCCTTAGGTAAGTAGCAATATAAAGACTGTACGACATAAACTGATATGGTTAACATGATAGCTACAGTTAGTGTGACACTTTGGTTTGTACTGAAATTATGGTATCAGATATGTGTTGTCAAAAGAGATGTCACGACACAAATATCTGAGGACAATGTTAAGTGAAACAATAATAAAAGCAGTAAAAATACAAAGGATTATTAACCCAGTTCAGTGTACAACAACACCTACTCTGGGGGCTACCAAGCCAGGGACAAGTCCACTAAATTGTATCAATTCATAGACCCTTAGTAAACAACCAGTTTACGATCTAATCACTTAATCACTACCCGTGCTATACTTCTACCTAATACACACCTAGGTATGAGGCCCTCCTCAAATCCCTTCAATCACTTACAGTGAAGAACAACAGAAATATTAAGTTTTAAAGACTTCAATCATTCAATACTTAAAAGCTTATGAGTGGTCCACAATTACCTACTCAAATAACAACTCAAGTATTAAACCAATACTAGAGTGTATGGAAATTAAAAGACTTAGACTTCTAAAATAGAAAGAATGTATTCTTCTTTAAAAGTTGCAGTTCAATGAATAAGGAAGCAAGTCCTTATAAAGGCGCAACAGTGGGCTTGGGCTGAAAAACAAATATTCCAATCTTTTGAATATTTCCATGAAAACATGCCAAGGTATAACCCATAAGGATAATTCAAATAGAAAAATATTCCTCCATATTTTTTGCAAGCTATGACTCACAAATCCTGAATAATGGCGTGCATAAAAACAGGAAACATAAAACTTAAACAGATATGTAGTTGCGTTTAGCTCAGGAGGAAGATGTCAAGACATCTTCTTTGACAACATTCAAAACAATTTGCTTAAAATTTCAATACATTTAGCAAAACATTATCAAGTCATTGTTTTACCAAAATTGCTACCAATAAACACTTACAAACTCCCCCTTTGGAAAAGTTTGGCTAACACATTATTTGAGCACATTATCAGAACATTATCAGAGCAGCAACATAAGCAAAGCAAGCAAAACAAAAACTCAGTTAACAGTTAGCTGTTAGTAAAGGAAGATGTCAGAACATCTTTTGATACATGAGGCTCCCCCTCAAGTATTAAGCTCCCCCTCAGTTAGTGGTCAGTCAGTCAGAGGCCAGTCAGTTTCTCTCCCCCCTTTTAGTCATAATATGCCAAATAAAACATGCACTCAAGAGAATAGCAGTAATAGAATATGCAAAATAAGTACAGACCATAGAATCCAAGCATATACAAGTGCCAAAAAGAAACAAAGGGGTCAAACATATAAACAACAAATAGTCTAACTGTCTTCAGGACCAGTAGACTTGGCAGAGCCAGAACTTCCTTCCTCACTAGAATCTCCTCCTTCAGAGCTCACTCTATCATCAAAGTTGTTGTCCTTCTGCAGCTCCTTGATCATATTTTCAAAAGTTATCTTTCTTGCTAAGATAACTCTAATCACATCATCAAGTTCTATTCAAGCTTCCCTTAATTCAGTGATCATGTCATCCTTGGTTGAGGTCTTGTTTTCAGCAGATGTAGATGTCAAAATAATGTCTGGGATATGTTTTCCTAAAAACAGTTTGAAGTGAAGGGTCAGAGAAGACTCCCTCTTGCAAGTTACATCATTACCACTCAGAATTCCAGGATGTTAATTAAGAATAATTCCACAAATAAGGGATGGAAAGGCAATAGGAATCTTGATGGCACATGTTCCTGCATGCTTAATAGTCTGATAAAAAATGTAAGTACCATAATTAAACAGTTTCTTGTTTCCAACAGCATAAATAAACTTTCCTAAGCCAATAGTGATGGTTGAAGTATGATTGGTAGGAACCCAGTTAGCAGCTCCAATTCTATGCAAGATAGCATATTTCACACTTAGCTTGCTAACAAGAAGCTTATTCTTCATGGGCCACTCACCCACTTGGTTAGCAGTGGTGGCTTTGCACACTTGATTATCAGTTACTTCTAGCTCACAATAATCATCTTCAGACCTATCCAAAAATCTATTAAAGATAGTAGGGAAAATTCTACACACCTACCTCTAACAAACACCTTTCTACACTCCTACTTTTATGTTCAGCACCGTCAATAGGAATATTAACAATAAATTCATTAACAAGAGTCTTATAGCATTTTGCAAACCTGGTAACAGTTTTCATCAATCCAGCTGAAGATATCAGCTCCATAATTTCTTTGCATTCCAGAGCACCAACTCCCAATTCTCTTTCAAGGGCAATTCTTCTTTGAAACACATATTTCCATTTTTCAGCATTCCCAACAGAATGGAAGGAAATGTTGTCAAGAGGATCATCAGGAACCCTAATAGAGAGCTTCTTGCTTGCAGACTTTTTCACAGGAGAGATGTCCTGGACATCTTCCTCGACATAATGATTAGAGTTATCCTCTCCTACCAATTCAAAATTCTTCTTACCTTTGGATCTCTTTGCAGTATCATCATCATCATCATCTGTGGAGCTATCGAGTCTAGCTTTTCTTTATTAGAGGGAGGAACCACTTTACTTCTGGGATTTGGGGGACCATACATAGTTTTCTACTTGAAAGTCTTGGTAGGGGTGTGATATTCACATTCTTCACTTTCCTGGATTTGAGCCTTTTAGCAATTCCGAGCATCACATTAGAAATGAGCTCATTGTCAGACAGCTCATCAACATTGACCACATTCTCAGCATTTTGATTTTCTGCAGCTTTAAAGTCAGCAACATCTTCCATAGCAGGAGAGTTATTATCAACATCTTATTCAACATCAGCTTCAACTTCTTTTAGAGCAGAACTAGCAAGCTTGTCAAGTTTGCTTTCAGCAACATCTTACTTGAAGATGGATGATTCAGCAGCCCTTTTAGGGTCATTTCCTTTGTCAGCCGAAGCAGGCATACGAGCAAGAGGGGTAGAAATCCCAAGCACAACAAAACCTTCATTTAACACTCTATATACTAGCTTTCTAATGCTTCTATCAACATTAATAATCTCTTCTTCTGTCCTATCATCAGTAGTAGTAGAAGCATTACCTTTATCGTCTTTGGATTTCTTTGCAGGTGACGATCTGGGTTTCTTAACCTTCTTCTTAAGACGTGGGATAGTTGTTAGAGGAGTGTTATACCCCAAATTTTCCCTACCTTTTACTTTTGTCTGGCTTAGACTTTGCATCCCATTTGCATCATTTCACTAAGTCATCCGCATATCATGCATCTTAGGGAATCAGGCACTTTGGTTTAAAGCATTAGGGTTGTGCCATCCTTATGTTTAATTTTTGGATTGAAGTTTCTTCATCAGGTTAAGGGCAGTTTCATTTGGTCCTTGGGCAGTGGATTGTGGAATGAATTTCTGAGGTATCATGGGTTTCCTTCTTCATTAAGTCACGGGGATATTCTTCAAAGTTATGGATTTGGGTTTTGATTATCTTCAACACTTTGAGATCTTCCTTCATCAATGTGCATCATCATATTTGATCCTGTTAAATATTTCAATATTGTGTTCAAGGGTTTGTGACTAATATTGCAAGTGTTTGAGCCATGAAACAGGATATGATTTTGTGAACTCGTATGATAATCAAGGCATGTTTTTGTTGCTTCAGTTACACGTTACTTGTGGTTTAGATATCAAGGTTAAGGTTTTAACTGAGAATGCAAGTTTAATTTGGACCTAACATGAATATTGAGGATTGGGAGACAAGGCACATGGTTTACTTGAAATACAAGTTACAAAGGTCATTTGTGATTTCTTGAAGTTCAAGTTACAAAAGCGAGGTGTATCATTCAAATCATTCAAGTAGGGAATTTCCAATTTAAAACAAGATTCAAGAGTTGTTTAACTTCCATACAACAAGTTCATCATTCATGAGTTAAAAGAAATATCGTTCAAGTTTCCTATTTCATTACATTTTTTTGTGAACAATTTACAAAGCAAGTTACAAATTTGTTTCGCACAAGTTACAAATGTTTGTTTACAAAAAAGAAAGAAATATTGGTTCTTCAAGTTTCTTTGCTTCATCTTCAAGAAACTCGTCCTTAATCTTTGCCATGAATTTTTCTTCACCTTTCAACCATACTTTTGCCATCCAATTCTCATTTGCTCATGAAACAAGAAAGAGGGAAAAATTAGCAAACATCAATATGTGAATAAAATTCTAAACAAGAACTAATTGTTAAAAGAGAATTTTCACTTCATCATTAAGCTTTGTATTTGGAATAAGAAATTAAAAGGGTTTGTTTTCAATCATGGGCTATCTTCTCCTATTTTGCAAATCACAAAAAGTTTGGGGTTTTTTGGTTCACAGAAGGAAAAGAAATTTGCAAACATTTTTACTGCAAAAGCAAAGCACAAACTACCGAAACAGCAAAGTCAAAACTGCTAAACAACAGAAACAGCAGCCTGAAGGCAGCAATTAGAAATACAAAACAGTAGGCAGCAGCTAGAAATACAAAACTGCAAGCAGCAACCCAAAGCAACAGAACAGCAGCCCACTGCAGCCAAACAGGCAAGCAAAACTGCTAAGCAACAAAACAATAACACAATGCAACAAGCAGAGCACCAACCCAAACGGGCAAACATCAGCTGCAAGCGCAACAAGCACAAAAGCAAATATAAGACAAGTAAAGGGCATACTTGCAACTGCAAATAAAAACTATCCAACAATAGCAAATATAAACTAACAAACCAACCATTTCTAGAGGAACTATGATGTTTTGATTTGTTCACTGGATACGTAGGCAAAGGGTTGCAAGACCCTCACAAAAGAACTAAAAAACCATTTCTCTCCCCTTAATCAAGTATAGTTATAGATAAACACACCCTTAGAAGCAAATAAACAAAATGGATCCCATTGGGTAGAACATATGTGAGGGGTGCTAATACCTTCCCCTCACATAATCAACTCCCTTACCCTTTCTCTTTGTCACAACACCCTCTTATCCATCCTCTTATTGTTTTATCGATATTTCCCCTTCCTTCGAAATAAATAAAGTTTGGTGGTAGCTCTGTGTTTTTTACCGGTAGCTTCAGCTGGCGACTCTGCTAGGGATGTATCTCTTGCGAGTCTCTCCTAGTTTTGTTTATTTGTCTCTTTGGGTGTTTATTTATTTGCTTTATTTTTCTATATTGTTTTATTTCTTTATTGCTTTATTGTATTCTTTTGTATATATTGCATTATTTTGTTGCTACTCACATATTCTAGATATGCTGTAATGTTGGGTTGGGTGATTACATTTGATAAGTCCTATACCCAGACTTGGGTTACACTTAGGATTAGGACATGCAGTATAGTCATGCTAACTTTGAGGGAGTAATCTCGAAGAAGGAGGCATGAAAATCCATCACTCGGTGGATGTCCCCTTGAAAGTAACATTGTTTACCGAGTAATTAGGAACACATTGTTTCTTTCAACCAGGGAACCAGAGAAGCTGAGAGACGTAGAACAATTAACCCATCCTGTCCTTTTTGGGTGTAGTGCGGAGACTATAAAGGAGTAATCCGAAATTAGTTGTCACGCGATGCTGCACTCAGACGAGTTTTTCCTACGAATATTATTGATTACCGAGTAATTGGGACGTTAGTAATATCCAAAGGAAGAGCTTAGACTCAGAGATTTCCCTAGAACCTTGTTCGGAAGATGATAAACCCCTAGTACATACCTTATGGGTGGTTAGTTTGACTCCATGCCCGTGACGTCAGACTTTTGATCCTACTACTTTCAGCTTATACCAAGGACTACACAGTGGCTATCCAAAATACGTGGAGCTGAAATCTCATGCCATAGCATACCATGACATCATACCATCATGTATATATATCTCATATCTAAGGAATTCCAAAGACAAGTCCCATTGGTCGAGCTCTTCAAAAATGAAAACAAATTTTTTAAAAGATAGGCGAGTCTTTGGATTTCCTCAAAAATGAAGATAAACCATTCATTCATACTATCATGCATTCATTATTCACAACAAAAACTTATTGGGGTCCCTTTTCCACCAGACTTCAGTAAACAACAAAGATGGCTTCTCCACATCCCTACCGTCTAAGAAGCAACCAGCGAAGACTTACAGATCTTTTTGAAGAGAATCAGAATGCACTTCACCGAGATATGGACACCATGGGCACTCGCATGGATTAGCTTATGAAAACTATTCACGCTGTTATCAAGGGTAAAGAAGAGTTACATTAAAGTGTTGCCAAGCTTGCAACTACTGCTCCCTCCACTTCTGCTAATGGAAGTGTAATACCCCAAATTTGTCCTACCCCTTTTACTTTTATCTGGCTTATGCATCTCGCATTTTTCTCATGTATATAATCTTTATTAGGTCAACTAACAAATCATGCATCATTAATCGATAAATTTAACATGGGATTGATGTTCGTGAACAAGATTAGGGTTTTATCAATAGTGTATATGTTCAATAAAGCTTGATTCTTCTGGTTATTTTTCAAGGAAGTGAAATTGTGGAATTAGGGTTTTGCGTTCATGGATGTTGTGGATCTCTTATTCATCAAGCTACAAGGTCATCCTCAATCAAGAATTCACCAAACACAAGTGAATTTGTAATATCTATAGACTGAGGTTCATTAAGTTTCATGTTACATTTCTTTCTATACTTCAAGGCGCCCTTAAGGAATTATTGTTATCCATAAAGTCAAGATATAGTGTGGATTGGATTGTGAAATGCAAGCCATGGTACAGAAGATGAAGTTGTGAGTTCATTGAGTTCAAAATGTCATAATTCTTTCAAACACTTGTTACTTATATTACAAGTTAATTAGGATTTCGAGTGAAATGAGATGCCAATTTGGATTCATTGAAACTTCTAATTGTGCTCAAGATTAATATTGGTTCAAGATGTCAATTTCATGATTTGTCGATGGTTGATTCAAGATAAAATTGGAAGATTCATGTAGTTCAAGTTGCCATCTTCAAGTTCATTTAATTCATATCCCATTATTCAAATCTAGGCATGACATATAAATGGATTCGAATTCAATTCTTTGTGAGATATCAAATTGGATTCAGGTTTTGAAGCGAGTCGTCCCATAATAAAGTTCAACGTCAATTTGGGATTAAATTTTGGCCAAAGTTCCATTTAATTTATGATTGTTTTATTCAAGTTACAAGCATAATGGAGGGAAAGTAATTCAAATTTGAAATTAAAGTCTCCATTATAAAAATAAAAATAAACCATTTCAAAGCATGGTAGCTCATTCAGGTTCAGATCACAAAGCCAAATTTCAAATACATACAACATCTAAATTCCATCCAATTACATTCACAATTACACAATTTTTTGGGTTCTAAGCCTAATCCTAAACATGTTCTTCAAGTCTCCCAGTAGCTTCATTTCATATTCATGTTTTAATCTTCTCTTGCTCCCTTCAAAAGTTTTCCCCAAGCTCCAAGAACCAAATAGAATTGCTAACATTAATCAGCCCTGCATACAATTGAAAATTCAGTTTAAAAATTAACATCACAAAACCAATCCAAACTACTAATTGATAAGAATATCTCAACAACTTAAATCAGTTCAAAAACCAGTTCATACCAAAACAGTTCACCAAATAAACTTGATACCCTATTCAGTTTAATGCATAACCATAACCCTGCTTCAAAAAATCAGAAAAATGCTTTCAAACCAAAACAAAAAGTGTAGAGAAAATCTTCTAACAGGAAAAACTATCATACTTCCTAACTGTCCCGGAACTGTTTCATAACCTCTCTTAATTGTCAAAACCAGATTACTAAACAAGATCCTCTAACCATATTCAAACCTCCTAACTTCCAACTCCTAACCAACTTCCAAAAAAACTTCTCAACAAAAAAAACTTCCAACAGATTCACAACTTCTTAACTAACTACTAACAGACCTGCAGAGATGGCTAAAAAACTTTTCTCAAAAAAACCATATAACAGATTCTTCATTCTATGGAGGAGGGGAATGATTTTTTCTTAAAGATAATTATTCGCACATCACACAGAGAAAACAGAAGGAGAAGGAGAGGCACAATTCAGAAAATAACAAGAAATAAAATTCTAACTAAACCTACAACCAACTGTCATAATAGAATATCTCCTTATCACCCTTCTAATTTATTTTCCTAACAACCCTCTAACAGTTTCCAACCTTAAAAAAAAAACAGAATAACCAAACTCCAGTTAACTCTCAGAACATAACTAACTGCAACATAATCAATAACACTCTAACTAAATCTTCCAGCTCACCTAACTGCTTCTAACCAATCCAGTAACAGAACTTACCCAACTAACAGAATTTCTGTAACCAACTCTCTAACTTCTAATAGGACTCTAAATGAACTGCTAATGTCAGCTGCCCCTAACTTTTTCCAACTGACTATTGACAAAAACTAACCACAAACAACCTCTAACAATCTCTAACTGCATCTAACAGAAAACTTCCAACAAATTCTAACTAACTTCATAAAAAACTCTCAAAACAGAATCTAACTAACAACTCACAGAAAAATAGAACGACAACCCTCTATCTCTCTAACTACTTCCTAATTCCCTAACTAAATTCGACTCCCTCAGTCATCTTCAGGCGATAAATCACCTTCATCTTCAACCATTCTCCAACAACAATTCATACTCCTCACTCTCAAATCTTCCAACCACTTCTGATTCACCCTTCATTCTCTAAAACTTGCATTCTTCTCTAAATGACACACGCCAATTTTCACCTTCACTATACTCTCTTCATATTTATCTTCACCACCTTCGTCTTTCTGGAACCACTCTACAACCAACATAAATCTATAGCGTCAACTCTCAACGATAACACTAAATCCACCACGACGACGAAAATCTTCATCTCACGCTTCACTTAACGATTAAGAACAGAGAAAGAAAGCAACATAGCACACAACGCATCCAGAGGAAAAGTAATGAAAAGAAGAACGAGGAAATAGGAGATGAAGAAGAACAAGGAAATAATGCACGAAGAGAGGAAATAAGAAGATCGAAACAAGATTAAATGTACCTGCAATTATCTTCTTCACCTCAGTCAATTTGTATCAAAGGTACGGGGTTCCTTCATTATTTCATCTTGTTCTTGTCCCTGACTTCCCTATTTTCCTCTTACATCTTTTTTTGTTTTAATTTTTTTTAAATATATATATATATATATATATATATATATATATATATATATATATATATATATATATATATATATATATATATATATATATATATATATATATATATATATATATATATATATATATATATATATATATATATATATATATATATATATATATATATATATATATATATATATATATATATATATATATATATATATATATATATATATATAGCAAAACATGATAAAAATAATATAAAAGCAATAAAAAATAGTAGAGTATAATAGAAATTTTAGGAATTAGTTCTTTAATTTTTCTAGAATTTTCTTTACATAAAAAACTAATAAAAATACTTCTTTTCCTTTTAGTTTCTAAAAAACTAATAATAAAAATACTTTTTCTTTCTTGTTTTCATCCACATTTTCATGCCGCTTTGTCATGCTATTCTTGAAGCGTTTGTTCATTGTGCAAGGTACATTTTGGTGTTTTCGATCATGTAATATAACAAATTGTTATGCGATCAAAGCACGCAGATTATGCTCGCTTCTGATGCGACACACTTTATTTCTCATGATCTTGAGAAATTCTTATCGCATTATGTGTTGTCCTGATACATGCGATACTTTATGATGTCTTGTGCAGGAACTTCTGATTACATGTTGCATTCACAACACACGTTTGCCTTTATCTTATTTGGATATTATTTCTGACATTGTTTGTTTCTTGGTGAAGCTTGCTCGACACGTACTCCCTGCTTGTCCAGTGCTTTCGTCTGCTCTTGACGTCTTGCTCGCTTTGGTAGTCGCCGCTACTACCTTCATACTTCTTTTCACTTTACTACATTCATTTACCGCTTTTATAGATATTATGAGAAGTAGGATTTTATTACTTTCTAGATACCATGAGAAGTAGGAAATAAAGAGCGTGTGCTCGAAGTCGCTGTTTAAAGACCTGTAGCAGGCATTCCGCACTTCATTTTCTATATGTGTTGTGCTTGTGTTTGTTCTTTGGTTGTTGATCGATGAGTCACTCAATTTAGGAATTGAGATCACGACTTTGCTCTCAGTGCATGCTCCCTATAGGATTTTATCGCTTTCCTTTATTTCTTGTTGATCGATGAGTCACTCAATTTAGGAATTGAGATCACGACTTCGCTCTCAATGCATGCTCCCTATAGGATTTAATCGCTTTCCTTTATTTCTTGTTGATCGATGAGTCACTCAATTTAAAAATTGAGATAACGACTTCTCTCTTGTTGCATGTTCCCTATAGGATAGTTTTGTTAGACTTTATTTGGCATGCTAACCTAGATAGGATCTCTCTAGGTGTGCTCTCTTGAGCTTATCAGCTTGTTTACTTTATCCTTGTACATACCATGTTCCCTTAGGGTGCACTTTGCTCCGTTTAGATGCAAGTTAGACCTTAGGTGGAAAACCATGCATGCTAACATTAGGTAGACATTTCCCTTTTATTAATCCAAACCTTAGGACTACCATTGTATGATAACATTAGGTTAGAAATAGGCTAGTCTCCCTTAGACTCTTTTCTCCCCTTTTTTTGCATCCTTGCACTCAAAACTAAAACTTCTTTTCTTAGCAAATCAAAAACATGCTAATCTCACTTAAACCCTTTTTCAAGGTAACAAAACACAAACAAATCAAATATGGAATCTTTCCTCGAGGGTGTAACTCGAAACCTTTTCAAACAAGGACAAGATTAATTCACTTCTGTGCCAACGCATTAGTCTCCAAAGGTCGAGCTGTGATAGAAAGAAGAACTAACATTGTCTATGAAAAACACAAAACAAACAAAAACATGTGAGCCAAACTATGGTAGCTCTGAATCCTCAAAAAGAATACGTAGGCATTAGAGTAGGGCCCAAGTGAGTACAAATTTATTTTCCCTACATTCCTTTCTCCTTTATTTTGCATGCATTCTTCATCAGTAGTAAACAGTAAGCATAAGTTAAACAAACCCATTAGATTAAAACAACAAAAGTGGATACTGTAGAGTACTACGGGCGTGTGGGGTGATAATACCTTCCCCTCACATAAATAACTCCCTTACCCGATCTTTCGGTCGCAAGACCGTGACTTCTCCCTTCTCAGGTTTTCTCGATGTTTACCTTTCCCTCCATATGGGATAAAAGTCGTTCGATGGCGACTTCATTGTTTGATGATTTTCAGCCGGTTGTTTCAGGAAGGAATGATAATGCAAATGTTGAGACCCCTACTAGAGCTCCTCGGAACGATGTTGATAATCATCATAATGTTATTGATCTTGATGAACCCCACGTGAATGTTGCCGTTGGAGTTGCTGAAACTGCAAAAATGTATCATGCTCTTGAAGAGCGTCTCAAGGCCATAGAGGGTATCAAGACTTCGAGTTTTAATACTGCTGCTATGTGTCTCGTTCCTTGGGTAGTTATTCCACCCAAGTTCAAGGTTCCTGATATTGACAAATACAAAGACACTTCCTACCCAGAGACTCATCTCCGTTCCTATTATCGTGAGATGACAGCCTTGCTGAAAATGAATTGTTACTCATGCACTTCTTCTAAGATAGCTTGACCGGGGCATCATTGGACTGGTATATGCAACTAGAAAGAACTCATGTCAGTACTTGGGGAGAACTTGCATACGCCTTTTTGAAACATTATCATTATAATACTGCCATGGCTCCTAGTCGTACTCAGCTTCAAGGGATGATACAAAAATCTGAAGAGTCGTTCAAAGAGTATGCTCAAAGGTGGCGCAAACTGGCTGCAAGGGTTTAACCTCCTATCTTGGATCCTGAACTGATTGATTTGTTTATGGGTACTCTACGAGGTCCTTATCTCCAACACATGCTAGGCAATACCTCTACTTCTTTCTCTGATATGGTCATTATTGGAGAACATGTTCAAACTTATATTAAGGCTGGAACGATCCAAGGTATCCCTAACAATACCAATAACAATACTAGCATTGGTAGGAGGCCATTTTCTGGTTTCGTCAAGAAGAAAGAGGGTGAGACTAGTGATGTCACCATCAACCAAGGAAAAGCTCCTGCATATCCTCAAGTTCGGTTTTCTTATTTTCCAACACCTGCTACTTTTCCTAATCAATTTGTTCCTCATGTGTATGCTGCTAGAACTCCAACACTCTGGATGGCCTAACAACGACCTTTCACTCCTCAACCACAATATCTTCCACATCAACAATTTGAACCACCTCCAAATTATCAACAACAGAATCAACAACCTCAAGGTCCGAGAGCTCCACAGAGACAAAGAACGTCTGAAGGAAGATTTGACCCCATTCCTATGTCATATGCTCAGCTTCCCCTTCAGTTACTTACCAATCATTTGGTTCAACTGCGTGAACTTGGTCCACTACCTAATCCTCTCCCCAGGGGGTATGACATTAATGCTCATTGTGAATTTCATTATGGAGCCCCAGCCCACACGATTGAGAATTGTAGAGCATTCAAATTTAAAGTGTAAGACCTCCTCAATGCAAAGGCCATAAATTTCAACCCTGTTGGTCCCAATAATTAGAATAATCCCATGCCTCCTCACCCAGGGGCAGCGATCAATGATATTGAAGAAAGTAGTGAACAAACTCTGGTAACCAAGGTTGACGAGATCAAGATGTCATTAGGAACTTTTAAAGAACATTTGTTGGAGCACGAGGTGCTGCAAGAACTCCATGATTTTTTCTTAACATCTTCCTCTAAATCTGAAGAGTGTGCTAGTTTGAAGACGGCTACCCAACAACTAATGGATGAAGGTGTCTTACAAGTAGATAACATATTTCGAGAAGAGGAGATTGATGTCTTGGAAATTTCTTATTATTCGAGAAGCATCTCAGTAACACCAGGCACCCCATTGACAATTCAGGCTCCTGTTACCCCATTAATGATTCAAGCTCCCGCTACCCCCGCAACAACTCAAGCTCCTATTCCTCCTTTATGTAACAACTCAAAGGCAGTTCCGTGGGAGTATAATGTGGTATATATTCTTAGGAAGAAATACGAGTGTTCTCTAATGGATAAAAAGAGTATTACTAACATTTCAAGAACCAGTAACATGACTCGTAGTGGCAGGATCTTTTCTCCCCCACCACCGCGTCCCAAGGAAACTAACAGTGATGCTCTGGCTAAGGATAGGGGCAAGCAAGTGATTGATAGTCAGCATGAACCTTCTATAAGACAAGAAGCGGAGCAACTTTTGAGGATTCTTAAGCGAAGTGATTACAAAGTGGTGGATCAACTCAACCAGACGCTGTTGTACCCCAATTTTTCCCCCTAAAGTCCCTTCATCATATTATATCAATTCAATCACAACAAGATCACATTAGGGTTTGGTTCTTCTCCCTATCTTTAGATTTTGCTCTAGGAGGAATCACAAAGCACCTTGACTTATATTTTATGATCATCTATGTTTTGTATTCGTTATCATTTAACTAATAAAAACAATGAGTGTTTGCCCCAATTGTTGATGTTGTAGGTGAAAGCATAATACATTCCATCAAGATTGACCTAGGGATTCATGAGTTCATTTCCGTGCCTTCCTCAACAAAGCTTCATTGAGATTCAAGCCTCATCATTAAATATGTTTTGAAGTAATATCATGACAAAGTCTTTTATGATTCGTAATACCTCAAGTTATCAAAATTAGTTCAAAAGTACAAGGCTTGATTGAATGAAGTTTGACTCAAATGGACAAGTCTTTGATTTCAATGATCACAAGTGCATATATCCTTCAATTCTCAAGATTTGGAAGTGGTTTTGGATGCTTTGGTTTCTCCTTATCATCCTCAACAACTTATAATCACATAACAAAGGTATTTGTGCAAGAAGGTTGGTCAAAATTGCAAAGGTTTCCCAAGGCATTTTCTTGCTCTAGGAGTTAGGGTTTTGAACTTAAAAGGGGTATATCTTGCTCATCTTTTGGTATTTTTAAATGCTTACAAAGGCATCCTTCTCTTCAAAGGGTTATTAACAAATAACTTCAAAAGTTTAAATCAAATTTTGTGTGGAAGAAACTTGACGATGAAGAAATATTACAAGTCCTCCAGATGAACCCTCAAATTCAATTATGTGATTTCAAATGACCATAACTTGATCATTTTTTATCACCTTGAACCCATTCTTTTTCTAAAATTATATTGAATATGTGAACTTCAACCTTTATTTTATGTGCAAAGTGTGAAAATGGATGGAAGATTCCTTGAGGATGCAAAAGATTTGAGGTCATTTCATGAATTTTTTCCAACTTCAACAAATCATAAATCTCTGAATTTTTGGAGATTTTGAACGGTTAAAGTTTCAAAATGTCATTCAAGATATCCATTTCAATCCATCTTTTTTGGTCAAGGGAAAATTTCAAATGGAAGGCCATGTTTGGATGCAAGACATTATAAGTCAATTTTGAAGAAAAACTTAATAATTTTCTGTGGAAAGTCAACCTCTTTTTCTCAACGTCGACTCATTACAACTTTTAGCTAAAACATCCATTTGATCCCATTCTTTGCACATTATAAAGCTTATAATATCCTCTTTCTAAAGCTTCAAGAAGCATGTCCTAAGACCCCTTGAGTTGAGAATGCCACGGGTTTGAATTTGGCAATTTGAAATTGAATTTTTCACCAAGTCAGAAATTTGAAACTCTTGTTTTGGCTTCTAATCACAAAATTGTTGCGTGTTTTTGCTCCTAAACATGTTTATTGAACTTCCAGAAGTGATTAGTGCATCAAAACGCAAGGATTAGATGGGTTTTGATGCAAAACAGATTACACTTTGCTCGTGTATCAGGTTCACAAAATTTCCATCTAAACTTCATCATTTCACACACTTGAGCATCCCATTTGATTCCCTATAAATAGAGGGTCATCCCTCATTCATTTCCTCAAGCTTAGAAAGCCAGAATCACCCAGCCAAACTCCCTTTTTAACTCAATTTTCTGCAACTTCGAATTTGCTCTTACAACCTTTCTCAATCATTTTTCTTTGTCAATTCACCTTCCTTGAACATCACTGAAGCTAACAGAAGAAGAATTAAGCTCTAAAACTGCCTGAATCGAGCTAGCTAAGTCCAGTTTTAGAACTCTGCAACTTAACTTCAATAGGTAGATTCCTTCACCAATTCTATCAAACTTTGATACAATTGTGAAGCTCTCATCATCCTGGTCCTAGTCGCAACACTTTTTTTCAACTGGAAGTAGTTTTGATCATGAAATTTCAAATCCCTTTTCAAGACTTCTTTTCAAAAATGACTGAGCTACAATTTTTATAAATTTTTCGCGAAGGTGTGGTTGTCTTCGTCTTGATGAGACGAAGCGAATGGCACCGGTATCTGTTCTAATTTTACAGTTTGAGGAACCTGGTTTTGAGATTGGCTGGAGGTTGAAGATGACCAACGTGTCATCCTTCACCCAATGAAAGCATGCCATTTGGAATTTTCAAAAATATGATTTATATTTGATTCAGTGCTTTATTCAATAATGACCATGATATGCACAGCGCGCCAGATCCCTTGGATTTAAATACTAACGCGTTTTGACTCTCATCCATTGGTCCACATTTTTTTGACTTTATTTTATTTTCTTATTTTTATATTAAAATTATTTTAAAATTCATAGAAAATTCATTTTAAAAAATCTGAAAAAATTATGAAAATTACTTTTGATTTTTCTCTTTCTGATTTTTATTTTTTCACAATTTTAATGTGTTATAGTATTTTTTTTTATAATTTTTCACTTTGTTTGAATTATTTTTAAATGTTAAAAAATAATTTTCTTCATTTTTAAATTTTGAAAAAAATAGGGAAGGATCTAATGATATTTTGACAAATATTGGTGACCTCATTTATTTTTTATTTCTGGATTTGTTATTTTTTTTAATCATTTTTGGTTTATTTCACCTATTTCTTTTAATTTTTAAAATAGTTTCTGACTTTAAAAAATTACCAAAAATTTTATAAAAATATTTGAGTTCATTCCTGATTTTTCTATGGTCTTACTTTTTTTTAATTAATTGGAATATAGTTGCTATTTCTCTCCCTTCATTTTATAATCATTTTAAAAACCTTTTTTTCTTTGTTAAATATAATTTTATTTTTTATATATATTCTGGCTGATTTGGATTAAAATTCTGATCATGAACTTTACTAACATCATTGGATCCATGGTGTTGAGTCTAACTCCATAAAAATGGATGAATGATTTTAATAATAGTTTGATTAAATTTTGGTTCAAATATGGTTTATTCATTTCCCCTTCCCTCTTCATCTTATCCCATTCTTATTGAATCAAATGTTATTGGATCATGATTTGCATATCATGTCTCAAAACATGAGGTGCATAAATTGCTATTGACCGGTCTTAAAATTGGTGCGACTTCTATATAAGTCCACTTATAATTGCTTAACATAGCGCTAAATTTTGTCCCGATTTGAGAAAATGATCATTTGTGGCCCACACCTACATTTGCAAGCCCAATTATGTTAATTTGAACCCTTTGATCTAATAACCTTGAGGTCCATTGTTAGGAGACTTTGGTTCTACCAATCTTCTAATGGAACTTCATCAATTTTGGTCAAAGTGGATCACTTAAACATCATTGATCATTAAGTTTTATCTTGAGAATTCTTAAATGGATGATATACTTGACAAAATGCAAATGCAACTTATTGTTGAAAGGCTTTGGTTCTACCAATCCTCTAATGATTTATAAATGCAAGTTTCAAGATGATCATCCAACTAACTACTAATTCCTAATAATTGACTTTATTTTTATGATTTTATTTTATGCTTTTACTTTATGTACCCTTTACTTTAGCATTTACATTTCATACTCTTTTTTTTTATCTTTGCTCACTTGAGATTTTATCTTTATCTCATTTTTATTTTGCTCACTCGGGCTTCTCATTTCTTTTTCAAGATACTTAATAATAAACTTGAACCATAAAAAAAAACTTTAATATTACTTGGACTATTTGGATACTACCCTTGGCATAATAGAGTGATGGACTTCTTGGACTTAGAATTAGAAGTTGTGGCCTACCTTGAAACCTTATGACCTTGATTGTTAACTTGTCTAGAGTTCTTGGGGTTTACCCCAAGATATTGGGTTGTTTGTTTATTTTGTATGCAAGTTATTCTGATTACACACTTTATCTATAATCTGGAACTCATCTGTATATAGCCGTTACTTTGTCCAAATTTTGTGAAGACTTAATGCAAATGGAGATTGGTTTTCTTAAAGAGGTCTTTTTGGTAATTGTTTGTTTGATTTTCAAATCCAAAGGATGGGAATTCTCCAGTGACTCATTGTGTCAAATGTTGATTTCTTGTTGGTTAGATGGTTCTTTTCTCTAGCTTTTACCTTATGCTTTAGGATAGCCCCTTCATCTCCTCCTATCTTCTTTAATTTCAAAAATCTTCTCCCTCATTTTGAAAACTCTTCTTGTTTTAAAACTTAAACCACTTTCATAATAAACTTGGACTTATGTCCTTGCATTTTTAAAAATTATTTCTTAATTAAATTTCAATCAACTTAACAATACTTTGACATTTTTTGTGAGAAGACTAAAAGTCAATCAATCTCATTTCAAACCATTTGCCACTTTGGCTTTTTACCTTAACAACGTTTTTCAAAATATTAGACTCTTGTCAATCCTTGTAGTGATGCAAACAACTATACTTCTACAATATATAGTGAAATGAGATATTTTCTACTTGGGTGTTGAGTGAGGCATTGCTGATTTTGAAATCCAAGCCATATCCTCCACTTTGAGATGATGCAAATTCTCCTTTCTCATAATTGTAGGTAGTAAGTATGTTTTCCACACGTACAATGACAATGATGTCTTGTCTCTTAAAATTAACCAACACACTCGTGTTTTAAATTTTTTTAAAAGAGGAACTATGTGTACCCTGATCCCCTATTGCACGGAAGGTGGTATGTAGGCACTAAAGGTTCGCAACCGCGACGGGTACAAAAATTATAAAAATATACTTCTTTTCTCACCACCACAAGCTATTTTCATACAATATTTTATAGCCAAAACATACAGATTTTACAAAGAGGTTCATGCGGAGCACCGTAGATGTTCAGGGTGCTGATACCTTCCCTTTGCATAACCAACCTCCTTACCTAGAATATTTCCCCCTCTTTTAGGTTATTCGCTCTTTTCCCATTCTTTGCAAACAATAAAGCACGATGGCGATTTTTATTTTAATCTGTACGAGTAAAGTAAAATCCAATGGCTTAGTCTCAACATTTCTACCGCTACAAAAAAATGACGACTTCACTGGGGACAAATTGACCTCTTACTGGTCCATCCCTAAGTGGGTTGAGCCTATCTTTGTTTATATTTATATATGTGCTATTGTTTGTTATATATTATATGTTGTATATATGTTTATCTATATTTTCTTGGTTTTCAGGGTGCTTGGTGATTTCTCATAAGTCCTATACCCGAACTTGGGCAAGCTTAAGATAGGACAGGCGGTATAGTCATGTTAACTTTGAGGGAGTAATCCCAAAAAATGAGACATGAGATCCCCCCACTCAGTGGAGGCCCCTTTGACTGTAGTGTCATTTACTGAGTAATCGGGAAGATGTATTGCTTTCGACCTTGGAGCCTGCTGAAACTGAGGACTGTAAAATACATAACCCATCTTGGCCTTTTAGGTGTAGTGCAGAAGCTATGACGGAGTAATCTGAAAGTAGCTGTCACGTGATACTACGCTCAGATGAGTTTTTCTTGAGAATATTACTAATTACGGGTTAATCGGGAAGTTGGTAATATCTGAAGGAATGATGTAGACTCTGGGAACCTCTAGAACCTTGTTCGGCAGGTGATAACCTTTAGACCATACCTTATGGGTAGTAACTTCGACCTCATTCTCGTGACGTTGAACCTATGAACCCAATGTTTTTGATCTTGTGTGTGATTGTTAGATCATGCATTCACGCACCCATGGGCATCTCTTAAAGAAATTTTATTTCAAGGGACTTAAAAGTTGACTCTTTGTGAATATCTCAAGTACTTTTTGACTATGGATTCTGGAAAAAGAAAGACCTGAAAGTACAGTTTCAAAGACCCCAAGATAGATTATTTGAAGAGTCTGATTCCAGAGATTGAGTGTCCTACAAATTTTCGGAGGAAGTATGGGTCCATCATTTCACTCTTAAAGCTCAGGATGAAGAAGGGTATTCTCTCGACTTTGGTCCAGTTCTATGATCCAATGTATCAATGCTTTACTTTCCCTGATTATCAGTTGATGCCTACAATAGAGGAGTATTCTTATCTACTGGGTTTTCCTATTATCAGTCGTATTTCTTTTATTGGTTTGGAGGGGGAGCCAAAATCCCATGAGATTGCTACTTTGATCCATTTGGGAAAGTCTGAGGTTGAAGCCCACATGACTACTAAAGGAGGGATTAGAGGATTACCAACTCAGTTCTTATTGAAGAAAGCTTGTTACTTTGCTAGGATGAAGAGTACGGTTGCTTTTGAGGTCATCTTTGCTCTACTTGCTTATGGGGTGTTCTTATTTCCCAATGTAGACACATTTATTGATATCAATGCCATCAGGATCTTTATGATAGGGAATCCAGTTCCTACATTGTTGGGTAATGCTTATTACTCTATTCATCTTAGGGATTCTTATCATGGAGGGATGATCATATGCTGCACGCCTTTATTATATCAGTGGTTTACTTCTCATTTGCCTCAGTCTGATGCTTTCTGGGATGTCAGGAAGGAACCTCGTTGGGCTTCAAAGATCATGGCACTTACTCATTCAGATATTGTTTGGTATCACCAGGCTTACCATGATGTAGATATTGTCGATAGTTATGGAAGTTTCCCCAATGTACCTCTTCTAGGTATAAAGGGAGGAATTAAATACAACCCTATTCTTGCACGACGATAACTTGGATATCCGATGAGGGATAAGCCAAATAGTATTCATTTGAGTAGTTTCTTCCTAAAAGAGGGAGAAGACCATAAGGAAGCTAGGGAGAAGATTGCGAAGGCCTGGCGTCATATTCACAGGAAGAGTAGGAAAGACTTTGGACCTAGGCGGCTATTTCTTTGGAGCCTTATCTACAGTGGGTACAAGCAAGAGCTATTCAATTGAAGATGTTGTATTCTCGGGAAGTACCTCCGCCTGATATGTTTGTAAAGACTACTCCTTCTCTATTTGATGGTGTGGAAGGGCTCCAACTTGCTTTAGTCAGGATGCAATAGGAAAAGGAAGCTTGGAAGAATAAATTCCAAACTCTAGAGATTTCCTACCGAGCATACCTGATGGAGAAAGACGACTTGATTAAGATTCTTGAGATTCGAGCTATAGAGACGATGGAGAGGCAAGGGGATTTATTTTCCTCTAAACCTCAATAGGGCCTTAGTAGCTCATTTCCTGATTCAGGTGATTGGAAAGAGGCCGCCACTAGGTACGCGGAATAAAACCAGAGGTTGAAGGCTCAGATTACCAGACTGACGGGGAAGCGTCAGCGTATAGAGTAACCTCCATCTACTTTACTTCTTAGGATTTTAGACTTTATTTTCATCTTGTACATGGGATTCTTGAAACTTGTAATCCATTTTAAAGTTATTATAATAAAATATTTCAGTATTTCAAATGTGTTATTACTTTGATATATGAAAAATTGTCTATAAATCTTTAAGCCCCTTGACATAATAATAATAAAATAAATCATATGTATTGCACATTATGCATCATATTGTACATACTTTTTGCATTTTTTGTGCATATCCAGGTGTATTACCGAGCTTCTTTACTTTGTTCAGCAAGCTGTCTCACCAGTACAATACTCGAGCTAATTTCAGAAGGAAGATGGATAACCTAGAACAAGAGAATCGTGAGTTGCGCGAGGAAGTTTCTGCTCTAAAGGCCGATATGGACAATCTCACTGCTCTGATGGAATCTTTGGTGGCTGCTTAGAATCAGCCACCAATTGTTCAACCTTAATAAACAATGGTTACTACTGAAGCCCCGATTGTTCCTGTTTCTGCTACTCTAGCTATTGTTCATAATCGTATGCCTCAGGGTTACCCGTGGGGAATGCCTGGAAACTTCATGCCAGAAGGTTTTAATCTTGACACTTAAGTTGCTCCAATTGTGCAAGCTGCTGCTGCTCCCGCACCTTCTGTGGTGCACATTACTCCTGCTGCTAGAAACGAGGTTCACTATGCTGCACCTCCCTCGGTGAATATGGCCCCGTTTGCTAATGATGAAGTGTATCGCCCTATTCCTCCACCAAGTGAAAGCTTGGGTTTCTATGATCGAATGGACGATTTTCAAGACCAGTTTGACAAAATGCAGAAAGATGTCATGCAACAATGTGCTTCTTTATTCTGTAACACCGTCCATCGCCTAAGACGACATGAAGTGATGTTCGGAAACCAGACATAGCTTATCCCCTAAGACACCACACAACGATTCACAGATAACACTCATGGCCTCAGTCTCCAAGCAGCCATGCATCACCAATTACTGTTTCATTTATCACTGCAAAGGGATGCATAAATAAAAGCAAAACCACGACATATAAAACTATGCTCTCAAAGTTCAAAACCATCTGCCTCAAACCCTAGTGAGCGATATATCATCAGCTTCGCATATTTCCTCTAGACTCAAGAGGGTATGCTATATCAGCATGACCTTATGATTGGTCGGACAAATTTTGGGTATTCCAAGTATTCAATAAACTCCCAATCAAAATGCGCCAGACCCGCGTCTTCTCGCGCTATTCGATTGGAAGATAATTGAATAGGGGAAGCTGTCGTACCCCAAAATTTCCCTACCTCGATGATCGTATTTTCAAGATTAAAATAATAAAGAAACGTTTAATTAAGGATGGTACAACAATATCTGATGGCCCATTCATAAAATTTAATTCAACTGGGGGGTGTATTTTAATCCAAGAGAGCGGGGCTTTCTAAATCAGAAAGACTCATGTATTCGTGAACACGCGTGAGGCGTGTTGGACAATAGCCCATGCGATTCGAAAATAAAATTATTTGAGTAACTGCTAAGTTTAATTATTAAATAGCTGTTATTAATAAAAGAGAGGTTAAAACTAAAAAGAGCTAAGCCCATTTAAGCCTATGTGGGGTTAAACAGGGAATAAGGGGTGTGATCATCAAATTAGAGGCCCATTAAGTTTTATTATTATTTAAGAGAAAATTGTTTATTGTTATTATAAATAAATAAATAATAGTATATATTTTTAAAGAAAACTAAAACGTTTTTTTATTTCTTAAAATTGTTTGTTTTGGGAAAAGGGCATTTAGGCCCAATTGAATTAAAAAAGAAGCTTTTTGCTGTAATTAAAATAATGTTGTGGGGTTGGACTTAATCGTGCAAGGCCCAATTGAGTTAAATATTTTTTTTGCTGTAATGAAAAAACATGCTACTGGGCTGAATTAATAGTTTTTGCGCAAAGCCCAAATGTCCAATAAAACATTAACTGTTCTAATTAAAACCAAATTATCCCTTGTTTTCGCAGAAAAAACTGATACTGTAAAAATCACTAATAACTAAATCAAATCAAGAATATTCAAATTAAATCTGTAGATTGATGCAAAGCCCAGAAAAATATGAATCAGATCCAGAAATAATGTAAACTAAATTGACAGAAAATCTTTTACAATCCAGAAAATCAGTACAAAACTAAATCAGAATTAACATCAAATCTCTATTATAGCAAAATTCGAAAATTTACAGTACAAATTGCAATCAATCAAAATAATTTCAATCCCTAATTTTCTAAACTTCCTAATTTATTCTAACTATAATGAGAAAGTTACAAAACACTAAACCCTAAATCAACCTATATATACTGATTTCGGACAGTAAAAAAGGGGGGGGGATTTCTGGACAGTAAGAAGAAGAAGAGAACAAGAACAATAACCGGTGGAATAACAGTACAAAATCAAAAAAGACACAAGAAGAAGAACAAGTACGGAGGGGTCAGATTTGAAAAGAAACGAGAATCGCCATTGAAGTTGCACCTGGAATTGCTCGAAGATTGAAATAGGACGGCTGGGTTTCAACTTCTGAAACCCTAACCGTGTGAGCCATTGCCTCCCCACCATGCCTTCTACCACCGCACCACCATCATCTTCCGCATCTTATCACCACCACGACCACCTATAAAAGATAAGGAGAACTGGGAATTAGCCAAATCGGAGCAAACTCAGAACACCAGCAAATCGCACAAAGGGGTAAAAACTGAACTTATCTTTTTTTGTTTTGCTTTGATCTTAATTAAGGGTCGTGGGTTTGTAACAAGGGATGCGCCGCGGTAGGGTTGGACACTAGGGTTAATGGAAAGAAGAAAATGGTGGTTCGCGAGAGAGAGAGAGAGAGAGAGAGAGAGAGAGAGAGAGAGAGAGAGAGAGAGAGAGAGAGAGAGAGAGAGAGAGAGAGAGAGAGAGAGAGAGAGAGAGAGAGAGAGAGAGAGAGAGAGAGAGAGAGAGAGAGAGAGAGAGAGAGAGAGAGAGAGAGAGAGAGAGAGAGAGAGAGAGAGAGAGAGAGAGAGAGAGAGAGAGATGGAAGAGGGTGACTGTGAGATGAAAAATGTAAATATGATAAACAAAATGAAAAACAATAATTTATGTTCAAACCAGTTAATTGCACGCGCACCTATAGTAATTCACGTGTACTCCTCGTTTTTGTCCATTTGATCATTGATGGCTGGCCGTAAGGCCAGGTCCATCATAAGCTCCATGCGCCTCACAATACTCAATCCCGCAGGCCTACCAAAATTTGTATTGGGCCAAGCCCAGTCGCTTCCTACACCCCTTTTGCCATAGTCACTAAACCACCAAATGATTAGCACCCCCCCGTCCAAACTATTTTGGGCCCAGCCAGATTTCCTTTAGGCACCCCTATCATTACTTATCAACTATAACTACACCCCCTGGTAATTATTTATTTTTCTATTATTTTTTTATAATTAATATATTTTAATTATATTTTCTTATTATTATTATATTATCTTTTTATAATAATTATAATTATTATTATCATTAATTTTTATATTAATTATTACTATTATATATTAATATTTATTATATCATGAAAATAAATTTTTCTATATCAAAATGCATATATTATTTTTCTATATCATTTGCATTAAATATTTTTTGATCATGCATTAATCAAGAATTTTTGCAATTAACACGATTAAAAAACACGTAACAAACAACAAACTATTTTTTCGTAATCAACTAATCTAATCAACTGTATTTTGCAAAAGGGTTTCAAACAGATTTTGACTTACCGCGTATTTAGCAAAAATCTCCGTAATCACTACTCCTGGCCAAAATGCGAGGTGATTCAAAGTACGTTTGCAACCCCTAAAAAACACCAACTCCATAAGAACTACGAATTGAGACTCTGATTCTTCATAAGAGGATACGTAGGCATACGATCAAAAATCATGGTGAGTTCCCCTAATAAAATTTAAATCTTGTTTCCCCAACTCAAACCTAAAACCTAGTATCCTTGTGAACAAGGTAGATGAAAGGTTTCTAACACCTTCCTTTCGTCTAAAGAAGTCCGAAACCTAGAATCCCTGTCTGCGAATTAGGGTTTTCTGTTAGATTCCCTTCCCTAGGATAAAAATTAATAGTGGCGACTCTGATTTAAAAACCAGTCGCAACAGCTGGCGACTCTGCTGGGGACCTCTCAACTTTAGGTTTTAGGTTTTTTTTTGGTATTTTATTTTTTTTGCTTTATTTATTTATTGCACTTATCTACTTTATTGCATTTATCTATTTATTGTTAATTTTTCTTATATATTTTCTATGTGGCGGGTTTTTTTTATTTCGAAAAAATATTTTCAATAACCCTTAGAAAGAAGGTTCGTCTATTAGCTTAGGGGATACATCATCCCTGCGAGTTTATGTGACGACTTCGCCTAAAGTCAGTGGACTTCCAAAAAAGGAATACTTATCGAGAGATATCCTTTTGACGAGTAGGACTTTGGAAGGACACCCATGACTCTTTGTAACGACCTTAACCTAAAATTTCCTGACGAGAACTTTCACGACTATGAGACATAAGTCTCGGTCCATAAAGAGGCTCCACTTTAGGGAGACCCTTGTGCCTTTTCCCTCTAGTGTTATTCATGATACCCTTAAGGAAGCCACCTTTTGGGAGGGTAAACCAACCGTAGGTCAAAATTAAGAAGCCTACCTTCTAAGGGTAGTTATCACAAAACCCCCGTCATTGAACCATACATCCCTACCTTATAGGAGTACTTATCACAAAAATCCCATCACTCAACCCTACACCTATGCATTCGTGCATTTCATATATTCGTCATACATTTCATATATTCGTCACCCGTTTCTTTTTTGTCTTATTCACAGGGGGTACAAAAAATAATAATAAACTCAAGATTTTTGGTGACTGTCCTTAAAAATGGATACCAAAGGAAACAAATTTTCCATGTCAATGCGCCAAACATGTCTGAAATCAAAGCCAAAAAGGGAAATAATGTGTTGAAGACTTTCTCAAGCTTTGTCAAGCAAAGGTGGATGGTTTCAAGAGAAGATATTCGCAGACGCACCTAGAAGACTTATTTCCCTTTGCTTGATTTCACGCAAATAAAGTTTTGGTTTGAGATTGTAATATTTTTCAATATCTGAATTATGTTACCTTCAATAAACGCATTTTGTTTCCACATCTCATTTGCGTATCTATTTTAAAGATAATTGTTGTACCCCAAAGTTTTCCCTCTCATTTCCCAAGGTATCACCCTGGATCCCAGGTTTTCTTCTATCAAGTTTCCAGGCCTTGAACTATCAATTTTTCCAAGCAAGTCATTCACAAGGGAAAAATGGTCATTTGCACCCTGAGAAGTCTAACTTTGACTTTTGGATCATAATCAAATCGCAAAAATCATATTTCATCAAGACATGTTGGAATATGAAGTCTGTTTCATCAAGAAATTTAAAAGTCAATTTTTTACTTTGGAAAAGTCAAATTCTAAAGTAATTAGAAATTTTTTTAAGTGTTTAAGGATTATGACAATTTCAGAACTTCTGAACAGATTATCACTAAAGCACTCAGCAAATTCTGGAAATTCTCAAGACAGAGTTTGGTAAGAACTTCTGGGCAAGTTTTCACAAAAGCTTCAATTCGATTTTGCCAGGGTAATTCAAAGAAGGTTAAGAAGCATGATGCAAGCTTTCTAGAAAGTCTGAAAATTCCTTCAGAACATGTTGGAGTCAGAAGATAAGAGGATCAGAATATTAGATGCTACGCTGAAGCAGAACTTCTAATCCAGAGTCAAGCAAGGATGCAGAGTTTCACATGGCAGGATTTCTGATTTGGTAAATCTCATCATCATTTAATGCTCATAACCACTTGTGAGTTGTTATCCAAAGGATTTCCCCCACGTGTACCCCTATTGTCTTGGGAAGACAAACTATTGTGCAAAAGTATGCTAGGCTCATGCGCTGTTTCTACTTTTCCTTAATTCATGCTGACAAATCCAGCTTAGGCGCTGTTAACCATCCTACTTGATGCATTGAACCACACTTGTTTAAGCTTACTTCAAGAGTAAGTCAGCATCTAGCATATGATGTTGGTGCCACTTGACCCCTCCAAACTACAAAAGATTTGCCTATAAATAGAACACCTTTGGCCATTGAAAATTGGTCGGAAAAATTTAAGAGAAAGGTGTGGAATTTGAGAAAGAAAAGCCTTAAACCCCTGCAAAAATTCCAAGAGTCCAAAAAGATTACAAACACAAAAATATAAAACCTTAGCATTTGATTCTTGCATTAAAGCTCCATTTTTTCTCAAGTTGTTTCCTGACCAAAACCACCTATACAGTTCCTAATATAGATTCAAAAGCCATCCAAAATTCTGTAATCCAAAGAGTAACACATTCTCCACCAATATCCACTTCAAAGGATCAGAACTTTATCCCTTGGTTGTTCCATAATTTTCTAAATCATTTACAACCCAAGTTGAAAGTTTCCAACCTGCTGAAAACGTGAGGAAGCTGTCCAAAACACCACAAGTGGTCAGAATCATATTCCATCTCCCAGAATATTTCCCAGTTACAGGGTAAGTTCCTGCTGACTCTCATCATATTATTTAGGCATTGTCAGATCTTTCATATTTAACACAATGTAGATATTCTGATCCTGATGATGTACATATTCTGAGATTTCATGCATCTGCCTGCCTAAATAGAGGGAATTCCAGTTCAGAGTTTCATAAAGAAATTAGGACTCAAAATTAGGATTAGCAAATTCATGTTGCTTATGATTTGTGTTTCTGATATTTCTTGAAACTTGTCATAACTGTCATGTGTGCAACTTATGTTCTGTTAAGAAATGACTAAGTTGCAGATGTTCTGACTAGCAAGGAGAGAGACAAAGTTCTGACAGTTGCATCAGAACTTCTGAAAACATCTGAATTCTCAAAAGATCCAGAACTTCTGAACTTCCATATTTCTACTAACATTGTTTCTGTTTGTGCAGTAAGTTAGAGTCAGAACTTCTGACTTCTTCTATTTTCAGCATTTGCGTTGATTCTGTTTTCTTTCTCTTTTATTATTTTTTTGCCATCATCTTTATTTTTCATTATTCAAAAATACCAAAAATACTTCATATTCACATATTATATTTTCTTTTAACATAAAAAAAGACAAAAAATATTTTCTTAAACAAAACTTATTTCTTTTCTTAAATAAATAAACATTTTACATTTCTTGTACATTCTTATCCATTTCAATGTGGTTGTAATAGTAACTTAGGGTTTAATTTGCAATCCCCATTCATAAATATGTACCCCCTTCCCCTAAATATTGTAATAGCGTAGGACTTTACATGTTCGCACTGTTATTGCTTTCATATATTGTTAGTAACTAGGGTGTGTATGGCAGGACTAAAACCAATTTTAGAAAACCCTAATTCAAGACCAAAATTATGCATGCAATCAAACACACTTGCACACTAGCACCCCTACGGTGATTCCACTTGTTGCCTTACGAAAATGGCCATGTTATGCATGTGGGATGTCTTAGCACAAACAAAATCAACAATACAAGATCATAGTCCCTCGATGATGCTATCAAAGTTGCCTTTCAAAATGATCTTAGTCCCTAAAAGAAAAGTGCTAAGTCATCTCACAACATTGCTATCATGGTCATACCCAATGCCCGTCCCTTCACATCCAACGATGGGGCTTCTTACCAAAACAATGGTAAGATAGCAAAGTCTAAAGGAGGAGGAAAAAAAACACCTAAGACCTTTTGAGTAGGTATATTACTTTTAGTTTCTTGCTCAATTTCAAAACAAACATCCTTGCTATTTTCATAAACAATCATATACACTTCCAAAACACTTTCCAAACATGAAATATTTTCAAAAGCTCAACACTTTTATATGCATTCTTACGAACGAGGATCATTACAAAAGTTTGCCTAAATGATGGCGCCTTTTCAAAATACTTTCAAAAACCACACAAAACACATTTTTCAAACAAAAGCAAGTGATCTAGCAAGTAACTAAGAGCCCATGGAAAACCATGGATGAAAAGGGTGCTAATACCTTCCCTTTTCACAATCTACCCCCTGAACTCAAGAAAACATCTCGAAAGGTCTTTCCTGTGCTTTTTCACCTTTCCTTGTTGGATAAAAGAAAAGTCGGTGGTGACTCTTGCTCAGCCGTAACATTTGCGAACACAAATGTAAAACACCTCAAGTCAGTTCTCCCACCGTATCACAAAGGGTGTGTATGGAAAGACATGAAATTAATAAATAGATCACCCTAATCAAGACTAAAATGCATGCAAATTAAACACACTATTCACACATGCACCCTTAAGGTTAACTCCACTTGTTGCCTAAAAAATGGCCATGTTATGCATGCGGGATGTCTTAGCACAAACAAAAATACAAGATCATAGTCCCTCGATGACGCTATTAAAGGTGCCTTTCAAAATGATCTTAGTCCCTAAAAGAAAAGTGCTAAGTCATCTCACAACTTTGCTATCATGGTCATACAATGACCCAATGCCCGTCCCTTCACATCTAACGATGGGTGTGATCGGTGGGAATGAGAACTGACTGTTTTTTAATGCTGGTTCACATTTGCGTTTGTTTTCGCAAAGTGTTGCGGTAAGCAAGAGTCGCCACCGTCTTTTATTTTATCCAACAAGGAAAGGACAAAAGCACAGAAAAATTCCTTTTCGAGATTTTTCTCGGGTTCGGGAGGTAGATTATAGAAAGGGAAGGTATTATCACCCTTTCTATCTGTGGTTATCCACGGGCTCTTAGGTACTTGCTCACTATGTTTTCAAAAGTATGCTTTTCTTTGTGTTTGTGGGTTTTGAAAAGAGTTTTGTTTTTTTGAAGAAAGTGTAAGTGCGAAAAGTTTGTTTTATTTTTAAAAGGAGCAAGTACTTAAGAACCTCTACCTACTCAAAAAGGAATTAAATTGTGCAAACGTCCTTTAGACAGTGCTATCCCACTATTGAGGAGTAGGTAGCACCGTCGTTGGAGTTTTTCGGGTCAATTCGATTTATGGGACGTGTGGTCACTAAAGCAACGTTAGGACGCCTTAGTGGTAATCCTAATGTCTTTGATCATTTTTATCGAGGCAACCATTTCGAGGCAACTTTGATCTTTGGACAGAAGGACGACCTCTAAAACATCCTATACTTAATGACCACATTTTGAAGCAAACAAGTGAGGTGTACCCTAGGAGTGGCATGTGCAAGTGTGTCAATTTTCAATTTATATCATCTTTGTATTTTTCGGTGTTCTACCATTTGTTTTTAGATCTTGTCATACAATCCTAGTTAGCATACATCTAAGCAGTTAATATATATACAAGAATTTAAAGTGCGGAAATTGTAAATCCTACGTTATTACAAGGCTTCGGGGAGGGGGATTATTTACATGTCCAAAATTGGGGGAATAATAAGCAGTTACAATAAAATAAACGCGCGTGAATCTAAAAAATCCTAAGAATAAGAACTCTTTTGTTGTTTTATTTTATTATTTGGGAAAATGCTAAATGTTCAATTAAGTCAAATTTAATTAATTAAAAAAAATGATTAAAATTAACTCTAAGACATACCTAATATTTTTTGCATTTTTGTTTATGAAAAGGATTGAATTCAAATAAATCCTAAGTTTACTGATTTTAAAATTGAAGAAAATAAGTTAAAATAATTAACTAAATTAAATCCTAATTCTAAGTTATTTATTTTTTATGATTTTTTATGTTGATTAGAAAAAACAAACTAAAAGAAATAAACAAAAACAAAGTAAACAAAGTACAAATGGGCCAGGCAGCAAAACAAGAAAAAAATATAATTCTGGAAGTCTGGGTCGAAAGAGGTGCAGGCTGTCTTTCGACCCAGTGAAGAGGCTGGATCGAAGGTGCATGAGGGGCTTCACTCTGAGGGTGTTCGATCTGGACATGTCATCCTTCGATCTGGAAGTCCTGGGTCCAGTTTGAAGCTAAACTGCTGAGCTTCGAAACTCTGAACAGGAATCTGATGATGTAGTTCCTGCAAAACGAAACACATGTTAAAGGTCCAGGGGGGATTTTACCCCCTGGTTCGAATATCCTCCCTATTCGCACCTGCTGAATTTGGGTCTGGGTTTATTTTATCATGGGATTCGAAGGAAAGGCTCAGATTGTGCCCAAGCAATGGCACAATCTCATCTCTGCGCTGTAGCTTATATGTAGCACTTTAAATCATTCACAAACAACAGTAATAATATGAATATGCAATCAAAATGAATTTAAAAATGAGTTTGAGGTTAGATCCTTTTTTACCAAACAAAGGTGCTTCGATCTGTAGTTCTGAGGGTGGAGGTGTTCGCTGGGTGGCAGCTTTGGCTTGTGCAAGGATTGGGTATGGCTTCCTGGAAGTGCTGGCAGCGTATCTCCAAGTTCTCTATTTTTCTGTATATTTTTTCGTGTCCTTTTGCAACATTTGTGATTTCTTTATATAGAGGGGGTGGAGGGGACAGGAAGACAAAGGTTTAAATGACCTTGATTATGTGTTTGACAGCCATGAATGAGAATTTGTAACGTTAATTTATGTGTTTGAAAGCCATGAATGAGAGTTTGTGACGTTGGCTAAACACATGTGATCCTGTCCCTTTTTGAATTTTGAATGACATGTAACTGGCCTTCGAATGCTCCCTTTCGAATGAGCTGATGGCCTCCTTCGAATGCTCCCTTTCGAATGGGCTGATGGTCTCCTTCGAATGCTTTCCAAAGCTTCTTCGAATGGACCCTTTGAATGCTTCTTCGAATGGACCTCTTTGGAATTCCAATCGAAGGACACTGTTCTAATGCCAATCGAAGTACCTGTCCATAATGCCAATCGAAAGGCTTGTTCAAGATGCCAATCGAAAGGCTCTTTCAGAACACCAATCGAAGGGTCTTTCAGAATGCAAATCGAAGCGCTTGAAGCAAAATTAAAATTTTTCCTTTTCCTCAGGCAAGAGTTTGTGATCAACCATGCAGGGGGAAGACTTTGGGAAACATGAGAGGGAAAATTTTGGGGAAAAACAATGGGGCTTCTTACCAAAACAATGGTAAGATAACAACGTCTAAAGGAGGAGGAAAAAGAACACCTAAGACCTTTTGAGTGGGTAGATTACTTTTAGTTGCTTGCTCAATTTCAAAACAAAAATCCTTGCTATTTTCAAAAAAAATCACATACACTTTCCAAACGTGAAATATTTTCAAAAGCTTAACACTTTTGTATGCATTCTTACGGACGAGGATCATTACATAAGTTTGCCTAATTAACGGCGCCTTTTCAAAATACTTTCAAAAACCACACAAAGCACATTTTCAAACAAAAGCAAGTGATCTAGCAAGTAACTAAGAGCCCATGGAAAACCATGGATGAAAAGGGTGCTAGTACCTTCCCTTTTTATAATCTACCCCCCGAACTCAAGAAAACATCTTGAAAGGTCTTTCCTTTTCTTTTTCACCTTTCCTTGTTGGATAAAAGAAAAGTCGGTGGTGACTCTTTCGCAACCACAACATTTGCGAATACAAACACAAAACACCTCAAGTCAGTTCTCCCACCGTATCACAGAACTGGCGACTCTGCTAGGGACTAAAAGATTAGAGTGGGGTTACCTTAGGGTTAGATCACATTTACTTTCTTACATTGTTTGATTTCTTTGCTTTACATTTTGGTTCCTTGTTTGGGTTTGTTTTAAATCCTACACCCGAATTTGGGGACACCTTTTAGGTAAGTAGCAATAGACTGTGAGGGAACTGTGTGGCGTATACCGATACAATTGAAGTAGTAGCTACGTTGATGTGGCACTTTGGTTAGTACCGGTAACCCTTGAGTCGAATCAAGGAGATTACGGGGCCGCCACGTGGTGTCGTGAAGCATCAATTGACCTTAGAACCTTACTTGACCAACTTGGCCATTAGGACATAGTGAGATAACCGGTTTCATTGTAGAGCTAAAAATTTGTTAATACTCGATGCTACACTCATTGAGACCGGACTTTTGGGATATATCAACCGCATAAAAAGATTGATTGAGCTGAGACAATGCCTAAAATAAAGGTCAGTGATATTGAGACCCCTTAGAACTCGGTTACTATTAACTAGGACAGGTTGAGCCAACTAAACTTCAAGAGGGTACTTACCTACAAACTCCATACAAGCCTAAAACCTAAGGACTTGTCTGCTTTGTGTGAATATGATTATTTGTATATAAACTTTCTTACCTCACATATCTGTACATAACATCATAACATCATACCATAGCATTTTCAATAGCCGTTTCAAGGATCTCGAGGGCCTATGATGCAGGGTCACGTTGAACCAGACGTCTATCAAGGGGAAAGGGGATTTATTTTCCTCTAACCAAACACCTTCAAAATCAGGTTCAATGAACCAGAGTTGAGGGCTATGACCCACTCGATATGGTGAGATTGACTCTTGAAGAAGGACTCTCAACGACATGAAGTTTCTTCAATCAAGCTAAAATCAAATTCTAACAGTTTCTTGTTTACCCTGCGAGATCCTTGAAAACATTGCATGCATATCATATACATCATTACAGGTACCATTACAGGTTTCTCATCTTCTTCGCTGTTTATTTAAGCAGAATTGTCTTCCGAACAAAGCATTAAGGACCTGTAGGCACAAAACGCACAATTCCAACAAATGTTCATCAGTATGGCAAAGGGGCAGGAGGATCTGAAAGCCATCCTCCTGAAAGAGAAGAAGAAAAAGAAGAAGGCTATTGGTATTCTGAACATGGGCCAAATGTTTGGAGAGCGGTTGAAGCGATAAGTCGACCTGACCTCTTCATCTAAGGAAGGGGAGAATCGAGAAGGAGAGAAAGACCTCAGTCCTGCAGTGTCTGACAATGATACTGATTACAATGATGAATAATATCCTCCTGCTGAGGATAGATACAAACAATTGGAAGATAGTCTGAGTGCCATGGAAGTTCAGAGGATACCTGGATTGGATTTTGAAGAATCTGGTTTGGTGTCGGGAGTGGTCATCCCGTAGAAGTTCAAAGCTCTAGTTTTTTCCAAGTATGATGGGGTGTCCTGCCCAAAAGCTCCATCTCCGTTCTTACGTCAGGAAAATCTAGCCCCTCACCGCTGATAGAAATATGTGGGTTCATTTCTTTCAAGATAATCTGTCAGGGACTCAGCTTGAATGGTTCTACCAGCTGGAGAGAGCCAATGTCTGAAATTGGAAAGATCTGGCTGCTGCTTTCTATAAGCAGTATCAATACAACACCGACCTTGCTCCTACTCGTACTCAACTCCAGAGTATGTCCATAGGGGTAGGTGAAGGCTTTAAAGACTATGGCCAGAAGTTGAATGACTTGGCTGGAAGATTCCAACCCCCATTGTCTGATAGGGAGTTGGTTGATATGTTTCTGGGTACGCTATCTGGTCCATTCTTTAATCATTTGATCGGTAGCTCGTCAGCAGGTTTCACCCAGCTGATTCGGACTGGAGAAAGAGTAGAAGCTGGGATTTGGAGTGGCAAGATCCAAAAAAATACCTCTTCGAGTGCATAGAAAAAGTCATTTTGTGGCAAGGGGGAAGATAATGCTGTGCACGGCCAGAAGGGGCGTAGCAAGGCAGACTACCAACAATCTGTGGGGGCAGTGTTGATCTCTAGTTCGGCACACACACAACGACCACAACAACGAAATAATCAGCCAAGGGTGGAAGGACCTCAAAGGCAGTTCACCCAAATCAACATGCCATTGTCACAAGCATTGCAACATATGTTGAAGATGAATCTAATTACGGTGATAAACCCTCATCCGAACCCTAAGACTTCCTCTCCTAACTACAATCCGGGTGCAAGGTGTGCTTATCATTCTGGTAGCCCAGGGCACGATACTAACGATTGTTGGGTGCTGAAATATAAGATACATAATATGATTGACGCCAAGAAGATCGAATTCGACCCTCTTGAGACTCCCAGCGTGATCACTGCTCCCATTCTAAAACATGGCTAGGATTGAAAGCATTTTTATTCATTTGAATTTTGAAGTTGTATTTCCTTTGCTTATTCGAACAATTATTGTCATGTCAAACTTTATTATTTCATTAATGCATTACACATGTCTGTCTTGAATTAATTTGTTTTCATTATGCTTAAATTGCTTTATATTTCGTTTTCGTGATATTCAACTCTCGACTAAAAAACTGTAAGCCTTTAGAGGGAGGATGACGAAAACAATGCCATAATCTCATACAGTATGCTTTTGAACGACCTTGCTGATGATGTACATGCGTTTTTTCAAATCCTAAACACTGGAGTTATAAGGAAGATAATACCTAGTCAACCCCTTCGAGCCAAAGAAGAAGAAGTTATATGTTTTAACACAAATTGAAACCTTTAATCAAAACCTGGGGCAGGGTAGTCTCTCAGTTAACTCAAACGCGCATTAAGCCGCAAACTCTCATCTTGTAATACAACGAATGACGTCAAGAAACATTCCTCTGGATTCAAAAGACGGTGATGGTTCCCTATCACATAGGCAGTCATTATCTCTCAAAAAAAAGTCCCACTAAGTAAAAACCTACAAAGGAGACTTGAGAAAAACTGGGGCATCCCGCTGACTGTAATCTCAAAACAAGAATAGTCAGGAAAAAATTAGAGATAACAAATCAATCAAAAGAGGTTACTACAAATCCTCAACAACATGAAAAAAAATGTTGCAAGAATGACTGCCTTCCGACAAACTTAACTTGTCTGAACCATCACCAATATGTCATTCCAGACCCAATTGGAGTTCGAACGTACAATTAACTGAGTTTAGGACTGAAGAACATCACGAAGAACGTGCGGGTACAAATACACTTTGAGCCTTTATCCTTTGTTTCTTAAATCGCGAACCAAGCTAAGTTACAACCCTTCAGAAGTCCTAATTGAAGCATGGGTTAGTTCGAAAGCATACTGTTACAAAAGGTATCCTGACTCCGGTAAGGCTTTACTCAAAATCCAGAGTTGAATTACAAACTTATTTACTCGCTAAAACGCATTTTCAAAAAACTTCAAGACAAACATAAACTTTGCATTACTTGAATATCACTGTTTGCATATGGCTATTTGTTTGACAGCGGAGAAATTCACACAATGAATAACCAGTGAACGAAAGCTCTCTCGGTGAACAAAATTACTTCAAATGGGATGACACTTCCATTGACAAATCTTCTATAAACAAGGGGGCTTGACATGTCACTATCCAGCACACCTGGGGCAGTCCAGTCAAGATTCCAAGAAATCTATCAAGAATCGCAGAGTAACCAGGCGCAAGTCTCCATCTCCATCACTTGGGGCATTGAACGTCAATCTCAGAAAAGGTTTACGTACAATCAAACATTTTCTGGAAATACCACAAACATTTCCTGCTAGGGGAAATGACAAATCTCCCTAAAATTCTTCTCATACGATGATTCCCCAACAAGAGTTTAATCTCTGAAAGCCATTCCCCGGTTGAGACAACCTCAAGAGTCCTCGAGGACTTTCCCCAACGAAGTTGTCACCTCTCTATCAGACAGGAAACATGGTTTATTTCCCCAACAAATGACAGGATTCCCCAACTTGAGGTAGCCTCTCCAACTACTACAAATCAAAAGACCACAACTCCCTTTCCCCAGTAGACTACTCTACAATCCCCAACAAGTCACGGCGAAACCTGGACACGACCATATATCAATTCAACTTCAACCCCAGTAGAGTAATAGACAACCGAGACTCCATAACTCTTTTCCCAAGCAGGAATCAACACTCTCCAACAGAGTTTTCAATAATCCCCAACAGAGTTCTCCTCAAACAACAAAACAGGAATCTCCAGTGAAAACATTCTAAGAAAAGTTTGAAGACACACCAACTCTTCAACAATAGTCTAGGATTTAATGACTCCCCGAAATTTGTCAAGGATTTATTTTCCCAGACAAAGATACACCTCAATAAACATTTCACATTTCATACATCCTATTTACATACATGATAAGTGCATACGACACAACCTCATTTATTTTTGAGAACATCATGACATCATGCATTTCATACATCATGACATTGCATACAGCTAACGTTTTACCTTTTTCAGGAAAAGGTCAATCAACAAATGGTTACCATCAACCTTTTCAAGTTCCAGATTAATACATGTAACAAGCCAGGAAAACTATCTGTGGACGATTGATTGTAGATTAATACCTATAACAAGCCAGGAAAACTATCTACATGAAGATATTAAAGATTAACACCTGTAACAAGCCAGGAAAACTATCTTTCTTTCTCAGGTCAGAGATTAATACCTGAAACCAGATAGGACAACTATCTACTTGACCAGATGAGACAACCCTACACAGGTTCCTTCTTTCCAAGATGAAGTTTTACACGGACTCATCATCAGGCAACCCTACACAGGTTCCTCCTATTTCCAAGATGAAGCTTTACACGGGATCATAATGAAGCAAACTTACACAGGTTCTTCCTCCTTTCTAAGATGCAGTTTTACACGGACTCATCATGAAGCAACCCCACACCTGTTCCTTCTCTTTCCAAGATGCAGTTTTACACGGACTCATCATCAGGCAACCCTACATAGGTTCCTTCTCTTTCCAAGATGCAGTTTTCCACAGACTCATCATGAAGCAACCCTACACAGGTTCCTTCTTTCCAAGATGAAGTTTTACACGGACTCATCATGAAGCAACCCTACACGGGTTCCTTCTTTCCAAGATGAAGTTTTACACGAACTCATCATTAGGCAACCCTACACAGGTTCCTCCTTTCCAGATGAAGTTTTACACGGACTCATCATGAAGCAACCCTACACCGGTTCCTTCTCTTTCCAAGATGCAGTTTTACACGGACTCATCATCAGGCAACGCTACACAGGTTCCTCCTTTCCAAGATGCAGTTTTACACGGACTCATAATCAAGCAACCCTTCACAGGTTCCTTCTTTCCAAATGCAGTTTTACACGGACTCATCATCAGGCAACCCTACACAGGTTCCTTCTCTTTCCAAGATGAAGTTTCACATGGACTCATCATCAAACAACCCAACCTTCAAATACAGTCCAGATACGATCCAGATTCAGATGTCATTCTGTCACCCATTCAAATACATTCCAGATACAATCACCTTCGGATGGCATCTTTAACCCCATCTCTAACAACTATCCATTATCTCTCCAAATGGCATCTTTAAGCCCATTCCCTACATAATCAACTAACACATATTTGAGTGTAAATTTTTCTGGGCACTCTAGTGTTCAATCATCTTCCACCTTTAAGTCACGAATGGCAGAATTACCAATCTAACTCTTCAGGTGTAAGAAGATTGAACAGGGGAAGCTGTTGTACCCCAAAATTTTCCCTCTCATTTTTCAAGGAATCACCCTGGATCCTCAAGTTTGCTTCCATCCAATTTGAAGCCTTGAACTACAAATTTCCCAAGAAAATCACTCACATTGGCAAAATGGTCATTTGCACACCAAAAATTCAAACTTTGACTTTTGGATCAAAGTCAAGCTTCAAGAATCATATTTCATCAAGACACATTAAAATATGAAGTTTTGTTTCATCAAAATCCAAAAAGTCAAAATTCTAAATACTTAGAATTTTTTCTAAGTGTTTAAGAAAATATGACAATTTCAGAACTTCTGACCAAATTATCACTATAACACTCAGCAAATTCTGGACGCTCTCAAGGCCGAGTTTGGTCAAAACTTTTGGGCAAGTTTTCACTAAAAAAGCTTCAGTCAGAGGTTGCAAACATGGTTCAGAACATGACGCTTTAATCAGAACATGTGGAAGAAATGTTCTCCTTCAGAACATGCTGGAACCAGAAGATACAAAGATCAGAAGTTGGATGTTCATTCTGAATTATGCTGAGACTCAACCTCTAATCCAGAATTAAGCAATGATGTAGAATCTCACGTTACAGGATTTCTGATTTGACAAATCTCATCATCATTTAATGCTCACAACCACTTTTGAGTTTGTTATCCAAAGGATTTCCCCCACGTGTACCCCTACTGCCTTGGGAAGACAAACTTTTGTGCAAAAGTATGCTAAGCCCATGCGCTGCTTCTACTTTTCCTTAATTCATGCTGACAAATCCAGCTTAGGCGCTTCTAACTATACTACTTGGTGCATTGAACCACGCTTGTTTAAGCTTACTTCAAGAGTAAGTCAGCGTCTAGCGTATGACGTTGGTGCCACTTGACGTCTCCAAACTACAAAAACTTTGCCTATAAATAAAACTCCATTGGCAACTGGAAAATGGGGGAAAATTTGAGAAAGAAAAGCACTGAACCCCTGCTAAAATTCCAAGAGTCCAAAAGAGAGAAGAGGAAACAGGGACAACCTTCGCAAATCCAAAACAAAACCTTTTTTTCCTCCCCTTTGAATCAAAGAACACAACCACTCTCCCGTAGCAGCTCAAAGCTCCAAGCACACTCCAGGTTCAAGGTAAGTCTTTCTGACTTTGCTTGTTTTTCATTCTGAACATCATTAACATGTAAATATCATAGTATTAATGTTGTACATATCATTTCTTAAGTAGAAAAACTGTGGATCAGAACCTCTTGATTAAGGCTAGGCTCAGGATCAGGATTATAACTTCTATGAACTGTTGTGCTTTTATCCTTCTGACTTGCTGATTGTTGAAAACTGAATAGATCACTGATGTGCTGATTGAGTGTTGAAACATGGCATTAAAATTTCTGATGTTCATTCATAGTTTTAACATACAAAACTTCTATGATTTTTATCACTGTTAAACATACACAGAACTTCTGAGTTCTCTTCACTGTTTTAACACATAGAACTTCTATGATTTTCCTCACTGTTAAACACACACAGAACTTCTGATGCTTACATGTTGATAATGCACTGAACTGCTAATGTTCACTCACTGGCTCAGCATAATACATAACTTCTATGATTCACTCATTATTATAACACAACACAGAACTTCTGAGTTCTCCTTACATGTCAAATATACTGAAATTTTGATGTTTCCATTCGCTGTTTTTACACACTCAGAGTTTCTGATTTTTACATGCTGATAACGCACTAAACTGCTGATATCTCCTCACTGTTTTAGTGTAATACAAAACTTCTGACTTGTGGCCCACTGTTTGAATGCAACCCAAAATTTCTGTATTTTCCCTCTAACTTTTTTTGCATGACTTCAGAATGTACCAATCTAGAACCTCTGTTCCCTTTCCCTCTGACGTCTCTTGCAGGGCCTTATAGCGTATCAATCCAGAACTTCTGATTCCACAAACGATACTTTCTAAGTCACGCGCCTGGATTTAGAACTTCTGATCCTTGTGGTTTTGCTTGTAGCAGCACTGTTTCTATCTTTCATTTATTTTCTTTTTCATCATTTTTAATATTAACTCTTTTTTTTTATTAACATAAAAAACATAAAAATATTTTCCTTTTAATTAATTTCCTTAAGACAAAAATATTTTCTAAACAAGCTCATTTCTTTCTTATATTATGAATTTCAATATGGTTGTAATAGATAATTAGGACTTAAATTCCTTGCAATCCCCATTTATAAATATGTACCCCTATCCCTAAAATATTGTAATAGCATGGACTTTACATTTCTACAATTTATCGCTTTCGAACGTAAATGCTAGTAATTAGGGTGTGCATGGAAAGACATGAAATTAATAAATAGATCACCTAATCAAGAATAAAATGCATGCAAATAAAATACACTATTCACACATGCACCCTTAAGGTTAACTCCACTTGTTTCCTAAAAAATGGCCATGTTATGCATGTGGGATGTCTTAGCACAAACAAAAATACAAGATCATAGTCCCTCGATGACGCTATCAAAGTTTCCTTTCAAAATGATCTTAGCCCCTAAAAGAAAAGTGCTAAGTCATCTCACAACATTTCTATCATGGTCATACGATGACCCAATGCCCGTCCCTTCACATCCAACGATGGGGCTTCTTACCAAAACAATGGTAAGATAGCAACGTTTAAAGGAGGAGGAAAAAGAACACATAAGACCTTTTGAGTGGGTATATTACTTTTATTTGCTTGCTCAAATTCAAAAGAAATCTCCATGCTATTTTCAAAAACAATCACATACACTTTCAAAACACTTTCCAAACGTGATCTATTTTCAAAAGCTCAACACTTTTGTATGCATTCTTACGAACGAGGATCATTAAAAAAGTTTGCCTAAATAATGGAGCCTTTTCAAAATACTTTCAAAAACCACATGTGATCGGTGGATCTGGAACTGACTGTTTAACGCTGGTTCGCGAAATGTCGCGGTAAGCAAGAGTCGCCACCGTCTTTTATTTTCTCCAATATGGAAAGGACAA
This sequence comes from Vicia faba, assembly GCA_948472305.1. Classification (NCBI taxonomy): domain Eukaryota; kingdom Viridiplantae; phylum Streptophyta; class Magnoliopsida; order Fabales; family Fabaceae; genus Vicia; species Vicia faba. The sequence goes on from OX451738.1 coordinate 898,778,978, forward strand.
AAGCACAGAAAAATTCCTTATTGAGATTAGCTCTCGGTTCGGGAGGTAGATTTATAGAAAGGGAAGGTATTAGCACCCTTTCTATCCATGGTTATCCATGGGCTCTTAGATACTTGCTCATTGTGTTTTCAAAATGTTTGTTTGCTTTTCAAAGTGAGTGGGTTTGAAAAAGTTTCTTTGAAAGTTTCAGATCGACTCTTGTATCAGTCCTCAAGAGTGTTTGAAAAATTGTTTTTTTTTGAAAGCTTTTTGCAAAGTGTCGGTGTGAAAAGAAGTTTTTGATTTGTTTTGAATTAGAGTAAGTATCTACGAGTCATCTACCTACCCTAAGGAGTTAGGTTATGTAGAAGTCCTTAAAGTAGTGCCATCCCACCATTGAGAGGTAGGTAGCACCACCGTTGGAGGTGTTCAGGTCAATTCGAGGATTAGGGACAGTGTGATCACCGAGCAACAGTAAGACACCTTAGAAGCTACCCTTATGCCATTGATATTTTTATTCCGAGGCAACCGTTTCGAGGCAACTATTCCGAGGCAACTTATTTCGAGGCAACTAGATCAATGGAACATAAGGACTCACTAAGACGTCCTATACTCGACGACCACGTTTCGAGGGGCAAGGCAACAGTGAGGCGTACCCTAGAAGTGGTGTGTGAATTGTGTGTCATTTTCAGTTATATTTTTATCTTGTCATGCATTGAGTGAGCTACGCTTTGATTTTATTTGGGCATTCATTCTTTCATGTGATTAGCAGTTAAAAGGTGCGGAAATTAAAATGCGAAAAATAAAGGTCCTACGTTATTACAAGGCGTGGGTCTATACATCGCCAAATTAAACAAAGACCCGTTTTTGAATAAAAGTGCGGAAAGTAAATGTCCTAATTACTATTACAAGGCTTTGGGGCAAATACATTATATTTAAAAAGGAAATAAAAATAAATAAAAATAAATATGCGAAAAGAAATTAGAATCGAATGCGAGGGCGTTGGACCCTTTAAAGAAATTAAATTGAAGTTGGAAGGTTAATTAATTATTTAATGAGAAAATAAATTATTTTTATGTTTTTTTGGTATTTATGAAAAAAGGAAGATTAATTGAAATTAGAAATTAAATAAAACCCTAATTCTAGTTTGCTTTTAATTATTAAAAAATGTTTAAGTTTTGACTTAATTTACACTAATTATTTAATTACAAGTTTATTTACAAAATAATTAAGGATTAATAATAATGATGATAAGGAAATAAATTATTTATTAAGAAAAAAGAAAAACAATGCTAAAACCTAATTTTTATGTTTTTTAGTTTATTTAAGAAAAAATGTTAAAGTTAAAAAGCCTAAATTAATCTAAATGGATTATTAAATTTATTTACAAAAATATTAATGATTTGAAATATTGAATAAACATATTTTTATTTTTATGATTTCTGACTTTTTTGTATTATAAAAATTATTTGGTGAATTAAAGGAAAACAATTAATTAAAAGGAATAAATAAAAGAATAGAAGGAAAAATAAATGAAAGTTGGAAATTAGACAAACCATGGGGGTATCTGGCCCCTTTGGAGGTGTTTTTGTGAGAATTTTGGCCCAATGGAACAAGCCCTGTTTGACTTCTCTGATTGAGTGGGAAGCAGTTGACCAATGCGTATGATGGAATTCACATGATGGCCCTCAGATTGAGGCTTCTGGGCGCGTGGCAAGCAGGCAGGCGAGGATGTATGATGAACTTCTGATGGCATGCTGCATAGAAGTACGTTACAAGAAAAATTATGGAAGAAGTGGGGGACCTGGGAATCGAACCCAGGTCCCAGTACCTGCATGACAGCTAAGCTACCAATCCAACCAAAGCGTTTCTTTGTTAGTTTAATGGAATAGAAATAATATAAGAGAAAAATACGCTTATGGTACATCACGCGCCAAAATTTGAAACGAGCCAGTCATCCTGGGACACGTCCACCTTCTTCTTCGTTTGCCTGAAATTACAAAATAGATAGCGGGGGTTTTAAACCCCAACTAAATGGTACCTGCGAATAATAGCGAATAGGGCATACGTGACCATAAATTGAGCGCGAGGTATGGATTTAATTCGTCAGAAGGTCACGATTTTAGTGGTACTAGTTTCATGGTCCAATTTTTCCAGATACATAAACCCCTCTTTTGGAGCTTCAAGAACCCTAGAAAATTTTATTGGCAACTTTGCATACAAGCGGTATTAATCCAATTGGGGAATATCAATAGCTTCAGAATCATCATATTAGTGTAAATCAACGTTAAAAGCAAATGGAAAATGCATGTAAATTGAAATACGAATATGGAAAATTCTATGAACAGGGAGGCTTCATTCTACCAATTCTTTGTGCGTGGAGAGTGGAAAAGGATTGAGACACGTTCAAGAAAGTCCCAGCAAGCCTTTGGAATGGATTTTAGGCTTTGAATCACACTGGAACTATGTTTTCAGTTTCAACTTTTTTTGTGAAAAATGCAAGTTTTGTTCTTGATCTTGGGCGCAACTTTCTTCTTCCCCTCACTAGGTTTGCAATGTGCACATATATGTGAATGAATTAGGTCAGAAAGATCAAGCCCAAAGCCTTGTATTCAATGATTTTCAATATTTGATTTTCATGATCTTTTTCAATCTTTTCTTGCCATGGAACTTGCCTATTTTGGAAGATCTTGCCTCTTGATGTGGTACACGAAATCCCTAGGTCATGATGAGTGAATATGCTGCACCAAAAGATTTGGAAAACATGATTTGCTATTTTTGTCATATTTAATTTTAATTAAGTGAATTAATAATAATAATAATTCAAATAATTAATAAAAAATGATAAAATAACTCCCTTGGATGTCAATGGGTCGTGCATAGCCTTTGGGTAATGTTTCATCGAAGAAATTGAGGCCCATTAGCAATTTTGATGCATTTGAAGCAAAGTTGACTTTTCAAAATTCCCAAAAATTTCCCAACTTCCACAAGGCTTATCTTGCTCAATGTTTAAGCTTTGATCATGTTCTTGGACATTTTGGAAAGGTCTTGAAGTCCTCTAACCAATGCCTTTGGTCCCATGTCATTTTGATTTGTAAATCTTAAGTTATGGTCTTTGACTTAAAGTGCGTTTTTATTGACTTTTGAAAATGACCTATAATGTTGAGATTGATAACTTTTTGTGAGAGCATTTCTTGGATTTGAAGTGTGAAGATGAGTTGTAGGAAATGTCATTCTCTTCAAAATGAGCTTTGGATGGAATTTTTCTGATAAACCATGTGGAAGTTATGCCCTGGTCAATTTGCAGTTGACTTTTCCAACTGTCCAAAAATAAAAACTTTTGCATCTTGAGACTTTTTGAGCCATGCCTTGAGAATCATGATCAAGAATTGATCAAATGATGTTTGTGGCTTCAAAATAAGATGTTGACCAAAAATTTTGACTTTTGACTGTCAAATGACCATTTTGCCCCTGTAGTTGACTGTTGAGCAATTAGGGTTTTTGACTGTGCAATCTTGTGCTGTGAGTCTTGAAACTTAGCATATGGATGCTTGAAAATGTATGTAGGCATGTGGGACTTGATTGGACCTTTGGAAACTTCAATTTCTTTGCCAGAACCAAAACCCTAATTTTTGACTGTTAGGAGGCCATTGGACTGTGCAACCTTTGGGAGATTTTGAAGCATGCTCTTAGCAAATCTTGAAGAAAATGGGAGGGCAAATTTTGGGGTACAACAGTTGCCCCTGTTCAATCTTCTTAGACCTGAGGATGTAGATTGGCTGACGTGCCTTTCGTAATCCGAAGGTGGGAGATGATTGAACACTAGAGTGCCCAGAAATTTGCGCTCACATGTTAACAGTGTGATGGTGGGAATGGGCTTACAGATGCCATTTGGAGATTGATGGATAGGAAGATGGGCTTATAGATGCCATCTGGATGTCGATCGCGTAAGAGATTCCTTAGCGAGAACTTGCGTACCTGAAAAAGAAAGATAATTACCTGGCTTGTTACAGGAGTTGATCTTTAAACTTTTTTATATAGACGCGCCCTGGCTGGATGCAGGTATCGAATCTTTGAACTCTTCAGACGTGCCCTGGCGAGATACAGGAATCGAGTCTGGAGATTCAAAATGTTATGAATGAATCAGGGATGGTTACTACTTCAACGGGACGGTGAGAGAACCTTGGACGATTACTACCTCAACAGTAACGATGAGAGAACCTTGGGAGATTACTACCTCAACAGTAACGATGAGAGAACCTTGGGCGATTACTACCTCAACATTAACGATGAGAGAACCTTGGGTGATTACTACCTCAACAGTAACGATGAGAGAACCTTGGGCGATTACTACCTCAACAGTAACGATGAGAGAATCTTTCAGACGCACCCTGGCAAGATACAGGAATCGGGTTTGGTAATGTTAGTCTTCAACGGATACACCCTGGCAAGATACAGGCATCGGATCCTCGAACTCTTCAAATGCACCCTGGCAAGATACAGGAATCAGATCTGGTATTGTTAGTCTTCAACGGATACACCCTGACAAGATACAGGAATTGGATCCTCGAACTCTTCAGACGCACCCTGGCAAGATACAGGAATCGGATCTGGTAATGCTAGTCTTCAACGGATACACCCTGGCAAGATACAGGAATCGGATCCTTGAACTCTTCAGACGCACCCTGGCAAGATACAGGAATCGGATCTGGTAATGCTAGTCTTCAACGGATACACCCTGTCAAGATACAGGCATCAGATCCTCAAACTCTTCAGACACACCCTGGCAAGATACAGGAATCCGATCTGGTAATGTTAGTTTTCAACGGATACACCCTGGCAAGATACGGGAATTAGATCCTCGAACTCTTCAGACGCACCCTGGCAAGATACAGGAATCGGATCTGGTAATGCTAGTCTTCAACGGATACACCCTGGCAAGATACAGGCATCGGATCCTCAAACTCTTCAGACGCACCCTCAGCAGGATGATGGATGGATCAGGGAAGATTACTACCTCAACAGTAATGATGAGAGAACCTTGGGAGATTACTACCTCAACAGTAATGATGAGAGAACCTGGGGCGATTACTACCTCAACAGTAACGGTGAGAGAATCTGGGGCGATTACTACCTCAACAGGATGATGAGAGAACCTTGGACGATTACTACCTCAACAGTAACGATGAGAGAACCTTGGATGTCTTCTACTGAGTCTTCATCAGGAAAATCTTTAGGAATCGATTTAACTGGACTAGAGAAGGCCTTTGACTGGATCGGCATCAGAAAAATCTTTAGGAGTCGATTTAACTGAACCAGGCAAGGTCTTGGAATCTTCAACTGGAATAAGAATCAGGGAGATCTTAGCGTCGATCTGACTGAACCAGAGAAGGCCTTTGACTGGATCGGCATCAGAAAAATATTTAGGAGTCGATTTAACTGAACCAGGCAAGGTCTTGGAATCTTCAACTGGAATAAGAATCAGGGAGATCTTAGCGTCGATCTGACTGAATCCAAAGAAGGTCTTGGAATCTTCAACTGGAATAAGAATCAGGGAGATCTTAGCATCGATCTGACTGAACCAGAGAAGGTCTTGGATTAACTTTGGCTGGATAAGAATCAGAAAAATCTTAGAATCGATTTAAATGAACCGGACAAGGTCTTGGAATCTTCAACTGGAATAAGAATCAGGGAGATCTTAGCATCGATCTGACTGAACCAGAGAAGGTCTTGGATTAACTTTGACTGGATAAGAATCAGAAAAATCTTAGAATCGATTTAACTGAACCGGACAAGGTCTTGGAATGGCTGAGAACTTAACTGGATCTTTCCTGAAAGGTAAAGGTCAGTCATATGCAATGCATGATATGGATCAAGCAATGATGTTCTCAACATAAATGAGATTGTATGTTCATGATGCGTATATGCATGCTATAATGTATAGAAATGCGATGTTTATGAATGTATGTTTTTGTCTAGGAAAATAAATCCTTGACGGGTGCCGGAAAGTTAAATCCTGGGCTGATGTAGAGCTTTTGTTTCCACTGGGGATGAAGGTTGCAAGAATACCGGTCGGAGAAGATAACTCCGTTGGGGAATAAACTTGGCGAATGGATTACTCTGTGGGGAGAAAATTCTCTAGCGATCTTGCTGGGGAATAATACTCTGTGGGAAGAGAGGTACTTTGCTGGGACGTTGATGATAACTTCGCTGGGGATAGCGTTGTTATGTTATGTTGAATGAATTAATAGACTCCGTTGGGGATGAAGATTTCGCCGAGGACGATCTTTCCGTGGCCTTTGGCTGAGGATAACCCAGTTATATCCTGGTGGGGAAATAACCTTTGAATAAAGCCGGGAGACGCGTTCGTGCTCTGCGAGGGGAAGCTTCCAGAATCTACTGGGGATGAGCTTCCTGCTGGGGATATGGATTCAAACTTTCTTGGGGAAATCTGGATTGGACTCTCCTGGGGAGATTTTGAGATGTATTGGGGAAGTGGCTCCGCTGAATGTCTGGTATACCGCCGGGGAACAGTCTTAGACCAAGACTGCCGGGGATGCTTGTTAAGAATATTCGTATATTGTACTGGGGAATGTTGAGATCTGCTGGAGGATACCCAACTTCCTTAAGGCTGATAATATAGCTTTGCTTGGGGAGAGTGCATTGATTTGCTGACTCTCGTCCTACTCTGCGGGGAGTGAAGGTAACCTGGTCGTTCTTCAGCTGAATCTACCTTGTACTTGGAGGACAGAGCAGCTTGTACCGTTCGGACAATTCTTATTGCCCCAGCTTCTACGGGAGAAGAAGGCCTATGAGGTGCTTGATACCTGCCGATTGACAAATCTTATTCTGGTAGGCAAGTGACGAGATGACGGGACATAGTCGTACGCTTTAATCCCTAACTTTTGCCTGGACCGCCCTCTCGGGTTTTCAGTCCACCGGGATACCCATTTTTGCCCAAGCCGCCTTTTCAGGTTTTCGGCTTGCCGGGTGTAGAGATTTTTTCATATTCATCCCTTATTTTTGCCCGAACCCTTTTGGTTCGCCGGGAAGCCCTTACTTTTGCCTAGGTGTGTCAACCTAGCGGGTCTTTGATTTTGTGTAGTATTTTTTCGACTATGTCCATGCTCTCAGGATGTAGGGAGGTGCCCCTGTCAGTAGTGTAGTGTTGCCATACTACCAGAAGATCTTTGTTTGATCGTCCAACGCTCCGAGTGATCCAGATGGAGATTTTCCCTAGGCTGGTTGGCCTTTTGAGAGATTCTCCGAATCTTGACTTAACTGCCCCAGATGATGGACAATGATCATGCCATGCCCCTTGATTGGAAGTGCTTTTGTTCACTAGATATTCTTCGTGCGAATTTCTCTGCTGTTCGAACAAATAGTCATACGCAAACAGTATTATATCAAGAATACAAAGCTTATGTCTGTCTTGAAGTTTTTTGAAAATGCATTTTTTCATAAAAACAAGTGAATTTTTTGTAAACTGTGATGTCAACTCAGTATTTTACAGCAAGCCTTAAGGAGTCATGATACCTTTCGTAACAGTATGCTTTCGAACTAACCCCTGCTTCAGCTAGGACTTTTAAGGGTTATAACGTGGCCTGGTTCATGGTTTAAGAAACAAAGGATAAAGGCTCAAATTATTTGTACCCACCCGCTCTTCGTGATGTTCTTCAAACCTAAGCTCAGTTGATCGTGCGTTAGACCTTGTTTGAGTCTTTTTCCTGATGTTCCAATGATGGTTCAGATATTGATGATTTATTCTGAATAGGCAGTCATTTTTTGTTTTTGTTGAGGGTTTGTATGACCTCTTTCTTTTTGATTTCGCTATCCCTAAATTTTGCCTAAACTGTTTCTTTTGTGATTACAGTCAGCGGGATGCCCCAGTTTTGTAAGTCTCCTTCATAGGTTTTGACTTATTGGGTTTTTATTTTTGAGATATAATGACTGCTTGTCTTTATGATTGTTCGGAACCATCACTGTCTTTTGTTTCAGAAGGACTTCTTTTGACGCCATTCGTTGTGCACCTGGATCAGCTGAGAGAACTACCCTGCCCCAGGTTATGATTAAGGGTTTTAATTTTCGAAAAGAAAAACTCCAACTTCTTTGGCTCAAAGGGGTTGACGAGGGATTATCTTCCTTATAACTCCGATGTTTAGGAATTGAAACAATGCCTGTACCTCATCAGCGGGGTCTATTCAAAAGCATACTGTAAGGATCGTGGTATCGTTTTCGTCATCCTTCCTCAAGAGGCTTAGAATTATTAATCGAGCGTTGATCATCAGAAAAAATATGAAAATAATTTGCATATAGTGAATACGAAATAATTACTTCAAAACAGACATATGCGATGCATTAATGAAATAACAACGTTTAACATGAGTAAATGTTTGAAAAAAAGAAAATTACAACTTGAAAATCCTAATGAACAAAAGTCTTTTCATCTCAGGGCTTGTTACTTCAACTGGTGAATCTTGTAGGGATGGTAGAAGCACTCAGCCTGGCCATCCTGGGTGAATTCCACAGCTCCTTTCATCGATCAGGTCCTGGATCTTATTCTTCAAGGTCCAACAATCATATGTAGCATGTCCCGGGCTGTTAGAATGATAAGCGCAGCGGGCGTTGGGGTTATACCTTGAAGGTGTCCTGTTGGGATTCTTAGGAGGGTCCCTTAGAGTTACCAAATTCAACCTCAACAATTGTTGTAAAGCTTGAGGCAGCGACACGTTGAGCTTGGTGAATTGCCTTTTGGGCTTGTCTGCCTGAAGCTGGTGAGGTTGATGCTGAATTTGTGGCACTGAAGCCATTTGAGGAGCTCTCCCCTTATCTTCTTGTCTCAAAGGTGGTTGAATGATGACTGGCTCTTTACCCTTAGATGTTTGCCCCAGTTGGTTACCCCGAAGCAGTTGGTTGACGAGGACCCCGAGCTCTTCTTGTCTTTGAGATAAGCCTTGAATGATAGTCATCTTCCCCAGCATCTAGGCTTTCATTGTATCCGCCTCAGCTTGCAGGTGTTTCAGCCGTTCATCCTCAGCACTGTTCCTGACCAAAGTCCCCATGAGAAGTGTCCTCAGCTCTTCCTGCCCCTTGGATAGATTCAGGAGGATTTCCCTGAACCGAGTCTCTTGAGCATGAAGGTCCTGGTTGTATTGTTGGGAAGCCATGGCTGAAATAAACAGCGAAGAAGGTAAGCAACCTGTAAAAGGGATACCTGTAATGCAATGATATGTATGCAATGTTTTCAAGGATCTCGCGGGGTAAACAAGAAAATTGTTAGAGTTTGAATCCGGTTGCTTGATTGAAGGAACTTCACGTTGTTGAGAGTCCTTCTTCAAGGGTCAAAGGCTCACCATATCCAGTGGGTCATAGCCCCTGACTTTAGTCATCATGTCTAGTTTTGATTTCCAAACAACCTTGGTTAGGGGAACCTTCTTCAAGAGTCAAAGCTCACCATATCAAGTGGGTCATAGCCCCTGACTCCCTTGGCTAGAGGAAAATAAATCCCCTTTGCCCCTTGCTAGATAACTGGCTCATCATGACCTGTACCACAGCCCTTGAGATCCTTGAAATGGATTAGTCTTTATGCAGGATGTATGCAATGGTATGATGGCATGATGTTATGCTATGCATGGGGTAATGTAGGTAAACCCTAGTATGAGTCCGGATTAAGGACTATAAACAAAACCTGCAGGAAACTCAAGTGTCAAATAACAAGCATGCAAATAGTCAAGTTGGAAGGCACACAAGTCACACAAGGGAAGCCCTTAGAGTTTAGGCCAACATGGGGTCTGGGTATTACCCTCTTGAAGTTGGTGGGCTCAACCTGTCCTATTAGAAGTAACCGGGTTCTAAGGCTCCCAATATCACTGGATTGCTTTCATTGTTCATCGTTTTGATTTAGCCACTGAACTGGCGACCGAAATATTCCAGGAAAGCAACCCTCAATTGAGTGTAGTATCGAGTATCAACCAACCTCGGACTGCACCAAAGTCAGTTATCTCACTACCATAAAGAGGCCAAGATAGTTCAATTAAGGTTCCTAAGGTCAGTTGATGCTTCACGACACCACGCGGAGGCCCCGTACTCTCCTTGACTGAACTCAAGGGTTACCGGTACACACCAAAGTGCCACATCAACGTAGCAGACTGCTTCAACCATGTCGGTATACCCCGCACAGTTCCCTCACAGCCTTGTTGCTACTTTCTAAGAAGGTATCCCCAGATCCGAGTTAGGATCTATAGAACTCCCAAGACAGTACCCACAATTTAAAGCAGACAAGTCAAAGCAATTGAAAACACAGTTATGAACTATCCTAAGGTACACCTCACTTTTAAAGATTTCCCCAGCAGAGTCGCCAGTTCTGTGATCGGTGGATCTGGAACTGACTGTTTAACGCTGGTTCGCGAAATGTCGCGGTAAGAAAGAGTCGCCACCGTCTTTTATTTTCTCCAATATGGAAAGGACAAAAGCACCGAAAAATTCCTTATTGAGATTAGCTCTCGGTTCGGGAGGTAGATTTATAGAAAGGGAAGGTATTAGCACCCTTTCTATCCATGGTTATCCATGGGCTCTTAGATACTTGCTCATTGTGTTTTCAAAATGTTTGTTTGCTTTTCAAAGTGAGTGGGTTTGAAAAAGTTTCTTTGAAAGTTTCAGATCGACTCTTGTATCAGTCCTCAAGAGTGTTTGAAAAATTGTTTTTTTTAAAGCTTTTTGCAAAGTGTCGGTGTGAAAAGAAGTTTTTGATTTGTTTTGAATTAGAGCAAGTATCTACGAGTCATCTACCTACCCTAAGGAGTTAGGCTGTGTAGAAGTCCTTAAAGTAGTGCCATCCCACCATTGAGAGGTAGGTAGCACCACCGTTGGAGGTGTTCGGGTCAATTCGAGGATTAGGGACAGTGTGATCACCGAGCAACAGTAAGACACCTTAGAAGCTACCCTTATGCCATTGATTTTTTATTCCGAGGCAACTGTTTCGAGGAAACTATTCCGAGGCAACTTATTTCGAGGCAACTAGATCAATGGAACATAAGGACTCACTAAGACGTCCTATACTCGACGACCACGTTTCGAGGGGCAAGGCAACAATGAGGCGTACCCTAGAAGTGGTGTGTGAATTGTGTGTCATTTTCAGTTATATTTTTATCTTGTCATGCATTGAGTGAGCTACGCTTTGATTTTATTTGGGCATTCATTCTTTCATGTGATTAGCAGTTAAAAGGTGCGGAAATTAAAATGCGAAAAATAAAGGTCCTACGCTATTACAAGGCGCGGGTCTATACATCGCCAAATTAAACAAAGACCCGTTTTTGAATAAAAGTGCGGAAAGTAAATGTCCTAATTACTATTACAAGGCTTTGGGGCAAATACATTATATTTAAAAAGGAAATAAAAATAAATAAAAATAAATATGCGAAAAGAAATTAGAATCGAATGTGAGGGCGTTGGACCCTTTAAAGAAATTAAATTGAAGTTGGAAGGTTAATTAATTATTTAATGAGAAAAGAAATTATTTTTATGTTTTTTTGGTATTTATGAAAAAAGGAAGATTAATTGAAATTAGAAATTAAATAAAACCCTAATTCTAGTTTGTTTTTAATTATTAAAAAATGTTTAAGTTTTGACTTAATTTACACTAATTATTTAATTACAAGTTTATTTACAAAATAATTAAGGATTAATAATAATGATGATAAGGAAATAAATTATTTATTAAGAAAAAAGAATAACAATGCTAAAACCTAATTTTTATGTTTTTTAGTTTATTTAAGAAAAAATGTTAAAGTTAAAAAGCCTAAATTAATCTAAATGGATTATTAAATTTATTTACAAAAATATTAATGATTTGAAATATTGAATAAACATATTTTTATTTTTATGATTTCTGACTTTTTTGTATTATAAAAATTATTTGGTGAATTAAAGGAAAACAATTAATTAAAAGGAATAAATAAAAGAATAGAAGGAAAAATAAATGAAAGTTGGAAATTAGACAAACCATGGGGGTATATGGCCCCTTTGGAGGTGTTTTTGTGAGAATTTTGGCCCAATGGAACAAGCCCTGTTTGACTTCTCTGATTGAGTGGGAAGCAGTTGACCAATGCGTATGATGGAATTCACATGATGGCCCTCAGATTGAGGCTTCTGGACGCATGGCAAGTAGGCAGGCGAGGATGTATGATGAACTTCTGATGGCATGCTGCATAGAAGTACGTTACAAGAAAAATTATGGAAGAAGCGAGGGACCTGGGAATCGAACCCAGGTCCCAGTACCTGCATGACAGCTAAGCTACCAATCCAACCAAAGCGTTTCTTTGTTAGTTTAATGGAATAGAAATAATATAAGAGAAAAATACGCTTATGGTACATCACGCGCCAAAATTTCAAACGAGCCAGTCATCCTGGGACACGTCCACCTTCTTCTTTGTTTGCCTGAAATTACAAAATAGATAGCGGGGGTTTTAAACCCCCACTAAATGGTACCTGCGAATAATAGCGAATATGGCATACGTGACCCTAAATTGAGCGCGAGGTATGGATTCAATTCGTCAGAAGGTCACGATTTTAGTGGTACTAGTTTCATGGTCCAATTTTTCCAGATACGTAAACCCCTCTTTTGGAGCTTCAAGAACCCTAGAAAATTTTAATGGCAACTTTGCATACAAGCGGTATTAATTCAATTGGGGAATATCAATAGCTTCAGAATCATCATATTAGTGTAAATCAACGTTAAAAGCAAATGGAAAATGCATGTAAATTGAAATACGAATATGGAAAATTCTATGAACAGGGAGGCTTCATTCTACCAATTCTTTGTGCGTGGAGAGTGGAAAAGGATTGAGACACGTTCAAGAAAGTCCCAGCAAGCCTTTGGAATGGATTTTAGGCTTTGAATCACACTGGAACTATGTTTTCAGTTTCAACTTTTTTTGTGAAAAATGCAAGTTTTGTTCTTGATCTTGGGCGCAGCTTTCTTCTTCCCCTCACTAGGTTTGCAATGTGCACATATATGTGAATGAATTAGGTCAGAAAGATCAAGCCCAAAGCCTTGTATTCAATGATTTTCAATATTTGATTTTCATGATCTTTTTCAATCTTTTCTTGCCATGTAACTTGCCTATTTTGGAAGATCTTGCCTCTTGATGTGGTACACGAAATCCCTAGGTCATGATGAGTGAATATGTTGCACCAAAAGATTTGGAAAACATGATTTGCTATTTTTGTCATATTTAATTTTAATTAAGTGAACTAATAATATTAATAATTCAAATAATTAATAAAAAATGATAAAATAACTCCCTTGGATGTCAATGGGTCGTGCATAGCCTTTGGGTAATGTTTCATGGAAGAAATTGAGGCCCATTAGCAATTTTGATGCATTTGAAGCAAAGTTGACTTTTCAAAATTCCCAAAAATTTCCCAACTTCCATAAGGCATATCTTGCTCAATTTTTAAGCTTTGATCATGTTCTTGGACATTTTGGAAAGGTCTTGAAGTCCTATAACCAATTCTTTTGGTCCCATGTCATTTTTATTTACCAATCTTAAGTTATGGTCTTTGACATAAAGTTCCTTTTTGTTGACTTTTGAAAATGACCTATAATGTTGAGATTGATAACTTTTTGTGAGAGCATTTCTTGGATTTGAAGTGTGAAGATGAGTTGTAGGAAATGTCATTCTCTTCAAAATGAGCTTTGGATGGAATTTTTATGATAAACCATGTGGAAGTTATGCCATGGTCAATTTGCAGTTGACTTTTCCAACTATCCAAAAATAGAAACTTTTGCATCTTGAGACTTTTTGAGCCATGCCTTGAGAATCATGATCAAGAATTGATCAAATGATGTTTGTGGCTTCAAAATAAGATGTTGACCAAAATTTTTGACTTTTGACTGTCAAATGACCATTTTGCCCCTACAGTTGAATGTTGAGCAATTAGGGTTTTTGACTGTGCAATCTTGTGCTGTGAGTCTTGAAACTTAGCATATGGATGCTTGACAATGTATGTAGGCTTGTGGGACTTGATTGGACTATTGGAAACTTCAATTTCTTTGCCAGAACCAAAACCCTAATTTTTGACTGTTAGGAGGCCATTGGACTGTGCAACCTTTGGGAGATTTTGAAGCATGCTCTTAGCAAATCTTGAAGAAAATGGGAGGGAAAATTTTGGGGTACAACACCACACAAAAGACATTTTCAAACAAAAGCAAGTGATCTAGAAAGTAACTAAGAGCCCATGGAAAACCATGGATGAAAAGGGAAGGTATTAACACCCTTTGCATCCATGGTTTTCCATGGGCTCTTAGTTACTTGCTAGATCACTTGCTTTTGTTTGAAAAATGTGCTTTGTGTGGTTTTTGAAAGTATTTTGAAAAGGTGCCATCATTTAGGCAAACTTTAGTAATGATCCTCGTTCGTAAGAATGCATACAAAAGTGTTGAGCTTTTGAAAATATTTCACGTTTGGAAAGTGTTTTGAAAGTGTATATGATTGTTTTTGAAAATAGCAAGGTTGTTTGTTTTGAAATTAATAAAGTAACTAAAAGTAATCTACCTACTCAAAAGGTCTTAGGTGTTCTTTTTCCGCCTCCTTTATACGTTGCTATCTTACCATTGTTTTGGTAAGAATCCCCATCGTTGGATGTGAAGGGACGAGCATTGGGTCATCGTATGACCATGATAGAAATGTTGTGAGATGAATTAGAACTTTTATTTTAAGGACTAAGATCATTTTGAAAGGCAACTTTGATAGCGTCATCGATGGACTATGATCTTGTATTTTTTATTTTGTTTGTGCTAAGACATCCCACATGCATAACATGGCCATTTTTGTAAGGCAACAAGTGGAATCACCCTAGGGGTGCTAGAGTGCACGTGTGTTTGATTGCATGCATAATTTTGGTCTTGAATTATGGTTTTCTAACATTGGTTTTAGTCTTAACATACACACCCTAGTAACTAACAATATATGAAAGCAATAACAGTGTGAAAATGTAAAGTCCTACGCTATTACAATATTTTGGGGATGGGGGTACATATTTATGAATAGGGATTGCAAATTAAAACCTAAGTTACTATTACAACCACATAGAAATGGATAAGAATGTACAAGAAATGTAAAATGTTTATTTATTTAAGAAAAGAAATAAGTTTTGTTTAAGAAAATATTTTGTCTTTTTTATGTTAAAAGAAAATATAATATGTGAATATGAAATATTTTTGGTATTTTTAATTAATGAAAAATAAAGATGATGGCAAAAAAAAAGAGAAAGAAAACAGAATCAGCGCAAATGCTGAAAATAGAAGAAGTCAGAAGTTCTGACTCTGACTTACTGCACAAACATAAACAACATTAGTAGAAATATGGAAGTTCAGAAGTTCTGGATCTTCTGAGAATTCAGAAGTTTTCAGAAGTTCTGATGCAACTGTCAGAACTTTGTCTCTCTCCTTGCTAGTCAGAACATCTGCAACTTAGTCATTTCTTAATATAACAGAATTTGCACACATGACAGTTATGACAAGTTTCAAGAAATATCAGAAACACAAATCAGAAGCAACATGAATTTGCTAATCCTAATTCCGAGTCCTAATTTCTTTATGAAACTCTGAACCGAAATTCCCTCTATTTAGGCAGGAAAATACATGAAATCTCAGAATATGTACATCATCAGGATCAAAATATCTACATTGTGTTAAATATGCAAGATCTGACAATGCCTAAATAATATGATGAGAGTCAGCAGGAACTTACCTTGCAGCTGGGAAATATTCTGGGAGTTGGAATCTGATTCTGACCACTTGTGGTGTTTTGAACAGCTTCCTCACGTTTTCAGCAGGTTGGAAACTTTCAACTTGGGTTGTAAATGATTTAGAAAGTTCTGGAACAACAAGGGATAAAGTTCTGATCCTTTGAAGTGGATATTGGTGGAGAATGTGTTAATGTTTGGATTACAGAATTTTGGATGGCTTTTAAATGTATATTAGGAATTGTATGGGTTTTGGTCAGGAAACAACTTGAGAAAAAATGGAGCGTTAATGCAAGAATCAAATGCTAAGGTTTTGTATTTTTGTGTTTGAAATCTTTTTGGACTCTTGGAATTTTTGTAGGGGTTCAAGGATTTTCTTTCTCAAATTCCACACCTTTCTCTCAAATATTTCCGACTTCTTTTCATTGGCCAAAGGTTTTCTATTTATAGGAAAAGGTTTTGTAGTTTGGAGGGGTCAAGTGGCACCAACATCATATGCTAGATGTTGACTTACTCTTGAAGTAAGCTTAAACAAGTATGGTTCAATGCATCAAGTAGGATGGTTAACAACTCCTAAGCTGGATTTGTCAACATGAATTAAGGAAAAGTATAAACAACGCATGGGCCTAACATACTTTTGCACAACAGTTTGTCTTCCCAAGACAATAGGGGTACACGTGGAGGAAATCCTTTGGATAACAACTCACAAGTGGTTGTGAGCATTAAATGATGATGAGATTTATCAAATCAGAAATCCTGCCATGTGAAACTCTGCATCCTTGCTTGACTCTGGATTAGAAGTTCTGCTTCAGCGTAGCATCTAATCTTCTGATCCTCTTATCTTCTGACTCCAACATGTTCTGAAGGAATTTTCAGACTTTCTAGAAAGCTTGCAGCACGCTTCTTAACCTTCTTTGAATTACCCTGGCAAACTTTGACTGAAGCTTTTGTGAAAACTTGCCCAAAAGTTCTGACCAAACTATGTCTTGAGAATATCCAGAATTTGCTGAGTTTTTAGTGATAATCTGGTCAAAAGTTCTGAAATTGTCATAATCCTTAAACACTTAGAAAAATTTCTAAATACTTTAGAATTTGACTTTTTCAAAGTAAAAACTTGACTTTTAAATTTCCTGATGAAACAGACTTCATATTCCCACATGTCTTGATGAAATATGATTTTTGAGATTTAATTTTGATCCAAAAGTCAAAGTTAGACTTCTCAGTGTGCAAATGACCATTTTGCCCTTGTGAATGACTTGTTTGGATAAATTGATAGTTCAAGGCCTGGAAACTTGATAGAAGCAAACCTGCGATCCAGGGTGATCCCTTGTGAAATGAGAGGGCAAATTTTGGGGTACAACAGCTTCCCCTGTTCAAACTTCTTGAACCTGAAGAGTTAGATTGGAGGATCTGCCATTCGTGACTCGAAGGTGAAAGAGGATTTGAACACTAAAGTGTCCAGAAATTTGCACTCAAAGATTGATGGTGAATGGGCTTATAGATGCCATTTGGAGGAGTGTTGGTAAACGCTGGAAGAAGTATCAGCACAAATCTCTTATTGATTTTATACTAAAACTTGATGTTCTACTTGTGAGAAAAAGTTTAGTAAAATGCAGATGATTGCATGGTGTTCACCAGATGTGGTATCATGCCAAATGCGTATGGTATGTACATGCTATGATGTATAAATATGAAGCATATGTTTTTGTCCGGGAAAATAAATCCATGACTACTGCCGAGGAAATTCTGGGAGATTGAATCCCTGATTGCCTGTTGGAGATAAAGAATATGCATATCTTCAAATTTTGTTGAAAGGATGCTTTTGCTGGGGAAGATCGCTCCAATGTTAACTGTTATCTGGTCGGATCTAGGCTTCACAATTGCTGAGGATAAAGTAGTCAGCTGTTATCTGGTCGGGTCCAAGCTTCACAACAACTTGCTGGGGATACAGAAGTTAACCGTTATCTGGTCGGACCCATGGTTTTTGGAAAGCTGTACTATTATCTGGTTGAGTCTAGGCTTCATAGTGTCTTTCTAGGGATCATAGTTAATTGTTATCTGGTCGGGCTCCAGGTTTCACAATAAACTGTTTGAAAACTGATATCTGGCTGGGTTCTAGGCTTTGCAGATTTCTGAGGTCGATGCGGTCAATTATTATCTGGCCGGGTCCAGGTTTCGCAATAAACTGCTTGAAAACTGTTATCTGGTCGGGTCCAGGCTTTGCAGATTTCTGAGGTCGATGCGGTTAATTGTTATCTGGTCGGGTCCAGGTTTCATAATAAACTGCTTGAAAACTATTATCTGGTCAGGTCCAGGCTTTACAAATTTCCGAGGTCGATGCGGTCAATTGTTATCTGGTCGGGTCCAGGTTTCACAATAAACTGCTTGGGGATTTAGTTGTTATCTAGTCAATTTCCAGGTTTCATAACGAATCTCTGAGGGTGATTGCTATCTGGTCGGATCCAGGCTTCACAACGGCTTTTTTGAAAGGATGGAAATGAAAACTGATATCTGGTCGGGTCTAGGTTTCTCAGCCATTTGTTGGGGACATGGAGGAAACTCTACTGGGGAAAGAGGTCAAACCTTGGTCGGATTGAGTCTAGGTTCTTCTATATGTTTGGAGAGCTAGGCTACTATCTGGTCGGGTCAAGGTTTCATAGCATCTTTAAGATCAACTGTTATCCGGTTGGGTCCAGGCTTCAGTAATAACTTGAAAATTGTGCTAATATCTGGTCGGATCCAGGCTTCAAAGCATCTCTTGAAATTAGTAAAGGCTTAGCTGACGACTTTACTGGAGATTAGGGGTTGTGGCCCTGAGATTTGCAATAATCTGAAAGGGAAATTCAAACTGGAGAGTATAGACTTAGTCGGGTAAGGAAGACTCAGCTTGGAGAGGATACACCTAACTGGGGATGATGGGCTCAGCTGGGGATGATGGGCTCAACTGGGGATGATGGGCTCAACTGAGGATGATGGGTTCAGCCGGGAAATTTGTGGTGTCTTGATTGTTGTATGTTGAGGCTTTTGAACTCGGCTGGGGAGATAACTCTGTAGGGGAATAAACCCTGTTGAAGAGGTGAATTTCCTTTAGGAAAGAATTCCCTAGGCTTCAATCTTGTCAAAATTGACTTAGCTGGGGAGAAAGCGGCCAAGAGGTTGAGACTTTGGTCAGGGATTTTCTTATGCAAAGAGACTTTGTGGGCCGCTCCGTTGGGGAAAGGTTTGTTGCGGCCATCCTTGTGGGGATAATGATGATGAGATAACTCTGTGGGGCTATTTCATATATATTAAAGAGATGCTTAATGCTGCTGTGTGTTGATGCTCTGTTGTTAATGTTGCTTCTTAGCAGGACACATGTTCCAAATAGTTTTAATTATGTTCGTATGCATATATTCATTCAATTTTAGTTATTGGACAAATTTGCATTCAAAACGAAGACAAAACATTTTGCACTTCAAAGTGTATTTGTATTGATATTTTGCCCATGAATAAATGTTTTTTGTACAGAGAGACGGAGATCCTAGTAAGAGAAAATCGTAAAAAGGAAAACAAAATTGAGAATGAAAAACAAATAGCCATGTGAAATGATCTCATTTCCTTCCAGCTCTACTATTGCCCCAATGTCTTCGAACGTCCCTTGCCGTTAATCGAAGTTGATTGGATTGATCCTGGACCATTTGAATTTGGACCTTGGTGATAGAATTGACTGTGTTGATTCCACGTGACATAGTCCTATGCTTTTAATCTTTAATTTTTGCCTGAACCTCCCTTTCGGGTTTTCGGTCCACCAGGATACCCTTTTTTGCCCAAGTCGCCCTTTTGGGTTTTCCACTTGCCAGGTGTACCATCTTTTGCATATATCCCTAATTTTTTCCCAAACCTTTTGGTTTGCCGGGATGCCTTTTTTTCCTTAGGTGTGTCAACCTAACGGGTCTCTTATGCATAGTATTTTGTTAACTATGTCTGTGTTTATAGGATGCGGGAAATCCTCACCGTCCATGGTAGTCAGCATCATGGCACCGTCAAAGAAAACTCTCTTGACAACAAATGGCCCTTCATAGGTGGGAGTCCATTTTCCTCTGGGGTCACCTTGTGGTAAAATGATGCGCTTTATCACCAAGTCACCAACTTGATATACTCGGGGTTTGATCTTTTTGTTGAAAGCCTTAATCATCCGTTTTTGATACGTCTGACCATGGAAAATAGCAACTAATCGTTTTTCGTCAATCAAGTTCATCTGATCCAATCTCGTTTGAATCCACTCGTCTTCTCCTAAGCTTGCCTCAATCATAATCCTCAGCGGGGGAATCTGAACTTCCACTGGAAGAACAACTTCCACTGGAAGAACAACTTCCATGCCATAGACTAGAGAAAAGGGAGTTGCCCCAATTGATGTTCTAGCTGAAGTACGGTAGCCATGTATAGAAAACGGTAACATCTCATGTCAATCTTTATAGGTTACTACCATCTTCTGCACAATCTTCTTGATATTTTTGTTGGCCTCTTCGACTGCGCCATTCATTTTTGGTCTATATGAAGAAGAATTGTGATGCTTGATCTTAAACTGAGTGCAAAGCTCAGTAATCATAGCATTATTGAGGTTAGTCCCATTGTCGGTGATGATCCTTTCGGGGATACCGTAACGACAGATGAGGTTGTGTCTGATGAACCTGGCTACCACATTCTTGGTGACTGAGGAAAATGAGGCGTCTTTGACCCATTTGGTGAAATAGTCGATAGCAACAAGAATGAAGCGATGTCCGTTGGAAGCTGTGGGCTTGAACTCTCCGATCATGTCAATTCCCCACATTGAAAATGGCCATGGAGCGGTCATGACATTCAGAGGGATATGAGGCACATGGACCTTGTCAACGTAGATTTGGCATTTTTGACAAGTCCTTGAATGTTGATGGCAATCAGTCTCCATCGTTGACCAATACTAACCTGCTCTTAAGATTTTCTTAGCCATCATATGTCCACTGGAGTGAGTACTGAAAAGACCCTCTTGCATGTCTTCCATAATGTCCTATGCCTCTTTCTTGTCCACACATCGGAGTAGAGTTGAATCATGGTTGCACTTGTACAATATCCCGTTACTTAGGAAGAATTTGGATGCAAATCTTCGTAAGAACTTTCTGTCATTGATAGATGCCCCTTCTGGATACTCTTGTGCTTCAAGGTATCTCATCACCTCATGGTAACATGGCTTTTCCACATCGGTGTCAAGTTCACTGCAATGTGCAGGTTCATCGAATCTTTCAATTGCAATCATAGGGGCTTCGTTGTCCCATCGGACTTTGAACATTGAAGACATGGTTGCCAAAGCGTCAGCCAACTGGTTTTCTTCCATAGGGAGGTGCTCATAAGTGATATCTTCAAAGTGAGGAATCAAGGATAACACAAGTTTGTTGTAAGGGATAAGATTAGGGTGTTTAGTGTCCCAATCTCCTTTTACTTGGCTGATCACTAAGGCGGAATCCCCGAACACATCCAAATGTTTAATCCTTAGGTCAATAGCAGCTTTTAGACCTAAGACACATGCTTCATACTCGACCATATTGTTTGTGCAATCGAAACATAGTATGGCAGTGAAAAGAGTGTGGCGACCTTCAGGAGAGATAATCACAACACTAATTCTGTTACCTAAAGCGTTGGAAGCCCCATCGAATACCATATTCCATCGGGATCCTTGTTCAGGTCCGTCATACGATCCAGATTTCGTACAGTCGGTTACCAGCATGATGTTCTCATCAGGGAAGTCGAAATTCATTGATTGATAATCATCCACGGCTTGATGGGGCAAATGATCTGCTAGTACACTTCCTTTGATGGCTTTTTGAGTCGTGTATTGAGTGTCGTACTCAGTCAAGATCATTTGCCATCCGGCTATCCATCCAGAAAGGGAAGGTTTTTCGAAGATGTACTTGATTGGGTCCATCTTAGAAATCAACAAAGTGGTATGAGTCAACATATACTGTCTTAGCCGGGGAGCAGCCCATGCCAGAGCGTACCAAGTTTTCTCGAGCAGTGAATATCTGGTTTCACAGTCGGTAAACTTTTTGCTCAGGTAATAAATAGCATGCTCTTTTCGGCCAGAATCGTCATGTTGGCCCAAAACACACCCCATAGAATTCTCTAGTACTGTCAAGTACATGATCAAGGGTTTTCCTTCAACTGGAGGTATGAGAATAGGAGCTTCTTGTAGGTATTCTTTAATTTTGTCAAAGGCAATATGGCATTCATCGTTCCACCTGACTACCTGATCTTTCTTCAAGAGTTTGAAGAGTGGCTCACAAGTAGTAGTTAAGTGTTATATGAAACGGAAAATGTAATTGAGACAACCTCAATATTCCTCGAGGACTTTCCCAACAGAGACGCCAGTTTTGTGATACGGTGGGAGAACTGACTTGAGGTGTTTTACGTTTGTGTTCGCAAATGTTGCGGTTGAGCAAGAGTCGCCACCGACTTTTCTTTTATCCAACAAGGAAAGGTGAAAAAGCAATGGAAAGGACTTTTGAGATGTTTTCTTGAGTTCGGGGGGGGGGGGGGGGGGTAGATTATGAAAAAGGAAGGTATTAGCACCCTTTTCATCCATGGTTTTCCATGGGCTCTTAGTTACTTTCTAGATCACTTGCTTATGTTTGAAAAATGTGTTTTGTGTGGCTTTTGAAAGTATTTTGAAAAGGCGCCATCATTTACGAAAACTTTTGTAATGATCCTCGTTCGTAAGAATGCATACAAAAGTGTTGAACTTTTGAAAATATTTCACGTTTGGAAAGAGTTTTGAAAGTGTATATGATAGTTTTTGAAAATAGAAAGGATGTTTGTTTTTAAATTGAGCAAGCAACTAAAAGTAATCTACCTAATCAAAAGGTCTTAGGTGTTCTTTTTCCTCCTCCTTTAGACGTTGATATCTTACCATTGTTTTGGTAAGAAGCCCGATCGTTGGATGTGAAGGGACGGGCATTGGGTCATCGTATGACCATGATAGCAATGTTGTGAGATGACTTAGCACTTTTCTTTTAGCGAGTAAGATCATTTTGAAAGGAAACTTTGATAGCGTCATCGAGGGACTATGATCTTGTATTTTTTATTTTGTTTGTGCTAAGACATCCCACATGCATAACATGGCCATTTTCGTAAGGAAACAAGTGGAATCACCCTAGGGGTGCTAGTGTGCAAGTGTGTTTGATTGCATGCATAATTTTGGTCTTGAATTAGGGTTTTCTAACATTGGTTTTAGTCTTGCCATACACACCCTAGTTACTAACAATATATGAAAGCAATAACAGTGCAGAAATGTAAAGTCCTACGCTATTACAATATTTTAGGGATGGGGGTACATATTTATGAATGCGGATTGCAAATTAAACCCTAAGTTACTATTACAACCACATTGAAATGGATAAGAATGTACAAGAAATGTAAAATGTTTATTTATTTAAGAAAAGAAATAAGTTTTGTTTAAGAAAATATTTTTTGTCTTTTTTATGTTAAAAGAAAATATAATATGTGAATATGAAATATTTTTGGTATTTTTGATTAATGAAAAATAAAGATGATGGCAAAAAAAAAAATAAAAGAGAAAGAAAACAGAATCAGCGCAAATGCTGAAAATAGAAGAAGTCAGAAGTTCTGACTCTGACTTACTGCACAAACAGAAACAACGTTAGTAGAAATATGGAAGTTCAGAAGTTTTGGATCTTCTGAGAATTCAGAAGTTTTCAGAAGTTCTGATGCAACTGTCAGAACTTTGTCTCTCTCCTTGCTAGTCAGAACATCTGTAACCTAGTCATTTCTTAACATAACCGAAGTTGCACACATGTCAGTTATGACAAGTTTTAAGAAATATCAGAAACATAAATCAGAAGCAACATGAATTTGCTAATCCTAATTATGAGTCCTAATTTCTTTATGAAACGCTGAACTGGAATTCCCTCTATTTAGGCAGGCAGATGCATGAAATCTCAGAATATGTACATCATCAGGATCAGAATATCTACATTGTGTTACATATGCAAGATCTGATAATGCCTAAATAATATGATGAGAGTCAGCAGGAAATTACCTTGCAGCTGGGAAATATTCTGGGAGCTGGAATCTAATTCTGACCACTTGTGGTGTTCTGAACAGCTTCCTCACGTTTTCAGCTGGTTGGAAACTTTCAACTTGGGTTGTGAATGATTTAGAAAATTATGGAACAACCAAGGGATAAAGTTCTGATCCTTTGAAGTGGATATTGGTGGAGAATGTGTTACTGTTTGGATTACAGGATTTTTGATGGCTTTTGAATGTATATAAGGGACTGTATGGGTGGTTTTGGTCAGGAAACAACTTGAGAAAAAATGGAGCTTTAATGCAAGAATCAAATTCTAAGATTTTGTATTTTTGTGTTTGCAATCTTTTTGGACTCTTGGAATTTTTGCAGGAGTTCAAGGATTTTCTTTCTCAAATTCCACACCTTTCTCTCAAATTTTCCTGACCTCTTTTCAATGGCCAAAGGTGTTCTATTTATAGGAAAAGGTTTTGTAGTTTGGAGGGGTCAAGTGGCACCAACATCATATGCTAGATGCTGACTTACTCTTGAAGTAAGCTTAAACAAGTGTGGTTCAATGCATCAAGTAGGATGGTTAACAACGCCTAAGCTGGATTTGTCAGCATAAGTTAAGGAAAAGTAGAAACAAAGCATGGGCCTAGCATACTTTTGCGCAACAGTTTGTCTTCCCAATACAGTAGGGGTACACGCGGGGGAAATCCTTTGGATAACAACTCACAAGTGGTTATGAGCATTAAATGATGATGATATTTGTCAAATAAGAAATCCTGCCATGTGAAACTCTTCATCCTTACTTGACTCTGGATTAGAAGTTCTGCTTCAGCGTAGCATCTAATCTTATGATCCTCTTATCTTCTGACTCCAACATGTTCTGAAGGAATTTTTAGACTTACTAGAAATCTTGCAGCACGCTTCTTAACCTTCTTTGAATTACCATGGCAAACTCTGACTGAAGCTTTTGTGAAAACTTGCCCAAAAGTTCTGACCAAACTCTGTCTTGAGAATATCCAGAATTTGCTGAGTGCTTTAGTGATAATTTGGTCAGAAGTTCTGAAATTTTCATAATCCTTAAACACTTAGAAAAATTTCTAAGTACTTTAGAATTTGACTTTTCCAAAGTAAAAATTTGACTTTTAAATTTCCTGATGAAACATACTTCATATTCCAACATGTCTTGATGAAATATGGTTTTTGAGATTTAATTTTGATCCAAAATTCAAATTTAGACTTCTTAGTGTGCAAATGACCATTTTGCCATTGTGAATGACTTGCTTGGAAAAATTGATAGTTCAAGGCCTAGAAACTTGATAGAAGCAAACCTGGGATCCAGGATGATCCCTTGTGAAATGAGAGGGAAAATTTTGTGGTACAACAGCTTCCCCTGTTCAATCTTCTTGAACCTGAAGAGTTAGATTGGCGGATCTGCCATTCGTGACTCGAAGGTGAAATATGATTTGAACACTAAAGTGTTCATAAATTTGCACTCAAAGATGGATGGTGAATGGGCTTATAGATGCCATTTGGAGGAGTGTTGGTAAAAGATGGAAGAAGTATCAACACAAATCTCTTGTTAATTTTATACTAAAACTTGATGTTCTATCTATGAGAAAAGGGTTAGTAAAATGAAGATGTTTGCATGATGTTCACCAGATGTGGTATCATAGAAAATGCGTATGGTATGTACATGCTATGATGTATGAATGCGAAGCATATGTTTTTGTCTGGGAAAATAAATCCATGACTACTACCGAGGAAATTCTGGGAGATTGAATCCCTGATTGCCTGTTGGAGATGAAGAATATGCATATCTTCAAATTTTGTTGAAAGGATGCTTTTGCCGGGGAAGATCGCTCCAATGTTAGCTATTATCTGGTCGGATCCAGGCTTCACAGTTGCTAAGGATGAAGTAGTCGACTGCTATCTGGTCGGGTCCAGGCTTCCCAATAACATGCTGGGGATACAGAAGTTAATCGTTATCTGGTCAGATCCAGGCTTCGCAGTAACTTGGAATGGCAACTATTATCTAGTAGGATCCATGATTCATGGTTTTTGGAAAGCTGTATTATTATCTGGTCGAGTCCAGGCTTCATAGTGTCTTTCTGGGGATCATCGTTAATTGTTGTCTGGTCGGGCTCTAGGTTTCACAATAAACTGTTTGAAAACTTATATCTGGTTGGGTCCAGGCTTTGCAGATTTCTGAGGTCAACGCGGTCAATTGTTATCTGGTTGGGTTCAGGTTTCACAATAAACTGCTTGAAAACTGTTATCTGGTGGGGTCCAGGCTTTGCAGATTTCTGAGGTCGATGCGGTCAATTGTTATCTGGTCGGGTCCAGGTTTCACAATAAACTGCTTGGGGATTTAGTTGTTATCTGTTCGGTTTCTAGGTTTCACAATGAATCTCTGAGGGTGATTGCTATCTGGTCAGATCCAGGCTTCATAACGGCTTTTTTGAAAGGATGGAAATGAAAACTGATATCTGGTCGGGTCCAGGTTCCTCAGCCATTTGTTGGGGATATGGAGGCAACTCCACTGGGGAAAAGAGGTTAAACCTTGGTCGGATTGAGTTCAGGTTCTTCTATATGTTTGAAGAGCTAGGCTACTATCTAGTCGGGTCTAGGTTTCATAGCATCTTTAAGATCAACTGTTATCTGGTCGGGTACAGGCTTCAGTAATAACTTGAAAATTGTGCTAATATCTGGTCGGATCCAGGCCTCAAAGCATCTCTTGGAAATAGTAAAGGCTTAGCTGACGACTTTACTAGAGATTAGGGGTTGTGGCCCTGAGATTTGCAATAATCTGAAAGGGAAGTTCAAACTGGAGAGTATAGACTCAGTTGGGTAAGGCAGCTTCAGCTTGGGGAGGATACACCCAACTAGGGATGATGGGCTCAGCTGGGGATGATGGGCTCAACTGAGGATGATGGGTTCAGCCGGGAAATTTGTGGTGTCTTGATTGTTGTATGTTGAGGCTTTTGAACTCGGCTGGGGAAATAACTTTGTTGGGGAATAAACCCTGTTGAGGAGGTGAATTTCCTTTAGGAAAGAATTCCCTAGGCTTCAATCTTGTCAAAATTGACTTAGCTGGGGAGAAATCAGCCAAGAGGTTGAGACTTTGGTCAGGGATTTTCCTATGCAAAAAGACTTTATGGGCAGCTCCGTTGGGGAAAGGTTTGTTGCTGCCATCCTTGTAGGGATAATGATGATGAGATAACTCTGTGGGGCTATTTCATATATATTAAAGAGATGCTTAATGCTGCTGTGTGCTGATGCTCTGTTGTTGATGTTGCTGCTTAGCAGGACACATGTGCCAAATAGTTTGATTTATGTTCATATGCATATATTCATTCAATTTTAGCCATTGGACAAATTTGCATTCAAAACGAAGACAAAAATTTTTGCACTTCAAAGTGTATTTGTATTGATATTTTGCCCATGAATAGGCGTTTTTTGTACAGAGAGACGGAGATCCTAGTAAGAGGAAATCGTCAAAAGGAAAACAAAATTGAGAATGAAAAACAAATAGCCATGTGAAATGATCTCATTGCCTTCCAGCTCTACTATTGCCCCAATGTCTTCGAACGTCCCTTGCTGTTGAACGAAGTTGATTGGATTGATCCTGGATCATTTGAATTTGGACCTTGGTGATAGAATTGACTGTGTTGATTCCACGTGACATATTCGTTCTCTTTTAATCCTTAATTTTTTCTTGAACCACCCTTTCGGGTTTTTGGTCCACCAGGATACCCTTTTTTGCCCAAGTCGCCCTTTCAGGTTTTCAACTTGCCGGGGGTACCATCATTTGCATATATCCCTAATTTTTGCCCAAACCTTTTGGTTTTCTGGGATGCCCTTTCTTTTTTGCTTAGGTGTGTCAACCTAACGGGTCTCTTATGCGTAGTATTTTTTAACTATGTCCGTGTTTATAGGATGCGGGGAACCCTCACCGTCCATGGTAGTCAGCATCATGGCACCGCAAGAGAAACATTTCTTGACAACAAATGGCCCTTCATAGGTGGGAGTCCATTTTCCTCTAGGATCACCTTATGGTAAAATGATGCGTTTTATCACCAAGTCACCAACTTGATATACCCGGGGCTTGATCTTTTTGTTGAAAGCCTTAATCATCCGTTTTTGATACGTCTGACCATGGCAAATAGCAACTAATCATTTTCCGTCAATCAATTTCAGCTGATCCATTCTCGTTTGAATCCAATCGTCTTCACCTAAGCCTGCCTCAATCATAATCCTCAGCGAGGGAATCTGAACTTCCACTGGAAGAATAACTTCCATGCCATAGACTAGAGAAAAGGGAGTTGCCCCAGTTGGTGTTCTAGCTGAAGTACGATAGCCATGTAGAGAAAACGACAACATCTAATGCCAATCTTTATATGTTACTACCATCTTCTGCACAATCTTCTTGATATTTTTGTTGGCCGCTTCAACTACGCCATTAATTTTTGGTCTATATAGAGAAGAATTGTGATGCTTGATCTTAAACTGAGTGCAAAGCTCAGTAATCATAGCATTATTGAGGTTAGTCCCGTTGTCGGTGATGATCCTTTCAGGGATACCGTAACGGCATATGAGGTTGTGTCTGATGAACCTGGTTACCACATTCTTGGTGATTGAGGAAAATGAGGCGGCTTCGACCCATTTGGTGAAATAGTCGATAGCAACAAGAATGAAGCGATGTCTGTTGGAAGCTATGGGCTTGATCTCTCTGATCATGTCAATGCCCAACATTGCAAATGGCCATGGAGCGGTCATGACATTCAGAGGGATAGAAGGCACATGGACCTTGTCAGCGTAGATTTGACATTTATGACAAGTCCTTGAATGTTAATGGCAATCAGTCTCCATCATTGACGAATAGTAACATGCTCTTAAGATTTTCTTAGCCATCATATGTCCACTCGAGTGAGTACCGAAAAGACCCTCGTGCATGTCTTCCATAATCTCCTCTGCCTCTTTCTTGTCCACACATCAGAGTAGATTTGAATCATGGTTGCGCTTGTACAATATCCCGTTACTTAGGAAGAATTTGGCTGCAAATCTTCGTAAGAACTTTCTGTCATTGATAGTCGTCCCTTATGGATACTTTTGTGCTTCAAGGTATCTCATCACCTCATGGTACCATGGCTTTTCTGCATCAGTGTCAAGTTCACTGCAATGTGCAGGTTCATCGAATCTTTTAATTGTAATCATAGGGGCTTCGTTGTCCCATCTGACTTTGAACATTGAAGACATGGTTGCTAAAGCGTCAGCCAACTGGTTTTCTTCCCTAGGTAGGTGCTCAAAAGTGATCTCTTCGAAGTTAGGAATCATGGATAGAACAAGTTCCTTGTAAGGGACACGATTAGGGTGTTTAGTGTCCCAATCTCCTATTACTTGGCTGATCACTAAGGAGGAATCCCCGAACACATCCAAATGTTTGATCCTTAGGTCAATAGCAGCGTTCAGACCTAAGACGCACGCTTCATACTCAACCATATTGTTTGTGCAATCGAAACATAGTATGGCAGTGAAAGGAGTGTGGAAAACTTCAGGAGTAATGATCACAACACAAATTCCGTTACCTAAAGCGTTGGAAGCCCCATCGAATACCATAGTCCATCAGGATCCTTGTTCAGGTCCGTCATACGGTCCAGATTTCGCACAGTCGGTTACCAGCATGACGTTCTCATCAGGGAAGTCGAAATTCATTGATTGATAATCATCCACGGCTTAATGGGCTAAATGATCTTCTAGTACACTTCCTTTGATGGCTTTTTGAGTCGTGTATTGAATTTCGTACTCAGTCAAGATCATTTGCCATCTGGTTATTGTTGTACCCCAATTTTTGCCCCTAAGATCCCTTCATCACACCATGTTCATTCAATCACAACAAGATCACATTAGGACTTTTGGTTCTTCTCCCTATCATTTAGCTTTTCTCTTTTTGAGGAATTCCCAAGCACCTTGAATTGATTTCATTTATGATCATGAATATTTTGCTTTGATTTTTCTTTTATTAATAAAATGCAATGTTGGTTTTCCTTACTTGTTAATAATGTAGGTAAAGGCTATGAGGTTTAGCAAGTTGCTTCATGGGTTCATGAGTTTATTTCCATGCCCTAGTCAACATAGCTTGAGGAGTTCAAACTTCACTATTGGAGTGGTTTTGGAAGAAATGGAATGACAAGGCTTACTTTGGTTCAACATATTTCAAAGTTATCAAAATTGATTCAAAAGTACAAGGGGTTGAGTGAAGGAGTTGTCATGATTGGACAAGGTCTTGTTCCTATTGATCACAAGAGCACATTTCTCTCAAATTTCAAGATATGGAAGTGGTTTTGGTGGATATGAGTCCTCATCATCATCCTCAACAACTTCTATTCACAAAGAAATAATATTGGCACAAGAAGTTTGTTCAAACTTGTCAAAGTTCCTCAAAGCATTCTCTTGATCTAGAGGCTAGGGTTTTAAACTTCGAAGGAGCATATCTTGCTCACCTCTTGGTATTTTTGAGTGATTCCAAAGACATCTTTCTATTCAAAGAGTTACCAACAAATCACTTTAAAAGTTCCAAGGATTTTTCATGTGGAATGAACTTGGTAAAGAAGAAAGATTATAGGTCATCCAGATGAATCCACAATTTTCCATATGTGATTTCAAATGGTCATAACTTGGTCAATTTTTATCACCTTGAGTTTATTATTTTTCCATGATGATCTTGAAGATGTGTAATTTTTTCCTTCTTTTATGTGCAAAGTGGGAAAATGGTTGGAAGTTACCTTAAGAATGCAAAAGATTATACGCCATTTCATGATTTTTGGCCAACTTCAACAAGTCATAACTTGCTCAATTTTTGGATATTTTGGGTGGTTCAAATTTCAAAATTTCATTCAAGAGGTCTACTTCAGTCCATCTTTTTTGGTCAAGAGCAAATTATAAGTGGAAGGCCATGTTTGGATACAAAAGATTATGGGTCATTTTTGAAGAAGAATTTGAAATATTTCAAAGTATGGAAAGTCAACTCTTTTTCTTCAACTTTGACTCCATGTAACTTTCAGATCAAGCATGCATTTGATTCCATTCTTTTTCCATTGCAAAGCATGTAACCTCGTTTTTCCAAAGCATCAAGAATTATGCCCTAAGACCCCTTGAGTTGGAAATGCCATGGATTTGAATTTGGTAACCTGAAATTGAATTTTTCACAAAGTCAGGATTTTGAAATCTTTGTTTTGGCTTCTAATCACAAGTTTTCCACGCGTTTTTGTTTCTAATCATGATTAGCAACTTCCCAAAAGTGTTTAGCATCATGAAGCGCACGATTTAGCTGAGTTTTGATCAAAATTGAGTCACACTTTCTTCATGATGCAAACCCACACGTATTCCCTCCAAAACACATCATTCACTCTTCCTTTTGATCCCTTTGCTTCTCCTATAAATACATGAACTATCCCATTCGTTTTCCCAATCTTAGAGAGCCAAGAACACCCTGCCAAAACCTCACATGAACCCACTTTTTTTGAATTCAGTTTTTGAAATTTAAGCTTCCTTTACCAAAATTCTTTGCGCATTCATCATCCTTGAACTTCATACAAACTCTCCAGCACTTAAACCAATCAAAACGACCCATAATTCAAGCTACAAAAGTCCAGTTTCAGAGCTTCTTACTTGAACTTCGAAAAGGTAGAATTCTTCACCATTTGGATCCAAATCAAGCACTAATCTATTCTACTCCTTTGTCTTATTCTAATGCTGCTTACAATTTTTAAATCCATTGAGAATTGAGAGAGAAATCTCAAATTGAAGGTGGTTGCTATTTTCTGAGTTTTTGATTCATATCTCTCTCCATACCTTATATTAATTTGACGCAATGGTTGTGTTAGAATCGTCTTGGAGAGACGAGTTCAATGATGCTAGCCTGGGATCCTAATTTTTCCATTTGAAGGATCTCACAAAATCCCCATTGCAGGGTGTCTGGAGGTTGAAGACAATGACATGTCTCGTCTCAGCCAATGATAGTGTGCCAAGAGTTTTAATTTCATTGGTTGCCCTTTTTCTGTCACATGTGTGTTTCACTAAGGTCCATATCAAGCACAACGCGTCTGGTCCACTAGATTAGCTTACTAACGCGTTTTGACTATGATCTGATGGTCCACATCTTTTTGGTTTTATTTTATTTTCTGATTTTATATTTTATTTGATTAAATTTTCAAAAATTCATAACTCTTTTATTTTTTATCCAAAAATTATGAAAAAATTCACAAAAAATACTTTGAATTATTTATGATCTCATGAATATTTTTTCACATTTTTATTTTAACAGTTGGTATTTTTTATATTTTTTGTATTATTTTCTTTCTTTTAATTACTTAAAAAATACTATCTGACATTTTTTAATTCTGAAAAAATTCATAAATACTATTTTGCTTATTTTTGACTTTCTGAAAATTTTATGGAATTTTCTGTTGAGGATTACTATTTTTGATCTATTTTATGTTTGTTTTAGCAGTTTTAAATAGTTTAAAAATAGTTTCTGACTTTTAAAAATTACCAAAATTTTTATAAAAATATTTGGATCCATTTCTGATTTTTCTATGGCCTTTTTTTTATTTCTTGATTAATTTGAACATAATTGATATTTTCCTCATTATTTTCTATTTTTAAACATTTTTTAACCCTTTTAATGTATATATTAAATATATTATTATTTTGTGATTATTTTCTGGCTGTCTTGAGTTGATTTTTTGATCATGACTTTATTAACATCATTAGATCTTGAGTGTTGAGTTCAACTTCACCAAAATGGATGAATGATTTTAATAATAGTTTGATTAAATTCTTAATTCAAAAGTGGTTTATTCATCTTTTTGCCCTAATCCTCTTCATCTCATCCCCTCCTTATTGCACTAAATGTTGTTGGAGCATGATCTTTATATCATGTCTCAAAACAAATGGTGCATAGATTGCTATTGACCGGCCTCAAAATAGGTGCGACTTCTATATAAGTCCACTTACGATTGCTTAACATAACGCTAAATTTTGTCCCGATTTGAATTAATGATCATTCGTGGCCCAAACTTATGATTGCAAGCCCAAGTATGTTAATTTGATCTCTTTGATCCAATAACCTTGAGATTCATTGTGTGGAGGCTTTGGTTCTACCAATCCTCTAATGGATCTACAACACCTTTGGTCAACGCGGATCACTTAAACATCGTTGATCATTAAATGACACTTGTGAGAATTTCAAATGGATGATGTACTTGACAAAAAGCAAATGCAACTTGTTGTGTAGAGGCTTTGGTTCTACCAATCCTATAATGAGTTCCAAATGCAAGTTTCAAGATGGTCATCCAACTAACCACTAATTATTGACTTATTTTATCTTATGCTTTTATTCTTTTTATGCTTTATGTACTATTTATTTTTCAGCATTTACATTTTATGCCATTTTCATCTTTGCTCATTTGAGCATTTATTTTCTTGTCATTTTTACTTTGCTCACTTGAGATTTTCTTTTCTTTTCATAAGATACTTAATAGTCATCATAAACCCTAAAAAACTCTTAATGGTACTTGGACTATTTGGTTACTATCCTTGGCATTATGGAGCATGGGACTATTTCTTGGACTTAGGATTAGAAACCCTGGCCTATCTTGGAGACCTTGTGATCTTATCTGATTATTTTTTCTGGAGTTCTTGAGGTTTACCTCAAGACATAGGGTTTCTTGTTTGTTTTTGTGTGAAGGTTTTTTGTGATTACATTCTCTGTTTGTAATATGGAATTCACTCGTATACAGCCGTTACTCTGCCCAATTTTTGTAAAGACTTAATACACTTAAAGAGGTCTAGTATCTTTGCTTGCTTGGTTTCAATCCAAAGAATGGGAATTCTATCTTGGATCATAATGTCAAACTTTGGCTTCTTGTTGGTTAGATGGATCTTATCCTTAGCTTTTACCTTATGCTTTAGGATAGTCTCTTCTTCTCCTCCCATTTTCTTTAATTTCAAAAATCTTCTCCCTCCTTTTGAAAACCCTTCTTGTTTTGAAACTTGAAACACTTTCATAATAAACTTGGACTTAGGTCCATGTATTTTCAAAACATTTTCACCAATAAACTTCAATCAACTTAATAATACCTTGATATTTTTTTGTGAGAAGACTAAAAGTCAATCAATCTCATTTCAAACCATTTTGCCACTTTGGCTTTTTATCTTTAAACTTTTCTCAAAAGATTAGACTCTTGTCAATCCTTGTAGTGATGCAAACAACTATACTTCTACAATATATAGTGAAGTGAGATATTTTCCACTTGGGCGTTGAGTGAGGCATTGTTGATTTTAAAATCCAAGCCATATCCTCCACTTTGAGATGATGCAAATTCTCCTTTCTCATGATTGTGGGTAGTAAGTATGTTTTCCACACGGACAATGACGATGATGTCTTATCTCTTAAAATCAACCAACACACTTGTGTTTCAAATTTTTAAAAGAGGAACTACGTGTACCCCGATCCCCTATTGCACGAAAGGTGGTACATAGGCACTAAAAGTTCGCAACCGCGGCGGGTACAAAAATCATAAAAATATTTCTTTTCTCACCTCCACCATCCATTTTATATACAACACATTTTTATAGCTAAAATATACAGATTTTACAAAGAGGTTCCTGCGGAGTACCATAGATGTTTAGGGTGCTAATACCTTCCCTTTGCATAACCAACCCCATTACCTTAAATCTTTCCCCTTCTTTTTGGGTTATTTGCTCTTTTCCCATTCCTTTGGAAATAATAAAGCGTGGTGGAAATTTTTATTTTGATTTGTATAAAGTCTAGTTAATCCAATGACTTAGTCTTGAACATTTCTACCGCTACAGAAAAATGGTGACTTCACTGGGGAAAGATTGACCTCTTGCTGGTCCATCCCTAAGTGGGTTGAGCCTATCTTTGTTTATATTTGTATATGTACTATTGTTGTTTATGTTTTATATTTTGTATATATGTTTGTTTGGATTTTCCTGGTTTTCAGGGTGCTTGATGATTACTCATAAGTCCTATACACGGACTTGGGCAAACTTTAAGATAAGACGGGCGATATAGTCATGTTAACTTTGAGGGAGTAATCCCAAAAAAGGAGGCATGAGATCCCCCACTCAGTGGAGGCCCCTTTGACTGTAGTGTCGTTTACCGAGTAATCAGGAAGACGTACTGCTTTCGACCTGGGAGCCTGCTGAAACTGAGGACCGTAGAATACCAAACCCATCTTGGCCTTTTAGGTGTAGTGTGGAAGCTATGACGGAGTAATCCGGAAATATTTGTCACGCGATACTACGCTCGGATGAGTATTTCTTGAGAATATTACTAATTACCGAGTTAATCGAGAAGTTGGTAATATCTGAAGGAAGGATGTAGACTCTGGGAACCTCTAGAACCTTGTTCGGCAGGGGATAACTTTTTAGACCAACACCTTATGGGTAGTACCTTCGACTTCATGATCGTGACGTTAAACCTATGAACCCTATATGTGTGATCTTATGTGTGATTGTTGTATCATGCATCCATGCACTCATAAGCATCTTTTGAAGAAAACAATATTTCAAGGGATTTAAAGGTTGACTATTTGTGAATATCTCAGGTACTTTTAACAATGGATTCTGGAAAGAGAAAGACCGGGAAATACAGTTTCAAGGATCCTAAGATAAATGAGTTGATCAGTCTAATTCCAGAGATCGAGTGTTCTGCAGACTTTCCGAAGAAGTATGGATCCATTATTCCTATCATGAAGCTGAAGATGAAGGAGGGTATTCTCTCTACCTTGGTCCAGTTCTATGATCCAGTGTATCAATGCTTTACTTTTCCCGATTATCAGTTGATGCTTACATTGGAGGACTATTCTTATCTATTGGATTTACCTGTTACCGATAATGTTCCTTTTACTGGTTTGGAGGGTGAGCCAAAACCACATGAGATTGCTACTTTGATTCATCTAGGGAAGTCTGAGGTGGAAGCCCATATGACTACTAAAGGAGGGATTAGAGGATTACCAGCTCAGTTCTTATTGGAGAAAGCTCGTTACTTTTCCAGAATGAAGAGTACAGTTTCTTTTGAGGCCATCTTTGCTCTACTTGCTTACGAATTGCTCTTATTTCCTAATGTGGACAAGTTTGTCGACATTAACGCTATTAGGATTTTCATGATTGGAAACCAAATTCCTACACTGTTGGGTGATGCTTATTACTCTGTTCATCTTCGAAATTATTATCACGGGGGAATGATTATCTGTTGCACGCCTTTGTTGTACCAGTGGTTCATCTCTCATATGCCTCAGTCTGATGCTTTTTGGGATGTCAAGAAGGAACCCAGTTGGGCTCCTAAGATCATGGCACTTACTCACTCAGATATTGATTGGTATCATCGAGCTTACCATGATGTGGAGATTATTTATAGCTGTGGTAGTTTCTCCAATGTGCCTCTTCTTGGTACAAAGGGAGGAATTAACTATAACCCTGTTCTTGCACGACGACAGCTTGGTTATCCGATGAGGGATAAACCGAACAATATTCATTTGAGTAGTTTCTTTCTGAAGGAAGGAGAAGACCACAAGGAAGCTAGGGAGAAGATTGCGAAGGCCTGGTGTCACATTCATAAGAAGAGTAGGAAGGATTTGGACCTAGGGGTGTTGTTTCTTTGGAGCCATATCTTCAGTGGTTCTGATCGAGAGCCATTCAGTTGAAGATGCCGTATACTCGGGAGATACCCATGCCTGACCTATTTGTGAAGACCACCCCTCCCTTATTAGATGATCTAGAAGAGCTGCAAATCGCTTTAGTTAGGATGCAACAGGAAAGGGATGCTTGGAAGAACAAGTTCCAGACTTTAGAGAGTTCCTATACAGCAGACCTGAAGGAGAAAGACGATTTAATCGAGATCCTTGAGAGTCGAGCAGTGGAGTCTATGGAGAGGCAAGGGGATTTGTTTTCTCCTAAGCCTCAAACAAGTGCTGATTATTCAATTTCTAATCCAGATGATTGGAGGGAGGTTGCCATCAGACATGTGGAAGAAAACCGAAGTTTGAGGGCTCAGATTGCCAGGCTCACAGGAAAGCGCCAGCGTACAGATTAATCTCCATCAGTTCCTTTTCTCAGGATTTTAGATTGTATTTTCATCTCGTACTTGGGATTATTGAAACTTGTAATCCATTTTGAAGTTATTATAATAAAAAAATTTAGTATTTCAAAAGCTTTATTACTTGGATGTTTGCAATATGTCTATAAATCTTAAATCCCTTGAAATATTAAATAATGAAGTAAAAATAATCATGTGCATTGCATATCATGCATCATATTGCCATATTTCTTGCATTTGTTATGCATACCCAGGTGTCTTACCCAGCTTCTTTACTTCATTCAGTAAGCTGACTCATCACTACAACACTCGAGCTAATTTCAAAAAGAAGATGGACAACTTAGAACAGGAGAATCGCGAGCTGCGTGAAGAAGTTTCTACTTTGAAGGCCGACATGGCCAATCTAACTTCTCTGATGGAAGCTCTGGTGGCTGCTCAGAATCAGCCACCGAGTGTTCAACCTCAACCAACAAGGGCAATTATTGAAGTTCCGACTGTTCCTGTATCCGCTACTCCGGCTTTTGTTCAAAACCGTATGCCTCAAGGTTATCCATGGAGAATGCCAGAGAATTTTGCACCTGAAGGTTTCAATCTTGGCCCTCAAGATGATCCAGTGGTTTAGACTATTGTTACTCCTGCACCTCCTGTGGTGCATACTGTTCCTGCTGCACCTCCTTCGATGAATTTGGTTCCGTTTGTTAATGAAGATGTGTGTCGTCCTTTCCCTCTGCCGAGTGAAGACTTGGGTCTTTATGACATAATGGATGATTTTCAAGAGTAGTTTGATAGAATGCAAAGAGAGATGAAGGCTCTTAGGGGAAAAGAGCTATTTGGGCAGAATATGAATGAGCTGTGTTTGGTCCCGAATGTAAAGATACCTGCTAAGTTCAAGGTCCTAGAATTTGAGAAGTATAAGGGCAACACTTACCCTCGTGCTCACTTAGTGATATACGTAAGAAGAATTTCTACCCACACCGATGATCAGCGTCTGCTGATTCACTTTTTTTAGGATAGTTTGATGGGCACAGCGTTGAAATGGTATATGAACTTGGAGAGCGCCAACATCCATACTTTTTAATGATTTGGGAGAAGCATTCATCAAATAATACAAGTACAATATGGACATGGCGCCCGACCGTGACCAACTTAGGGCCATGGTTCAGAAAGACAGGGAGTCGTTCAAAGAGTATGCGCAGAGATGGCGCGAGGTAGCCGCCCAAGTGATTCCTCCCATGGAAGAGAAAGAAATGACTAAGATTTTTCTGAAGACGCTGGGCGACTTCTACTACGAAAGGATGGTAGCAAGCGCACTAAGTGATTTTATAGAGATGGTAGGAATGAGTGTCCTCCTAGAAGAGGCTGTAAGAGAAGGTCGTTTGACAAAGAGTGAAGGATCCAGAGGTGTGAAGAAGCCATATTATGGGTTTACCAAAAAGAAAGAGGGGGACTCAAATGCTGTTATACAAGAGAGGAGAGTAAATGCTCCTAGAAGGAATTATCAGCGTCACCAGCAAGTCGCCTCAGTTACTCCTGTAATGATTGCTGCTCCGACTACCGTTGCTTATCAAAGACAGTCCCAGCAGGGGAACCAAGAGAATAATCAGAGAAGGGAAAACTATGACCCTATTCCCATGAGCTATGCAGAGCTACTACTGGCATTGATTCAGAAGAAGTTGGTCCAGACACGACCACCTTCCGCCATACCATCACCGTTGCCTTGGTATTACAAGGTAGACAAAACGTGTGCTTTTCATCAGGGAGAACCAGGGCATAGTGTTGAGAATTGTTATCCTTTGAAGACTGAAGTGCAAAGGTTGGTAAGTCTGGAATTTTATCTTTCAAAGACATGGGACCTAATGTGAAAGACAATCCTCAACCCAAGCACGAGGGAGTGAATGTTGTAAATATGGTGGCCGGTTGTCCGGGTGACTTCCGAATTTTTGACATTAATCTAGTTAGAGGAGATTTGGTGAAAATGCATGCAGACCTCTGTGAATTCAGCTACTATACGCATGACCATGCCGGTTGTGCTGTTTGCAGTACATACATGCAGGGTTGCGAGAAGATAAAGGCTGATTTACAGGAGATGATAGATGAGGGTTTAATCCATATAATCAGGCCTAGGGCAGAGTATGAAGAGGAAGTGAATATGGTTTCTGGATGTCCTGGTGAATTCAAAATTTAAGATATGGAGTATTTGAATGAGGATCTCGTGCAGTTGCATGCTACCTTCTGTCGTACTGCTGGTCAGGTGGAACACCAATATGGGTCTTGCACAGTTTGCTGTCGAGACCCCCGAGGATGTTCTATTGTGAGGGAAGGTGTTCAATTGCTGTTAGACAATGGAACTATCAAGATCATAGGTCAGAGA
Source organism: Vicia faba (assembly GCA_948472305.1). Classification (NCBI taxonomy): domain Eukaryota; kingdom Viridiplantae; phylum Streptophyta; class Magnoliopsida; order Fabales; family Fabaceae; genus Vicia; species Vicia faba. The sequence continues at coordinate 898,818,245 of OX451738.1, forward strand.
GATGATTATCATGAGATTGATATGGTTGAAGTTTGTTTAATGGAAGAAGAGTCAGAGGAAGAGTATGCCTCCGCGGATGAGTATTTCTCTTCAGACGAAGATTTGTTTCCCAGAAATGACTTTTTGATGTTTGATTGTGTTGAAGAGGGGGTAAACGTCATTGTTCCTTGTTGTGGTGCACCCGCTCATCTTAAAGTGGAGTACCATAGCAAACTAGTTGTTACCCCATTGGTAATTAGGTTTCCAGGTCCTATTCCCTACAAATCAAATAAGGTTGTGCCTTACAAATACAACGCTACAATCTTAGAAGATGGAGTGGAGGTTCCCATCCAGCCAATGCCTGATGTTGGAAATATAGCTGAAAATAGCAGGGTGACTCGTAGTGGTCGTGTGTTTGCGCCAGATGTTCGAAGAGATGTTGTTGCTGGAAAAAAAATTACTGAGAATGATGAGCCTAAGAAGGCTATAGGAGAGACTATTGGAGCTACATTAGAGAAAGAAGTGGATGATATTTTGAAGATAATTAAGATGAGCGACTACAGAATTGTAGATCAACTACTGCATACTCCTTCAAAGATATATATCCTAGCTTTATTGATGAACTCCTCTGCTCATAGAGAATCATTGATGAGAGTACTAGACCAAGATTTTGTGGAGAGTGACATGCCATAGATCAATTTAGCAGCATAACTGGAAACATTACGTCATGTAATAACTTGAGTTTCTACGATGATGAGTTACCAGATGAAGGGAGGAATCACAACCTGGCCCTCCACATATCTATCAACTGCAAGAATGATTTGTTGTCCAATGTGATAATTGATAATGGATCCGCGCTGAACGTTATACCGAGGAGTACTCTCATGAAGTTAAAGTATCAAGGAGCACCTATGCGCCCGAGTGGCATCATTGTGAAGGCTTTTGATGGGTCAATAAAATCTGTCATCGTTGAAATGGACTTACCCATCCATATAGGACCATATTTGTTCCTGATAACCTTCCAGGTCATGGACATTATTCCCGCATATAGTTGTTTGCTAGGACGGCCATGGATACACGAAGCAGGGGCTGTCACTTCAACTCTCCATCAGAAGCTAAAATTTGTGCGTGAAGGGAAGGTAGTGATCATAAATGGGGAGCAGGCGTTATTGATATCCCATCTATCCTCTTTCAGTATTGTAGAAGCGGATGAGGCTGCTGTTGGAACCCAGTTCCAAGCCCTATCCATTGACAGCATAAGGAGAAATGAGAATTTTGTGGTTTCGCTGAAGGACGCGCATCAGGTTGTGCGCAATGGTCATAATACAGTTTGGGGACGACTTGTGGATCCACCCGTGAACAAGAACAAAAATGGTTTGGGTTTCTCTCCGAATATTGGTAAAGGCGAAGGTTTGAAGTCAAAGTCTACTGTGAACAGTTATCAGGATGTTTTCCGCAGCGGAGGCTACCTCCATCCCATTGATTCAGGAATTAATGCTGTCAAAGAGGATGAAGCAGAGCAGGAAGTACCAAATTATGTGACGCATGGAGTCTGAGTTCAGAACTGGGTCACCATTGATGTTCCTTCTTGCATACATGTTTCAAAGTAATTTTTTTTGTTAATCTGTTTCTTTCTTTTGAAAAGCTTTCTCCCTGCCCAAGGTGGAAGTATTAATGTTGTAGGACTTATCTGTTTGCTATGACTTTTAAGATCATTAATAAAAGTTGTCTTTGCTTCCCAAATTATGTTTTATGCTTTTTCTTGGGAAATTGTAATAAAAAAAAACCTTTCAAAATAAATAATAACTGAAAATTAATCTGCATGATCACTTGTTATATGTGTCAGTTTCTAAAAGCAATCATAAATCATATGTGTAGATTAATTAAAAACTTCGTTGAATACAATGACCCTGCACCCTCTCCCAACTTTGAATGTCCTGTGTTTGGGGCTGAAGAAGAAGATTATGATGAGATTCCAGAAGAGGTCTCACGATTTCTTGAGCACGAGGAAAATACCATTCAACCATATAAGGAGCCTTTGAAAGTGATCAATTTGGGTTCAGAAGAAGATCCGAAGGAAGTCAAGATTGGAGCATCGTTGCATCCTGATGTGAAGAGCAGGTTGATTGAGTTGTTGAAAGAGTATGTGGATATTTTTGCTTGGTCTTATCAAGATATGCCTGGTCTAGATACAAATATTGCTGAGCATCGTTTTCCGTTGAAGCCAGAGTGTCCGCCAGTTAAACAAAAGTTGAGAAGAACCCACCCAGATATGGCAGTGAAAATCAAAGAGGAGGTCCTAAAGCAGATTAATGCTGGTTTTCTTATGACGTCAGTGTATCCTCAATGGATTTCCAATATTGTCCCGGTACCTAAAAAATATGGAAAAGTCTGCATGTGCGTAGATTACAGATATCTAAATAAAGCTAGTCCAAAAATGATTTTCCATTGCCTCACATCGACATGTTAGTGGACAACACAACAAAATTCAAAGTATTCTCGTTCATGGACGGATTTTCCGGGTATAATCAAATAATAATGGCTCCAAAGGAAATGGAAAAAACAACGTTTATCACACCCTGGGGAACATTCTATTACAGAGTGATGCCCTTCGGGTTGAAGAACGTTGGTGCAACGTACCAGAGGGCTATGACGACCATATTCCATTATCTGATGCACAAAGAAATCGAAGTATATGTTGATGATATGATTGCCAAATCCTAGTATGAAGAAGGGAATATAGAAGAATTGTTGAAGTTGTTTCAGCATTTAAGGAAGTATCATCTCCGCTTGAATCCAAATAAATTCACCTTCGGTGTTAGATCGGGGAAATTGTTGGGTTTCATTGTTAGCCAGAAAGGAATTAAAGTTGACCCTGATAAAGTCAGAGAAATTCAAGAAATTCCAGCACCAAGAACTGAAAAGCTAGTCAGAGGTTTCCTCGGGCGTTTGAATTATATTTCCAGATTTATTTCCCACATGACTGCAACATGTGAACTGATCTTTAAGTTGTTCAAGAAATATCAAGGTTGTGTATGGACAGATGATTGTCAAAAGGCATTTGAGAGTATTAAAGAATATCTGTTTGAACCTCCTATCTTGCTCCCTCCCGTAGAAGGAAGACCGTTGATTATGTATATAACAGTGTTAGATAAATCCATGGGTTGTATTCTGGGACAACAGGATGAAACAGGGAAGAAAGAGTTCACTATTTATCATCTCAGCAAAAAGTTCACTGATTGTGAGTCACATTATTCCATGCTAGAAAAGACGTGTTGTGCTTTGTCCTGGGCGACAAAGCGTTTGTGGTAGTATATGTTGAATCATACCACTTGGTTGATCTCCAAAATGGATCCAATCAAGTATATTTTTGAAAAGCCTGCTCTTACTAGGAGAATTTCCCGTTGGCAGATGTTGTTATCTGAATATGATATCGAGTACTGCACTCAAAAGGCTATTAAAAGTAGTGTGTTGGCAGATTACCTTGCTCACCAACCGGTGGAAGATCATCAGTCTGCAGAATATGAATTCCCCGATGAGGATGTGATGTTCCTGAAAGTGAAAGATTATGATGAACCATTGCCTGAGGAAGGCCCTAACCCTGAATCTCGTTGGAGTATGATTTTTGATGGAGTGGTGAATCCTTATGGTAAAGGAATTGGTGCTATGATTATCACTCCTCATGGATCGCGCATTCCTTTTACTACAAGGTTAACATTCGATTGCACTAATTATATGGCAGAATATGAGGCTTGCATCATGGGTCTTGAGGAAGCTATTGATCTGAGAATCAAAATTCTAGATGTGTATGGTGATTCAACTTTGGTAATAAATCAGATTTAAGGAGAATGGGACACTCGTCACCCTGGCTTGATCCCTTACAAAGACTATGCAAGAAGATTATTAACCTTCTTCAATAAAGTTGAATTCCATCACATCCCTAGAGATAAAAATCAAATGGCGAATGCTCTGGAAACTCTGGCTTCCATGTACCAAGTGAATACTTGGAATGATATACACCGAATTAACGTTCGACGGCTGGATAGGCCCGCTCGTGTGTTTACGATAGAGGAGGTGGCAGATGAAAAACCTTGGTATTATGATATCAAGCATTTTCTTCAGACTCAAGAATACCCGATTGGTGCGTCGAGGAAAGATAGAAAGACACTAAGAAGATTGGCAGGCAGTTTCTTCCTCAGTGAAAATGTGTTATACAAGAGAAATTATGACATAGTCTTGCTCAGATGCGTGGATAGACACAAAGCAGACATGTTGATGCATGAGATTCATGAAGGTTCATTTGGCACTCATACTAATGGACATTCGATGGCTAAAAAGATGCTAAGGGAAGGTTATTATTGGTTGACAATGGAATCTGACTGTTATAAATTTGCAAAGAAGTGCCATAAATGCCAAGTTTATACAAATAAGGTCCATGTGCCTCCGACACTTCTCAATGTGATATCCTCCCCATGGACTTTTTCTATGCGGGGTATAGACATGATCAGAATGATAGAACCCAAAGCTTAGAATGGGCACCATTTTATCTTGGTAGCAATTGACTACTTCACCAAATGGGTAGAGGCTACTTCATATGTCAATGTTACCAAACAGGTGGTTGGGCATTTCATCAAAAATAATCTTATATGCCGATATGGTGTGCCGAGAAGAATCATCACCGATAATGGCTCGAATTTAAATAACAAGTTGATGACAGAACTGTGTGAAGAATTAAAGATTGTCCATCACAATTTGTCTCCATACAGGCAAAAGATGAATGGGGCTGTTGAGGCTGCTAATAAGAGTATCAAGATAATTATCCAGAAAATGATTGTTACTTATAAGGATTGGCATGAAATGCTCCCTTTTGCTCTGCATGGATATCGAACATCTGTTCGCACTTCAACAGGAGCAACCCCGTTCTCCCTGGTGTATGGAATGGAAGCTATACTCCCTGTCGAGGTAGAGATCCCCTCGTTGCGTGTGATAATGGAAACCAAGTTGACAGAGGCTGAATGTGTCCAGAACAGGTTTGACCAATTGAACTTAATTGAAGAGAAGAGAATGACATCTTTATGTCATGGGAAATTATATCAGAGAAGAATGAAGAAAGCATTTGATAAAAAGGTCAAACCTCGTGAATTCAGAGAAGGCGACCTCGTGCTCAGGAAGATCATGTCTTTCAACACTTATTCTAGGGGCAAGTGGACTCCCAATTTTGAAGGCCCGTATGTTGTCAAGAAAGCCTTCTCTGGTGGTGCATTAATTCTTGAAACTATGGATGGAGAGGAGTTCCCACGTCCCATGAATGCTGACGCAGTCAAGAAATACTTCGCCTAAAGAAAAAAAGAATAGCTCGCTAAGTTAAAAACCCGAAAGGGGGGCTTAGGAAAAAAGGAGCGTCTCGGTAGGCCGAAAACCCGAAAGGGTGGTCTAGGCAAAAATTAGAGACATAAACAGAATAAATTTACCGCTAAGTTGAAAACCCGCAAGGGCAGTTTAGGAAAAAGTTAGGGATTCTATTGGCAAGTAACTACGTCAGACAATACTTGATCGTTGAAGCAACAATCTTCTCGGATCCTCACCATACTTCAACAAAAGCTGCTGCTCAGGATTTCAAAATTTGTTAGGGGGAATAATGGTCATTGTATCTCAATGTATCTTTTCCATTAATGTATTACCATTTCCCAAACTTTGTAATCATCCATGGAGTCTCTCCATTCGCGGACTACCATTCTATTAATGAACTTTGAGCTTTTACCCAATTCTTTGTGTTCTTATTTTATTTAGCTTGCAAAGACTCCATTTATTACTGATAACAACTTTCAAAGCAAAAAGATTAAAAAGCAAAATTGACTTTAAAAAAAAAAAGAGAGATTTTTTACAATTCAATTTACTTAGAGATTTGTGATGACACAATGGCAACAAAAAATGGTGATCCCAGGAATGAACAAACTCCGGTTGTTTTGAGAATATTTACTTCCTTCTTGAAGGTTCTCTTAGGTTATTTTACTGGTATGTTCACGATCTTTGTATGTTTCTCAGATAGTTAAAGACGATACCAATCAGTGTAAGGTGCAATATTGGGTTCGTGATCCCATTGTCTCCAGTCAAGTCTTGGTTCACTTTTGATTTTGGGTTTGCATGGTCAGAAGCCTCTGTCCCAGATTCCCCAGCAAAGTCTTCCTTCATATGATGAAATGTTTTATTCCCTTAGTGTGCTGAGATGTCGCTCTTTCTGTTGTATTGCCATTATTATTGGTATTTATTTCCCAGGCAACTAGACCAGGGAAGTATCTTTTCTGAGAAGTGTTGAAATGATTAACAACCTTTAGGTTTTCACCCACCAAGTGCTGGGTTGGATTTAAAATCCCCATGGGTTTGACCTCTTTCTATATTGATGACTTTCTGATTCCCCTGGAAGGCTATCCCAGGGCATCTTTTGTTGGAATAAGTGTTCATAATGTAATGTTTCAATCTGTATCTTTCTCCAGGGAGGTAGGCTTAAATTCCCCAGTGAGGTCTGTTTGTTTCGGCGTCAGTCTTCTTTATTTGCGGCTGGTCTTGCAATCTCCAGTAGGTGTGTTACTTTTGAAGAAAAACTGGTTTCTCTGATGAAGCCGGAAGGAGGATGTTCTATCTCGGTATCTGTTTAATTTGTCTACCTCCGAATTATGTTTCTCTTTAGTAAAGTTAAAGGCAGGCAATAGGTTTGGTTTCCGCAGTTGGCTTTTACCTTTCTTGGAATGACCTTTCTGGTTGAAGTTTAGCTAAGTGTTGTTAGTACCTGAGGCGGTTTTCTTTGTTTGTTCCTACAATTTGTGTATATGTTTTACCAGCATATGCATAATATCACTCATACATTCATACATTCATACATTCATACATACATCATGCATGGCTAAAATTTACAAATCATTGTTCATTAAGATTGTGTTCTGACCTTCCTGCAACGCACTTTGCTTAGATGGATTTGGTTTTCCATCTTGAGTTTATTTCTCAAAGGATGTATCTTCGTTGACTGTCTTGCTCCAGTTTATTTATGATTTGGATCTGTGGTTGCATAACAATATTAGTTACTTTTGATTTCTGAAAAACTTTGAGTTTTGGTTTGTGCATTTATTTTGCACGAGAAGACTCTATCTCCTCAGCAGGAATATCGTGGTATTTCCCTGGGAAGTCATATTTCTATCCCTAGAAAGTCATTTCTCTTTGCAATTCTCCATGGCAACAAGTAACAAGTCTCTTTATTTGAGACAGTTTATGTTTGATCCTTTCCAGGCAGATTTCCTTGGTTAAAGAAGAAGTCGAGACCAGTTCTTGGTGAAACACCAGAATTTTAGGAAAACTTGATATATTTTCTCTCTCTACCTTCAGTGAACGTTGGTAGACCATCGGCAGTGAAAGTCGATGTATATTATCTTTTTGCTATCTTCAGTGAATGTTGATAGTTCATCGTCAGTGAACGACGATGATATGATATTTTCTCTCTCTACCTTCAGTAAACGTTGGTAGACCATCGGTAGTGAACGTCGGTGTATATTATCTTTTTGCTATCTTCAGTGAACGTTGATAGTTCATCATCAGTGAACGGCGATGATATGATATTTTCTCTTTTTACCTTCAGTGAATGTTGGTAGACCATCGACAGTGAACATCGGTGTTTATCATCTTTTTGCTATCTTCAGTGAACGTTGATAGTTCATCGTCAGTGAATGACGATGATATGATATTTTCTCTTTCTATCTTCAGTGAACATTGATATTTCATCGTCAGTGAACGGCGGTGATATGATATTTTCTCTTTCTACCTTCAGTGAACGTTGGTAGGACATCGACAGTGAACGTCGGTGTTTGTTATCTTTTTTGCTATCTTCAGTGAACGTTGATAGTTCATCATCAGTGAACGGAGATGATATGATATTTTCTCTTTCTACCTTCAGTGAACGTTGGTAGGACATCGGCAGTGAACGTCGGTGTTTGTTATCTTTTTTTCTATCTTCAGTTAACGTTTATAGTTCATCGTCAGTGAACGGAGATGATATGATATTTTCTCTTTCTACCTTCAGTGAACGTTGGTAGGACATCAGAAGTGAACATCGATGTTTGTTATCTTTTTTTCTATCTTCAATGAACGTTGATAGTTCATCGTCTGTGAACAGCGGTGATATGATATTTTCTCTTTCTACCTTTAGTGAACATTGGTAGGACATCGGCAGTGAACGTCGATGTTTGTTATCTTTTTTGCTATCTTCAGTGAACATTGATAGTTCATCGTTAGTGAACGGCGGTGATATGATATTTTCTCTTTCTACCTTCATTGAACGCTGGTAGACCATCGGCAGTGAACGTCGATGCTTATTATCTTCCTCTCTGATTCAATTCTTTTGGTCCACTAGTGATTTATTTTCCTGGTGGGGTTGCTCCTTTGTTTCTTCATTTTTGTGGCATCCCCAGTGATACTTTGCGTCTCTTTGGTACTGTTCATATGCATTCATATGCATAAGAATTTGCATGGCATCTTAGGGCCAAAAATAGGGTTTGTTTTATATTTAAGTATCTTTGATCAAGTCAACACGAAGATTTTCAACCTTCGTACATCCGAATAGAAGAAACTTAAATAAGGGCAGCTGTTGTACCCCAATTTTTGCCCCTAAGATCCCTTCACCATACCATGTTGATTCAATCACAACAAGATCACATTAGGACTTTTGGTTCTTCTCCCTATCATTTAGCTTTTCTCTTTTTGAGGAATTACCAAGCACCTTGACTTGATTTCTTTTATGGTCATGGATATTTTGCTTTGATTTTTCTTTTATTAATAAAATGCAATGTTGTTTTTCCTTACTTGTTAATAATGTAGGTAAAGGCTATGAGTTTTAGCAAGTTGCTTCATGGGTTCATGAGTTTATTTCCATGCCCTAGTCAACATAGCTTGAGGAGTTCAAACTTAACTATTGGAGTGGTTTTGGAAGAAATGGCATGACAAGGCTTACTTTGGTTCAACATATTTCAAAGTTATCAAAATTGATTCAAAAGTACAAGGGGTTGAGTGAAGAAGTTGTCATGATTGGACAAGGTCTTGTTCCTATTGGTCACAAGTGCACATTTCTATCAAATTTCAAGGTATGGAAGTGGTTGTGGTGGCTATGAGTCCTCATCATCATACTCAATAACTTATATTCACAAAGAAAGAATATTGGCACAAGACGTTTGTTCAAACTTGTCAAAGTTCCTCAAAGCATTCTCTTGATCTAGAGGCTAGGGTTTTGAAATTCAAAGGAGCATATCTTGCTCACCTCTTGGTATTTTTGAGTGATTCCAAATACATCTTTCTCTTAAAAGAGTTACCAACAAATCACTTTAAAAGTTCCAAGGAGTTTTCATTTGGAAGGAACTTGGTAAAGAAGAAAGATTACAGGTCATCCAGATGAATCCACAATTTTCCATATGTGACTTCAAATGGTCATAACTTGGTCAATTTTATCACCTTGAGTCCATTCTTTTTCCATGATGATCTTGAAGATGTGTACTTTTTGCCTTATTTTATGTGCAAAGTGAGAATATGGATGGTTGTTACCTTAAGAATGCAAAAGATTATAGGTCATTTCATGATTTTTGGCCAACTTCAACAAGTCATAACTTGCTCAATTTTTGGAGATTTTGGGTAATTCAAATTTCAAAATGACATTCAAGAGGTCTACTTCAGTCCATCTTTTTTGGTCAAGAGCAATTTCTAAGTTGAAGTCCATGTTTGGATACAAAAGATTATAGGTCATTTTTGAAGAAGAATTTGAAATATTTCTAAGTATGGAAAGTCAACTCTTTTTCTTCAACTTTGACTCCATGTAACTTTCAGCTCAAGCATCCATTTGATTCCATTTGATTCCATTCTTTTTCCATTGCAAAGCTTGAAACCTCATTTTTCCAAAGCATCAAGAATTATGCCCTAAGACCCCTTAAGTTGGAAATGCCATGGATTTGAATTTGGTAACTTGAAACTGAATTTTTCACAAAGTCAGGATTTTGAAATCATTGTTTTGGCTTCTAATCACAAGTTTTCCACGCGTTTTTGTTTCTAATCATGATTAGCAACTTCCAAAAAGTGTTTAGCATCATGAAACACACGATTTAGCTGAGTTTTGATCAAAATTGAGTCACACTTTCTTCATGAAGCAGACCCACACGAATTCCTTCCAAAACGCATTATTCACTCTTCCTTTTGATCCCTCTGCTTCTCCTATAAATATATGAACTATCCCATTCGTTTTCCCAAGCTTAGAGAGCCAAGAGCGCCCTGCCAAAACCTCACATGAACCCACTTTTTTTGAATTCAGTTTTTTAAATTTAAGCTTCCTTTTCAAAAATTCTTTGCGCATTCATCATCCTTGAACATCATACAAACTCTCCAGCACTTAAACCAATCAAAACGACCCATAACTCAAGCTACAAAAGTCCAGTTTCAGAGCTTCTTACTTGAAATTCGAAAAGGTAGTACTCTCCACCATTTGGATCCAAATCAAGCACTAATCTATTCTACTGCTTTGTCTGATTTTAATGCTGCTTACAATTTTTAAATCCATTGAGAATTGAGAGAGAAATCTCAAATTGAAGGTGCTCGCTATTTTCTGAGTTTTTTATTCATATCTCTCTCCATACCTTATATAAATTTGGCGCGATGGTTGTGTTAGAATCGTCTTGAAGAGATGAGTTCAATGATGCTAGCCTGGCATCCTAATTTTTCCATTTGAAGGATCTCACAAAATCCCCATTGCAGGGTGTCTAGAGGTTGAAGACGATGACATGTCTCGTCTCAGCCAATGATAGCGTGCCAAGCATTTTAATTTCATTGGTTGCCCTTTTTCTGATCACATGTGTGTTTCACTAAGGTCCATATCAAACACAACACATCTTTTTGGTTTTATTTTATTTTCTGATTTTATATTTTATTTGATTAAATTTTCAAAAATTCATAACTCTTATTTTTTATCCAAAAATTATGAAAAAATTCACAAAAATACTTTGAATTATTTCTGATCTCATGAATATTTTTTCACATTTTTATTTTAACAGTTGGTATTTTTTTATATTTTTTGTATTATCTGATTTCTTTTAATTACTTAAAAAATACTTTCTGACATTTTTTAATTCTGAAAAAAATCATAGATATTATTTTGCATATTTTTGACTTTCTGAAAATTTTATGGAATTTTGTGTTGAGGTTTACTATTTTTGATCTATTTTATGTTTGTTTTAGCAATTTTAAATAGTTTAAAAATAGTTTCTGACTTTTAAAAATTACCAAAATTTTTATAAAAATATTTGGATCCATTTCTGATTTTTCTATGGCCTTATTTTTCATTGCTTGATTAATTTGAACATAAATGATATTTTCCTCATTATTTTCTATTTTTAAACATTTTTTAACCCTTTTAATGTATATATTAAATATATTATTATTTTGTGATTATTATCTGGCTGTCTTGAGTTGATTTTTTGATCATGACTTTATTAACATCATTAGATCTTGGGTGTTGAGTTCAACTCTACCAAAATGGATGAATGATTTTAATAATAGTTTGATTAAATTCTTAATTCAAAAGTGGTTTATTCATCTTTTTGCCCTAATCCTCTTCATCTCATCCCCTCCTTATTGCACTAAATGTTGTTGGAACATGATCTCTATATCATGTCTCAAAACAAATGGTGCATAGATTGTTATTGACCGGCCTCAAAAAAGGTGCGACTTCTATATAAGTCCACTTACGATTGCTTAACATAGCGCTAAATTTTATCCCAATTCGAATAAATGATCATTCGTGGCCCAAACTTATGATTGCAAGCCCAAGTATGTTAATTTGATCTCTTTGATCCAATAACCTTGAGATTCCTTTTGTGGAGGCTTTGGTTCTACCAATCCTCTAATGGATCTACAACACCTTTGGTCAATGTGGATCACTTAAACATCGTTGATCATTAAATGGCACTTGTGAGAATTCCAAATGGATGATATACTTGACAAAAAGCAAATGCAACTTGTTGTGTGGAGGCTTTGGTTCTACCAATCCTCTAATGAGTTCCAAATGCAAGTTTCAATATGGTCATCAAACTAACCACTAATTATTGACTAATTTCATCTTATGCTTTTATTCTTTTTATGCTTTATGTACTATTTATTTTTCAGCATTTACATTTTATGCCATTTTCAACTTTGCTCATTTGAGCATTTATTTTCTTGTCATTTTTACTTTTCTCACTTGAGCTTTTCTTTTCTTTTCTTAAGATACTTAATAATCAATATAAACCCTAAAAAACTCTTAATGGTACTTGGACTATTTGGTTACTATCCTTGGCATTATAGAGCATGGGACTATTTCTTGGACTTAGGATTATTAACCTTGGCCTATCTTGGAGACCTTGTGATCTTATCTGATTATTTTGTCTGGAGTTCTTGAGGTTTAACTCAAGACATTGGGTTGCTTGTTTTTTTTTTTTGTGCAAGTTTTTTGTGATTACATTCTCTGTTTGTAATCTGGAATTCACCCGTATACAGCCGTTACTCTGCCCAATTTTTGTGAAGACTTAATACACTTGAAGAGGTCTAGTATCTTTGCTTGCTTGGTTTCAATCCAAATAATGGGAATTCTATCTTGGCTCATAATGTCAAACTTTGGCTTCTTGTTGGTTAGATGGATCTTATCCTTAGCTTTTACCTTATGCTTTAGGATAGTCTCTTCTTCTCCTCCCATTTTCTTTAATTTCAAAAATCTTCTCCCTCCTTTTGAAAACCCTTCTTATTTTGAAACTTGAAACACTTTCATAATAAACTTAGACTTAGGTCCATGCATTTTCAAAACATTTTCATCAATAAACTTCAATAAACTTAATAATACCTTGATATTTTTTTGTGAGAAGACTAAAAGTCAATCAATCTCATTTCAAACCATTTTTCCAATTTGGCTTTTATCTTTAAACTTTTCTCAAAAGATTAGACTCTTGTCAATCTTTGTAGTGATGCAAACAACTATACTTCTATAATATGTAGTGAAGTGAGATATTTTCCACTTGGGTGTTGAGTGAGGCATTGTTGATTTTAAAATCCAAGCCATATCCTCCACTTTGAGATGATGCAAATTCTCCTTTCTCATGATTGTGGGTAGTAAGTATGTTTTCCACACGGACAATGACAATGATGTCTTATCTATTAAAATCAACCAACACACTTGTATTTCAAAATTTTAAATGAGGAACTACGTGTACCCTGATCCCCTATTGCACGAAAGGTGGTATGTAGGGACTAAAGGTTCACAACCGCGGCAGGTACAAAAATCATAAAAATATTTCTTTTCTCACCTCCACCATCCATTTTATATACAACACATTTTTATAGCCAAAATATACAGATTTTACAAAGAGGTTCCTGTGGAGTACCGTAGATGTTTAGGGTGCTAATACCTTCCCTTTGCATAAAAAAACCCCTTACCTTGAATCTTTCCCCCTCTTTTTGGGTTATTCACTCTTTTCCCATTCCTTTGGAAACAATAAAGCGCGGTGGCAATTTTTATTTTGATTTGTATAAAGTCAAGTCAATCCAATGACTTAGTCTTGAACATTTCTACCGCTACAGCTATTCGTCTGGAAAGGGCAGGTTTTTCAAAGATGTACTTGATTGGGTCCATCTTAGAAATCAACAAAGTGGTATGATTCAACATATACTGTCTTAGCCGGTGAACAGCCCATGCCAGAGCGCAGCAATTTTTCTCGAGCAGTGAATATCTGGTTTCACAGTCGGTAAATTTTTTGCTCAGGTAATAAATAGCATGCTCTTTTCGCCCAGACTCGTCATGTTGGCCCAAAACACACCCCCTTAGAATTCTCTAGTACTGTCAAGTACATGATCAAGGGTCTTCCTTCAACTGGAGGCATGAGAATAGGAGGTTCTTGTAGGTATTCTTTAATTTTGTCAAAGGCAATCTGGCATTCATCGTTCCACCTGACTACCTGATCTTTCTTCAAGAGTTTGAAGAATGTCTCACAAGTAGTAGTTAAGTGTGATATGAAACAGGCAATGTAATTGAAACAACCTCAAGAGTCCTCGAGGACTTTCCCCAGCAGAGTCGCCAGTTCTGTGATACAGTGGGAGAACTGACTTGAGGTGTTTTGGGTTTGTGTTTGCAAATGTTGCGGTTGAGCAAGAGTCGCCACCCGACTTTTCTTTTATCCAACAAGGAAAGGTGAAAAAGCACAGGAAATACCTTTCAAGATGTTTTCTTGAGTTCGGGGGGTAGATTATGAAAAGGGAAGGTATTATCACCCTTTTCATCCATGGTTTTCCATGGGCTCTTAGTTACTTGCTAGATCACTTGCTTTTGTTTGAAAAATGTGCTTTGCATGGTTTTTGAAAGTATTTTGAAAAGGCTCCATCATTTAGGAAAACTTTTGTAATGATCCTCGTTCGTAAGAATGCATACAAAAGTGTTGAGCTTTTGAAAATATTTCACGTTTGGAAAGTGTTTTGAAAGTGTATATGATTGTTTTTGAAAATAGCAAGGATGTTTGTTTTGAAATTGAGCAAGCAACTAAAAGTAATCTACCTAATCAAAAGGTCTTAGGTGTTCTTTTTCCTCCTCCTTTAGACGTTGCTATCTTACCATTAGTTTTTTAAGAAGCCCATCATTGGATGTGAAGGGACATGCATTGTGTCATCATTAGACCATGATAGCAATGTTGTGAGATGACTTAGCACTTTTCTTTTAGGGACTAAGATCATTTTGAAAGGCAACTTTGATAGCTTCATCGAGAGACTATGATCTTGTATTTTTTATTTTGTTTGTGCTAAGACATCTCACATGCATAACATGGCCATTTTCGTAAGGAAACAAGTGGAATCACCCTAGGGGTGCTAGTGTGCAAGTGTGTTTGATTGCATGCATAATTTTGGTCTTGAATTAGGGTTTTCTAACATTAGTTTTAGTCTTGCCATACACACCCAAGTTACTAACAATATATGAAAGCAATAACAGTGCGGAAATGTAAAGTCCTACGCTATTACAATATATTGGGGATGGGGGTACATATTTATGAATGGGGATTGCAAATTAAACCCTAAGTTACTATTACAACCACATTGAAATGGATAATAATGTACAAGAAATGAAAAATATTTATTTATTTAAGAAAAGAATTAGGTTTTATTTAAGAAAATATTTTTTGTCTTTTTTATGTTAAAAAAATATATAATATGTGAATATGAAATATTTTTGGTATTTTAGATTAATGAAAAATTAGGATAATGGAAAAAAAATAAAATACAAAGAAAACAGAAATCAGAAATCCTGCCATGTGAAACTCTGCATCCTTGCTTGACTCTGGATTAGAAGTTTTGCTTCAGCGTAGCATCTAATCTTCTTATCCTCTTATCTTCTGACTCCAACATGTTCTGAAGGAATTTTCAGACTTTCTAGAAGCTTGCATCATGCTTCTTAACCTTCTTTGAATTACCCTGGCAATGTATTTGCAAAACTAGGTGCATTGCCTCTAAGCCACAATGTATTCTCAAAACTCGGTACATTGCCTCTAAGCCTCAATGTATTCACAAAACTCAGTACATTGATTCTAAGCCGTAATGTATTCACAAAACTCGGTACATTGACTCTAAGCCTCAATGTACTCTCCTAGCTCGGTACATTTCCTCTAAGCCTCAATGTATTCACAAAACTCGGTACATTTCCTCTAAGCCTCAATGTACTCTCCGGGCTCGGTACATTGCCTCTAAGCCTCAATATACTCTCCTAGCTCGATACATTGCTTTTAAGCCTCAATGTATTCACAAAACTCAGTACATTTCCTCTAAGCCTCAATGTACTCTCCTGGCTCGGTATATTGCCTCTAAGCCTCAATGTACTCTCCTAGCTCGGTACATTTCCTTTAAGCCTCAATGGTTTTGCAAAACTCAGCACATTGCCTCTAAGCCGCAATGTATTATCCAGACTCGATACATTGCCTATAAGCCTCAATGTACTCTCCTAATTCAACACACTGTCTAAGACATCGTGCAACAATGCAGTTCCCTCTTCCATAATAAAGACCATTGCGTAAGATGTCGTGCAGGAATGTGCTTATTTATTCTGTAACACCGTCCATCGCCTAAGATGACATACACCAATGTTCGAAAACCAGACCTAGCTTATCGCCTAAGACACCATGCAGCGATTCGCAGATATCACTCATGGCCTCAGTCTCCAAGCAGCCATGCATCACCAATTACTGTATCATTCATCCCTGCAAAAGGGATGAATAAACAAAAGCAAAACCACAACATACAAAACTACGCTCTCAAAGTTCAAAACCATCTGCCTCAAACCCTGATGAGCGATATATCATCAGCTTCGCCTATTTTCTCAAGAGGGTATGCTATATCAGCATGACCTTATGATTGGTCGGACAAATTTTGGGTATTCCAAGTATACAATAAACTCCCAATCAAAATGCACCAGACCCGGGTCTTCTCGCGCTATTCGATTGGAATATAATTTAATAGGGGCAGTTATCGTACACCAAATTTGTCCTACCTCGACGATCGTATTTTCAAGATTAAAATAATAAAGAAACATTTAATTAAGGATGGTAAAACAATATCTGATGGCCCATTCTTAAAATTTAAGTCAACCGGGGGGTGTATTTTAATCCAGGAGAGCGGGGCTTTCTAAATCAGAAAGACTCGTGTATCCGTGAATGTTCGTGAGGCATGTTTGCCAATGACCCATGCGATTCGAAAATAAAATTATTCATGTAACTACTAAGTTTAATTATTAAATAACTGTTATTAATAAAAGAGAGGTTAAAATTAAAATTAGCTAAGCCCATTTAAGCGTATGTGGGGTTAAACAGGGAATAGGGGGTGTGATCATCAAATTAGAGGCCCATTAAGTTTTATTATTATTTAAGAGAAAACTGTTTAATTTTATTATAAATAAATAAATAATATATATATTTTTAAAGAAAACTAAAACGTTTTTTTATTTCTTAAAATTGTTTGTTTTGGGAAAAGGGAATTTAGGCCCAATTGAATTAAAAAAGAAGCTTTTTGCTGTAATTAAAAAATGTTATTGGGTTGGACTTAATCGTGCAAGGGCCAATTGAGTTAAAGATTTTTTTTGCTGTAATGAAAAAAAATGCTACTGGGCTGAATTAATAGTTTTTGCGCAAAGCCCAAATGTCCAATAAAACATTAACTGTTCCAATTAAAACCAAATTAGCGCTTGTTTTCGCAGAAAAAACTAATACTGTAGAAATCACTAATAACTAAATCAAATCCAGAATATCCAAATTAAATCTGTAGATTGATGCA